>JAFIRS010000597.1:0-628196 GCA_018342105.1 Gonioctena quinquepunctata
CACACAAGGTCATGCAAACACCACACTATCACCAGGGCACTTCAATGTCAATGATACACGACCTTCAACCTCCCCATCTCAAGGTTACTTCAAGGTTAACACATACACACATAGCCAACCCCCCCTTCTCAAGGTCATGGGGAGGGGGGGTCAAGGTCATGGGGAGGGGGGGATCCCTAGAACCGGCTCAAACCTACTACTGCCGAGGGTACCGTCATGTTTCTTCTTGATCAAAACGTCCAGGATTGCCAGCTGATTCTCCTAATTCCATGGCGAAATCGGATCTTTTCTAATAACAATAATGTTAATTTACGTCAAATAAAGGGTTTTTCTACACATATAAAGGTTAAATAAAGAAACAGAAAGGAATTACGAAGCTTAAGGACAGTCATTAGCATGTGATGAGGGAATTAACTTTATCTAATATAGGCTAGATAAATGTTGAATAGTAAGATAGGAGTTCTATTTTGATGACAGAGTTCCGTAATTATATAGCTGATATTAATAGTGATTTGAGTTCTATAAACACTTATATTCTCCACAAATCAAAATCAAATAGCCACCCTCCTTGGAAATCTTTTGAATATACATACTGTAGAATAAGCCGGCCAATTGTCATTTTGTTTTTTTTTTTCGAAAAAAAAGAGGTCACTTTATGTTGTGTTCTTCTTGAAAATAATTAATGTTTAATTTCATATTCAGATTTTTAGAAATTAATATAATTAATATTTTCAATTACTAATTTTCCAGATCGCCTAGAGAAAGAAAATAAAAATTTTAGAAAGCTCAGCTTGAATACGGAGAATTTACTTTAAATTAATCATTCTTGACTGCATGCCAAAAAAAAAATATTCTCTAGATATTTGCAGTCAAGGATATATAACTATTTTATATATATATATATAAATAATATATATATATAAATAAAATATATATATATATATATATATATATATATAAAAAACTCGTCACAAAATTCAATATAAATTGAAACAAGGGGTAGACAACTAATTTCCTGGTAAATACCACGTAGAACATTGAATGATATCTGGCTGAAAATCTATGCAAACTTCCATTATCAATGAAAATTGATTGCAAATGTCTTCTTTCTGCTACACTCGATTATGTTTAAATTGTGTCGGGTCCGCCTACCAATCCGTATACCGGTTTGAGGCTTTTGGCCTGGTCAGTACGGAGTAATCACCAGTCAGAAATCTGAAGACCTCTGGATGAACCTGAACCCAACACAAATGAAAAAATGATCAAGGTTAATCACCTGTAGGTACGCGTTTAAAAGTAACTTTGAAATGGCGGTACGACAGAAAGAAACACGAAAACTGTTCTCCTGTGATAGGAGTGGCTGTATGCCCGACCAGGCGTATATATTAAACAAGAAAGCCAAACATGTGAAGGGTAATATTAGAAAAAAACGGACCTAAACTCTCCTCACAAAATTCAATTTAAATTGAAACAAGTGGTAGACTACAAGCAGAAAACAACTACTTTCCTGGCAACATTGAATGGTATCTGCCTGAAAATTTATGCAAACTTCCATTATCAATGAAAATTGATTGCATAACGATCCGTACACCGGTTTCAGGCTTTTAATCAGTGCGGAGTAGTCACCAGTCAGAAAGACCTCTGGCAGAAGCGGAACTCAACACAAATGAAAACATGATCTTACAGCATACAACCACTCCTATCATAGAAGAACAGTTTTCGGAGTGTTTCTTTCTGTCACTAGGTACCGTCATTTCAAAGTTACTTCCAAATATGTACCTACAGGTGTATAACCTTGATCATGTCTTCATTTGTGCTGGGTTCCGCTGGGTCTTCAGATTGCTGACTACTCCCTGCTGACGAGGGCCAAAAGCTTAAACGGTATACAATCAGGTTTATCAAAAAGAAACATTTACAATAAATTTTCATTGATAATGTTACGCATTTCAAAGTAACTTTGAAATGGCGTAACCTAGTAACAGAAAGAAACACTCCAAAAACTGTTCTCCTATATCATTCATCAATTTTCATTGATAATGGAAGTTTGCATAGATTTTCAGTCAGATATCATTCAATGTTCTGCATAGTATTTGCCAGTAAAGTAGTTGTTTTCTGCTTGTAGTCACCACTTGTTTCAATTTATATTGAATTTTGTGAAGAGACTTTAAGTCCGTTTTTTCTAATATTACATATTACACTTCACATGTTTAGCTTTCTTGTTTAATATATATATATATATATATATATATATATATTATATATATTATATATATATATTTATTATATATATATATATATATATATATATATATATGCACATACATATGTAGATACATACAAACTTTTCTTTTATGACCTTTTTTCTGGTAATTTTTTCTGTTTTGTCACTTCGAAAAGTTATTATTTTTTAAATCCATCTAAGTAGAACATACTTCTCCAATCAGCAATCATTCACTCCTTCCCATCCTATAATTACATAAAACAAGTGCGATTGCAGTAATGAATTCAAATGGCTAATATCTAAAAATTATTTCGAATTTATGAATTTGTTTAATAGTCCTCTGTCCTCTCAACTCTCTGGCTATATTCTGAATTTGTAAATCCCATCTGAGGTGTCTGTCGATTACAATACCCAGATATTTAATGGAATCTTCTTGGATTTTACAGTTCATTCCGAAACAAACATGAATCGGGACCCTTATGATTTCCGTTTTATTAACAGAACCCTGAAAATTGAAATAAAATGGCGGGAAATTATTTATGTAAAATTACGAAATGAAAATATTGGGGTAATCGAATGCCTAGGATATCTTCGAATATTTTAATCGCACTCACCTATTCAAGTAGATGGAGAAAATTGGTTCACGAATTTTTTTCTGTCTGTACAAAGCATAGACAAATGGTTCGTAATCACCATATTTCAGTCCTAGACCAAGAGCACCATCTGCTTTATTGGAAAATAATGAATTTGGTACACCAACCATCTCCACAAATGAGAATGTCGTAACATTAGTCTGACCGACCTAAAAATGAAGTTATTTCTTAGATTTCTTATCGACGGTACATCAGGAGTCAAAGACACAAAGTTTGAATACATTATTAGAAAATATGATAAAGATATGGATACGTATCCATATGCACAATTATAATGAACGACAATGGGGTGCAAATTTATTGCGATAATTTATATTGAGCTATTTCATTCATCCACTCTCAGTCTCAAGATTGATTCGCCCACGATAATTTCTATGGACAAAAACAACCCTTTTGTCAAACTCCTATCACTAACATCAGCATTCTTCACACCTGTCAATCATTAGCATACGACAGAGAAAGTAATATGATTACAGAGACTGAAACAGTTGTATAAACTCGACTGATTTTGTTTTGAAACGATTGGGTCAAAAACCTTCATATAACTCAAGTCTCAATCATAAGGGTAAGGTGTCAAATTACTGAAATATAACAAACTTTTCCGAATGTTGGTTGAAATTGAGCAGTAGTGTGAATATTGATCATGTGACATGGATCCCCGAATTACAGGAATCTTGGAAGGTGCCTCTGAGATGACGGCAGGGTAGATGAAGGTGGGTACCTCGGGTAGGGAGAACCAAAAATGTCAAAGTAGATACCGTTACATCACAGAATATAACAATAATCGATTAAACCAGTGAAGAGAGCCGATAATCAATAAACAACCAAGAAGGAATAATCGGAGAAGCCACAAGAGGTCAACTTCTTTAATTTTCCTACATGAGTGGGAAATAAATATGATCGATTCCTCCTTTCCTGTCCTAGGATTATGTGGCAGAGCTGTGCTGGTAGTTGAAGATGCTCCGGACTGTGTTCGGAAATTAGTGGTCTGCTCTTCATACATCCTGAACGAGACTGCAGCTCAAGCGGAGTGGTCGAAATGCTGGTGGTAAGGAATCCGGGCTGAGTCTACTCATGGAATGAGACTCAAATGCCCATCGCGTTCTTTGAGCGTTAAAGACAGCTATTTCAGGTACCAGAAACCTCGAAACTGTCAATGGGAGCTCGGATCACGTACTTTACAACAAAGAGAAAATATGTGTGAGTCCTCACACTATACACTGGTGACTTGCTGACCAAAAACCATCCACGGACAGTGTCAAAAGATAAATTTCTATTGGATCATCGATACAAGGTAACAAACCCAACAGAAAAAAATATAATCCGGACACCACCAAATGGGACCTCTTTCGAGAGGAATGGAGAGGTAGGTTTACAGGATTAAATTTAGGTACGGGAATGAAGCTGAGATAGATACAACAGAAACTCTTCTCAACAAGACGATTATCTCCATGTTTGAAAAGGGTTGTCCCCTGAAAGAGATGACAGAAATACGTGAGAACGCCCAGGTGGAGTTCAGAACCATCGAGAATATCAAGAAAGCTTCTGAAGAAGGCAAAGCGAACTAAAATATCACCATTGGAAAGAATGCAAGATTGCCCGAAGAGAGTACACAAATCCATATGAAAATCAAATAGACAATTGGCGTGCCTACTGTGAGTATATTCAGTTCACTCCAAAGACACAGGGAAGAGATCGGTGGTACTGTGCTTGTCTTATGGACGGCAGAAGAGACATTGTAACACATGATCTCCACACTTCCCGGGATCAGAACCAATTAGTCAGCTATCACTGAAGTCGAGTCCAATGAGAACACATATAAACTACGAAACCACTTCAAGAGTGGTAACGTGCGGGAAGGTGGGATAGGCAGTGAAGACCAATTAAACCACCAAGGGAAGATGAGATATTTTCGGTTTTGCTCCAGGAGGACATGGGCTCTCCAGAGAGAGTGAGAATCGTCTTCATGACAAAATTGGGAATAACTAACTATTCCCAGGCCATCACCATCAGCATAATTATTATCTCATAAAGACGCTCGAGACTAGTAGATTGTTATATCGGAAGAGAAATCCACTGCACAAGCAAAGATATAACTACCAAACGGAAAAGTTCTCATAAACGGCTCTTCATCATCTCATTCATAGGATGAAGGAGGAACTGGATGGCGGACAATCCGCAATAGGAATTTCCACTGATATAAGAGCATTTAATACAAGTCATTTGAGTTCAACTGCCACGCTATGACGTTGGTCCAAACATGATTTGGTGGATAAATGAAACTAAACGGAAGATCCGTTGCTTCCAAGATATCAAAGGAATATGCAGATGACTTGGTCATAAGCATATGCAGATGACCTGGTCATTCTGGCTCAACACCAGAGAAACTACCATGAAAGCTCTTCGAAGAGGAGAACAGTGGTGTTCTGTGGGAGGGTTAAGAATGAACACAGAGAAGGCGGTGCTTTTCTCTAAGGTGCCCTTCCAGAAATACTCATTTCAGAAAGACGCATCCCGTAGAAATGGTCAACCAAATACCCCAAGTTGATATGGAAGGGGCCCATTGTAAACCATTTCAAAAAGGCTATATGCTCTCACTGGGTTTGCAGAAGAGCTTTCAGTACCAAGTGGGGCCTGACATCTAAGACCATACTCGACCATTATTCGCAGCAAAACAGGTACGGGTCCATCGTATGGTAAACGAGGTGAAGAAGAGCTATCCGATTCTATTGATGGAAAGATTCGGCATTCCGCATTCAAAATTTGAAAAAGTACCTAATATCGTCATCCCCGCGGAGGGAAAATTGAGTTACGCAGCACCAACTACACAGATGTATCGTGATTTGGGGGAATGTTTGGTGTAGAGGTATAAGAAGGAACAAGGAGAGAAATCCTCAGTTCCTCTAGGCTAATACGCCTCAGTGTTCCAGGCTGAAGTATATGCTATACTCACTTGTGTCCAGACAAACCAAAAATTATCTGCTCGGATAGCGAAGCGGTAATTATGCCGCTTAGATCAGACAAGATCGCAACCAAATTGTTGTCCGAGAGCAGAAACACAATTGGAAGGCTGACGAATGTGGGTCCTGGGAATGAAAAGACCGACAAACTAGCGAAGATAGGATTGTGAAAGACTCCAATCGGACAGAAAACATTCTTGGGAATCATGTCTTTATTTATCATCCATTAAAATATGACAAGATGCGCCATGCATGAGACAATCAGAACTCCCCAATGAATTTGTCTGAAGACTGAACTGAACTGAACAGACGAGATCTCAGGATGGTGACCGGGCTCCTAAGGGGGCACTATGGCCCGAATAGGCACATGAAAGGAAGTGCAAATAGTAGCATAATGGTTCTCCACAAAATATTTAGTGGCGGACTGGCTAGGTCTGTAGATCGGCAATACCAAGACCGAGTCCTCTTTCCACAGTCAATTAGCACGCCATCATTTATGACCCTTGTAAGGTTGAAAGATCATCGAAAATACTCAGAAATGGTTGGGCGTATTGATTTCAAACAAGGACAGGCTTCTGAAGGATACCTTATCCTACGCTCGTGCTGTAATAGGGGATGCAACTTTTCTCAAAAATGCACTTTTTTGTTTTTCTCAAGTTCATCACATGTTTTCATTTCACCTGCCTAGGTCAATGTTTCATCTTTTGTTTGGGTTGATTGGGCAAAGAATGCTTCTAAATCAAAGAGAGAAATGATTGGGTTCTGACAAAACATGATTCAAGTATGTTTTTGTTCTCTGCTTACTACTTTCAATTTGTTGACCTAACATGGAAAACCCACTTCGCCACCGAAAATCTCATTCGCTAAAGTAAAACAATCTTTTTCTGCGATGAATGTGGGAATTTTCTTCCGCACCCATGACGAAAAAAAACAAGCAAAACTCTCTCGTCGAACTCTCTTCAATCAACAATGTCAGCGATCAGCATTCTGGGAATCGCCTTCATCATAAAAATAAAAGTTGAAATGTCATATTTCAATAGTTGAGACTGAAAAAGTTGTGAAAATGCTCTTTTTTGAGACTAAGATTGACATAGAGACTGAGACCAAATTGAACGATAAATTCTTAAAAGGTAACCATGGTGATTTTCAGTTGATTATGATGACATGGATGAATGGCAAGTTTGAAATGCTATTCCAATTTGGCCCTTCCCACGTCAATTTATTGGACCCAACGGGCGTTTGCCTGACCATTTTTTGTAACTAATCATTAACATATGGATACATATATGTATAAGATCCAAAATTGGATTTTTCGATTACTATAGAAAGGTAACTTACCGAAATACTGTCATATGAATAAAATCCGTTGAATGCATCCGCAGAATATGGTCTACCATCTTTTTTATAGGAAGAAGATATGTCATGGTCATATTTGTTGTGAAACACTGAAAAAGTATTCAGATTAAGTTCGATAAAATAAAAAATATAATTTTGTTTGCTTCAAATATACCCAAAAACCTGCATTGAGGAATATTTCAGAAACACTCATACTCACTTAAGTGAGTTTCTAGTTCCTTAGTGCCCTAAGTCTAGTTGCAGGACCATTGTTCAAAAATCGATGATCTAATGAAAACTAATTCAAATTATCTTTAAAATAGATGAATAAAATTATTTCAAATATTTTTAGGTGAAACCTGGTGGTCAGGATGAGACTACTGCTATGTCATGTCGGGGATACATAAACATAGGAAAAAAGTGTACCTAAATTTTCTTCAACCATAAAAATGTATTATTAACGTATTGCTGGAGAAGAGTTCATTAGTAACCAAACTATCTCCGAAAGTTAGCTCGGTAACTGAAAATTTCATACGAACCTTTTTATAGATAATAGAAATGGAAATTCATTGTAGTCTTTGCGACCAACCTTCGTCATCAGGTACCCCAAAAAAAATATTGGGTTAATAGTATGCATATATGCGAATATATCGATCGGCCCATGGGTTCGAAAGTTCAGGCAGATATGTCTAGAAGATACACACCCTCAGCGGCACTCAGAAGGGGCGGCAAATCTGCTAATTGTCTTGACCTTAGTTAGTGAAATACGATCCCACAAAAATAAAGAACCTCCGGTATCATAAAACTTTTGTTCATTGAACCAAGTGGTTCAAATATAGAAAATTGAAAAACGACCTCGGCCAAAATGCCGCTATAGCTGCCTAGCATGCAATTTTCCATAGTACAATGACATATGGACTGATAATCTGGGGAATGTCCACACACATGCAAAATGTGTTTACCATGCAAAAAAGATCAATTAGAGCAATCGTGGGCATACAGAGCAACGACTCATGTAAACCATGGTTCATAAAACTTTTTCGTAATGGGACCACGGTGCAAGTGGAGAAACCTTCTATTAGTCAAGTGTAGCCATTTTAACTCCAGTAGTTTATTAGACACCGACTGTCTCTTACCAACGTTAGAAATAAAACGGTTTGTAATCTCCTGCAACTTCCGTTTGTCAGGCATGATGGCCCCTAAAGGTACCAGCATAGTTAAAGTGAGACAGTACCAGAGTTTCGCATAAAATTACTTTTATTTTTTTATCGAAACAGCTGCAGTTATTAAAAAGAATGTTGTAAAACGCATTTTTTTATCATATGATTCACATGTCGAGTTAAAGTAGACAGACACCCAACTTTTTTCGGTATTCGCGAGCACCAATGAAGTATCATTAATCTTAACATCCACAAGATTGAGAACTGAACAATGAGTTACGATTTAGGAAAGTTGCCTGGAGATTGAAAAATTCGAGAATAAGAAATTTGGCGAAGAATGAAATAGTCGAGTCATTTATCACTAAAGAGAAAATATCTCAGTGGTTACACTGTCACCTACCAAGCAGAAGGTCACAGGAACGAATCCCGGACAGAGTAATTTTTGTTATTTCATAACCCATCCGACGCGGGTGTCGTTGGGATCACCTCATCCACTTGGACTCAGCGGTAGTGGGCATCCGGCGGGATTAGCGGTGCTTACTTGCACGGTTGCGGGGTTTTCTTGTCCTGTCGGCATCTTAGGTGAATACTCGGAGCTCGTACGTCTTACTTGTTTCACGGTCAAAACTCAACTCTTGGGTTACACGTCTTACTCCTTTCACGGTCGGAATTCAACTCCTTTCCTAGTGCCCGTATCTCGGGAACGGTACCTCAAATCGATGAAAGGATGGTGGGGATCGCTTCTGCGCAGTCGATAACCTATTAAAGGAGGTATCGCACGGATGCCTGGCTCTCTTCTGGTCCGAAGCTGAAAAAGATGACAGGTCGGTGGCCTCCAACGGATTTCGGTTTTATAGGGCTTTTCAGCAATCTATGATCTTTGGAATACTGATTTGACTCGGAGGCGGATTTTGACCTAATTTCTTATCTCAGCAGAATCGGTATACTATAAAAAACGGTCCCTGCTCGGGCGCCAAATTTGTAAGGGTGTTTTTCCCCCTTTGACCTGACCTTGACACGTTTCGATTAAAATGCGGAATTGCCACGGGCGCCACGTTTTGTTTTATTGTGGGAAAGGCCACTTTGCTCCGGGCAGTCTCAGTGAAGAAAAATAAACACTCCAGGGGTTCAATTCTTGAAATCGCAGGGAATTTTTCTCCAGAGGATTATTCCATACTTTCAAATTCTCTTGGGAAATATGAAACGTAGGAATAGTTATTCTTGGACGAGTTAGGATTGTGTTTCCAAAAGGAACTATATAAGTGACGTATATCGAGAATGATTTTGGTAGAATTTATATTTTAACCAATCACATTCTCAGAAAACGACAGGTTTTATTGTTACCCCTGTAAATTATGAATTTGAATGTGGGGGTTTATTGGTTAGAATTCTCGTACTGATACGAATTTTTAAATGACGAGGAGAAATTTTGTGAGCGATAAACAAAACACTCTTGATAGTTATTATTGAAAATGATGAAAGGCAAATTTACTAATAAATCCACCCGAATGAATTCTGATATACAAACCGTCTATATGCTCTTGCATAAGCTGCTCTCTCCTGTCATATTATTGATAATAAACGTCCCTTCTTGCATTTTCCATTTTCCCGATTTTGTCAAAAATAACAAACGAAAATAATCAAATCTCAAAAAACAACAACGAATCGTGTTTAGCCAATCAATCCCACCAGTGAATTATATTTCTCCTATTGAAAACTTGGAGAAAGTATTCCTACAATTTTGAAAGGAATCAACTCCTTAAATAAGTGTCAAGAATAGCAAAATCCAGTATTAAGAGAAAATGACGTCATTTTCTCTAGAGAATATTTGCCTGCAAATTCAAGAATTGGGTCCCAGGAGTCAGTATAGTATTGACTTGCACAAAGGGGCCAGAAAGACAGGCTTCAATTGCCTTTGACTGGGTTTCGAACCTGGGTGCTGACTGCACAATAATTGGTTCAACTCAAAGCTCGGTTGTTGGCACTTGAACACACGTTTGTTACTGATCGTCTCTCGCGTGGTGATTGCTCTCGCATAATTGATTGTGCTCTGAACTGCACTTTGGCCGATTTCCCCCTCTAGTTACTTTAAATCCTTGCGCGGACCGATCGCGAGCGATATTGATTTTCCGCAATACCTTTTACCCTCCTTCGAATATTTACCAAACTCCTATTCGTCCCATGTGCCACTTGGCAATGACGTCAATGGCTTCTCGGGAACGGCGTGGTACTCTCGATGCTAGCGGGCGACCGACTGTCACGACTGTCACGAGATCAGCGCTAATTTGACCTTGTCACCGTTTCAAATTCGATTCGAACTAAGTTTCGCGGGTGGGGCGAACGAAGTACTCATTTAGGCGTTTGGCCGAGCTCTTTGACAATGTTACGTTCAGGTCGAAAGAAATATCTACTATTATCTGGGTAGTTTTTAATTCGTAGATGTATGTCGTATAAGAACGGAATTTTATTATTAGCGGAGATAGGACTTTAATTCAATTTTAATTCAACATGGAGCTTGTTGGATTATCTTACACATATAAGGAACTAGTAACTTCGTTACAGTAACATGTGTAAATATTATGTTTTTAGGTTTTTTTTAATGTTTGATCTTTGTGTTGTGTTGTACAATATGTGTGTGCGTTGTTTTATGACTTCATTTATTAGATTTATGGGGTAACTATTATTTACCAATGTATTTCGTACTTTCTTTAATGCAGCATTTCTGAAAGGAGGGCTACTTAGACCTATCTGAAAACATCCTAAAAAACATCATATTTACACATCTTACAACACAACAATTATATTCCCTATTAAAAAGTAAAGACCCCAAAATTAAAAGGTCAAACCCCATTAATAGTATAACATGTAAAGATTGCAATAAGGAATATATCGGAATGACAACACAACTCTTAGAAAATAGAATTAACGGTCACAAATTTATGAAAAATTAAAGCACAGCTCTAAACTAACATATTATTACTGACAATCATAACCCAGATTTCACAAATAGCCCATGAACGCAATAAAGATAAGAGAGTGATCAAAGAAATTGTATACATAAAAAGAGTCAATTTGCAATGAACAACATAACTGACATCAATTACCTAACCAAATTTATAAAATTAAAAAAAAAACAAACATAAAAAGTATAAAAGCAACATGTCTCCTACCAATCCAGAAATAACAACAACCATTATTTTGTTACGCCTATCTACCCTAATATTACAAAAACTGTTCGCAGAAACGGAGAACAGTAGTACCAACATTACATGCTATAAAACAAAATCCCCCAAATATGCCATTTAATACCTACCCCAACATAGCCCCCATTTTATTATATGAATAACAATGCATCCTCATACTTACCCCACTTTTTATCTTTTCAGTACCAAATGCTGTTCAAACCACCTTGGAATTGTAAATGATTAATAAAAAAAAATACTGAAGAAGTCCCTGGCTAGAGGCGAAACGTCTAATTCCTGAAGTTAATTAATTTTATGAATCCAAATCCTCTAAACTATATATATATATATATATATATATATATATATATAATAATAAATGCTTCTATTGAAAGGTTACATACTCTTTACATAGAACCTGACAAAACGCAGGATTCAATATCTGCGCATGAAACTTCATTGCAGAGCTTGCTCTTCCATCCAACCATATATATATATATATATATATATATATATATATATGGTTACTCCATATTTACTATACTCGAAGAGGGAAAGAAAAGTTGTACAAAAATATCAAATTCACAAAACCAAAAGCAAAAAAAGTCAGCAACACCAAAGTATATACTCTGCTCAACATGCCCACAGGTAAAATAAAAAATCTTCAAATAAACACACTGACTGAATGCTCTCGAAACCATGCTTACAATGTTATGGAAAAAAATGTTACTCCTGATGAAGACGAGGAGCCCCCGTCGAAACGTTGAGTTTATGCTAAAATAAAACTTTCCACCTCAACCACAAAATTATCTTTCAATAATAAGGAACGAAAACCACAAGAAGTCTACCCAAAAAAGATGACTATAAAAAATGCACAAAAAATCCAAACACTTCCAAAATCCTCATCTCATAAGTGTGTGGGTTAATTCATTTCCTTCAACGAAGGAAGAAAACAATGTGTAGTATTATAAAGTTTATCTTCCCGAATAAATTGCGATGAGACAGCAAAATTATATCATGAATCAAATGAAAGGCGATTAGATGTAGAACTTATCCATATATGATAAAAGAAACAATAAAAACACTTTCCAACAGAAAATTGAAATACTGCAAAAATAATATCACTATATCTTGTTGAAAAGAAATTGAAAAAATTATAAAAGATGTAGACTTTAATGACCTGATAATTACCTTGAAGTTATAATACTTACAGCAACCGGTGGTGAATGTTCCACATTTTGAAGAAATAACCCAAGATAAGGACCAGGATGTGTCTAAGGCTACATTCATGCATTGGCCTGGATTCCCCAATGAAATTTTTCCATAAAATTCATTCTGTAATTCAAAATACATTTCAATTATATACATTGTATACTTTCGTAAGTTCTGGTATTAATTTCATATCTTTTTTTAATAGTAATGGTATGGTAAATGAAAAAAGGTTAAAGAAACACAGGACCTCATAAATAAATACTAAAGCCTCTTCCATTATTCATAGAAAATTAAACTGTTGAAATAGCGTTTGAATTTTCTTTGATTTTCATTTCAAATTGATTCAATATTAATTTCTAGTTAATGAGAAATTATTCTACCACTATATAACTGTAATACAATCGATTGAAATACGAATAATTTGGCATACTGTTGTAACTGACCCCTAAATTTGGATTAGATCTTGAGTTATTAGAACTTATTAGAACTGGAATATTTTAGTACCTTCCATAATTTTACTGAATTTGTTTTATTTGATAAATATCATAATTGGAGATTACCAAAGGTTTAGAAATAGAAATGTAAGTGGGTTGTATTATTCATCACATTTTTATTAAATGAAAACAATTGTGTTTTGAACAATAATACCAAAACATAAATTATCGAAGGAACTTTATTATCATATTATCCCACATACGCAGTATGTTCAATGAGTCACATCATATGAATTTTTGAAAAATGCTTGGAACGAGTTTATTTTTATTCCAAGGAAAAAAATATTTTGATATGTAGTGTTCCTAACCTGAAAATTTCATTTTTATCGTTCATGAAAGTAGGGTCTTTGAGGACAGACCTTTGAACACGCGAAAAAAAAATTATAATGTCATATTCTTTAGAATAACGCTTAAATGTTCTTTGGGGAGATTATATGAATATTGTGTTTCATTTTTTGTTCAATAAGAGCAAATTATTAAATTTATCCTTTATTGCGATTTAGTATTCTTGATTCAAAAATATACTACAGAAACTTCCAATTTGTCAGTAAGGTACCGTTAGAAAATAATTGGTCCGAATTTAACAAAAGTTATCTTAAAAATTATGAATACAAAACTTGTCTCATCCGTTATTCCGAAATATTTTTTGAAAAATTAGATTAAGTATTGCTTCTTCTTCTCCTTCTTCTTTGCACCAGGTGGGCTGGTTCCGAAGAACCTTGAGTATTGCTTTATCCACTCTTAAAAATCATGTCAATTTCAAAAAAAGCCTCAAAAACTGAACTGAACCTCTATGAAGAATCAGTGTTACGAATTATTATCTTCCTCCGAGTCCTGGAGGATATACATGGTGGATCAAATTATTATGCTTGCTTTGCTGAGTTAAAATGAATGGAATTAGATGTTTTTCCTTTTGGGAAATATTTGAAAAAACTATCATTTTCTGTTATTTTAGATTCAACTTTTCGTGTTCATAGGGCCAAATATATGAAAAATAGATGATACAAGTTCAGAAGTAAAATGAAGGTGCTGAATACATCTCGAGTGGTCCACTAACGACTATCCACCCTCAATAACTCCCAGAAAAATTATTTTACAAAAAATCGCCGAGACACGTCGATTTTTGTTTGGAGGGGGACACCATTTGACGAGAAGAAGATATGTTATACTTCAACCCCCTACTCCCCAGAGCAACCCCCTCTATAATTTTAATGGGGAATGAGGGTCGTGTCATAAATCATTGTGAAGGTAATTCAATTCTGATACTAGCAGTGCAAAATTTTCTTAATTTGAATGAGGCGTTCTCGAGACATTCGAGTTCAAATGTTCAAAATGATCTCCATTATTGTCTCCCAGACAGTGGTACAGTTCAGTCGTAATTATCCACCGATTGTCTTATTTTATTTGCTCACCGAGTACACGTTTCAGTTTTTTGTTGTCAACATGATTGTCAAAGAAGAAATACTAATCTCTGAGAATATTTTTTTTGTGAAATGGTGATAGTGTAGAATCGAAAAGTGACCACGTATTTCAACAATTCTACTTGTATCGCGATGGTTTACACAAAAGACGAGAACGTTGAAATTATTTTTATTTTTGCTGCTCAAAATGAGTGTGCACGAGGAACAGCTCGGATCTTCAATGAGAGACACGAAAACAGAAACGTAACTCACAAGTGAGTATTAGGAAAAATGGTTATAGAAAAAGGTTTTGGTATTTTTTTATCATTCTAGATATATCTTGGACCTTGTGGTGAAATTCCGTGTGACTGGATCAGTCGCCAATAAAAAAAAGAATAGGATGGCATCAAGTTGCAGTTGACCCAACTTTGTCTACATGGCAACTCAGTAGCATAACAGGCATATCGAGAACTTCCATAATGAGGGTGCTAAAATGAGGATGACTACGATAGACAATCTGAATTTTGAGAAAATGTAACAAGAATGATACAGAGGAACCACGGATTCATTAAGCATATTTGCTTCAGTGATGAGTGTTCATTTTTTTTTAACGGGTTAGTGAACAGACACAACTCTCGCTATTGGAGTCAGAACAACCCCCACCTACTTAGAGAAGAGCACACACAATGGCCTCAAAAGTTGAATGTGTGGGCAGGGATTCTGGGTAATAAAATCATTGACCCAATATTTATCCAAGGTGATTTAAATGGTGCGGTTTATTTGGATATGCTGCAGAATCTGATTGAACCACTTATTCTGGATGATGTTAACACGGACATTGATGATGATGGTAATCCAAATTTATGGGCAGATAACATTTATTTCCAGCAAAGATGGGGCACCACCTCATTTCCTATTACAAGTGAGAGAATGGGTATCCCAAACTTTTTTCCAAAAAAATGGATAGGTCGACGAAGTCCAATAGAATGGCCAGCACGCTCGCCGGACTTGGCACCCAATGATTTTTTCCTGGGGTCTTTGAAATCCGTTATTTATAAAACTCAACCTACTGACCTGAACGATTTGGAAAGAAGAATTATAACTGAATGTCAGGCAATTACCAGAGAAAGAGTTTCAAAGGTGCGGGAGGCATTTGAAAATAGACTCTAGTACTGTCTGGCAGTCATTTTGAACATTTTTTGTGAATAATTGTTTGATAATCTATTTCTTATAATTTATTTACTCACAATTCACCAATGTACCATTTGAACTCGAATATCTCGAGCACACCTTTTTCAAATTCAGAAAATTTTGCACTGCTAGTATCAGAATTGAATTACCTTCACAATGATGTATGCCCCTCATTCCCTATTAAAATTATAGAGGGGGTTGCTCTGGGGAGTAGGTGGTTGAAGTATAACATATCTTCTTCTCGTCAAATGGTGTCCCCCTCCAAACAAAAATCGATGTGTCTCGGCGATTCTTGTAAATAAATGTTTCTGCGAGTTATTGAGGGTGGATAGTCGTAAGTGGACCACCCGGTATATCACAGCTAGTTGAATCTCCCTTAACGAATTTAGTTGAGAACCTAAAGAAAGATGGAATACACTTCAGTTTCTTTGTCAAAATTATAAAAACCAAGTTGAAATCATGCAAAAACTCATTGTGTTGTGGATACCAGGGAAAAGGTTTCTGCCTAACCAGGATATTATCAAAGGACTGGAAATACTTTCCTTGGATAATCTGAGTGAGTGAAGAGGAAAAGCAGGGCCTGCGACTCGTTATAGGGTTGGACGACGCTACTAAGCAAGGTGAACTTCCAACCCCATTACAGCGCCACCGAACCAAGAACCTCTAGGGCACAATACGGAGGTATCAGTTATTTTATTGTTTCCTTTTTCAATTAAGCTATATACAAAAATAATAAAGGTGGAATTGAAAGATGTATGTAATTTTGATAACAAGCCGTTAATTAGGTATATTCCATTACCCAATTTATTTCGGCATCTAAAGTTCAGCTGTATTTGGGTATTTATTTTCCTTCGATGATTTCGATAAAATATATTTATAGAACCCTAAATTTAAAATAATGTTTGTTACAAGTTCGTTGCGTTTAATATGGATTCATTATGGGTGTAGATACATGTTTTCACCAAATTATCATTACATGTGATATATCATTGAATTCAGCATGAAAATTGCACTAAAAAATGTCAAAAATTAATTTATCGCGTAATTGAATAATGAAGTTGGGGATTGTCCCAAGGAAACGAAACGTTGCATTTGAAAACACAATTGAATAAGCATTGATGATAGTCAAATCCTCATACGTCAATTTTCAAAAAACGTTTTCCGCATCACTGCATCTTTGAATATTAAAAACATGATTAGGATTCTGTTTCGAAAAAAAAAAATATTGTGGTAATTTGGAGAAAGATATATCAGGGCTGTTATATGTTATATTTTGTGGAACACTTTGTATTTTAGAATATCGGTTACCAAGCGATCATTTTGTACAGCAGAGTCAATAAAGAGATTTCACGTATTACTCCGTTAGTTGAAAAAGCTACTAAAGAAATACCTTCAAGGTCAATCCCAGCTCAGGCTACCTAAATTACAAAGCGTAAAACATGGTGTCAGGTTGTCCTGAAAGGAGGTAACAGAAAACTAAGAAAAGTTAGGAAAAGTTAAGTGAAAAAGTAAGTCACAGACTTGACAAAAGAAATGACAAGTGTTGAAGATAAAATAAAAGAGTTAGAACACAAGCTGAAAATTTATGAAAGGAGCCAGATTTGTGTTGAAAACACGAACTTCAATATTCCTCTACCAAAGCCAATTTCATTATCGGAAGGAGATGTGTCAGAAAATTTCAAAATATTCAGACGTTTCTGGGAGAACTATATTATAGCTAGTGGATTGGAAAAAAAATCAGAAAAAGAAAAAATCGCGATTCTTTTGACTGCACTTGGTGAAGAGATATTTAAAAGATATAATAATTTCACCATATCAGATGCAGAAAAGACTCAATGTTCCACACTACTTGAAGCAATAGGAAGAAATCTATTTCCAGAAATCAATAAGAGGCATGAACGAGCAATATTCAATATGGCCAAGCAGAATGATGATGAAAGCTATTCAGACTATTTTAATCGATTGAAGTCGTTGATAAAGAATTGTCAATATGGTACCTTAGAAGAAGATTTATTGCTAGACAAAATTATATATTCTATCAAAGATATTAGACTGAGAGAAAATCTTTGGCTTGATAAAAAAATCACTTTGAGTCAAGCTATCGATAAATGTAAAGCAAAAGAGCTTTCCAAGAAGCAATTGAATACTTTGAACAGAGCCGGCCTTAGTGAGCGCGAGGCCTGGGGCCAACTTGTTGTGCGACACCCTTATATATTTTATTAATCAATATAGGTATAGTTTTCCCATTATCAATTGCAGAAGCATAAACAAGTCTTGCGGCGAAATCCTGTGAGCAGCAGTGGCGGAGATAACTAATTTTATTTAAATATTTTAATATCCTAAAACGTATTTCGATCGGCACACACCAAGGCCACAGACGCTACTGGTTTTTAATCTTTCAGAGCTATTAAAACACAAATATAACGCGTGATTTATGACCTCCCATCGTAAAGACACACCTCCAAGCATTGATGTCCGACTTGATTGGCCCAGACGAATCGGTTGTAGAACAGACAGCAGTCACTCAAGTCCACGTTGACCAGCGGGCTCTTTGTGCCGCCGGAGACTGTATACAAGTAGTACAGATTATTTTTCGTTCCGTTTCTTTGCATATACGCTCGTGTTAGCGAAGTGAGTTTTTATTTGCTCCCTATAGAAACAGCTTCTGCAATTGATATTGGATGGACTATACACGAAATATTCAGTTATTATTCAACGACTGGATCAAATAAAACTCTTTACTCAACATGTGAAAGGTTAAACATAAATACGAAACTATGATGTTGAACGCAACTAATGACTAATAACATGTCGTTCTAACACGTGATCATTCTAAATGTAGATAGGCGGGAGAGTGGTAGGGCCTAGAGTACAGTTCCGTACTTAGGAGCTTGGTTCCTCTCTGTTAAAGAAAAGCAGGCGTTAACTAGAAATTGAAATTTCTGAAGAGTGCACAAAGAGGCCATCCTTTATCAGAATTTAAGTAGTAGCAGAAAATTCTTAATGTGTAAAGGTTTTTTTAAAATTGTAATCAATGATTTTATTAACGAAACGAAACCTTCGGTAGCGCGAGGCCTCTAAAGGCGCGAGGCCCGGGGCCGGAGCCCCGCTTGGCCACCCTTAAGGCCGGCTCTGACTTTGAAGAATGAAAAAGAAGCCGAAGTCAAGAAAATCGCTCGTAGTTCGACAGATAAAGTTCAATACAAAGAGAGGCCATGCAGCAGCAGAAACTACACAAGTGGAAAATGTGAAATGAAATATAAAGAAAAAAAGCTAGAAGAATGCAACTACTGTGGATATAAGCATAAGGAGCACATGAATTGTCCAGCAAAAGGGGCAACATGCAAATTCTGTCACAGAAAAGATCATTTTGCTAAGGTGTGCAGAAAAAAACTCACCCGAATGAAGAATTTGAAGCATATTCACGATAGTTCTAATGACGAAAGTGATTATTCCGACAACTGTGAAGAAATAATCATGAGTATAAGTGATGAACACAGAAAAGAAGTGAACGCAGAACTCACATTCATTGTCAAAGGTGACACTTGCAAAGTGAACTGTCAGTTGGATACAGGGGCGATGTGTAATGTTATAGGTTACGAAGAGATATGTTCAATAATGCGATGTACAACACCAAAACTGATCAAATCTACATCTAAATTTAAATGTTTCGGTGGGCAGATCATACATCCAGTAGGTCAAAAAATTTTGAAATTTTTACGGGGTGGAACAGAATACAAATTGATGTTCGAAGTTGTTGAACAGCACAAACCTTTGTTATCAGCAAATGCATGCGAGAAATTAGGATTAATCAAGGTATGCAAGCAGATATCAAGAAAGGATGTGAGAAATATAGAAGCTGAGGCTATCATAAGCGAATTCACGAATGTTTTCGAAGGAATAGGAAGTTTGAAGGAAAGATTTCCTTAGAAATAGATGAAAAAATAAGACCAACAATACAGCAGCCAAGGCGAGTACCTGTAGCAATGAAAGAAAAACATGCTAAAAGAACTCGAGGAAAATGAGATTATTGTAAAAGAAGAAGGGCACGCTGATTGGACGAGCAACATTGTTTTAGTGAAAAAAAGCAACAAAAAATTACGTCTATATGCATAGATCCGTTAAAAGTCAATCAAGCCTTGATGAGTAATAAATATCAAATTCCTAGATTGGAAGAGATGATGCCAGAACTAGCAAATGCCAGGGTATTTACCACTCTAGATGTCAAAAATGGCTTCTGGCATATTGAGCTGGATGAAAAGTCGAGTAAAATAACAACTTTTTGGACTCCTCAAGGTAGATATCATTGGTTACGACTACCATTTGGATTAGCTCCAACTATGGAAATTTTTCAGATGATGGTGATTTCAATAGCAGATGACTTGATTGTTTATGTAAGTGGCCAGACGGATGAAGAAGCTTTGATTGATCATAACAAGAATCTCAAGAGTTTACTCGAATGCTTACAGAGAAAAAATGTCAGACTGAATAGAGAAAAAATGAAATTATGCCAGAAAGAATTCACATTTTTTGGTCATAATTTAACAAATGAATGAAACCTGATATAAGAACGGTTGATGCAATTAAAAACATGGCAACTCCAAAAACAAAGGTTGATGTCATGAGATTCATGGGAATGGTAACATACTTGAGCAAATATATTCCAAATTTAGCTCATGTAGCAACGGGTGTGAAAACAGCCACGGTTTTCTCATCCACGGTTTTTGATCTGGCAACACTGCCTTTCGTATGCAAACGCTTGATTAGAAAGAACTGTTTTGTGTTCCCTAAAAGTTCGCTAATCTCTTCAGCATCTTATTCTCAAACTGGGAAGGTATTATCATTAACGGGGAAAACAAATGATCGCGCAGTAGGAAAATGGTAGGTAATCAAATGTGATATATCAAGTGAGAAATTATGTTTCCACATTAAGCGATAATTCGTATTTTGGGTGGGTGGGTGGTTGGTTGTGTTTATCCTAAAATCGTTCGAAAAGGGGTTTAAAAAATTTAGGAAGTGACCCGCAAAAGTCATTGGGCCGTCAGAGGGGGTACAGAATTTTTTTTAAAATTCAAAATTCACTGAAACTTTATAAGGCGATGGCACGCATACTGAAGGTACAAAATGATCTTATACGTAATAACTTTATTTCCACACCCGCAAAAGTCATTGTCGGGCCGTCAGAGGGGGTACAGAATTGAAATAAAATTCAAAAACTCACTGAAACTTTATAAGGCGATGGCACGCATACTGAATAGGTACAAAATGATCTTATACGTAATAACTTTATTTCACACCCGCAAAAGTCATTGTCGGGCCGTCAGAGGGGGTACAGAATTAAAAAAAAAACAAATATTCACTGAAACTTTATAAGGCGATGGCACGCAAACTGAATAGGTACAAAATGATCTTATACGTAATAACTTTATTTCCACACCCGCAAAAGTCATTGTCGGGCCGTCAGAGGGGGTACAGAATTTAAAAAAATCAAATATTCACTGAAACTTTATAAGGCGATGGCACGCAAACTGAATAGGTACAAAATGATCTTATACGTAATAACTTTATTTCCACACCCAAAAAAGTCATTGTCGGGCCGTCAGAGGGGGTACAGAATTTAAAAAAATATCAAATATTCACTGAAACTTTATAAGGCGATGGCACGCACACTGAATAGGTACAAAATGATCTTATACATAATAACTTGATTTCCACACCCGCAAAAGTCATTGTCGGGCCGTCAGAGGGAGTACAGAAATTTTTTTAAAATTCAAAAACTCACTGAAACTTTATAAGGCGATGGCACGCATACTGAATAGGTACAAAATGATCTTATACGTAACAACTTTATTTCCACACCCGCAAAAGTCATTGTCGGGCCGTCAGAGGGGGTACAGAATTTTTAAAAAAAAAAAAAATTCACTGAAACTTTATAAGGCGATGGCACGCATACTGAATAGGTACAAAATGATCTTATACGTAATAACTTTATTTCCACACCCGCAAAAGTCATTGTAGGGCCGTCAGAGGGGGTACAGAATTTTTTTAAAAATTCAAAAATTCACTGAAACTTTATTAGGCGATGGCACGCATACTGAATAGGTACAAAATGATCTTATACGTAATAACTTCATTTCCGCACCCACAAAAGTCATTGTCGGGCCGTCAGAGGGAGTACAGAATTTTTTTAAATTCAAAAATTCACTGAAACTTTATAAGGCGATGGCACGCATACTGAATAGGTACAAAATGGTCTTATACGTAATAACTTCATTTCCGCACCCGCATAAGTCATTGTCGGGCCGACAATGACTTCCCAGTTTGAGAATAAGATGCTGAAGAGATTAGCGAACTTTTAGGGAACACAAAACAGTTCTTTCTAATCAAGCGTTTGCATACGAAAGGCAGTGTTGCCAGATCAAAAACCGTGGATGAGAAAACCGTGGCTGTTTTCACACCCGTCATGTAGCAGAACCTCTGAGAAAACTCACCCACATTGACGAAAATTTTGTTTGGGAACGAAAACATGAAAAATCATTTAGTCATATCAAGGAACTGATCCAGAAGGAAACCGTTCTGAGATATTTTGATGTAAAAAAACCAGCAACCATTCAAACAGATTCGTCATCTTTCGCTATAGGATGCACCTTGATGCAAGAAAACGTACCTGTAGCATATGCATAAAAAATGCTCACAACTTCTCAAACAAGATATTGCCAGCTTGAAAAAGAAATGCTTGCAATTGTTTATGCCTGCAAAATTCAGATAAAAAAGTCAACCCCTTGCAGGAATATAACCTGAAAGTAAAATATATCAAAGGCACGGAAATGTATATTGCTGACCTGTTATCGAGACTACCAGGTGATAACGACGATGGAAAATATGAAATATAGGAAATCCATATAATATTCCAAGAGATAGAACACATTGATTCTTTAGAAAACAAGCCAATATCGGACAAGACCTTTGAAGAAATTCGGGAAGAAACAAAAAAAGATGAGAACATGAACAAATTGTTTGAAATAATTTATAATGAATGGCCTGAAAAACTATCAGAAACTCCACTATCAGTGCGACCCTATTGGAAATTCAAAGAAGAATTACACACCCAACACGGCATTATATTTCGCAAGGATCGTATTGTCATTCCACCATCATTACGAAAGAAAATTTTGAATAAACTGCACTACATCCACTTAGGAATGGAATACACTATCAACCTAGCAAAAGAACGAGTATTTTGGCCTTCAATCACCACACAAATTAAGGAAAAAGTTCAAAATTGTGAAATTTGTTCGAAATATTCCAGAAGTCAACAGAATCCTCCTATGAAATCACATGTGATTCCAGAAAAACCATTCGAAATCATCAGCATGGATGTATTTGAAGTCAGGATAAAGGAAAGCCAAGAAAATATTTAATCTTAGTAGATCACTATTCAGATTTTTTTGAAATAGAAGAACTAAAGGATTTATCAGCAAAAACAACAATTTTGATGTGTAAAAAAATATTCAGTAGATATGGAATCCCAAAACTTGTCATAAGTGATAATGGAACAAATTTGTTCAATTCAGAATTCGTGAATTTCCGAAAAGATTGGAAACATGTGACATCAAGTCCAAACCATTCACAAGGTAATGGTGAAGCAGAATCAGCTGTTAAAATTGCGAAAAGTCTTATAATGAAAAGCATCGAAAGCAAGAACAATTTTTATGAAATGCTTCTGCTCGAAAGGAATACACCTAATAAAATGGGTTCGAGTCCTGCAAAAAGGTTGTTTGCTAGGAATTTGAGGTGCACCATACCAATCAAGGAAAATAAACTAATTCCAAAGATTGTTCCAGCAGTTTCCAAAACAATTGAAAAACAAAGGCAGAAAACAAAAAATTACTATGACAGGACTACAAGATCACTACCAAGTCCAAACATCGAAGATGAAGTGTTATACAGGAGAAAGAAAGACTACAAATTCTGGAGTCCGGGAATTATAAAACAAAAAATAAATCCAAGATCTTTCACAATAGACAATGAAAGCAGTGAACTGAGAAGAAATATAACAGATATCAAACCAATGAAAAATACAGTAGAAACACCAGAAAATAATATAGTCGAGGAGAGAGAAAAATTCACGAGGCCTGGAAGAGAAACAAGACTACCTAAGAAATTTTTAGATTTTGAAATGTCTTAGATTTTTATTTAAAGTATAGGGGATGTTATATGTTATATTTTGTGGAACACTTTGTATTTTAGAATATCGGTTACCAAGCGATAATTATGTACAGCAGAGTCAATAAAGAGATTTCACGTATTACTCCATTAGTCCATTAGAAAAAGCTACTAAAGAAATACCTTCAAGGTCAATCCCAGCTCAGGCTACCTAAATTACAAAGCGTAAATGGCCCCATTACACATCACATTAAATAAACATAATATTCTTGAAATTCTTTGAAAACTCGTTAAATAAACTGGATTTAAGAAAAGTGTAATAAATATATAAATAAAAGAGTAAAAGAGGAAAGTTATTTTCAACCGAGGTCTCAATCTGCCTACTCCTAGGTTGTAGTCACTTAGGCAGGAATGTGATTTCCCTTAGCTCTCAATCTGTCTACTCCTCATGTGTTGTCACTTGAGTAGCACATCAGCGTTTGTTGAGACAGTTCGGGTGTTTTTCGATCTCAAGTGCTTCACGAATGACTCTCGCTTGCACTGTTCTCTCAATGGCAATGGTCCTGGTGTGGTTGAGATCCATTATGTGGCCTGTCTCTTCATAGTGCTTCTGTTCCAAAAGCGGAGCTGAAGTACGGGAGAGACGGGCCGAAACGAATGGGGGGGGCTAATGGGCCTGAAATGTTCGAAAAACTTTTTGGCATAATACACGATTTCTTAGAAATATAGGAGTTTTAGGCCGGGTAGTTTCCGCAGTCGCGAGGAGTCTGTTGCCAGAAACAAAAATCCCTGGAAGAAAGCGGCCGAGGAGTAGGCGCCTATTATGGAAATCACCCCACGCGAAAGTTTTTCCCATAATAGGAATATCGACGCTCGTCCCAGTGAGGACGTTCGGGAGACGGCACGAGAGGCGGCCGTTCGCGAATTTTCTCAAGTTATGGGACTTCCTCGGGCAGAAATGGCTTCTGAGGAGAAAAATTGCGAGCGGGTATTTGGAAAATTCAAGTATTCGAAACCGTTATACGGAACAAAACCAAACAATCCCCTCCGTCCAATTGTCAGCGCTCACGAACTTGCGAAGGTGTCACCGACAGAATTTCTACTTTCCCGCCTTCCTGCCAATCAAATCCCTGCCCATAGTTCCGCTCCACTAGGATAAATACTCCACATCCACCCTCTGATCCTCAGTTCCCTCGAAGAATTAGCAGATTGAGACCTCAGAAAGATCTCGTGTCGAAACCTGGGCAATGGGCAGATTGAGACCCCAGTGTCGTGCCACAAAATCCTTAACCCTACCTAAGTGACTTCAACTGAGAAGTGGGCAGATTGAGGCCTCGGTTGGAAATAATTTTCTTTCCTAAGTGACAACACCTGAAGAGTAGGCAGATTGAAACCTCAGGGGAAATCACATTCCTATCTAAGTGACTACAACCTAGGAACTGGCAGATTGAGACCTCGGATGGAAATCACATCCCTCTTTTACTCTTGTATTTATATATTTTTTACACTTTGGAAAAATGGTTCCAAAATGGGGGTCGAAATTATCGAATTTCTAGACGCGGTTCAACCCGAACTTTCAATTTTCAGAATAATCATAACCGCGGAATATATATATATATATATATATATATATATATATAATATATATATATATACCGGGTGTCCCAGTATACCTGTTCCAATGGATTATCTCAGCCATTTCGGATGATAAAAATTTGAAAATTTCATGATCTCCAATTCGTTCAAGGAACCTTCAATTGAGACAAACAAAAATTGAAAGTCACTTCCGGTTTGACAGGAAGTGACTCTGACTTTTTATTTCAAATAGCACCCTGTATATATTTGCAATTTTTTATTTCTACTCAAAATTATCTTTCCAACGATGTATCACACTTCGTATTTTACATTTTATTTGATGGAGAAAACGTCAATTGAAAGAATTGCAGTAGGCTACGATATTTTGTGTAATCCTGATTTTGACTTCAATAATAATTGATAATTTATGGAAAATTATACCTTATTTTTATAACGAGTAGCATACAATATTTTTTCTAAGTTCATGCAAAAACCAAAACATGTTTCATTTAGGTGGCACTAAACTGTAAGGAAGACATTGTTTGTTTAAATCTATCTGCTAAAAGTAATACAAAAACATTTTGTGTAATTCAGTTGATATTCGAATGAACTAATTATATTTTTAACAAATTGCATTTTCTAGTAATTCATAGTCCATTATGTAATGAATATGATTGACAATTATATGAAACATGCAACGATTTAAAACGTAATACAATCTCACAGAAAATGGGCTAAATTTGGCGTCGATTTGAAAGTTTATGTCTGTCATGATGACAGAACGCTATAGTAGAATGACAGATGAGTTCAATAAAGTCTTTATTGCACTCAGTGCAATAAGAACCAGTTTTTCCACCAAATAAAGTTTTGTATTTTGTATGAACGTAGAAAAGGAAATATTTCTCAGTTATAATCGTCAACAATAAAAAAACATTCCTCAAGTTCAATCAACTGTATTTTACCGAACGTCAAACAAAGAATAAATAGTAAAAGAAACAAAAAATTACAAAGAAAGGGGGCACAAGAATATAATAACTAAAGCATATGTTTGAAATGTTGACCAACTGCTTCTACACATCTTTCAGCTCGTTGGAGTAGTTCACGTGAAGTAACACTTCTCAACACCTCAGCATTAAGGGCTCTACATTCATTCCTTATTTTGTTTTTTAGATCTTCCAAATCAATAGGAGGAGTCTGGTACACACGATCTTTCAAATACCCCCAAAAGAAGAAATCATCCAGCGGTGTTAAATCTGGAGATCTTGCAGGCCATCTTATCGGTCCGTGTGTGCCAATCCATCTATCTCCAAATGTTTCATTTAAATGATTCCTTACCGCTAGAGCATTGTGGGGGGGGGGGGTGCACCATCCTGTTGAAAAAGAATGTTTCTACGCACATGTAAAGGAATATTTTCAAGAAAATGAGGAAGTTCATCCCGAAGGGATTCTAGGTACATTCGACCAGTTAACGTACCTTCGTAAAATTTTGGTCCTAAAATGAATCCATCAATCATCCTGTAACGAACCTAGGCCGGACCTGTCGCCCCACGCGTTGCCATCGACAACGATGAGGTCATCCCCGGAGATATTCGAGAACAATCCAGTCGCTCTGCCGCGGAAAACAACGGTCAATATTGGAAACAATTGGAACATGTTGGTCGCCAACTGCCAGAATTCGAAAGATCGGGAATTCTGTAACGGAGATAAATAGACAGCCCTCAAGATGGCACGGACAGTCTGAACGAGCCCATACGATCGAGCTATACAGTGGCGTAATATAAATTAAGTTGTAGATTTAAGTGTGAAATAAATTAGTAAAAACCAAGTTAAGTTTATTTACGTTACAATTGGTGTCGGAAGCGAGATTTTGAAAATAAACAAGTGATCGTGGAGTGGATAGTCAGAAAAATAAATTGATAGACCTTTTTGTACGCCCAAAATAGACAGTGGCCCGGTTTTCGCGAAGTGGACAATTGTGCGTGGGAATATACACTGATACACTGTTCGCGTGAAACAGACAATAGACTGGTGGCCCGTGGAAAAGAATTCGCGAAGTGAATTTTTAACAAACTGATAAACTTTTCGTGTGAAACAGACTGATACCTCGTCAAAGACAAAATGTGTTTAAGAAAAGTGCGCCTTGCGGATTTGAAGGTAGCGGAATTGAAACAGGAATTGGAGGAAAGGAAACTAGAAACAACGGGTAAAAAGCAAGTACTCCAGGAAAGACTTGCAGAAGGACTTATACAAGAAGGTGAGGACCCCGAAACATTTTTATTCGAATTCCCTTTGGTAATGAATAAACTCGAAGAAACTACTAAATCCGTGAAAGAAGAACTGCAACAAAATTCGAGGACTTTGGAAGAAAATGCTAGAAATCTGGAAGAGAAGCTTCAAGAAAATTCTAGAAATCTGGAAGAGAAGCTTCAAAAAAATTCTATAAATCTGGAAGAGAAGCTTCAAGAAAATTCTAGAAATCTGGAAGAAAAGCTTCTAGAAAATTCAAGAAGCTTGGAAGAAAATGCTAGAAATCTGGAAGAGAAGCTTGAAGAAAATTCTAGAAATCTGGAAGAGAAGCTTCAAGAAAATTCTAGAAATCTGGAAGAGAAGCTTCTAGAAAATTCAAGAAGCTTGGAAGAAAATGCTAGAAATCTGGAAGAGAAGCTTGAAGAAAATTCTAGAAATCTGGAAGAGAAGCTTCAAGAAAATTCTAGAAATCTGAAGAGAAGCTTCTAGAAAATTCAAGAAGCCTGGAAGAAAACCGGAAAAGTTCCTGGAAAACACAGAAGGCCTAAAAAAAGAATTGTGTGGTGTGGCTAATTTTCTAGAAGAAAGAATGGGAACCGTTGAGACAGAGATAGATAAAATTAGGGAGCAAATGAACACGGAGGTAGATAAAATCAAAGATGGGGTCGAGGCAGAAATGGACAAAATAAAGGAAACGATCAGTAAGCTGGAAAAACGAATTAATAGTGCGCCCTCCACAGAGATGGTTAACGAAAATGCAATGCTGGACTTGAGTTTGATTTTGGATAAAGTTCAAGAGGGTATAAAAGATGTCAAGGTCATTTCAGAAATAGGGAAGCTTTCCATGAAGCCGCCTCAGTTCGACGGAAAAACTCCATGGGCAAATTACCGCCGGCAGTTTGAAGCAGCGGCCAAAGCAAACGGATGGAATGCAGGGGAAAGAGCTGTAGCACTGACACTTGCATTACGTGGAGAAGCGACAAATATTCTACAAACTCTCACCGCCCAAGAACAGGAGGACTATGATCAGCTGATTAAACATCTAGAATTACGATATGGCACGCTTGGTTCATCACGCATATCCAGCCACACCAGAATTACGAATGCACATTTGGAACACGTTCCACTCCCAGCGAAAAATCGCTGCCAAAATCGGGCGAATCCTTACAAGAATTCGAAACTGACATTGCACGCTTGGTTCGTCTCGCATATCCAGCCACACCAGAAAATGTAATGGAGCGACTAGCGGTTCAAGCATTCCTGGATGGACTCCGTGACCAAGAAACCAGACAAGCGTTGACACTAGCCCGTCCAACACATCTCGTAGACGCACTGGCACGCGCTTTGGAATTCGAGGCAGCGAAACAATCTTGCAAAAGCCAGAGTAAAGTCCGAATGATTGAGGAAGACTCACAGGAGCCTGCTAATTTGGAAGCTGCCATAAGGAAAGTGATTAAGGAAGTGTTCCCTGAGAAAAGACAGATAAGATGCTGGAATTGTGGCAAAATTGGACATGTGCGTAGCAAATGTCCAACATTCGAAAACACGACTCCGATGCAGGAAAACTAAGGAAGGTCGACGAGAAGGGGTAATCGTCGGCCTGTGTCCAGCAAGCCCTGGTTAACAACGCATATGTCGCTATCCTGCAACGACAGAACAGAGGTGTTTTCGTAGACGGTCTCATCAATAACGAGCCTTGCACCATGCTGCTAGATACAGGTGCGACTAGGACAATTCTCGGACCTTCCTTTGCCAGAACACCGGAACGAATTGAACCGACAACTTGGAAGCTACGCACAGCAACAGGGGAGCCAGCTACTGTATATGGCGAGCTACCGATTGAAATAATTTTGGGCAGCACTAAAGTGAAACATCAGGCACTTGTAGCGGACATCGAAGACGATGCAATCATCGGAATGGACATCATGAATTCCAGAGGGTTTGAATTGGATTTCAAAGACGGCGTCCTACGTGTCAACGGAGAAGAGCTGGTACTTCATGGGAGAAGTGAAGAGTTGATCCGTGTGCTGTTGGCTGAAGATGTAAGCGTACCTGAGAGGGCTGAAACCATTCTGGAGGCTCGCCTGGACGGGAGTGCGAGCAGAGGAGACGTGGTGATGTTCGAGCCCAAACTTCATGATGAGAAAATTGGACGAGGGATTGCCCTAGGGAAAACCCTGTTACGTGCTGAAAAATTTGTGCCGGTAAGGGTCATGAATGTCAATTACTTTCCAGTGACCTTAAAGAGAGGAACAATTTTAGGGCACTGCTCGTCAGTTTCATCTGTGATCCGGGGCGTACGAGGTACGATTAGCCAACCCAACAACTTGCCCACAGAACTAGAAAAATTAGTTGCCATCTCTTCCAAAGACATAAAACCAGCTCAACAGCCCAAACTAAGAGATTTAGTCAAAAAGTACCAAGACATCTTCGATACCGGACAAGAAAAAGGGGGTTGAACTAATGTGGTCCAGCACAAGATTGATACTGGGGGTGCCCGACTGATCCGGCAATCAGCAAGAAGACTTCCTCTTGCCAAGAAGGAAGAGGCTGACAAAATAGTCAGCGATATGGGAAAAGAAGGAGTTATCGAACCATCTGACAGTCCCTGGTCCTCTCCAGTCGTACTGGTGAAGAAAAAGGATGGATCGACACGCTTTTGTGTAGACTATCGCCAACTTAATAATGTCACGAAGAAGGACAGTTACCCTCTCCCGAGAATAGATGACACCCTAGACACGTTGGCTGGTTCCACGATTTTCTCGACCCTTGATCTGAAGAGTGGATACTGGCAAGTAGAACTCGCTCAGGAAGATCGAGAAAAGACTGCTTTTACCATCGGCTCAGGATTGTGGCAGTTCACCGCTATGCCATTCGGGCTCTGTAATGCTCCCGCCACATTCGAAAGATTGATGGATACAGTGCTGAAGGGACTCTCATGGAACACGTGTCTAGTGTATCTCGACGACATAATTGTGGTCGGCAGATCGTTCGAGGACCACGTGAAAAACTTGGAGGAAATATTCCTGCGACTGAGGAACTCCGGATTGAAGCTGAGCCCTAAGAAATGCCATCTGTTCCAAAAAGAAGTACGATACCTCGGCCACGTTGTCTCTGGGGAAGGAGTAGCAGTGGATGACCAGAAGATCAAAGCTATTAAGGATTGGCCCATCCCAAAAGACATTCACCAACTTCGAAGTTTCCTTGGTTTATGCACATACTATCGTCGATATGTGCTGGGATTCGCCAACATCGCTAAACCACTGACCAGGCTCACGGAAGGCCAAACAAAGTTCCAGTGGTCCGAAGAATGTCAAGATTCGTAGGACGCCAGCAACGTGGGACTTGGAGCTGTCCTATCTCAGATCCCATCAGGAAGCTGAAAGGAGCTTTGATCAACGCACCTAACTGAGCTATCCCTACCCAAAGGGAAATTCATTTTGGATACGGACGCCAGCAACGTGGGACTTGGAGCTGTCCTATCTCAGATCCAGGAGGGACAGGAGAAGGTCATTGGTTATTTCAGCAAGACGCTTAGCAAACCAGAGCGCAATTACTGTGTCACCAGGCGAGAGCTGTTAGCTGTTGTAAAGGGAGTGGAGCATTTCTACAAGTACGTGTATGGAAGAAGATTCCTGTTGAGAACTGACCATGCAGCTCTCAAATGGCTCTTACAGTTCAAAAATCCTGAGGGTCAAGTAGCACGTTGGATCGAGAGACTCCAAGAATTCGATTTCGAGATCGAACATCGAGCCGGAACTAGCCATAAGAATGCAGATGCCTTGTCGCGAAGACCATGTCCAGATGATTGCTCACATTGCCGACGAGCAGAAGAGAAAGAAGCAACACTTTGTAGAACCGCGGCAATGGATGACAACTGAAATGACAGCAAGATCCAGAAAGACCAAGAGAAAGACCCCGACCTTGGCTTAGTTGTCAGCTGGAAGAAGGGCAATCGAAGACCATCATGGCAGGAAGTCGCAGGTTACTCGCCGGCTGTTAAGTCCTATTGGGCACAATGGAACTCTCTTATTCTGGACAATGGGATCCTGAAACGTGTGCTGGAGGCCGATATTGGTGGGGAAGACAGACGCCAAATAATTGTTCCCAGGAACAGAAGAGAGGAAGTGCTGCGGGAAATCCATGATGGAGTCGCTGGAGGACATCTGGGAGTGACGAAGACCCTGCAGAAAGTGAGGCAACGGTTTTACTGGACCAATTGTCAAGCTGACGTCCAGGACTGGTGCAGAAAGTGCGCTGTATGCGCTGCTAGCAATGGACCTCGAATACGACCCAAGGCCCCGATGCGTCAGTACAACGTAGGCAGCCCGTTCGAGAGAATCGCCATTGACATCGCCGGCCCGTTTCCCGTATCCGACCACGGGAATAGATACATCCTTGTGGCAATGGACTACTTCAGTAAGTGGGCGGAAGCCTATGCCCTGCCCAACCAGGAAGCCATCACCGTCGCCGACGTCTTGGTGAAAGAGTGGATATGTCGATTCGGTATTCCAATGGAGCTGCACTCGGATCAAGGCAGAAATTTCGAATCCAACCTTTTCCAAGAAATATGTCTACTGCTGAACATCCGCAAGACAAGAACCACGGCCCTACATCCGCAGTCCGATGGAATGGTGGAACGGATGAACAGGACGATCAACCGCCACTTGTCCAAGGTTGTCTCTGACCATCAAAGAGACTGGGACCAGTATCTTCATTTGTTCCTGATGGCCTATCGATCTGCAGTACACGAGTCAACCGGTCAAACTCCTGCTAGTATTATAATGGGCCGAGAACTGCGACTGCCTTGTGACCTGAAGTTTGGGATACCGCCAGGACAAGACACTGCGGGAGAGGGACTACGTCAGCAAACTTCGGCAGAGAATGGACGACATCCACGAACGAGTCCGGTTGAACATCCAGAGTGCCAGCGATAAAATGAAGAAGACCTATGACATCAAGGCCGACGCTGGAGGATTTAAGGTTGATGACCTGGTTTGGCTGTACAACCCCAAACGTCGTCGTGGACTATCACCAAAGTTGCGGAACTCGTGGGAAGGCCCGTATAAAATCGTGAAAAGGATTGTGTACCGAATCCATAAGCCACCCCGAGGGAAACCAAGGGTCGTCCATTTCAACAGGTTGGCCCCTTACGCTGGAAACCATGACCAAGTTCGCACCCTCAAGCCACCGGAGGATGATATGACGTTCGAGAAGTTTATGTCCTTGTATTCAAACGGGCAGAAAGTTCTACATGGGGTTACTAGAGAGGAGTCACGAGACCTTTTCGAGGTGCGGGAGAAGTATACTTCTACTAAAAGTGAAATCAAGGGGTTCCTTTTAGGTGCCTCTGACGGTTCCGGGGCTCCCTAGTGTTTCCAAAAATTTGGTCAACTCCAAACACTGCGGGAGCAGAATCCAGAAGTTGGTGGTGTGCTACAGTTGAAGAAAGGCCAGAGAAACATCTACTACCTAGTTACCAAGAGGCATTCCCAAGATAAACCGTCCTATGAAGATGTCTGGAAGAGTCTCACCAAACTAAGAGATACTATGGTGGACCAGAATCTGGTGGATCTAGCAATTCCAAAATTGTCCTGTGGTATTGATGGGTTGGACTGGAGAGTCATAAGAAGTATGCTGGAGGCGATATTCAGATCCAGCGGCGTCAAGATTTTGGTTTGCTGTAACCCTCTTCCACGACCGATCATGAAGACCGTGGAGTGTTACTTCCATCGAACTTCACGGTGCAGATATGGGGAGTCATGCAGATATCGTCACACTCCAAGGATGAAATTTCGGGACGAAATGTCTTTAAGAAGGGGGCAATGTAACGAACCTAGGCCGGACCTGTCGCCTCACGCGTTGCCATCGACAACGATGAGGTCATCCCCGGAGATATTCGAGAACAATCCAGTCGCTCTGCCGCGGAAAACAACGGTCAATATTGGAAACAATTGGAACATGTTGGTCGCCAACTGCCAGAATTCGAAAGATCGGGAATTCTGTAACGGAGATAAATAGACAGCCCTCAAGATGGCACGGACAGTCTGAACGAGCCCATACGATCGAGCTATACAGTGGCGTAATATAAATTAAGTTGTAGATTTAAGTGTGAAATAAATTAGTAAAAACCAAGTTAAGTTTATTTACGTTACAATCCGCACCATACATTGACTCCCCAGATAACTTGAAAATTAGTTTGTCTTAACCAGTGTGGATTATTTTGCGACCAATAATGACAATTATGTCGATTTACAGTTGCATTATTATGGAAACGACTCTCATCTGACCACAATATCGAGCTGATAATACCATCTTCACTGCCGTAGCTAACCAAGCAAGAAACGCAAGTCTCCTCTCGTAATCTGTGGGTAGTAATCCTTGATGCAGATGGATTTTAAATGGTTTGAATTTGGCAATTTTGAGAATGCGCTGAATTGATGAACGAGAAATACCGCTCTCCTGTTCTATGTTTCTATGATATGGGGATCAACAACCACTCTTCCTAAAACTGCAACGGTATGCCCTTCGTCCGTAGCATTTTTTCTTTTAAAGACAGTACGCTTTCTATGAAATGATCCACTTGTTGCCAAATTCGAAGCCAAGGGTGTGAAATACATAGCGCTTGGCATTTGTCTATCAGGATATTTCTCTCTGTATGCACGTAGGGCAGCCCGACGATTATTTTCGCATTTTCCATAAATCAGTATTATATTTTTCTTAATTAGTGAAGTTATCATCATTTTCACGGTTATTCATTCTTGAATGTTGGTTTCTCTGACACGCCCACAACTATTGAGAATTATTAACTGTCAAAGTAATAAACAAATGTATTCAAATGTTTCCATGGCACACTAAGGTTTTCATTTAAGAATTATTCATTCTTCCAGTTCTACTACAATTCTAATGATTTGAAATTTGACGTTCTCTTCATCATCTCGAATGCAAAATTGTTCATGAATTATCAATTATTATTGAAGTCAAAATCAAGATTACACAAAATATCTACTACTGCAATTCTTTCAATTTGAAATTTCAATTGACGTTTTCTCCATCAAATCAAATGTAAAATACTGGGATACATCGTTGGAAAGATAATTTTGAGTAGAAATAAAAAATTGCAAAAAATATACAGGGTGCCATTGGAAATAAAAAAGTCAGAGTCATTTCCGGTCAAACCGGAAGTGACTTTCAATTTTTGTTTTTCTCAGTTGGAGGTTCCTTGAACGAATTGGAGATCATGAAATTTTCAAATTTTTATCTTTCGAAATGGCTGAGATAATACATTGGAACAGGTATACTGGGACACCCGGTATATATATATATATATATATATATATATATATATTATATATATATACAGAGTGGGCCATTGAAAACGATACAGCGGCTCTGTAGGTCGGCAGAACCGAATTATATAAAAACGCTCGTGATGAAATTCACCCGAAATACATTCCATCCCTCGGAGTTGTGACCGCCACCCCTAAATTTTTAAATGGCAACATATAGCAAGTGATACCTCATTTGAAAGGTATTTTCCTTCTTAATATCAAACAATAAAAACAAATTAATTCTATCGATTCGTTTTCGAGATTCACTCAATCAATAAAAACAATATCTGATAAAGCAACTGTCGCAATAATTATTATTGTCAATGAACTAAATGTTCAAACTGTCTACCACCCATTTCCATACAATAGTACAAGTTCTGTTCAAAACGAGACCTCACATTTCGTAGCATTTCCGGCGTTATTCGACGGCATTCTTCAATAATTCTCTATCGTAAATCTTCCAGAGGTTCTGGTTCGGTTGCAAAGATTTTGTTTTGCAAGTGACCCCACAGGAAAAAGTCGAGTGGGGTTAAATCTGGAGATCTGGCTGGCCACTCTATAGAGCCTCTTCTTCCAATCCAACTTCCAGGAAACATTCTATCCAAAAACGCCCTAATGGCATAATGTGGAGGTGCCCCGTCTTGTTGAAATATCAAGTGGTCTTCATGGTAACGATCGTCATTTTCAATGATGTCTACTAATTGTGGATAAACAAATTCATTCAATAATTCCAAATAAGTTTCTCCTGTCAGGTTACCGTCAAGAAATACTGGTCCAATCAAACGGTCCCCAAAAATACCGGCCCAGACATTGAGTTTTTGGGGAGTTTGAGTATGGAAAACATGTGGATTGACATCTGACCAATAACGCCAATTATGACGATTCACAGTCGAATTCAAAAAGAATGTAGACTCATCAGAAAAGCATATGTTGAAAAGGAAATTATCATCAGCATCTATTCTCGTAGTCATAATTTCACAAAATTCATCTTCATTCAATTGGTGTACCAAATGTATTTTGTAGGGGTGGAATTTATGATGTTTCAGGATTCGGCGGGTACTGGTTCTACTGATATTGGTAACACTAGCCAATTTCCTTGTGCTCAATGTTGGGTCTGCATGAACTTGTCCTAAAAGTGCAACTTCAACAGCTTCATTTCTCAACGGAAATTCACGTTCTGGGTCTCGTTTCTTGTTGGCTACTGATCCAGTTTGACGAAATTTTTGCACTAATTCTAGAACGTATTTTCTAGCAACAAGTTTATCTGGATGAGTTTCATTGAACGAATTAGCTGTACGGTTACCGCACTCATCATTCTTAAAAAAAATTGTTATTATTTCAATTCTTTCCACGATCGTATACACCATTATTGCGGAAAGATATTCAGCAGCTTTATTCAAGTAATTAACTCTAATGTCGTTCAATCAAAGATCAGTTTGACACAGATAGACGTCCACAATGTTTTTGTTGTACTCGCATTTGAGTCGAATTCGAGAAAACGTCTTTTTATCGATTCTTAAGAACCTTGAAATTTTTTCCATCAAGTAAATGAGGATGAAATAAAAAATTGAAACGGAATTGTATGTTATTTGTTGGTAAACAGTTAGATCATTTAATTCTTTGACAATGATAATTATCTTTAAACAGTTGCATTGTTAGATGTTATTTTTATTGATTAAGTGAATAAAAAGTGATTTCCCAACTTCAAGTTCCTATATCTATATTTGTTGTTCGATATTGAGAAGGAAAATACCTTTCAAATGAGGTATCACTTGCCATATGTTGCCATTTAAAAATTTAGGGGTGGCGGTCACAGCTCCGAGGGATGAAATGTATTTCGGGTGAATTTCATTGCGAACGATGTCCCCCTCGAAAATGTAGTTGATGTGTTTTTATATAATTCGGTTCTGCCGACCTACAGAATAAGATTGTATGGAAAATTTCAGCAACATTCGACATAAGCGTTGCTAAATCTGGATATAGTAATAAAATACTCTTATTTAATACTTACATCCAAATATCTATAGACAGGAACAGTGGAATTTGTGAGGTTGGTGTCTCTATCCAAATGTATTCCAAACTCCTTGAATTGTGTACTATACTTGAGATATTGCTCCCAAGGCGTTTTCTGGCGCTTCAAATCAATCCTAGAAACAAGTTTCATTGATTCAATGTTCTTGAAATTTCAAAGATATTTGAATAAACAGTCAGATTTCTTCTGCTCGAACAGTTTCCTGAAATTACTTCATCTTCAATAGTAGTTTATGTAACAAATATGCAAAATGGGGCTTTAGCGGACGAATTGGAAGGTAAAGATGTCCGGTAAAGTCATTGGCGTACGTACTGCATATAACGTTTTTTGTTATAATCTGAAACTTAATGAAATGATACTTCTCTATTACAAAAGTATCGGGGACTCTATCTGCCCCTGTTCTCAAAACTAGTTAAATTTTCTCAAATCGTTACCAATACTAGGCAAAATATTCCTTTTGAATTATTCTGGTAGTGGTTCATTATTTGGACTACACAATTAAAACTGTTTTTTTATGAGAGAGCAATATAATACAAACACAAAATCAATTCAAAGTAAATACTCGAAATAACAAAAATCCTGTTCAATACATTTGTTTGAAGAATTCCTTAGCATTTGAGGTGTCACTATTTGTAAAGCAACCCGATTCGCTCCTTCGTGTTGTCGGATGTGTTTGGCGGATTGTCGTAAACATGATTCAAGGGTGACCATGAGAAGAAATCAATGCACGTCAAATCCAAAGACCTTGCTGACCAATAAATATTATTTAAAAAATTCAACCATTCAATTTTCCTATATGGTTGGTTCTATATGAACCTATAATTCCGCCTCACACGTTAACAGAGCATGAATATTGCTGATAAGGAGTACGGAAAAATGAGGATTCATGTATAGTTTAACCATTTTCAATTGCAGAAGCTGTTTCTGTAGGGAGCAAATCAAAAACTCACTTCGCTAACACGAGCGTATATGCGAAGAAACTGAACGAAAAATGAAGTGTACTTGTAAACATTCTCCGTCGGCGAACCGAAGATCTAAAGAGCCCATAATCCACGTGGGTTTGAGTGACCGCAAGCAAATGATAATGCTTGTAGGTGTGTCTATACGTTGAGACAAATAAATCACCAGTTTCAGGTCTGAGTAAATGAAAGCCGGTAGCGTATCTGGTCTGGGATCGAAATAGGTTTAAAAATATTATATAGCTGTGTTGTGTTTTGATGGAAAATATGGCTTTTTCTCGACCATGGGAAAATTAAATTATGATGATCCGATTGCCTATTAATACATACTTCCTCGTTTATGGCTTATTTTTTTATTTCAACGTATTTTTTTAATATTTAAATATCTAAATAAAATTGGCCTCTGCAGCTCAAAGGATTCCGCCGCAAGACTGGGAAACTTGTTTTTTATGCTTCTGCAATTGGTAATGGATGAACTATAACTATATTAATGAAAATTATGTATGATGTGATGTGTGATGATAGAATTTATATTTTTTAATGCTTCGTCTGCGTAATTTGCAGAGGCGTTTTCTATGCTAGATCCCATGAGAAGGAATTAATTCTCTTCATTTCATTCATTTACATTGTAAACTGATTAGCACACAATAAATGAAACATTTAATCATTTCCAATCATAGATTTTGGTTTGTCTGCGTTTCTATAAGATACAGGTCTTTGAAATTCTTTTATCAATCGTTCGAATGCAGGCTTGTTCGGATGATTCCGGTCCGGATATCTTTGGCATACATCATAGACCCTATGCCCCGGCCTTAGCTATCCGGCCGCCCTGAGTAAGCTATTTTTCATCGCTCTTTTTTTGTTAAGGTGCGTCCTGACTTGAACATTTTACCGCGAACGAACAGAACAAACACGGCGAATGAACCGAATTCGCGTAGTGAAGACGTTTCCCCGAACCGAACAGAACGCGCAGAATGTTTTCCGAAGCTTGTCGGTAAATCGAATTTGCTCAAATAGATTAATTGTTCGCCGAATAAATATCTGGACGGGTTTTCTTGCCATTCGTTGCGTTCGGAGTGTTCTGAGTGTTCGTAGTGTTTTCTCGAATTTACTTTTCAAAATCGAATGGGATAGAAAACAGTGTCTTAAATTAATTGCTGTTTTCGAACAATATCCTATTTTATATAACCCAAACCGTGGTTTTTATTATAAGAAACTAGAAAAACATGTCGCTTGGGTGGATATATCAAAAGTAATAAAGTGTAGAAAATGAAAATATTTTTAGGCCAACCAAAAGAGAAAAAATAGAGGCTATTTTCACACTTAAATAAATAAAACCCCGATGTCGGCTCCAGCAAAATCGCTTTGTGGAATTTTTTTCACAAGAAATAGTGTCAAAAAATGACCACTTTTTTGTTTTTCTACAAATATCTTAAAGAGTATTGAATGAATCGTTTCACACTCCATGAAACTTTTGTAGAGAATTCAAAAACCTACAAAATGTTTTTTTGTGCGACCGGATCGGTGCACTTTCCACTGAGAAAATCCGGGAAAATCTCATTTGTAAAAAATTCATAATATTTAAAAATTTAAAGCTGGACAAACAATCTTGAGGAAAATGATAGATAATAACATGTAGTTCAACTGTGCGCAAGATGGATTCTGTCTGATCTGTAGCTTTTGCACAATCGCGTTATAAACAATTCAAGGGCTTATCTTGCAAAATTCGCCGATTTAAGGGAAATTGTCGTATTCGAATTCTGCGAACGGCATCTGAAGTAGAGATCAATATCTACAATTTGTATATTTTGGATTTCCACCTGAGAGGTGGGAAATGTCACTGAAAGTTGCTCCAAACGCTTGAAGGTGCGCTCGAGGCAGAGTCGAATAGCGGTAGGGGGGGGGGGAACGAGCCAGCGGAGGATTTAATTGATGGAGGTTTAACATAATTACAAGTGTTGGTGAAAACAAAAATATGCATTAATATCCTTTAAATTAAAATTTTGTCTATATTAATCGAGTAGAGGCAAAATTTAATGAATGAAAATAGGAGCTTGAATTTTTTTAGAATACGGTTTAAAATATCAACATTTTCATTAATTATTTTTTTGTATGTGAACATATTATACAGGGTGTTTCCTAACTACGGTACGAAACTTCAGGGGGTGATTCGTTAGGTCATTTGACAAAAAAAAGTTCCCATAAACATATGTCCGGAGTTGCTTCGTTTCTGAGATACAGGGCGTTGAAGTATTAAAAAAAAGGTATTTATAAAATATCCTGTATATCCTGAAACCGATGTGGTTGAAATGTGGTACAGCTATTTGAAGTAATAAGGCAATTATTTGGCCCCAAGTAGGTCCAGGGGCGTCTCAGTGGGCACCACAGCCAACAATACTGAGAAAAAAAAGTACTTTTTTTTTGTAGTATTTCATTTTTTCAGATTAAACAACTGAAAATACAACTCTTTGGTCCCTTGTGTTTTATTCATATCAAGCTTCGTTTTCGAGAAAAAAATACTTCAACTTATTCTACAAATTATCCATGGACAACATAAAATACAAACAAGTAAAAAATAAACAATTTCGACCTTGAAGTAAATGAGCAAAATGTCCACCGTCTGATAAAATACACGACTGCAATCGATGTGTCATTGATTGTCTGACACGTTCAAAAATACCTGGAGTATTCCTTATGACATTGCCATTGTCACTTATTCGATCCTCAAGTCATTCACATCTAGTATAGGGGTTTTATAAACGAGAGCCTTCAGATGACCCCATAAATAGAAATCTAGAGGATTCATATCAGGACAGCGAGCGGGCCAATGTTGAGGTCCAATCCAGCGATTAGGGTAGGTGATGTCGAGATGCTGACGAGCAAGAACACTAAAATGAGCTGGAGCTCCGTCGTGCATAAACCACATGTTGCCTCTTACAAGTACGGATACTTCTTTCAACAAAATGGGTAAATGATTTCGCAAAAAAGCCGTGTAGGATGGACCTGATAATCTTGCTGGTAAAAAAAAGGGCCCAATTAGGTAGTCACCAATAATTCCTACCCAAACGATCAGCGAAAATCCTTGCTGAAAATGACTTTCTCTAATAATGTGGGGATTTTCGTCGGCCCAGAAATGGTTATTGTGAAAGTTCATAATAGAATCTCGTGAAAAATTTGCCTCGTCTGTAAATAAAATATTTGGTAAAAAATTATTATTGTGTGCCATCGTATGAATCAACCACCTGCAAAATCCCTAGGCAGTAGAGCTTGGACCCGCTTTATGTGATATGGGTATAGGAGGTTTCTTTTTAGAACTTTCCAAACTGTTTTTGGGCTTACTTCAAGCTGCAGTGCAATCTTCCTGGTACTATTTGAGGGATCTTCTTCTATCGCATCAAGTATAGCTTCTTCTAGTTCAGGCGTTGTTACAGTTTCTGGTCTTCCACCACTTACATTTTTATTAAAACTTCCAGTTTCACATAATCTTGCATGTAGCGTTCTAAATGTTTTAGCACATGGAATTACTCTATTAAGATATCTATCCTGGTAGATTCTCCGTGCTTCTTCCGCATTTCCATTTGCTAATCCATAAATAAAGTGCATGTCAGCCATTTCAGCGTTAGTAAAAGTATTCATGATGGAATCACTGCTAATTGACAACTCTGACTTTTACTGATATGACAATACTATCACTGTCAGCTGGTCTCCATAGCAGGTAATCATGATTGTAGAGTGCCTTCAATTTTTTTGTTCTCGAAAACTAAGCTAAATTTGAAAAAAAACACAGGAGGCCAAAAAGTTGTATTTTTACCACACTTATAAAAAACTTTTTAGAACCCACGCTTATATTCGAATGCACTGAAAAGGAGAAAAACAAATTTTTCTCAGTATTGTTGGCTGTGGTGCCCACTGAGACGCCACTGGACCTACTTAGGGCCAAATAATTGCCTTATTACTTCAAATAGCTGTACCACATTTCAACCACATCGGTTTCAGGATATTCAGGATATTTTATAAATACCTTTTTTTATACTTCAACGCCCTGTATCTCAGAAACGAAGCAACTCCGGACATATGTTCATAGAAACTTTTTTTGTCAAATGACCTAATGAAACACCCCCTGAAGTTTCGTACCGTAGTTAGGAAACACCCTGTATTTATGTAGAAAAAAATGTTTTACATTTATTTATAAATTAACAAAATGTACGGATATATAAAACGAAAAAAACCGAAGAGTTGTAAAAAGCTAATTTCTTCAACCAATAAAAGTACTCATCACGAATACGTATACTTACCTTTTAATTACACTAATTAACTAATGTAATATAATTCTTAATAAAAAAACTTAATCATTAAATAACTGAAAAATTATGCAAAAACACGCTAATAACTTATATGGACTAATATGCAACCCGCCGCGCGGTAATACACTTTTCTCCGCTGGCTCGTTCCCCCACTACCGCTATTCGATTCTGCCTTGAGCGCACTTTCAAGCGTTTGGAGCAACTTTCTGTGACATTTTCAACAGATTTCCCACCTCTCAGGTGAAAATCCAAAATATACAAATTGTAGATATTGATCTTCACTTCCAGATGCCGTTTATAAGCCGTTGAATAAGCCATTTTCCCTTATATCGGCGCATTTTGCAAGATAAGCCCTTAAAAACTACATGGGTCAGAAACCATCTTGCGCACAGTTGAACTACATTTTATTACCTATCATTTCCCGCAAGATTGTTTGTCCAGCTTTGAATTTTTAAAATTTATAAATTTTTGAAAAATGGCCCCTTTTTAGAGGTTTTCCGGGATTTTCTCAGTTGAAAATGCACCGTTCCGGTCGTACAAAAAAAACATTTCAATTCTCTACAGAAGTTCCATTCTCATTCTCCACTTTTTTGACAATATTTCTTGTTAAAAAAATCCATAAAGCGATTTTTCTGGAGCCGGCACCGAGGTTTTCATCTAGGAACTATCTTTCAGAAGGTAGTATAGGCTATTTGCGTCTTTATTTAAGTGCGAAAAAACCTCTATTGGTTCGCCTATTTGGCGAGTTTTAGGAGAGATTTTTTTTGGAGGTTTTTTGGAGGCTCTTCTTTATATTCTACAAACAGAGTGACCAAGCTATCGACTTGTTTTTTTTTTCGATATGTCCGACAATGAAGCACATTCTACAAATATTTCTATTTATATTCAATGTATGTGTCAAAATGGCGTCGTACATAGACCCACAGAAAAATTCATAACTTCAGAACCATTCAACCAACCAACATTTTTTCATTTCTTAGGCTTTAGCGCATCTTTTGATGTGCAGGTGAACTGATAGTCGAGGTTCCATCGCCTACTACGATTTAAAAAAAATGACAAATAGCAATAGCTCGATTTTTTTCAAATAAAACACTCTATATTTTATGGCAAGTTTTGAGAGCGTTTTGCCGAAATAGGGTTTGTGGGGTAAAATTTGCGAGGTTTGTTGCAAAATAAGGAATGTTCATGATTAAAAAAACGGGATCGAGTAGGACGCTGTCGTAAAATTTGACATACAATTCTGAAAATAATATATTTCAACAAAATGAAATTTTAAAAGAAACAGGAGTATATCACAAAGCAAACAATTCTAGTATTTATACAAGGACAGGAAAGGATGATTAACAGGAAACAATGTAAACATTTTGAGGGAATGCTACTTATAAATGCTCAAATAGGTTACCATCATGTGAGGATTTCCAATTGCATAATAATACATATTATGTCTCTTGACCGACCCGTTGTTCTTAAACGTTGCTTCATGAGAAAACATAATTTTGTTTAAAGTATTATAATCCTCGTGAATCATGCCATTCATTTGAATACAAAACGCACCTTCATTTGCAAAATCATTACCATACAATTCTTGATTTAGGTTCGAATGATAAGGGTGGTGTATGTTTCAATATTATTATGTTCACTCTACTCAATGAAATATTACTATTTTTCCCTATTGCTTAAGTGAGGATTTTCCTGTAGCATCAATAAAACTTGCAACTGCTTTTCAACAATTTCCTTTTTGGTATACGACACACTACCAGGGGGTCTATTCTAAGATGCCTAAAAACCCTGGTGTATTCACTGATTAGATTTTGTTTAGAATTTTTGGGGGACAACAAATGAAAAACGTTAAATTCTGCTTAGAACTTCATTAGTAGATGGCGCGGTTAAGGAATGTTGGTTGTTTGTGACACGCAAAATATCAAACTTCAAACCTATGAAATTTTCTTTTTCTGTCAACATGACTTCATGCAAAAAATTGTGAATTGATCGTTTACAAAGATTATAGTTCTACGAACAAGATCCGCTCGAAACTTACCACACACACACACACACACACATCTGTCTGTCAAAAATAAGAAGTCTACCTGGTAATTTTTTCAAAGTGATTTCTTCTCAAATGGCCTTTTTGGGATCATGGAAACTTCTACGAGGGAATGAGAAAAGGTAGGAGAGTCGACTAATGTCTCTAGATGATGAATTAACTGGAAAATTGAGGGGATTGAAAAATGTCCCCGATGACATTGTTCCATTAAACTTTCCGATACAAACTATTACCAAGCCATTCACTGCCCATCTCTGCCGGACTATTACCTCTCTAACAACCTTCTGATATGAACAAAATCAGAGAGTTCATTGTATATATCATAAAATCTGTTGATGAAGTTGAGAAATCGATTAATCCTGGTGTGCGACAGTCTAGCTGCTTCAAGTTATCTCAGAATGACTTCTCAGGAAAAGGTGAGCCCTACTAACAAAGGTGAGGGGAGAAAACAATTATCTAAATGCTTCTCTTTTATTTTTCAGTAACACCCGCATGAGATCGGAGAAGGAGGGCGATCTAAACCAAGGAAGAACAAGGCCCACTCCCAAGATCGATAAGGCTAATGACTATGATTAGGATAATTATAACTTTTTAATAAACACATGAATTTCACAAGTAAGCGTGGGCTTTTCATTCTATGAAGATATCTTGATTTTGGCTAGTGAATTCCGAACCGTCACAGAGGGTCCCATGGCTCTTTGGAAGAAAATATCCACTATATTTAGAATTTTCCAATACTTTTAGTCAGATAATTTATACATATACGAGACATTTTACTAGTAGTGGAGTAATATTAGATTTTAGCTTCAGAAAGTTAGGGGACTGTGGGAACTTTTTACTGTAAATTAGTGATGATGTAAGGAACAACATATAAAAAGTTACCAACCGTAAAGTGTGTGCTTGATTTATTATTTAACAAATAAGTTGCAAAATTACATTGTTTATTGAATATCTTAAAAAATAAATAAATAAAAAAAACTGATACTGCCATTCGAAAGAATGGAAGATTTTATATAAAAAAGGTGTATATATATTTTTTTTAAATAAAAACTGTAAGCTGCAGATTTTTTTTCTAACATACGAAAACGTGATGTAGTGACACTTGAGTGCATCTCTTGAGGAGCACGTAGCCACGAGCGTGCTTCACTTAATTTGTTAAAACTTTTGATCTAATTCATAAAATTAGGCTAACAAAAATTCAAATGAAAGTAGGAAAAAGGAGCTAAAGAGATTTCTTGTTTTCAAATGTAAAAAAAATTAATAGGAATAGTCTCGGGAATAGTACATATATGAAATTATGTCAAAGTAGAATTTTCTATAAAATCAATTAAAGATCTGCCATTCTTTAAATTTCCAAGATAAACATCTGAAATTTGTACAGTTTAGTCCCAAAATAACACTTGAAAAGGTGTGCAAATGAAAAAGAATCATAAAATTTTATTTAAAAAATACAGTCGTCAAAATATTGAATAATTTCAAAAAATGAATGAATGAATTTTTAGGACATGCTTCAAAAACTCTAGTTCAAAATTGATATCAAGATTTTTCAATAGTACTTTCTAAAGCTTTATTAAAAACATTGAATTAATAATAAAATTTCGACAAATGTTGCTCCAAAATCTGTGGAATTTTTTGTTAAATAAAATTTAATAACGTTTATATAGAAAAAAAAAGTTTACCTATCCAACCTATATTTATATTACGACCTCAAACAAGGTATACGCAGCGTATTATTTTTTCTTTTTTAATATAACTGTAAATTGTATCAAATACGAAAATATTAGATTTTTCAATAAATTGACGAATTGTTCATTTTTATAAATGAGTTCCTGCTTAAAATTTTTGTTTAGAATAGAAATATGAGTTTATCTTTTGATGTACTTTATATTGGATCGAAAATATCATATTTGAATGTTAGAGAGAGATTGAACATCAGAGAACACTTGATCGGTTAGTTTAGTGCTCACCTACGCTCTACGTATGAAATCTACCTTTACGACTGGCCACGCCATCGTTTTTTCAATGTCATATTCTGGTTCAGCGACCTCAAAAACCCCTATAGCATCAATTTGGGTGAAATTTGCCTAACAAAATTGTTTTTCGTTGTTTAAACAATTAATAAACAAGCACCGCACGAATATAAGTTTATAACTTTTTTCTGCAAGCAATTTCTAAGTAATATCAGAAGGTTTTAGGAGAATCCATGGAGTCCTCCAGTATTCCAAAATAATGTTTTAATCCGCTATATGAAGGTAATTTGAGTTCTTGCGATAAGATAGTCGTGTTGTCTGCCAAAATAGTGTACACCTCTTAATTTGTCCAAAAGCTGAGAGGTTCTTTCACTCACATAGGATTCGAGCCAATTGAAGCTTCGTCCTCTGAAGCTGTAGAGATGAAGCTTATGTAACAGTCAAAAGCTTTAGATATGTCGCAAAACACTTCCTTCAGACTAGAATATAGATTTTTCAGAAAGCTTTGGTTTGAAAGCTAAATTAAGTAATTGTATGTAATTTACAGCACTTCATAAAATCATTATTCGCTCCATCATAAGATTTTTATCATGAGAGCAAACAGGGACAGGAATACATAAGTATCAACTCGGTGGAGCCGTATCAATAGAAAATTAACCATACAAAATAAATTGGTACGGTTCATAATTAGAATTATTTAGGAACACCTCTCGAAAATTCTATATAACACTGACATACGTACATGGAATAGTTTGTTCTAAAATATGTTACATCGATCGATCAACCTCAAAATATTTCACAACGAATTGACATAACCTTAAGGGCGACAAAAGCACAATCACAGAACGGATCAGACACAAATCACAAAAACACCCTGTGTGGTCTGTAATTGCAGTTAAGAAACGACGTCGGCGCCATCTGAAACTCTAGATAACTCCCTTTATCAAGTGGGCTGGTGTCCCCCAGTTTGTCCCAATATTTTACACGTATAAGTGAATACACCATGGTTTTTAGACATCTTAGTCTATTCTCAAACGGTGACATACTGTGTCGCATGCGAGATTTCTACATTGTCGAACAATGTCGCATTCGAAAAATTTTCGATAGACAATTTGTAGAGTGGTCTAGAGCAGTCGACAATTTCATGTCGAATGCGAGATGACATATTTGACAGATTTTCTTTATCAACTTCATAGGTTAGAAAAGGCGATTTAAAAATTAGAAAATCAAGGAAACTATCAACTGCCTTGAAACAGACAAGGTATATATAGGAATGCATTCAGGCTTTTATCTGATAGAAAGTTTATCAAAACATTCAGATTAACCAAGGAATTGGCTAGAGAATTGATTGATATACCGAAACCATTTGTGGAACAGGGACATCGGGCTTCCTCCATACCTTCCGAAGAAAATGTGAGTTATCGAACACTTTTATAAGTACCTACCAACCAGATTAAATTGGGGTACCTACTTATATTTGAAATATTGAAATCGGAATGTTGTTTGCATAAAACTGTTAAGCGGAACTTCTAACCGTGTTCAAATTCCAACCAAAACCACAAAGGCACAGAACACATCTTCTATGCACGTCGTGGGCTGGTTCCGGAGAACTCCGTGCACGTAGGCCTCTTTACTTGGACCCATTGTGCGCCCACGTGATCTGAGAATCAGCTGGGCATTCCTATTTCTTTGACGAAACTCTGCAGCTTCCTCAGCTAAATCTCTTTGACATCTTCTAGGTTCAAAACTATGCTCCCCAGAATGATCTCCCTCTGGTCCACCGAAATGGGGCACTCAGTGAGGATGTGCGTCTTTCCATTCGTCCCTCGTGGGGATAATGATTTTTGGTCCCTTTTTGAAATTCAGAACCAGCAGGATGCTGTCTCTTTCCATTTGTAAGATTGGATAGCCCTCCTTTGCCTTGTTCCAAATATTGGAGTGTCCATGGTCTGCCTCCATGACCATCCATTGGCCTGTGCCTTGGAGTCTGTAGGCAGTACGCATGACTCCATGCTCAATGACTAGGTGCAGAGGTGGCAGTCCTAGCAGAACTTTTAGAGCTCTGGTAGGCGTCGTCCTCATGGCACCTGCAATTCCTAGGCAAGCCAGTCTCTGTACTTTATCTAGTTCCTTTCTGGACATGCTTCTTGTGGTGCCAGTTCACCAAACGATGGACCCGTAAGTTAGCATCGGGCGAATAATCGCCGTATATTCCAGTGTAGGGTTTTTGATTTCAAGCCCCACCTCTTCACGAAGGCTCTTCTGGATGCTCAGTAGGAGCAGATAGCCTTCTCGGTGCGATTTTCAATCTGCTCGTTCCAGGTCAGCTTGGAGTCTATGAGGTGTTTCGTCGAACCTTTGTAGGGAAGCTGTCTTCCTGAGAAATGTATCTCTGGAAGAGTTCCTATTTTGAAATCCGCTTTTTCTGGATTGACTCTCAACCTTCCAGTAGAACACCACTGTTCTGCTCTGCTGAGAGCTATCATGATGAATTCTCCCAGCAGGTGTACCATAGAGAAACTAAAAATAAAGAGAGTTGTTAAACCTGCAGAAAAAGTTGGCACCACGTTTAGACAGTGGCGACATAACTCGCAACTGGCCGAACTAAGTTAGTACAGGCGGGTTTTTTAAATGTATTACTTTTTTATGGTTGATATGGTATATATTTCATAAGTGATCGATTTGCTGTTCCAGTATTCCATATGAATGGTTGTATCATATGAAATGGCAAATCGATCACTAATAAAATATATACAGTAATCGATTCGTAGACTGTTAGTTCGTGGTTGAAATAAAGTTTCAAAATAAATCTTTGTTTCATGATATCAAGAACAAAATAAAAGTTCTTATAAAATAAGAATAATAAGTTTAACACCATAAAAAAACATTTTATTTTATCTAGGACAAGGTACAACTACAGACAAAACAATAATAAAACTCTGAAAAACAGCAAAATTATTAAAAATATTCTTCAGTCTTATCATGAAATCAACCAAAATGAAAACAAATTACATTTACAACATACCTTCAATAATTTTGTTGATTTATTAGCACAAAGGAGAACGAGTAGGTATAACAAATACTCCAGTTTGATGATAATCATTAAGTAGACCATGTACTTCGTACTTCTTCAAATGGTGATAGGAAATGGAAACTTTTGGATGGAAATAAGTACCAATTTGTGAAAAAAATTCTGCAACTGATGGATGGAAATAAGTATCAGTTTGTGAAAAGCAGCTTATATTTTACCTTGTAAAAGACTATTTCCAGGAATTTCAGCGTCAACTCGAATAACAAAACATTCTATTTTCGATGTTGGATTCCGAATTCAAGTCCATAGTATAATTTCTATCATCAATTTTTCGATGACAATAACAGTAGCATTATTCTGAAATTATTACGTGGTTTGTCATTTTCTGACAAACGTCGAAATTGGAAAATTATCATTTCATCATTCGTCTGTTGATTGCGGGCAGCGCCTCCATGCGCGACTGGCCGTACCAAAAACTTGGTGGTCAAGATCGCCAATGTTTCAAACAGTCTCTTCATTTTTAATTTGTCTATGAGGTGTACCGGTTGGTCTTGAGCCAGCAAGACCAAGTCGTCCGCATACGCTTGTGTGTACAGGCCTGACTCATTTAGCTCCGTGAGAAGCTCGTCGACCATCATAAACCATAATAGGGGTGACAGAACTTCTCCCTGTGGACACCCCATAGACAAATTAGAAATAAAGAGACTGTTTGAAACATTGGCGATCTTGACCACCAAGTTTTTGGTACGGCCAGTCGCGCATGGAGGCGCTGCCCGCAATCGACGACTGATGACATGATAATTTTCCAATTTCGACATTTGTCAGAAAATAGAAGTTTAATGTTTACACATGTATTTTTTTCATGACAAACCACGCAATAATTCCAGAATAATTCTTCTACTGTTATTGTCATGGACTTGAATTAGGAACCCAACGTCGAAAATAGAATGTTTTGTTATTCGAGTTGACGCTGAAATTCCTGGAAATATTCTTTTACAAGGTAAAAAATAAGATGCTTTTCACAAACTGATACTTATTTCCATCCATCAGTTGCAGAAATGTTTTCACAAACTGATACTTATGCCCATCCATCAGTTTCCATTTCATATCATCATTTGAGGAAGTACGAAGATTATCATCAAACTGGAGTACCTATTTGTTATACCTACTCGTTCTCCTTTGTGCTAATAACTGAACAAAATTATTGAAGGTTTGTTGTAAATGTAATTTGTTTTTATTTTGGTTGATATGATGATAATACTGAAGTTTTATTATTGTTTTGTCTGTATTTGTACCTTGTCCTAGATACAATAAAATGTGTTTTTCATAGTGTTCAACTTATTATTCTTGTTTTATAAGAACTTTAATTTTGTTCTTGATATCATGAAACAAAGATTTATGACGAACGAACTAACAGATTCTACGAATCGATTACTGTTTATATTTTATTAGTGATCGATTTGCCATTCCTGTATTTCATATGATACAAGCATTCATATGAAATACAGAAATGGCAAATCGATCACTTATAAAATATATACCATATCAATCATATAAAAGTAACACATTTAAAAAAAACGCCTTATTTCAATCGGTAACTGAAGATAAATCTGTTTTACCCACTGTACTAACTTAGTTCGGCCAGTTGCGAGATATGTCGCCCCTCTCTAAACGTGATGCCAACTTTTACTGCAGGTTTGACAACTCTCTTTATTTTTAGTTTCTCTAGGGGACACCCTCTTGATACCTTGCACAGAACACTTTCGAGAATCGTTAATTCGGTGTTGCCAGCTCATGCTATTCGACAATTTTTGTCTCATACGACTTGAATGTCGGAACTAATCGAGAATACCACAATTTCAAGTTGTGCGACAATTTCCATCGATAAATGTCGAATTCGACAAATTTTGGTCGACATTCGAGAATAGACCCCCAGGGAGTTCAAACCGATATACTTAACTTTTAGAATGAGGACCCCCGTGGAGTTCTTGCTTCTGGATATTTCTGATGATAGATTCTGCTTGCTTCGCCAATACAATAGACCATATTCACTAATGATTTGCAAGTGATTGAAAGTTCGCGAATGTGTAAAATTTTACGACCTACTCGATTCCTTTTTTTTCGAAAGAACCATCAAAATTTCTTATTTTGCTACAAATCTCGCAAACTTCACAAAGTAGACACCACAAACATTATTTCGTCGAAAAGCTTTTAAAAAATACCATGCAATGATGCAATAAAATATAGAGTGTTGCATTTCGAAAAGTCGAGTTAGTGCCATTTGTAATTTGTCATCGACTCCCAGTTCGCACAAAACATGCGTTATAGCTTATGGAATCGACTGGAAAAAAGTTGGTTAAGTTATCTTGAATAGTTCTAAAATTATGATTTTTTCTGTGCACGACGTTATTTTCTCACATAAATTGACATAAGTCAAAAACAATTGCAGGGGAGTCTAAGAAACCCGGGTGCGCTTTAACGACAATTCAGTGGTGAATCCAAGAATGTAACAAAAATGGGAGGTTGCTGTTTAAAAAATCAGAACTCAGTTGTGTATCTTATTTTGGGATATCCTGTATATACATAGAAATATTTAGAATATGCGTAATTGTTAGACTTCGTTTAAAGGAAAAATCAAGTCGATAGCTATCAGCAAGTTCGTATACCTACATTTTTTCTTCTAGCATTCTCTTGTACGTAAATATGCACTTACGACAGTTTCACCGCAAATGGTATGAACACCGGGAACTGCCTCCATCTTCTCAGGTGCGAGCTGGAGTCTTCTGCTTTTCATCCATTGATGAGTGCGGTGTTTGCAGTATTCATCAGTGTCTGTTTCTCTTTTGCGGTTACTGCCATTGCTGTAGTAATCATATTATTTTATTTTCGCGAGACGTCGTAGAGGATGTTACACAATGTGGGTCGCAGCACGGATTCCTGAGAAACACTGCTGCTTATATTATATTACTGCTGCTTATACTAACATACAAGGTGGTCATTGCACATAGTCTTCGGTAGCAGTGCGACCCTGATGCCATATTGCTAACGCAAATCTTTCACTATGTCCAAGAAAGCATTGAAAAATTGCCAAACGTTTGTTTGGATCATTTATTGATGCATCAACAGCCTCTTTACCCGGTCGGCTTTCAACGCCTGTTAGACGTATTTGCGCTTAATGCGTCTTAGTCGTATTTGTCATTCAGTTCTGATGCTATTTCATTTGTTGCTATAATAGATTGTAGCTTAATAGATTGTAGGTTAGGTTAGGTTAGGATAGGTTAGGTTAGGTTAGGTTAGGTTGGGTTATAGTTGGCGAAAGTCTATATGATATCAAGCAATGCTGATCGTGGTAAATACTTGACAACCGCCTGCCAGGGAACACGAGCCCCGTACAACTGCAGCGTAGTAGCATACACTGTTAAAAATGTCTATAGTAATTTTACAAAAAAAAACGGAAGTTTTAACGCATAACAATATAGTTTTAATAAAATTCAGTTTTGTTAATTTACTACACGACTTATTCCAACTCCATTTAGTAAAATTACAAAATATTTGTTTATCATTTAAAAAGTTGCTTGGTTTTTGTGGACTGTAAAATAACCAAACGCTTCACTTATTCAAGTTGTCTAGTCGGTGTCAACGCCGATTGACCCCAAAAGCCGGGAAAATAAAAGATACAGTTCCAATACGCAGAGGCTAGCAACGTTTGATGCGTAAATCTGAATAGAGAATCAAATCACAAACAATGTTTGTAAATTTTAAAAACTTTCGACTGGAAACCGACTAACAGTTCAGTGAAATTACAAAACGCATAAGAAATAAATAAAAAATTGTGAAATTACAATATATTATGTAATTTCAGATTAATTTCAGTTCCAATATAGTTATAGTAACTTCACAAAAAAATTGTAGTAAACAAATAAAAAACAATGTTTAAATTTTAAAAACGGCAAAATTACAAAACGCATAAGAAAAATAAAAAAATTCAGATGAATTACAATACATCATGTAATTTTAAAGTTAAAAAAATACTGAAAATATTTGTAAATCTTTTATGACTTTAGATTAATTTCAGTTTCAATATATTTTTGTAACTTTACTAAATCAAGTCACAAACAATGTTTGTAAATTTTGAAAACTTTTGATTGGAAACTGACAACAGTTCGGTAAAATTACAATACGTGTAGGGTTACTACATGAAGATTGTAAAACTACGACTCATCTTAGTAGTATATTACTCGAATTGTATTATATTTTGTATTGTGATTTGTAATTTAACTCATACGTTGTATTGTAAAAAAATTGTAATTTTACAGCTAGACTGGGAAATGGGGGGAGTTGGAGAGTTAGAAAGTTAAGAAGCCCTGTAATCAATATCATGGGTTTTGGAATTATTCCCGGCTTATTTTTGTAAGTAACAACTACTGGAAGAGATTCATTACTTTATTTTATTAATTCAATATTTGTATTCATTTTAATAAACAATTTCTATATTTTTTTACAAAGGATTTTAAATCTATAAAGGATCAGATTCTACCTAGTGGGTCGTGAAACAACCCCAATTCACGACAATATAGCGAGAGGTATGCCGTCCTTCGGAGGGGACGATAGGATGGCTATCCCGAGCTCCTGAATGTTGAGCTCTGGTTGCAAACACCAAAGAATTCATCAACATTTTCCAATTGGGGGGTAGTGTGCTGACCAGCGTCGGTGTTTAGCGATGGTAGCAGAAATGGGCCGACGTTAAATAAATAATGACACCATCTTCAATAACTTACAATACTAGTTTGTCTAGGATGTTCAAGTATGTGCAACATTTTTAAGCATTTCTATAAATTGAACTCAAGTCGATTTTGGGTGACTGATTCGCTTTGTTATTCATTTCAGTGATTATTTTAGTTCAAGTTTGTTTTAACCTATGATCTTGATAATCTACCAAAAAATATTTTCATTCTCCGACGACAGGTCGTCTCTGTTCCCGGGAGCCCAGACGATGGTCAAGGTCGCCCACCCCCGCTAAAGCCGGTACTGTAAACGCCAATAAACAATTATCTTCTCCAACCATTCAATCTATAACATTCACAGATCTGGTCTGTGATATCAATCCGATCTTGAACGGAATAAGTCCTTTAGCAAATAATTCATTACAATACGGCAACTGGCATTGGCAATTCTGCGAGATAAACGTAGTGTTGATATGAAAGAATCTTTGGATACTAACATAAAAAATATCTATAATGAATAATTAATTAGGTTAAGTATAGGAAACCCCAGTGTGAAATGTTATCGACTTTGATATATCATTTAGAGCAAAAAAATATAGTGTTCCATTCGTTATAACAAACTTTTCTTTTTGTTGAAATTTTGAAAAAAACACATGCTGAGCACATGGTACTTTAACAAGAAATCATATTATTTTTCACGACTTTCAGAAATGCAATAAAATAAAAGTCTCATTTAAAAAATAACCGGTATGGAAACAGCGGTCAAAGATAGCAGACAGGAAATACCCAAACGCCGGGACCAGTAGCGTACCATCCGATTAGTTCTTGAACATCTATGATATGAAATAAATAGGAACAGCTTCTAAAGTAGGTAGGTATATTCACTTGAATAACTTCACTAATGGTTGGTTTGGAAAAGGGACACCCCTCAAATATATATATATATATATATATATATATATATATATATTTATATATATATATATATATATATATATATAATTTCGGAAAATCACAATCCTAATTTTGAAAATACTAAAATACTAGATAATGATAGCAACATCTATAAAAGACAACTAAAAGAAATGATACACAAAAAAAAGTGCCATGAATTACAGAACAGACATCAACAACCTCAGCCAAATTCTATATTCTTAAACCTTTCATAAGAATAAAACAACGCCTAGTTAAAACGAACCGAAAATACCAATGTTAAACTAAAACGAAATTTTGATCCTATCTCCCCCATTGAAACAATCTGTCAATTCTCACAAACTGCGCATGTCTTGAATCAGCGCCATCGCGACAACCTACTTCCTTATAGAAACACCGTTCACAGGAAACATGTTGATATGCCTCCATTATGTGGAACGAAAATTCCAAAACATAAGAAAAATCAAAACTAATTTTAATATAAATTGGCCTCTTCATGTCACTCAGGTACGTACCCCCACATCAATGATGATATATACTCATACAAACCAACAAAATTGTTTTTGTCAAAAAAATCTGAAATTTGTCATTTTCTATTATAGAATTATATAACATGAAATAAATGAATCTGAAGAAGTCCCAGGCCCGGGACGAAACGTCTTTACCAATATAAATGTCTAAATAATCGTCGAATCCAATAACCCAAGATACTCTACGGAAAAAAAATACTGGAAGGATTCAAGAAAACCATTTCAAATATATATATTATCCCACACACCTCCAAATCAACCATCAGTGAAGTTGTTTAAGTCGATATGCTCATAGATAATACCGGGTCGCTGATATATATGGAAACGGTCGATTATTTCCTAAAGTAAGATAGCTAGCGAAAAATATTTAGACACAAAAGTTTCAGGATTTTTTTAAATTTATTACAAAAAAAATATAAATATTCCAATTCTTCTCAAAATTCTAAAAAAAATTATATTGCAATCATATCCTAAATTTAACCGTTTTCAAGATATCGAATTTTAAAAATAACTTTCTTAATAATTATACAAAAATATTTTAGCCTAAAGTTTATAGTCAATAGCGCGTTTAGTGTGACGTCACGCGACCATTTTTTATTGGTGTAAATCAGTCTTTGGATGTCAACAAAGCGTATTATAATCCCATAATATTGTATAAGTATATTGCTATAAGTGCTTAAATATCTCGAGAATTCTTTAAATACAATGTTTGGATAAAGTGCTGTGTTAAAAAAATACGCGTTACGGTTTGTTTGCATCCAAAGTCTAACAAAACACAACAAAAAAATGCGGTCGTAACGTATTCACTAAACGCACGTATTATAATCCCATAATATCGTATAAGCATATTGCTATAAGTGCTATATAAGTGCTTAAATATCTCCAGAATTCTTTAAATAAAATGTTTGGATAAAGTGAGGTGTGAATATTATACGCGTTACGATTTGTTTGCATCCAAAGACTGACACACACAACAAAAAAATGCGGCAGTGACGTATTCACTAAACGCACGTATCAAGTTACCTTTCAACGTTTCTAGCTCTATAACAACGTCGCATCGTTCTTTTGTCTAACAGTAATGATCTTGACAACACATGTCAAAAAAAAATGGCACGTTTAAGTGAAACCGAGCGTATTGAAATTTTAATGATCATAGGATATGGTGATAGAAAGACGAAGTTGTGACCAAGTAGTGGATATTTTTAATGAATTTCATCCCGATCGGGAACCTCTTTCTAAATCAACCGTTTCAAAAACATATGGTGAAAAAAGGAAATTGAAAAATTTATTTATGTGTTTTAAAAATTGCAGGTTTTCATGAATGAGGTAAAATGACATACCACGTTACAAATGAAGAAAATTTTTGAATGTCATGTTAGATTGGTGGAAAATCCAATAAATTCGACACAACAGAGGCTTTAAATCATAACATGAGTTGATATTCCATTCAAAAAATTTGCAAACTGCAAAAATTCCATCCATATAAAATTCATTTGTTACAAGAATTGAGTGAAGACGATTTTGATCGTAGAATCGAGTTTAGTGAAGATATTATGGATAAATTAAACGAAAATGTCAACTTTGTCAACCACATATTGTTTTCTGGCGAATCTACATTTTGTTTAAACCGGCACGTAAACCGACACAACTGTAGGTATTGGTCAGACCAAAATCCAAATTGGATGGAGGAAGTTGACACTCAACGACCACAAAAAGTAAATGTTTGGTGTGGCATTATTGGTGGACACGTCATAGGACCATATTTAATAAAGGAAAATTTTAACTTTGAATGATATTTATTACTTTTGCAGAGCATATTATTCCAGAGCATGGACGATTACTCCCGAACAATAGCAATCCCAATTTGCCGACAGAACAAATATGGTTTCAACAAGATGGGGCTCCTCCACATTTTGGGCGTGTGGTACGGGCATATCTAGATGAAACTTTTCCTGATAAATGGATTGGACGCAGGGGGGCAATTGAATGGCCAGCTAGGTCTCCCGATATGACCCCACTTGACTTTTACTGTGGGGTTACATAAAAAAATTTGGTCTACAAAAATATGCCGCAAAATATCGAAGAGTTGCAAGAAAGGATAAGGCATGAAATTTGCACCATTCCTCCCTATACATGATTTTAGATTCACTACAAAATTTTGTTCAGTGAATTCATTACTGTCAGGAGGTAAATAGTAAACAATTTGAGCACCTTATTGAATAGAATCCCAAAGAAAATATTTGTTGTTTATTAAAACTTGTTTTCTCTCTTTTTTTTCTGGCATAACTATTGTTTTTATAAAATTTAAAATATCCAGGACATTAATTAAAAAATACATTTTTTCGTTTCATGCATTTTTATCAACCCTGGACAATTATGCTTTTTTATTTTCTAAAAAAAATAATAATTAAATTTAATATACCAATTTTATCACTTCGGACTTTTTCTTTAATAAATTTGAGAGTAGTAAAGTTATTTTCAAAATTCGCTATCTCGAAATTTTATTCAGAATTTTGAGAAGAAATTAAATATGGAATAATATACAGTGTTCTATTAAAGAAAAAGCAACTTTGTTTCATCATGACTTTTTGACTGATCCTGTACACTTAATTTTTCTTTATTGTAATCTATTTTAAAAAACCCTAAAAATTTTGTGTCCTAACATTTTTTCGCTAGGAGATAATCAACCGTTTCCATACATATCAGCGACCCTGTATATGTTAAAGAATAAATCGGATGGTACGCCACTGGTCTAGGGTATTTCCGGAGATTTAGTCCGCTATCTTTAGCCGTTGTTTTCCCACTGGTTAAAAAATGCATCTTTAATATATTACTTTTTTACACACCCATTGTACTTAAAAATAATTTTCACTTGCATCCCAAAGTTCTAACTTGGATCATTGAAGAATGAAACCTATTCCTACTGACCGAATTTTATAGAGTTTTCGTTTGAAAGATTGAAAAATATCTTTTTCTTTCCACAAAATAATTCATATCAGCCCATCTTCATGCAGATGTCGAATTTGAATAAGCGTGGATTAATTAACCAGGGAGTGTCATCAAACTGTTCATAAAAGAATTCAACTTTATAAATGTTTGTAAAAAATGGAAAAAATGAATACCTATATAACAAAGTGCAATTTTGGAATATAATGCGCCACTTAATAAAAACAATATTAATTTATGCGATTTCAACCAACGTTCTCTATTGTAACCTAAATAAAAATTGAGGTAGTTTACATGAATATAGACGAACATATTGCCATTGGGTAGCCTGGTCCAAGCCGGCCGATATTTATTTATTTATTTATTTACAAAGGGATGCACAAGGGACAGCTACGTGATTCCGTGTACCCTATAAAACTATAAACGACAGTTATGTCTGCGTCACACCCATCAATTCGGTTGTGATTCCCTCTCACTCATTCGACGGAAAGTGGAATTCTACGTTACACGAAATCTAATATACATTTGGTAATACAATTTGTAAATGTAGCTGTAATTGATGATCTTAATCTAGTACAATCTTAAACTCTTAACTTTTCTCTTGAAATTATCCAGTGTGTTGTCGAAAATATCCAAATTTGAAAAGTGGTTAAAATAAAGTTTCAAAATAAATCTTTGTTTCATGATATCAAGAACAAAATTAAAGTTCTTATAAAATAAGAATAATTAGTAAAACACTATAAAAACACATTTTATTTTATCTAGGACAAGGTACAACTATATAGACAAAACAATAATAGAACTTTGAAAAACAACAAAATTAAAAACATTCTTCAGTCTTATCATGAATTCAACCAAAATAAAAACATATTACATTTACAACAAACCTTCAATAATTTCGTTCATTTGCACAAAGGAGACCGAGTAGGTATAACAAATACTCCAGTTTGATGATAATCAAGTAGAACATGTACTTCCTACTTTCTCAAATGGTGATAGGAAATAAGTATCAGTTTGTGAAAAACATTCTGCAACTGATGGATAGAAATAAGTCAGTTCGTGAAAAGCAGCTTATATTTTACCTTGTAGAAGACTATTTGGTAAATATTTAGTTTAGTTGTTCATATGCAACGGTGTAAGAAATATGATTTTTTCGATAAAAACGTCGATATTTTGTGCAAATTTGTGCCGAAAATAAGTGATTAAGGGTGTATTGTTTATGCTGGTAATAAGAAGGAGGCATTTTGAGTGATTTTTGTGCGAGAAAACGGTGCTTGAATTTGAGGTTAGTTTCAGTTGAAAAACCTATATAACTCTGAAACGGTATGAGACCGCCGCATTTTTCTTCCGGATTCGTGTTCAGGAGGCAAAAACACGTAAGAAAAGTGTTTTCCCCATATTCGGAGTGCATGAGTGATGTAACTAAATATTTACCGACTATTTCTAGGAATTTCAGCGTCAACTCGAATAACAAATCATTCTATCTTCGACGTTGAGTCCGTAGTATAATTTCTATCATCAATTTTTCGATGACATGTGTCAACAATAAACTTTTATTTTCTGACAAATGTCGCAATTGGAGAATGGTCATCTCATAGAGAAACTAAAAATAAAGAGAGTTGTCAAACCTGCAGAAAAAGTTGGCACCACGTTTAGACAGTGGCGACATATCTCGCAACTGGCCGAACTAAGTTAGTACAGGCGGGTTTTTTAAATGTATTACTTTTATATGATTAATATGGTATATTATTTCATAAGTGATCGATTTGCCATTCCTGTATTCCATATGAATGGTTGTATCATATGAAATACAGGGATGGCAAATCGATCACTAATAAAATATATACAGTAATCGATTCGTAGACTGTTAGTTCGTGGTTGAAATAAAGCTTCAACATAAATCTTTGTTTCATGATATCAAGAACAAAATAAAAGTTCTTATAAAATAAGAATAATAAGTTTAACACCAAAAAAAATATTTATTTTATCTAGGACAAGGTACAACTACAGACAAAACAATAATGAAACTCTGAAAAACAGCAAAATTAAAAATATTCTTCAGTCTTATAATGAAATCAACCAAAATGAAAACAAATTACATTTAAAACATACCTTCAATAATTTTGTTAATTTATTAGCACAAAGGAGAACGAGTAGGTATAACAAATACTCCAGTTTGATGATAATCATTAAGTAGACCATGTATTTCGTATTTCCTCAAATGGTGATAGGAAATGGAAACTTTTGGATGGAAATAAGTACCAATTTGTGAAAAAAATTCTGCAACTGATGGATGGAAATAAGCATCAGTTTGTGAAAAGCAGCTTCTATTTTACCTTGTAAAAGACTATTTCCAGGAATTTCAGCGTCAACTCGAATAACAAAACATTCTATTTTCGATGTTGGATTCCAAATTCAAGTCCATAGTATAATTTCTATCATTAATTTTTCGATGACAATAACAGTAGAATTATTCTGAAATTATTACGTGGTTTGTCATTTTCTGACAAACGTCGAAATTGGAAAACTATCATGTCATCATTCGTCTGTTGATTGCGGGCAGCGCCTCCATGCGCGACTGGCCGTACCAAAAACTTGGTGGTCAAGATCGCCAATGTTTCAAACAGTCTCTTTATTTTTAATTTGTCTATGGGTCATCTTATCAGTCGTCTGACGATTGCGGGCAGCGCCTCCATGCGCGACTGGCCATACCAAAAACTTGGTGGTCAAGATCGCCAATGTTTCAAACAGTCTCTTTATTTTTAATTTGTCTATGGGGGAAACCACGTTAAAAAAAACGCGCCAAGTACACTACCTCATAGGTGGCGTGGAAACGTGTGCATATTATGGAGAATACAACTTTAATAAATTTTAGAATCCCTTTTTCTCAGAAATAGGGAATCTTAAGAAAAAAAGTGTGGAGCTAATTTTTGTAAATAATGCATGATTTTTGTCTGAGCTACTTTGATCATAAAACTAACCGTTTCGCCAAAAAATCCAAAAAACATATTTTTGCGAACTATGACCTACATAACATTTTTTGCACACATGGGATCGATTAGGACTCTTTACAATGTCATTATAATGGTGTCCCTAACGTTCATGTAAATTTCAGCTTCTTGAGAATTTATGCAAGGGTGAATGTCTATTTTGACCGGATTATAAGTACAGATTTGTTGGGAAGCGACCTTAAATAATGGGCACTGAATTTAGTAATTTTACGTTGTTACAATTAGTATTCTTGCAATCATTATAAATCATAAAAATGAAATCTGAATTAGTTTAAACATGATAATAATTAGATATGTCCCTCCCTGTATCTGCCAATATCAACAATATTCAACAGTCTAATTTAACTAACAACGTGTTTTCTTATCGTTATTGATGAAGGGATACTGTGCAATTAAATTTGGTCGTCCCTGAATAATCTATAATAAAAAATATGAATCTTACCGAATTGTGCCGGCTTTTTCTTCATAACCACTCACTCCAAAAGCAAAGATCAGTGCTAAGAAAATGGTCTTCATTATAAAAAATAATGCAATATTTATTTTACTTCAATGTATTGCACTTCCTTCCATCCATATACTGGAGAATGACTCAAATATCCTCACTATTTATAAATATGTTCAGGTTTACAATGTGGGGTTCACCAGCAACACCCGGTTGAATGTTTACTGTCTGTTAATTCTTAATTCAAACACGTTTAGTATTTTGTTATCGCAACTGTTAGAATGAGATGACGAATGAATGGCTGCATGCATGAATCTGTCCCATTTATTCCCATATCACTCGTTCTATTCTCCTTATTTGTATTGCTAAAAGATAAATGAGCATATTGGCCGCTTTTATTCAAGTACCTATCATTTCCACGAATCCTGAGAGTAATCAGGACCGGACTGGCAAATTGGACGGTCGAACTTAAAGCAGAAAATATTTAACATAATGTTCCTTAGTTTTAATGAAGGCACTGAATTGAAATTCTTCTGGGAAGTCGCAATCCGATTGCAATTATATATATATATATATATATATATATATATATATATATATTTTATATTTATATATATATATATATATATATATATATATATATATATATAGTGAATTATTTTATCGACTGTACTTATATTATTTTGAAGAATTAGCGGGTATTCAGTCTGGTCTTGTATAAAGAAAAACTCTTCTTTACTTTTCCAAGATTTCGACAATTTATTTTGTCTTTATCAAGGCTAAAAAACAAGAATGGTGGAAAAAATATCAAATATGAAAAATTGGTATGAACTTACATGTAAAATGAGTTAAATTAACGAATATAAATGTATAAAATATATCGACATTATGACTTTGAAAAATTGTCACACTGACAGACAATTGCAATTTTGTGAGTAGTTGATGTTTCTGTGTTAGGATGTACAGGGGATTCTGTATGCATATTTATTAAAATAAAAGTTCATTTTGAAAGTAAATACGAGTAGATTTTGCTCAGTTGGTCGATGTCAGATCTCTTATTCATGTTATTTACGTCACCATTAATTGCCACCATTTCTAAAAAAAGTCTTTTTGTCAAGTTTTGTTCTTGATATATAATTTTTGTGTCATGATAATTCATTGTGTGATCTTGGTTCACTACATGATCAGAGAGTGCACAAGAAAGTTTTTGGAGTCTACAGTCACTTTTATGACCAGTGATTCGTGATTTCAATGTTTGACTCGTTTGTCCAATGTAATTTTTATCACAAGTACTACAAGGTATACTGTAAACTGAATTATTTTTCATCGGTGCACATTCTCCGTCTTTTAATTTTGTATATATTTTATTTATTGGAAGGATATTTTTCTGTGATATTTTAATATTGAATTCACTTTTGAATACATTAATAATTTTAGGAGACACATTTTTTATGTATGGTATTGATCCGAAAGTAATTATATTACTGGAATTTGGTACATTTGTATCTGTATTGACAGTTTCATTAGAAATTGTATTGAATAATAATTTATTGAGTAGGCTATGAGGATAGGAATTGTCTCTCAATATTTCGTATAGTTTTTTTAAATTTTTATCTAAAAGAGATGGGTGTACTATTTTATGTATTCTATTCTTCATTCCTAAAATGAAATTGATTTTTGTTTTATGTGGATGGTGAGATAAATAATTTATATATTTTCTGGAATTGGTAGATTTGATGTGCCAATCTAATATAATGGTATTGTTTTCGGTTCTTATCAAAAGAGTGTCTAAAAAGGGTATCGTATAATCGTTTCTTCTTTTTTGTGAACTGAATGTCGGATTGAAACTATTGAATACATTAACTGTTTCTTCAATCTTATCATGTGGAACTGAACAAATTATATCATCCACATATTTTTTGATGAAAGGCATTTCAAAAGAAAGTTTGGGAATACAGAATTCTAGAAGGTCATCCATAACAAATTGAGCAAAAATTGGTGAAACTGTAGAACCCATTGGGGTACCTAAAATTTGTTTATAAAATGGTGGCAATTAATGGTGACGTAAATAACATGAATAAGAGATCTGACATCGACCAACTGAGCAAAATCTACTCGTATTTACTTTCAAAATGAACTTTTATTTTAATAAATATGCATACAGAATCCCCTGTACATCCTAACACAGAAACATCAACTACTCACAAAATTGCAATTGTCTGTCAGTGTGACAATTTTTCAAAGTCATAATGTCGATATATTTTTTACATTTATATTCGTTAATTTGACTCATTTTACATGTAAGTTCATACCAATTTTTCATATTTGATATTTTTTCAACCATTCTTGTTTTTTAGCCTTGATAAAGACAAAATAAATTGTCGAAAGCTTGGAAAAGTAAAGAAGAGTTTTTCTTTATATAAGACCAGACTGAATACCCGCTAATTCTTCAAAATAAAAAATAAATAAAATATATATATATATATATATATATATATATATATATATATTATATATATATTATATATATATATATATATATATATATATATATATATATATATATATATAATTCTACTGTACGTGTGTTGTCACTGCACTCCTCCTAAACGGCTGGACCGATTTGAATGACTTTTTGTGTATGCGTTTGGGTGGCGCTCTGGATGGTTTAGATTCACAAATCATCCCCCTAAATATTAAGGTTGGTCCACCCCTTATTTTATTTTTTAGACAAAATTTTTTGTTTTTATTTTTTTATGATACAGCATTCAAAAATACATACATAATTTTCACCCTTCTACGATCAACCCCTATTTTTGTGGCAAGATTTTTATTTTTATTTTGTTATGACTTGGAATAAAAAAATTCATATTACTCTTAATTCGCCCTTCTACAATCAACCCCTATTTTTTATTTTTTTTTATGAAAACGGGATAACGGGAATAACGAGATAACGAAAAAACGGGATAACGGGATGACAGGATAAGGGAATAACGGGAAAACTGAATAACAGGATAAATAAAAAACGGGATAACAGGAAAACGGGATAACGAGATAACGAAAAAATGGGAAAACGGGATGACAGGATAAGGAGATAACGGGATAAAGAAAAAATGGGATAACATGAAAACGGGAATAACGGGATAACGAAAAATCGGGAAGACAGGATAAGGGGATAACGGGAAAACGGGATGACGGGGTAAAGACAAAAAGGGGTAACAAGAAAATGGGATAACGGGAAAATTTTCGGGAAAAACATTTTAGGGAACATAAAAATTTGGACAGGACAACGTCTGTCGGGTCCGCTAGTATATATATATATATATATATATATATATATATATACAGGGTGTTTCCTAACTACGGTACGAAACTTCAGGGGGTGTTTCGTTAGGTCATTTGACAAAAAAAAGTTCCTATGAACATATGTTCGGAGTTGCTTCGTTTCTGAGATACAGGGCGTTGAAGTATAAAAAAAAGGTATTTATAAAATATTCTGAATATCCTGTGGTTGAAATATGGTACAGCTATTTGAAGTAATAAGGCAAATATTTGGCCCCAAGTAGGTCCAGGGGCGTCTCAGTGGGCACCACAGCCAACAATACTGAGAAAAAAAATATTTTGTTTTTTTTTTTTAAAAAAAAATTTGGCCCTTTTTTATTCATATCAAGCTTCGTTTTCGAGAAAAAAATACTTTAACTTATTCTACAAATTATCCATGGACAACATAAAATACAAACCTAAAGTAAAAAATAAACAATTTCGACCTTAAAGTAAATGAGCAAAATGTCCACCGTCTGATAAAATACACGACTGCAATCGATGTGTCATTGATTGTCTGACACGTTCAAAAATACCTGGAGTATTCCTTATGACATTGCAATTGTCACTTATTCGATTCCTCAAGTCATTCACATCTAGTATAGGGGTTTTATAAACGAGAGCCTTCAGATGACCCCATAAATAGAAATCTAGAGGATTTATATCAGGACTGCGAGCGGGCCAACGTTGAGTCCTGCACGTCCAATCCAGCGATTAGGGTAGGTGATGTCGATATGCTGACGAGCAAGAACACTAAAATGAGCTGGAGCTCCGTCGTGCATAAACCACATGTTGCCCTTCACAAGTACGGGTACTTCTTCCAACAAAATGGGTGAATGATTTCGCAAAAAAGCCGTGTAGGATGGACCTGATAATCTTGCTGGTAAAAAAAACGGTCCAATTAGGTAGTCACCAATAATTTCTACCCAAACGTTCAGCGGAAATCGTTGCTGAAAATGACTTTCTCTAATAATGTGGGGATTTTCGTCGGCCCAGAAATGGTTATTGTGAAAGTTCATAATAGAATATCGTGAAAAATTTGCCTCGGCCGTAAATAAAATATTTGGCAAAAAATTATTATTGTGTTCCATCGTATGAATCAACCACCTGCAAAACATGAATCTTGGGTGAAAATCCCTAGGCAGTAGAGCTTGGACCCGCTGTATGTGATATGGGTATACGAAGATTCTTTTTAGAACTTTCCAAACGGTTTTTGGGCTTACTTCAAGCTGCAGTGCAATCTTCCTGGTACTATTTGAAGGATCTTCTTCTACCGCATAATGTATAGCTTCTTCTAGTTCAGGCGTTGTTACAATTTCTGGTCTTCCACCACTTACATTTTTATTAAAACTTCCAGTTTCACATAATCTTGCATGTAGCGTTCTAAATGTTTTAGCACATGGAATTACTCTGTTAAGATATCTATCCTGGTAGATTCTCCGTGCTTCTTCCGCATTTCCATTTGCTAATCCATAAATAAAGTGCATGTCACCATTTCAGTTAAAATTAAACTCTGACTTTTACTGATATGACAATACTATCACTGTCAGCTGGTCTCCATAGCAGGTAATCATGATTGTAGAGTGCCTTCATTTTTTTTGTTCTCGAAAACTAGGCTAAATATGAAAAAAAAACACAGGAGGCCAAAAAGTTGTATTTTTACCACGCTTATAAAAAACTTTTTAGAACCCACGCTTATATTCAAATGCACTGAAAAAGAGAAAATAATTTTTTTCTCAGTATTGTTGGCTGTGGTGCCTGCTGAGACGCCACTGGGCCAAATAATTGCCTTATTACTTCAAATAGCTGTACCACATTTCAACCACATCGGTTTCAGGATATTCAGGATATTTTATAAATACCTTTTTTTTATACTTCAACGCCCTGTATCTCAGAAACGAAGCAACTCCGGACATATGTTCATGGGAACTTTTTTTTGTCAAATGACTTAACGAAACACCCCCTGAAGTTTCGTACCGTAGTTAGGAAACATCCTGTATATATATATATATATATATATATATATATATATATTCTTCATCGTGATACATTTGTTTCAGAAAATCGTATGTTATATTTTGTTGCGCAATTTTTTTCAATAATTCTCGTGATATAACATTTTTAATGCATTTAAATTAGGTAAATTACAAAATATTCTTTCGTTCTCAGGTCGCTCTGATATGCATTCTTTATATGATTTCATGTATGTTGATAATTCTGACTCTTAACCAATGAAGCGAACTAATTTTTGCAAAATGTTTACATCATACATCGCTTCCTGGAACTTATCTGATGTTTCGTTTGGTATCGAATCTTTGGCTAATTTTGATAGCTCGAACATGCCTGGCCCTGTTCAATCTGGGAACGGTTTTCTTATATTCAATAACGATACCTCGCCAATGTTTTTAGAGCAAACTGCACTGTATCTTGAACAACTAAATGCGAGCGATTGTTGGATTGCGACGTTGCCAACAGTCCAGTCATGGCTTATTTGCTGTGTCACGCATGCTAGTTGCGTTTCTGAGTGTACAGTTCCCTTAAAAAAGATCCCACTAATTCAGCGTTTGAACATGTATTGCGTCGGGCTACAATCGAGCCAAATTTTTGACACTGTATCACAACTACCTTGAGCTGATGAAGTCGAAACAACTTTGAATAAACATTATTCATGAAGATATTTCAGGTCTTTTTCATCAAGTGAAGTTACTTTTGTTCAGTTTAGAACAAAAATATTGCTCCAAAACCTATAATTCGATTTTGGCTTGGAATCTCTTGTCAAATTCATATTTTATTGAAATTGAGAACTATTAAAATTCAACCATAACTTTTCTGTTGAGAACTATTAGAAAACAATGTTTCTAGTTCAAAGTATTTGAATTGTTTTGCTTGAAAAGTAACAATAAAGCGAAAATTTTAGAAAGAACATAACTTTTTTAATTATTCATCTACTACTCTCCAATTGTTGCTTATCTTGAATACATTTTTTATAATTAAAAGTTGCAATTGCAATAATAATTATGTAGAATCTTATGGACGTTCGTGATGGATATCCTATGGACTTCCATGCAGGATATCTTATGGACGTCCATGAAGGATATCTTATGGACGTCCATCAGGTTAGTGGTGTAGCAGGGATACATTGGATTTGGACCCCTTTCTTTGTTTTATATAGAAAAAAAAATACCTTTAACTTTACCTGACAAGGAGAAATTTATCTTTTCATAACTTTCTCGACGCTGTCAGCCCTGTAATACTAGCCCTTTGGCAGTATTTTTATTTTTTCAGTAAAAATGAATAACAATTATCTTCATAAATAAAATGTCCCGCTGATGTTACCATTCAGATTATTATTTCCTTCAAACCATAAAATTTCTCAATAGCATTATAAAATTAACAATTATTATTTCAAATCAAACTAATCTAAATACCATATTATTTTTTATATACATAACACTTTGCTAAGTGTTACAAAGCTTCCCCCTTTAAAAAAAGTATTGGCTACACATGCCTTTACTTTTTCCAAGTTATTATCTGGATTGAATAGGTACCATATTTCCCAATTATATATCTAAACCTCAAAATTATCCCACTGTCCAATATTTCAAGCCCAAACCTTATTACAGTCCTGTTCAATCTCGGGGCATGCTTATTAATCCTAAGTAAACAACTATATACTATATTAACTATTAGTTTGATTCGGCCTGTTAACATATTTGCTTTATCAGAACCATTTTCACTCACTGGCGATGATTGATGGCAAGATGATAAAGGCTACCTTTACCAATCTTTCTATTCAGCTACCTACCTACGTTAAAGTTCAGGGTCTATTGTTTAAGAGTTTCAGTCCAATGGCAAACTTTAGGCAAATTAGGTTAAATGGTTTTTGTCGAGAGAGGTTCGTCCTTTACAGTTTCGTTTATTTCCGGGTCTATTTGTACCTTCCTAATTTCACTTTGCGAATCGGTTCTACCGGATTCATGTTGTCTATATGTCACCCACTTAGTAAGAGTGTCCCATAAACTGGCTAATAGTAGCATAATGCCACAAACCTACTGTTTTATACAAATGTAACCCGTTTAACGCCACTCCGATCGAGTATTTTAATGTCTTATAAACTGTATAAAATCCGATAAGTCCACTCATAAATATTCCAATATCAGTAAACCAACCCCATAATTGCTTCATGGTAGAATGCGCCAATTCCTTCATCTCGTCAGGATTAAAAATATTGAGTGTTGAAAATCCTTGTCCCGTATTCTCCAAACCAGCTACTCTCCTTGCAATAATATTTTCTACAGCCTGTCGCTCAGATCCAAATGTTAATATCTTTTGAACCTTAGTTACTTCATCTTGCGTATATAACCCTGCTGATCCTATTGGCATTATAGGTGAAAAATTCAATTTCGGAACCATTTCTACTCCTATTTCCATTGTTTTGGTCTGGAAGTTGTCATTGACGAGTTCACAAGAATCAACATAAAAACAGGTACAGGGACCTGCATTGACAACATCATTACTAACTACAACCCTGACAACTATGAATCGGGTGTCATAGAAACCTGTCTATCTGACCATCGAGCACAATATATTCTGATCAATGAACCACTTTGTCAAAAACCTAAGGTAATCATGAGGAGGAAGTTGACTCCCCACAAAATTGAGTCATTCATAAAAGACATTTCTGCCCATAATTAGGATATCTTCAAACAATCTAATGACGTAGAGCTGTTATCAGAAACACTGATGGCTACTCTGAACTTTTACGTTGATAATCATTTTCCATTGAAAGCCCAACCAGGTGACCACTCTCCACACACCGTTAACTTTTTTAACCACCGATTAAAAGAAATGAGAAATACCCTAACATCATTGAAAATTATCAGTGATGCCTCTAATAGTGACATGAACAAAAACATATACAAAATGTACAAACGTGAATATATCACTGCTCTAAATGAGTCCAAAAAAATAGCGTACACTAAGTACATTCAAAACTTTGAGAACAGATGCAGAGATGCATGGAAACTGATGAATTTTGAACGGAACAAAGACTCAAAATCAAATTTTTCCCAATGTGAATTAACAGCGGACCAATTCATCAATTACTTCTCATCTGCAGCCGATTTGATAACCGAACGCCTGACGGCTACTGATAAAGAAGCAAATTCTTTCCTAAAAACACTACCAAGCAATGAAAATTCATTTTTCTTTTTTCCCGTCTGCAAAGACGAGGTAATTGACGCCATAAACTCCCTAAAAAACACCAACTGCTATGACTTTCATAATATGAACAGTTCAATTATCAAGAACATAAAAGATATACTTGCTGACCCACTCACAGAGTTATTCAATTTATGCTTTTGTGAGGGGGTTTTTCCAGATGTTTTTAAAAAAAGCAAATTAATACCGATCTTTAAAAAAGGCAATATTGAACTACCAGAAAATCACCGTCCGATCTCGATAATCCCAATTATTGGTAAGATTTTTGAAGTCGTTATTAAAACGAGGTTGTCATCGTACTTTGAATATAATAATTTTATAAACGACCAACAATTTGGATTCAGGAAAAACCGCTCCACATTACAAGCAGTTCGTAAACTGGTGACGGACATAGTCGAGGGCTTTGAAAATGGACAACCTACTGCAGTAACCCTATGTGACCTCAGCAAGGCCTTCGACTGCGTCCCACATCGAGGCTTACTTGACAAGCTTGAACTATATGGCATAAGAGGGAAAGCTTACTCTTTTTTCGAGTCATATATATGTGGGAGAACTCAATACGTTACATACAACAACAAGACGTCAGGTGTAAACCGATATCATCAGGAGTGCCCCAAGGATCAGTCCTTGGGCCACTCCTGTTCATAATATTTATAAATGACATATTCTACCACATCAAACCAGCAGAGTGTATCTTGTTCGCTGATGACATTACTTTCTACAATTCCGCCTTGAACCCGACAGAACTTCACCAGAAGGACGTCGAAGCATCTAACAAAATCAGTGAGTGGCTCACCCCTAACAACCTGATTCAAAACGACACAAAAACTCAATCAATCATATTTTCTTCCAACACCCACTTTGCCTCAGACGTACCAGTTAAGCTGTTGGGCATCACCCTAGACAGCAAACTAAAATGGGATGTACACATTGGTTTACTATGCAAAAAGTTGGCGAGTCAAACCTTCGTCCTTAGACGGCTGCGAAACACTGTGGACGAAGAAGTCCTGAGAATGTCATACTTTTCTCTATTTCACTCTCACTTAAGTTATGGCGTAATTTTATGGGGTAACTCTATCCATGCAAATCGTGCCTTCATTCAGCAAAAGAAAGCAGTCCGGGTTATTGCCAAAGCAGATTACAGAGACTCGTGCAAACCCTTATTCAGGATATTAGAAATTCTAACACTTCCTGCACTTTATGTATATTTCTGTTTGATTGAAATACACAAACATATTCATTGCCATACCAAACACGAAGATCTGCATAAATATCCCACCAGAACTAGCTCTCAGCTCATCAATCCCAGACTTCGTCTCGAAACATCATTAAAAAATTAATTCAATTTAAATATATACAATAAAGTGCCTGAATCGTTCAAAAAACTCGGCTACCATGAATTCAAACAAGCTATCAAACACCTCCTATTGGAACATAGCTTTTACTCGGTAGATTAATTTTTGTCAAGTGATCTAACACAATATAATATTCCGTAAACACCACGATAAATGAAAATACCCATCTTTCTACCTCAAACCCATTTCAAACATAATTTGTTATGTGTGCATACATGTTGATTTTAATTGTTATGTTCACAATATTACCATGAGAAGATATTTTACACCTTACTCAAACATATTTTAAACGAGAATCTGTTGTGTAAACCATAATTTGCTGTGTATGTATATATGTTTTATTTTTTATTTGTTATGTTCACAATAACCCTATATGTTATTTTAACTACGGACATGTTCCAAACTTGACGTGTGTAATGAAAGAAATATTCAAAAACACCAATAAAATTCTATTCTATTCTATTCAATTCACGAGTGAGCGAATACAAGGTGTCGTAATCAATACGACCACCCCTCTAAGACCAAGATCGCAACCGCTGTGCTGAGACCAACGTCGAATGAACCAGTCTTCCAAGTTTTCTTCCACCGAAGACATCTTCAGCTGATATCAACCCTAACTAGTACCTCAGGTATAACTGTACCAACCACCATCTTCTGCTGGGATCATAAAATTAAGTTGTAGATGTTCAGATTTTAATTGACTGATCCTAGAGTTGGGATTCATTCACTTGTAATTTTTTCTTAATTCTTTCTATTTAAATTCAATACACATTCACTTGTAACTGTTCATTCAATTTTTTTGTTGTTTATAACTCTGGAATTATTTTGTATAACAGAAATAAATTGTTAAGTTAACTTGTTGCATATTTGTTCTGCCTTCCCATACAAGCTAGGTAAAATTTACTTTACTGATATATTTCCTGATCTTTCGACTTTTGTCTTTTGCAAGCCTGGCGCCCAATTAGCGAGCAAGTCAAGTTGATTAATGTAGAATTTTCATAGTGGCACAATTTAAAAGAACTATTAAAAGTCATTAATTGAACCTTACTCACGACCTAACCGAATCAAACTGAGCAACCTATCGGCAAAGTGATTTCACTTCTTACATTTTAAATTAGATTCTTCAAATTTGCGATTTATATAATGGGGGTTACAATCTGTATGGGGTTATAAATCTGAATGAGGCTAAAATAAATTATTTTATACTTTTTAGTTCGTTTCAAAAACAAGGTATAAAAACATTAATCAAATAATTATTTTCTGCTTTTAGTCTTATGTATGTGAAATTGTATTTCTTAATTTTTTCCACACTTTTTCCTCTTTTTCTCTCTGCCCACTTCATTCTTCAATCTGAAACCTGTTACACAAAATTTAAACCGAACAGACAGACAAACAGACAAGAAAACGAGTTAATATTGCAGTGTCATCCAGTTCTGGGCTAGATTAAATGTTTAAAGTCTCTAGCTCATCGGGAAGTTAGTTCAAAATCGGTTGCAAAATTTGTACCAAACAGACAGGAAGGCGAGTTGATAGAAACCTAATCCTAGATGGTCCTAATCGGCCAAGTAGTTTCAAAATGGGCTTTTCACCAGCAATTGTAAAAACACCCAATTCCTATACGAATGTTAGCAAAAGCGTTATATTTCATAGAGTTATTAGGGGCCTACAAGTTTTAACTGAAGATATTAACTCCTAAGCAGAGTATCGCTGTTATTACTATTGATGTTTTCAATGAACGCAAAATTTTTGTTTGCCCTGTATTTTTTGACCCATACGAAATTCTTTCGTTCGTCTTGCAACACAACTCTTTTCAACCGACGAAATAAAAAAGAAGGAGGTTCTCTAGTCGACGCATATATACATATATATTTTTATGTATGAACACGCATAACTTTTCACAGAGAAGTTTGATTTCGAAGATTTATTTTTCATTAGAAAGGGTATACTTCGAAGTTGGTCCCATTTGAAATTGAAAAAAAATGTCACTCTTAAGGGTAGAAAAATGGGGGATATTTATCGTTCATCTATTGATTTTTCACCCATAAACCGATTCTACCACTCATAACTTTGTACTGGGTTATCAGATTTTGATTATTCTTTTTTTATTGGACAGGGTATACTTCAGAGTTAGTCATTTTTCGATTTGGAAAGCAATAATCCACCCCTAAGGGTAGAAAAATAGGGGCACACATATATGTAATTCTGATAACACTACAACATAATGGATACCTGGAGTCATGAGTGGATTTTAATCACAAAAAATTAGAAAGTAAAAACTTTTTAACAAAAAATTAAACAAACGGAAAAATAAACTGAAAGGAAAAAAATAAAATAAACCTCCTTAGTCTTAACTGAGCTCCTAACTAATGTGAGTAACTAATTTTGAGTCGGCGCAAAAACAAACAATCAACAAAGATCATAATATTACTTTAAAGAAATAATCAAAATTCTGCCGTGCATCCCGCTGCCATCATTTTACGCTTTACCTAATTCAATTGCTAGTTCGTTTGGCGCCGATTCAAAATTAGTTACTGACATTAGTTAGGAGCTCAGTTATTATTAAGACTAAGGTTTATTTTATTTTTTGCTTTTCAGTTTATTTTTTAGTCGGCTTAATTTTTTGTTAAAAAGTTTTTTTAGAATCTGGAAAAAGTAACTAACAAACGAACAAGTCTATATGTCAGTTTGATTGATGATAAAGACAAGGTCATAACGTCACCCATTTGTTAGCAATAAATTGTGAAATCTACCATTCCAAGTGACCTTTCATTTCATACAAAAGGGAGTTTCCCCCCGCATTTATTATCTACAAATACGATACAGCAGATGTGTATAATCTCAAGCTATTATCGCTTTCAAATTATTTCTATTTCATAAGATCTACAACTTATTTTTTTTCATTTTGAAAATTTCCATGATTTGTCACAAGCATCTATGGTATTGTCGAATAATAGCTCAATTAGTACAAATAGCATATATTCCTGTGACATTTTCAAAGTGAGAAACTGACTACATAGATCTTATGAGACAGAAATAGTTTGAACACGATAATAGCTTTAGCCCTTTCACTGTGGGAAGCAAATATTGTTGAAAATTAAAATGGTGCCCACAGTGCGGGAGTCAAATATATTTAAATGCATTGTTTGGGGGTTTACTGCGAAAATTAATTATATTGAACTGCTAATATAGACAACTGTATATACAAAGAGGTGTTTGGTAGGTTGCAGGAACCGAATGAAATACATGAACTAAAAGGGTTTCTACACTGCGGGAATCAACTATATTTATGCAGTGTTGGCAGCGCTCTCCAATTTAGTTTCTGTTTACGTTTTGTGATTGTGTCTGTCATGTTTGTGAAGTATTGAGGTGATTTTTGTAGTTAAATTGTTGAAATGGCTTCTGGAAGCAAAAGGGGGCTAACATGATTACTTCTTATATGTATAAATAATATTTCTGTGTTTGAATTTTTTTTATAACAATTCAAGACGGGAAAAGTCTGGAGAATGTACAAATTTTGTTGTTTTTTTTTAGACTAGATTTTTTATTTGTCTTATAATTACTTTTCATGATATGTATAAATAATATAATGTTTTCTGTGTTAGGTAGTTTAAATTTTTCTTATAACAATTTAAGGAAGGAAATTTTTAAAAATGCTTAGATTTTGTTGTTATTGAAAGATTTTTTATTTATATGCAAAGAGGTTTTATTTATGTTTTAATAACTCTTCACAATATGTATTAATAATAAAATGCGTTTTGTGTCAGTTGGAATTTAAATTATAACAATTTGAGGAGAGAACAATAAATAAATTAACTGTATATATTACATCATACAATTTCGAACATCAATTGAATTGTCAATTCCAAAATACTCGCGCACGTACAGCGACTTTCAATCCATATTCCTTCCATTCGTGACATTTTATAACAATTGGCAACACTGTACGTGTTGTTCTGCAGTTAGCTGCGGGAAGCAAATATAATTGCGCACACGCAACTGTGGGAATCAAATATAGTTGACAGCGTTTCCCGCAGCCGCAGTGACGGTACTCCTAATAGAAACGGCGGCCGCAGCGAAAGGGTTAGATAATGCACACCAGCTGTAATGTATTTGCAGATAACCACTGTGGAGAGGAACTCCCTTAAACTTTGAAGGAATCTATTTCTATTTATTTCTAATTCTAATTTTTCATTATGTACGTAGGTGCATACTTTTTTTTCTCATTCTTATATACTGTTCTGAATTGAATTTGTTACTGTATCAAAATTGTCCAAAAAAACTAGAAATTTCTATGAAAATGTATTTCTGAATCAAAAATATTAGATGAATTGTCTACACTGTAGAACCTACGAAATTTTCTTTTTTCTTTTGCTGCACATAAGCTTGCACCTAAGATGTGATAATAAGCAGTAAATAACAATAAGTATTGTAAGTATTTTGAATTATATTTAATATTATAATTATAAATTATATTGAAATTATTGAAATAAAAAATCAAGATGAGGTGATGTCAACTTCGGTTGGCTTCTCCCCGACATGCTTTGGAAGGTATTGTAATTTACAAAAAAAAAACATTTGACTTTTTCATTTATTGTGTTATTTTCGATATGGAAGCAGGAATTTATTGTAAAACCCCGTTATTCATTTTCTGGAAGCTTATTGGAATCTGTTCATTTTCTGCGACTTGTATATCTCCCCCAAAGAAATGAAGTATATTTGGAAACAAGCCTATGCAGCTCTAACGAATCCAATGGTTTTGTCTTCTATGCTGTAAATACTGTAGTATTGAGACAAGAATGCTCCTCCTAGAACCCAGATTCCTTCGGCATTTTCAGCCATTGGTATGAATGCTGTGATACATATTGTCAAAGAAGGTGACGAGATCTGCAAAAATCAATGATTTTGAGATAAAATAAGCATTAAGAAGATGTAAAAATGCGGATACACAAAAATCACCTAAAAACCGACAACGATTTTGAAGTTGAAACCGGGGCTGGGGCGGTATTTTTTATTTTTCTCGTTATTCCGAGACTAGCTTATTGTTTGGTATAAGTTGAAATTTTTCATTTTAATAATTGCTAAGGATTACTGCTTATTCCATTCATTATTACTATATATATATATATATATATATATATATATATATATATATATATATATATCTAGGCAGAAGGACTTCGGTCGATAGCCTATTGAATTGAATTTTTGTTTGGTTCAATAAAGTTCCTTTTATTATTTTATTATATTATATATATATATATATATATATATATATATATAAAATGGAAGGAATTTAATGGACATAGCCCTCAGAGAAAAGTGCTAACCGTAGACACGTGTTTCGGGCTCTCGGCCCTCATCATCGTGAGCGTGCAGGATGAACAACACTTGGTGAAAACGACAAATCAACGGAGTCAACAAACGAACCAGCCGTCATTTGTGATTTCGGTCAGCAGACCCAATTCAGGGCACAACCACGTCACCACGGAGAGCTATAGCTACCTGCGTGACATCGAATCAGGAATATAAATATGAAAGAGAGTAATATCGAGGGACTGTTAAAAACAAAATGGAAGGAATTTAATGGACATAGCCCTCAGAGAAAAGTGCTAACCGTAGACACGTGTTTCGGGCTCTCGGCCCTCATCAGTACGGTGGAGAAGTGCAAGGATGACCGAAATCACAAATGAGCGGCTGGCTTCTGTTTGTTGACTCCGTTGATTTGTCGTTTTCTACCAAGTGTTGTTCATCCTTGCACTTCTCCACCGTACTGATGAGGGCCGAGAGCCCGAAACACGTGTCTACGGTTAGCACTTTTCTCTGAGGGCTATGTCCATTAAATTCCTTCCATTTTGTTTTTAACAGTCCCCTCGATATTATTCTCTCTCATATTTATATTCCTAGACTCGGATGTCACGCAGGTAGCTATAGCTGCCTCCGTGGTGACGTTGGTTGTTGCCCTGGAATTCAGGGTCTGCTGACCGAAATCACAAATGTTTGTTGACTCCGTTGATTTGTCGTTTTCTACCAAGTGTTGTTCATCCTTGCACTTCTCCACCGTACTGATGAGGGCCGAGAGCCCGAAACACGTGTCTACGGTTAGCACTTTTCTCTGAGGGCTATGTCCATTAAATTCCTTCCATTTTGTTTTTAACAGTCCCCTCGATATTACTCTCTTTCATATTTATATTCCTGGACTCGGATGTCACGCAGGTAGCTATAGCTGCCTCCGTGGTGACGTTGGTTGTTGCCCTGGAATTCAGGGTCTGCTGACCGAAATCACAAATGAGCGGCTGGCTTCTGTTTGTTGACTCCGTTGATTTGTCGTTTTCTACCAAGTGTTGTTCATCCTTGCACTTCTCCACCATACTGATGAGGGCCGAGAGCCCGAAACACGTGTCTACGGTTAGCACTTTTCTCTGAGGGCTATGTCCATTAAATTCCTTCCATTTTGTTTTAAACAGTCCCCTCGATATTACTCTCTTTCATATATATATATAAATTATCGAACAGTCACGAAAATATCCCCTTATATATATATATATATATATATATATATTATATATATATATATATATATATATACTATATAAGTTGAGGAGTAGGTAGTTTTTTTCAGGTTTGCGGTCTGTGACAAATGAAACTCATTCGTTTTTAAATCTCAATATTTCGTCAATGTTTATTGACTTCATCACGAGAAGGCTAAAAATAAATAAAAAAATGGACAAACTATTGTAGTTACACACAAAATTGACAGATTACTTACAAAACATAGAGTCAGTCACTTGAAAACAAGTTAAAATATAGATACATATGTTGGACGGCACATTCAGACTGGGAATGCAGTAAACTATTTTTCAAATCATCCTACAAACCAAAAATTCAATACAGTAATAAATATGAAAAATAGAATCACTCATATTTCTCATGAATCTTTTTTACAAAATAACTAGCTGACCCGACAGACGTTGTCCTGTCCAAATTTTTATGTTCCCTAAAATGTTTTTCCCAAAAACTCTCGTCCGCTTAAAATTTCTTTTTTTTATGTTTTCCTTTATGTTGTTCCATCTAGACTGTGCTTTTGACTCCTTCCGCTTCCTGTTATCCCGTTTTCCTGTCATCCCGTTTTTTCTTTATCCCGTTATCCCGTTATCCCCTTATCCTGTCATCCCGTTTTTTCGTTATACCGTTATTCCCGTTATCCCGTTTTCCTGTTATCCCGTTCTTTCATTTATCCCGTTATCCCGTTTTCCCGTTATTCCCTTATTCTGTCATCCCGTTTTTTCGTTATCCCCGTTATCCCGTTTTCCTATTATCTCGTTCTTTATTTATCCCGTTATTCCGTTTTCCCGTTATTCCCTTATTCTGTCATCCCGTTTTTTATTTATCCCGTTCTCAATTTATCGTACTACAATTATTATATTCGATTGCCATCTTGCAACCCTATTGCGGATCTGTGGATAAAATAAAAAAACATGAAAATCGCAATGGAAAAATAGGGGTTGATCGTAGAAGGGTGAAAATTTAGGGTTGTATGTATTTTTGAATGCTGTATCATAAAAAATAAATATATATATATATATATATATATATATATATATATATATATATATATATATATTGTAATATAATGATAACAATTTGCAAATATAAATTGTTTTTATATAATGAAAATTGCTAATAATTTCCGCTCTTCGTTGTGAGCCAAATTGTTATGATATAGATAAGTATTTTCGCCCTGTATAATATATTGCAATGTAATAATAATTGCTAGCTAACGTCACTGTTCTCTCGTCACGTTGCTGCCAATTGTTATCACTTTCCTTACCACAGCTAAACTCAGTTGGTACGCCTCTTGTCTCAGATAGCCGGTTCAGGCAATTGAGCCACTAGCCACTGCTTGATGTCAATTTCTATTCAGTGTTTATAAATACGATTGCTGATAATTGTGGAAAATAAGCGACAAAGTATCAAAAAGCAATTATTTCCTTTATTCAGGAAAACTTAAATTTACCTGGCCTACGATAGATAACTTATTCTAAGGTGAATCTACAAATTTTCATGGATAATCATGAGAAACAGGTCATGGATAAATAGACACAACCTCACTTTTACCTTGAAAGTGAAAATTTCTTTAATAGTTCAAAATCAAATGAAATAAAGTTCTTCTGATGGGATATGAGTTATTAGTGAAATTGTTCAGTTCGTGATGTGCACTAGGAAAGTTTATACCTGTCGCTGGAACTGTCGCTGTTCAATATACACCCAGAATTTGGATTCCCTCTCAATCCAATGCTATCAGGAACTCCAATACCAAAACGAAAGAACCATACAAATTCACAAATCAGCTTTGGACTATTTGTATATGGTGTACAAATAAGGTAATGTTGGTTTTCTGCTTATAATGTTGAAATTAATGAATTTTTCTTTTCTTCCAAAAAACGTGGCATTCGTTTTCAAATTATTTTCAATCTCCTTGTGGCTTTGTTTTCCGTCTCCTGGATACCATTTTTCCTCATTCCTTTCGATTTGAATTTTTGAATTCGCGCACTATATTGTCACATTTTCACTGTTTGGGGTTATTTGTCAAAACTTATAAATACAACTATTTTTACTTTCTTATAAACTATATACAATTTCAGTGATAATTGTCTCTGACACTTTCTCGTTCTTATTTTCTCACAATTTCAAATTATACATTTGACCATACTGTTCCCTGATTGGCTATTGTCATCAAGAAGTTTGCTGTTCTCCCATTGGCTACTTTTAGTTAGATACAATTTCATATACTGTATGTTTCAAGCTTATAATTTGGTGGATCACATTTTATTCAGGATGATTTTGTAAATCTAGACTTTTTGTTGTCTTTTGAACAATTATGGGTTGTAATCATTATGACAGTGTATGAAATTGATTGTATTATAGTATTTGGATATTTTTATCTATTCATATAATACAGAGGCTTAATAAAGGAAATAGAACTTCAAAAATTATGTAAAAACAATCTCTTGAAACTAATAGCTATTAAATAATTATTCTTTTTGTGGGTTTTTTCTTTTTAAAATATATAACTGGTTTTTCATAACATAAAATATATATATATATATATATATATATATATATATATATATATATAATAGAATTTCACCTAGAGTCTATTTAGTCATCCAAAAGTAATATAATGAATTCATATGGAAATATCGATTTTTTTTAGATGACAAAATGTTTTATCTGCTATTAACACAGTCATCCTTGCTTCAAATAGGGTTAAAATTATAATCGAACGGGTAGACATAAAAATGTGTATACATACTTTCCAGAGTAAAAAGCTGTCAGGACCATGAGGAAAGATTATGGCCCTTTTTGCAAATGTTTGCATTTTTTCGAAATCTTTCGAGTTTATTAAAGTAATGATTATAGTTTTTGGAGAGCCACCTTAACTACCGATTGGCAGCACCGGTGGAAGCGGTTGTCTGTTAAGTGTCGAAAACAGCAATGTCATGTGATCACTTTTTGGGTCTCATTAAGAAAAATAAGAATAGATTATTGATTTGTTTGAAAATATAAACAGGATGTTCATAAAATCAGATGTGGAATCTTCTGCGGCTGAAACTTTAGTCACTATCTTCCATCGTTCAAGATAACCTCTTGTGGGGTATTCATATTGATGAAAAGGGAAACATTCTCAATTGTATATTGAATAGAAATATTTTTCTGTGAATTAAAAAATCCATAATAAAAATTAAGTTATTTTTTGTAATATCTAAAAACTACTTCCTTGGCTAATGCCACGCTGGTCATTGAACAACATCTATAATAGATATCGAGAAAGGACCCTAACTCAAAAGAAAAAATCTGAAAGTTGTTTACTATTAGGTATTACAAAAAAATAACTTAATTTTTATTGTAGACTTTTCAATTCACAGAAAAATATTTCTATGCAATATTCAATGGAGATTGTTTCCCTTTCCAAAATAATAATACATTAGTAAGAATAATTAATAGAGTTAATTCTTAATGTAGTGCATTTTGTTACATTAATCCGAACGCTATAATACTACAATTATGAAAATAAATGTTTATTAAATCTATACATGTAAAATTACATGTACTGACTCACTACTGAACCTAAAAAGCTGAAATTTTGATAGCGTATTCCTATCATGGGGTAAAAAGTTTGTACGCTTAATCCTACGCTGAATCCTACAACAAAAATAGGTAAGGTATGGTATAACTGGCAATGTATTGAACTGGTTCAATAGTTATTTACGTCATAGAACACAGAAGGTGAAGTATAACAATGAATTTTCACATGAATTAGAAAATCAGTATGGTTCCGTTTTGGGGCCGATATTATTTAGCTTGTTTATAAATGATATTATTAATCAAGTGAAAAAATGCCAACTAAAATTATTCGCTGATGATACAGTGATTTACTTCGCTGGTGAACCAGAGAAAATAGACTTTAAATGAGGTTGTGTGATAATGGACTAATGTTGAATCTTGAAAAGACCAAATGTATGTTGATAGGGAACAGAAGCAAACTTAAAAGGTTGAAGGATAAGGATTTTAAAATGACCTTGTTGATTAATGACAGTAATATTGAGAAGGTGAAAACAATCAAGTACCTAGGAGTAATGATAGATGAAGAATTGAATATGAAAGCGCACTGTGATTATATAAAAAGGAAGGTCGCAAAAAAAGTTCATTTCTTGTACAGGCTTGATGGTAAAGTTTCTTTGTTTTCCAAGTTGACTATTTACAAATCAATAATAGCACCTCATCTTGATTACTGTGGAACCCTTTTATTTTTTCTCAATAGTGACCAGTTGAGTACTATTCAAAAAACTCAAAATCGAGCCATGAGAGCTATACTTGTTACAGACGTACTTCAATTAAGAACATGCTAGAGATATTATTATCGTTAATGTCGGTAAAACAAAGAATACACTATAATATGTTGGTATTTGTGTTCAAGCTCAAACACGATATTATACCGACATACCTCAGTGACGAATTAAATTATATAAGTAATGTAACACTCATAGAGCTCGAACCGTAAAAGATTTTTATGTAAAAACTGAAAACACAGTGTGTGACACAATATTCAATAGGGGTCTAATACTTTTCAATAGTTTACCAATTGAGATCAAAAACATCATCTCCTTGAACCAATTCAAAAAACAATGTAGTGAATATTATGTATTAGAACAATTTTAAACTCGTAATTCTTGTGATAATTTTTAATATGTTGTATTATTGTTAATGACTTGTAATTGGTAGTAGGTATTTTTAATATGTTGCTTGCGACAGAAATCACAACCTACTAGCTTGTATGAACTTTTAATACTAATAGTATTTAAATGAATATTTTATTGTGTAATCTTCTTTTAACTGATGGAGTATTGTATGGTATGTTTAATTTTAGTTTTATTCGTATTCATAAGAGTATTATATTCATGTAAAGAGCAAATGGTGTGCTAATAAAGAGTTATTATATATATATATATATATATATATAAAAAGACCAATACAAATTTGAACGAGACTAAATTGCCTAAATTTTTTGTATGAACATTTTTTTGTAGGTCTGATATGTTAACAATTAAGCAGCAAACAGAACATTTTCCAAAAAATCGTCCATTTCAATATTTTCACATTTATATAGAAAAATCTTATTCAAATTGAACGGATTTTTCTTGTTGCGTATCATTTGTTTACTGCCACTGTGGCATGAATTTATAACTCGGAGATAACAAAATCAATGTTGTGGATGGGTACAAGTTTTATGGCATCGTTATGATTATTTCGAGTCAATTTGTGAGAAGTACGTTCAATATGTAGGAAATCACTACGATTCAAATGCAGTCGTTGTTTTCGATGGATATATATCTGATGGTAACAAGAAAAATGCGAAAATTGCAGAAAGACTTCACCGAACGAAGTAGCAGATGTCTGCGGAAGTTTTTTTCGGAGAGACAATGATGGTTCAAGTTTCTCAAGAACGATTTTTGGCCAATGAAAAAACTAAAGCCCGTCTGATTTCGATGCTGACAAAATAATTCGAACAGGCTGCTCTCACTGTCAAGCAGGCTGAAGAAGATGCTGTGTCTTGATTGTCAACACAGCGATTTCCTTCTGCTCATTATTCGACGCTGTTTTTATCATTGGAGAAGACGTCTATCCTTTAGTTCTGCTGACAGCATTATGATCATCTAAAACCAACATTTACTTTCGCAAACCGGGAAGAGGCTAAACTGCTCAAAGAGTGCATTCCGCGAATAGTTTGATAGTGAAAGAAGCAGCCAAAAACATGGTGTTTTTACATGCGTTTTGCGACTGTGACACAACATCATTCCTCTTCAACTAAGAAAAAAATATTATTTTTCGCTTGTCCAAAAAATCAAAGGACCAAATGCCGTCATTGGCAAGTTTAGAGATCAGAATGCCAAACGCAAACGCTGGAACCCGCTTTCTCGTTGTTTTGTTTGGTGGCAACATGGAAGAGAAAACCTTGGAAAAAATCGGCTACCACCTAGAATATTTACCAACTAAGGACGCTGCACGGTACCATGCATTTAGGAGCAACCAACAATTCCAAAAATGGTGTGGAATCCAAAAAAAAAACATCCAACTTGGGCTGGAAACTTGGTACCAATGGGCTCACTCCAGTAACAATGTCAGGGAAACCTGTCCCAGATACCTTATTGAATTTAATTTCATGCAATTGCAAAAAGGGATGCGGTGGAGCATGTGGCTACAGGAAAAGTGGGTTGAAGTGGTCATTTGTATGCGGATTCTGCAATGGTGAATCATACAAGAATGTACCAGAGGTCATCATCGAGAGCGACGACGAAGATGAGGCAATGACATGGATGGAAGCACATATTCTCAGTGAGGAAAATGGGTTAGAGGATAACACTCACAACGAAGACGACTTTGAAGACATCAACCGACCAGGACCATCAAAAACAAAAAAATATGGAAATATTCTTACGGAATAATAACCGTACTCAATTTCAAAAAAAGGACATTTGCGGATTAGGCCTACTGGGAATACCACAATTTAAAAAAAAAGCGTTGTTCACTCTACCTCATGGTGATGTAGAAATGAGTTGACTTTGAATTTATAAAATTATAATTATATAGTGAATAGCAACAAATAATTTCTTAAAATGAGAAAAACGAGCAGTTGGACGATTTTTAGGAACAATGTTCACGTTTCCACCGATGTAACTCGTTACACATCAGACTTACAAAAAAGTGTTCATACAAAGTTTTCTTCAAATATGTATTTACAGATTTTTGTCGTAGGGTCAATCGTTGAGGAATTATTTTGAAAAAATCAATTTTTTGTACCTTTAATCCAAGATGGCATACCGCGCCGACCCCCCATCCCTCAAGGTCGAAAACTTGTGATTTTCATCGGGGACCGGAACTAAATAATATATATAAAAATCGTTACTACCCACCTTTTGTAGGGAAAAAACCCCCACTGACTGAACTATAATGAATATTGGTAAGATTAATTAATAAAGTTAATTCCTAATGTAGTGTATTGTTACATTAATCTAAAACCTATCATTCTTCATTTTCTATTATTGAAATAAAAGTTTATTAAATCTATACATATTGTATAAAATTACATGTCCTGAATGACTGATTCATCAACGCACAGACCAAACCACTATATTCCACCCCTACAGGGGTGAAAAGAGGGTTGAAAATTTGTATGTTATACCATGAGACGTTATTAATAGTCAGAGACGTTATTAATAGTCAGTGACGTCAGTCACTAGTTAAGAAACAATACAATAAGAGCGGCTTAAAATAATATTTAATATTTTACAATAAAAATCCATTGTATCCCGAATCTATACTCCCGCAATGCCGCTTGTTCTAAATGCGGACACAGCGTTTTGACTTTGACACAAAACGCTCAGCGGTGCCAAATTTATTTCGGCCCGTGCATTAGAGCTTACGGAGCATTTGAAGCAGCCTCTATTTTAACGAAAGTTTGTGGTCGACGTTAGTAATTGTACTGATATTTATCGACGGCGGCGCCGAGATTGCAACACTGAACCTGTTGCATAGACGTGCTTGCGGGATTATTGGTGCATTGCATTAATTGCATAAAGTGTTGTGCCTTGCACGTGATAACTGACAAGCGTCGGTAGTGACCAGAGAGAGAGTTTGTTTGGTTTTTGTATTTCAAATATTAATTTGTAATATAATGGAACAGGAAGAAGCTTCGGCAAGTCTTGGCCCTCCTGCTAAAAAAGTGTGTGTGTGGGCGAACTTGCAATGGTAAAAACTTTGTATGAAAGTATTCGCGCTCGAAATCCCGATTTGTGTGCGGAGGACGCAGCAGAATTGTGCGGGAGTTTAAAAAAATTGTGTTCTCGAACAGTTTTCAGATTACTTAAAGTTGATAACAAGAATCAAAAAAGGAAACAAGAGGTAGAAATAAAATTATTGTTGATGATGACATAACATATATAATTCGCCGGAAAGTGCACAGTTTTTTTATAAATGAAATGCCAACCCTAAAGAAAATCAAGGCTGAAGTAGATGCTGATAATTCTTTACCCAAAATATCCTTTGGAGTTTTAAAGCGAACATTACGCGATTTAAACTTCCGATATTTAAAGCGAAATCGCAAAAGCTTTTTAATCGAAAAAGATGAGATTGTGTTGTGGCAAAGAAAATGTTTAAAAGAAATACGTGACCATAGGCTTAAACGGAATAAAATATATTATACTGACGATACTTGGTTAAATGAGGGACACACCCGCTCAAAAGTATGGCAGGACTTATGTAACAAGTTCACGGCAAGCATTTCTTGACGGGTTTTCGACAGGTTTGAAATCTCCTTCTCGTAAGGGTCGTCGACTGATTATTACCAGTAACTCTGGATTTTTTTATTGTGGTCATAACGTTTTCGAGACTAAGAAGACTGGCGACTATCATGAAGATATGAACGTGTGAAGCCCTGTTCGGTAACCGTTATAGACAATGCGCCGTATCACAGTCGGCGAGTAGAAAACTTACCCACGTCTGCTTGGCGAAAAGCTGACATAAAAGACTGGATAAAATCAAAAGACATACACTTTGAAGAAAATATGCTTAAAGTACAATTGATTGATATTGTCCGTGTAAATAAAGACCGGTATATTAAATATGTTGTCGATGAAATGGTGCATAAATGAGGAGTTACTCACTGTGAACTAAATACGATAGAACTTATATGGGCTCAGATAAAAGGTGAAGTTGCGAGAAAAACCACATTTAAATTAAATTACATTAAACTTTTGTTAAACGAAGCTATTAATGGCGTGACAGCAGATAACTGGAAGAAATGTATTGGACATGTCATAAAAGAAGAGCAAAAAATGTGAGACTTGGATACTCAAGTTATGGTTGAACCTTTGTTCCGAAAATAGTGATACTGACGATTCTGGGACAAATTCCGATCAAACCTCAGATAACGAGTAATGAACCTAAAGTTTTATTTTATAATTATTTGTGATTTTTGATGTTAGAAAATCACAAATTTTGTCCGTTATATTTTAAAACAAATTTTACATAAACATTTGTTTTTTTTTATCTAAAAATCCCCAAATAACAATTTCATGTAGTTAGTTTTTATTAATACCAACGCAATGGTTGCTAAGCTATAGTTATATAAGTTTCAATTCGGTTTTTTATGATAGGAAAAGCAATTGCAAAATATTAACTTAAATCAGTAACAACTGTGACCTGTAGAGTGTTTGTTCACACAAATACGGAAACTGATGCACGAACAGACTAGCATAAGGTAAATTCTATTAATGTGTTTAGTATTTGAAATGGACGTGAGTCGATCTCAAATTGTTTTTATTTTGAATTTGGATTTGTGTTTCTTTCAAATACCTAAATACCCCTGCATTATATATGCAAGGTGATTGATTCTTAACTCATACTGTTGCAGTTGCAGCTCATTGTATTGTTTTTGGTTTTTGTATTTCTTAAAGTCTAGTTGTTTGTGATAATGAAAAATAAGAAAAAGGATATATGTTGTAGTAACGTCATAATATAGTTGATTTTGACACGTTTTCTTCTCTTGAGTTTATTTTATCTCTCCAAATTGTCCTTAATTGATATCGAATAGTTACCGGGTAGGTGCTGTTCGTACATTTTGTGGCGACCGTGACAGGACAATTTTTGAGGAAATGAAGAAAATACAGAGACTCAGAGAGATTCAAAGAGTATCGTTTGAACGAATTCATGATGCTATTATCAAGTTATTACAAACGCCGAATCCCGATTTCAGTATAATACAAGGGAATTTTCGTCTTCTTGATCAAAAGATGGAGACGATTGTAGATTTGGACAAACAAGTTCTCGATTTGTTGCTAGACGGGGATTCCATCGAAGAAAATATCGACCTTGAAGTTAAAGAAGCTGACGAGTTAACGAGCAAGTACAATACTTTGAAGTATAGAATAGAGCAACGTATGAGTAAGGACTGTTGCGTCAATAATCGTGAATCCACCCCAAGTGATTCAAGTCATTCCAGTCATTTGAGATCAGCTCTGAAGCTCCCAAAAATAGAATTCGCCAAATTTGGCGGAGATATCAAGGACTGGCTGCTTTTCTGGAGTCAATTCAAGAGGATTAACGACGATGAGAGTTTGGAAAACGAGGATAAATTCCAATATCTAATACAGGCCACCATACCGAAATCTCGTGCTCACCAGTTAGTGAAGAGTTATCCTCCCAGTGGAGAAAACTACCCCAAAGTGATTGATAGTTTGAAGTCCCGTTTTGGCAAAGATGAACTTCTGGTAGAGTTTTACGTTCGAGAACTCTTGAAGTTGGTGTTGAACAATTTGAATGTAAAAGTTTGTCTGAGTAGTCTTTTTGATAAAGTTGAGTCACAACTTCGAGCTCTGGAAACACTTGGCGTTACTTCTGAAAAATACGCCGCAATGTTGTTTCCACTAGTTGAATCCTGTTTGCCCGAAGATGTACTCAGAGTTTGGCAACGAAGTACAACCAATCATGCCGATTCAGCTTCCGAAGGCACCCCGAGTTCATCTGAAATTAATTGTCGACTAAAGAGGCTGATGGAGTTCCTGAGAAGAGAAGTAGAGAATGAGGAGAGAATTTCTCTGGCAGTCTCCGGATTTGATAATAAGCACAGGAAGAAGGAGTTACCGAAAGAAGAATCCATTGCTACAGCGTCAGCATTATTCAATAATAGACAGCAATTCGTCAAATGTGTTTTATGTAGAGAAAATCATCCGAACAACAAATGCAGTAAAACTGGTAGAATGAAACCAACAGAAATTAGAAAAATTCTGTCAGATAGAGGATGCTGTCATATCTGTATGAAATTCGGACACATTGCGCGCAGGTGTAGAGTCAAAATTGAGTGTTCCGATTGTAAGAAAAGACATGCTACAATGTTGTGTCCCGAGAAGGATCCCCTTTCACCTGACAAACACTTGTCTGCCAAAGAAAATCCAACTGTCGAAAATCTATCAAATCAGACTCATAATGAAGTTTTTCTTCAAACCTTACTCGTCGAACTTCATAATGATAGTTTTTCTCGTCAAGTGAGAGCTATTATAGACACTGGCAGTCAACGTTCCTATTTAAATACGTTTACCGCCTTAGAAATGGGATACGAAAAAATTTCCGAAGAAACAATGATTCATGCTCTTTTTGGAGGCTCCCAGTCAGAAGTTGTAAAACACAATTGTTACAAGATCAGTTTGAAAAATTTTATTCGAGATTATGCATGTAACTTCCAAGCATTTGATCAGTCAGTGATTTGTAGCAATGTTATTTCCGTTAAGGACGGAACGTGGATGCATGAGCTGCGAGAACTGAATGTGAATATCTCCGACGTGAAAGAGGGTCCAGTGGAAGTGCTTATTGGTGCTGATGTGTGCGGCAAACTGTTCACTGGCCGAAATCATCGTCTGAAGTGTGGTTTAGTTGCAATGGAGACACTTCTAGGATGGACTCTTATGGAAAAGGTGTCAATTCCCAGTTCAAATAGTTTGAATTCAGCTTCTATGATAGTGACTTCATTAGTATGCAAATCCTACGATATTTCCGATTTATGGAAACTTGATATACTTGGGATTTCCGATCCAATTGATAAAAATAACAGAAGAGAAGCGGAAGTAGCAGTAATGGATCATTTCCAGAAAACAGTAACTGTTAATTCAGAAGGAAGGTACGAAGTCGTCCTACCTTGGATCGAGGGTCATCCCCCTCTTCCAAGTAATTTTGATATCGCTATAAAAAGACTTAATAATTTGATGCAAAAACTGAAAAATGATGGATATTATGAGGAATATAACAAAGTTTTCTCCGAATGGTTAGCTGATGGCGTGATTGAATTCGTTCCTGAGAATGAGGTGGGTTTTGAAGGTCACTATTTGCCACATCGTCATGTTTTGAAATTGAGTAGCGCCACTACGAAACTCCGTCCTGTTTTTGATGCTTCGGCCAGAATGAAGAGTAACCCGTCTCTGAATCAATGTTTAGAAAAGGGAATCAACCTGATAGAACTCATCCCTTCAATATTGATTCGATTCAGATTATATAAAATTGGTGTGATATCAGATATAAAAAAAGCTTTTCTTCAGATTAGTATTTGTCCACAAGATAGAGATTTCTTGAGTTTTTTGTGGTATGATGAAAATGATCAGCTCAAATATTATAGACATACCAGAGTTGTGTTCGGTGTGACCTGTAGTCCTTTCCACCTCGGGGCAGTGATCCAAAATCATCTCACTAGAGCCCTGAACGAAGCTCACTCAGAAAGTTTCCGTTATTCCGTGACAGTTATTTCAAAATTGTCAAAAAGTTTTTACGTCGACAATTGTGTTGTTAGTCTCGAATCTGAAGAAGAACTTGAAACATTCATGAAGCAGTCCCAAGAAATAATGAATGAAGTAAAATTCGATTTGCGTGGAAGGGAGTGGACAATATCAGATAGAAATGAGTCTTGTGACACCTGTTTTGGGGCTGAAGTGGAATCGACTGCAAGATACTTTAGAGCTTTGTTTCGATTGGTTCCAAGATATTTCCTTAGATAAAATAACAAAGCGATTGATTCTGTCTGTAGCAAACAAGATTTTCGATCCGATTGGATTCTCCTGTCCGGTTTCATTGATTCCGAAAATCCTGTTACAAAAAATGTGGATTTTGAAAGTTGGATGGGATGTAGAAGTGCCGGAAGAAATGAGGATTACATTCCTAGAGTGGTTGAAAAATTTGGGTATTTTAGTTAATTTAAAGATTCCCAGACGTTTGACAACTGTGTCAAACTGGGATTTGTTGAGTTTTCACATGTTTTCGGACGCGAGTCAGGATGCTTATGCAGCGGCTGTTTTCCTCAGATCGGAGTCCGACGGGATAATTCAGGTTCAACTTATTCAATCAAAGTCCAGAGTTTCACCTGTAAAAAAGTTATCGATACCCCGATTGGAGTTATTGGCTGCAAACATTGGAGCGAGGTTGATATCTTCTGTTTTGGAAATCCTCGATACTAAAGACATTCCCGTATTATGTTGGACCGATTCAAGTACAGTTTTATCCTGGATACGCCGAGAAGATCAATGGAAAACTTTCGTATGGAATAGAGTTCAAGAAATTAGGACTCTTACAAACATTGATAACTGGCATTTTGTACCCGGACATATGAATCCCGCAGACTTGCCTTCACGAGGATGTTCTCCAAGACAATTGTTGGAGTCCAAATGGTGGGAGGGGCCAAGTTGGCTCTCAAAACCAGAAAATGAATGGCCTTTTCAAGAATATAATGTGAATGAGAATTCTGTTCTCAACGAGAGGGAAAAATCTGTTATATCTTCCTTTCTGAATACCCAAGAAGACAATGCTTGGTACTATCAATATTTCTCAAAATATAGGCAAATAGTGAATCTTATTGGATGGTTGAGAAGATTTTGTTATAATTGTCGCAGTGTGCAGAAAATCAAAGGCTCCGAGCTAACATTGGGGGAGATAAAAGAGGCTGAAAAATTACTGATAAAATTGATTCAACAGGAAGCTTTTTCTGGTATCCACGACAAGAGTTTCTCTTCATTACAACCCTACGAGGACATAGATGGTATTTTCAAACTGAAAACGAAGATTGTCGAACGAAATGACTTCCAAAATTTTCGATGCCCTATTATTCTACCATCAGATCACCCTGTTGTTGCCAGAATGATTTATGACTGTCATATCAAAAACTGTCACGTTGGCACTCAAGGTTTGTTGAGTATAATGCGAAGTTTTGGATTATACGAGGCCGAAAATCCATTAAATCCGTCATTTCAAAATGTGTTATATGTCGTAGAAGCCATGTGAAGAACTTTGATACACCCCCAGTACCTTTACCTGAGAACCGAATCAGAGACGCGGCTGTCTTCGAGATCATTGAAGTCGATTTGGCGGGTCCGCTTTTTCATACGGAATAATGAAAAGGTGTGGGTAGTCATTTTCACTTGTGCAGTGTATAGAGCAGTGCATTTGGAACTTGTATCGAGTTTGTCAACAGATAGTTTTCTACAAGGTTTCCGAAAATTTATCAGCAGAAGACTGAGGCCGTCTGTAGTCTACAGTAACAATGGCAAGAACTTTGTGGGTGCTGAAAATGCATTCGAAAAAATCGACTGGAACAAAATATCTCAGTACAGTGTAGTGGAAAGAATTTCGTGGAAATTCAACCCCCCGACTGCTGCTTGGTGGGGCGGTTGGTGGGAGCGGCTGATTCGATTACTCAAACAACTTCTACGGAAGACACTAGGAAGAGTATCTTTGACCTTCGAGGACTTATCAACGGTTTTATGTGAATGCGAACCCGTTATGAATTCACGACCGCTCACCTATGTGTCAGAAGACAGTCAAGATTTGATTCCTTTGACACCTTCGATGTTTCTTCAGGAAACAAAACAAATTGGTGTTCCCGATATCGACAGAATTGATGCTGAATGTTTGAACAGACATTCACGATATAGATCCAAATTGAAAGAAGACTTGAAAAAGCATTTCGAAACGAATATCTGAGTCAGTTGATAATACGTCCAAAGAAATGTCAATCGTCTGACGTGAATGTTGGAGATGTCGTTTTGATTGGAAATGATACATCAAAACGTTTCGATTGGCCTCTAGCAATAGTTGAAGAAGTGTTTCCTGGTAAAGATGGTAAAATTCGAGTGGTTCGTTTGAAAACTAGTTCGGGGCACCTGATGAGACCTGTTCAGAGATTATTTCCGTTGGAAGTTCATTCAAGTCAAGAAGTACAGCAGTTGAAGAGTGATGTGAGGAGGAAACAAGCGAAGGATGTTTCTACTAAAGATAAAATGCATGGAGATGCTTTGGAATTGAATGATGGCGAAAAAAATGTTACCACTCGTTCTGGAAGAAGAGTCAAATCCCCGGCAAGGCTGATTTTATGAGTATGTGTCAAACTTTCATGAGAATGACACATACGGTGGGAGGATGTTGCAGTTGCAGCTCATTGTATTGTTTTTGGTTTTTGTATTTCTTAAAGTCTAGTTGTTTGTGATAATGAAAAATAAGAAAAAGGATATATGTTGTAGTAACGTCATAATATAGTTGATTTTGACACGTTTTCTTCTCTGAGTTTATTTTATCTCTCCAAATTGTCCTTAATTGATATCGAATAGTTACCGGCTAGGTGCTGTTCGTACACATACGCATAAACTTTGGAAATTATAGTTAAGGACAAATAATGACTAATAATGAAAAAAAAAATTGTAAAACAAGTTTAGTTTCGGAAATAATATAAAAATGATGTTTACTAAAATGTATAAGGTGAAATTTGTTGTTTGTAAAACTAACAAGTCAGGACGATATGTTTAGTATTTCTAGCAGTAGTTTTTCATAATAATGTGTTATAAAAATAATAATAATAATGCAAATGCATTTTCAATTTTTATTATGAAGCTAAAACAAACTACCCATTTTAAGTATGTCTTTCTAAAAGACTAAATTACCTAAAACCTACCTGAACATTAAAGCGTATACCTTCATACTGGATATTTCCGAAAATATTTGTGTATACCTAGAACTGCAAACTATACCTACCTACCTGAAGAGGTTTTAGGGTTTTCGATGCTGATTATTTATTGAGAAATCTACCCATAAATTCAATATAAAAATATTGTCTAAAAAGGAATTGTTATGCATAATATGTCAATATCTTGAAAAAAATGCAAAATCTTTGTTTGTATAAAATATGGTGAATATGCAAAGTATATATTACTATTCCATTATAGTTATTATAAAAAATTTATTTAAAAAGGAATTGTGTCCGCCACTGGAATTTTCTTTCCTCTTTTCTTGTCTCCTTGGGCACCCTAAAGCTAAGAATGAGTCACTGACTATTATTTCCGTCTCATGGTATAGTTTTGATGTTTTAGAGTCATCGAAATGGCTATTTGAGTTCTTTTCCTAAAGGGGGTGTGAAAAAGTATGACCCTCTCGGAATCCATGCAGGCAAAGCCGCTGGCATGATAGTTTAGAATAATATGGTAAAAGTATGATTTTCATAATTTCCAGGGTAAATGTCACATGAATTCATAGGATTTGTTGTTACTCTCCAAGTTATTTCTACGTACTCTGAACGGCTCATAAGTTATTTTGTTAAGAATATCCTAGCAAGGGACACAGATAACGTCAAAGGACTGACGATAACGCCAAAGAACGGACGATAAAGCCAAAGAACGGGCGATAACGCCAATAGCTGAAGATAACGCCAAAGGACTAATGATAATGCCAAAGGAAGTACAAAGAGGCGACGCATTACGCCTCTTGGCTTTGTACTTCGTTCGAGCCTATTAATAGTCCGATGCAATTCACGTTTTGATATCATAATTGTATGTGCAACCTACCAACCTATATTATGTTCCAAAACAATAATGCAGGCAATGTAGTTTGCATTGAAAGTTCACAGACGGGCTTGTCCATTCTCAATGAAAGTTATTATTAATTGGAGAATATTTACCTTGATTATATACTGGGGTCCGGCCAATCGGAAGTACTGACCTCCCAAAACGAAATCAATTTTGGGTAGTTTGTTGACTGTATCGCAATTAACCTGAAACATGAAAATTTTATCGATAGAAAGAGTTTGCCCATAAAGTCAATAACATGAATGAAAAAATTATTTCGAACCTGTCATAATGACTATCCACTATTAATTAATATTAAAATAACAGAAACACCAATTTTCAAATATATCAGATATCAGAATTGGCTTTTATAATTTGTGTAACGCTTTCATGAAAAGTGCTTCGGTTAAGTCCTACTTTCAAATTATCAGAAAAAATCTTTTTGTTGCAAAAATAAACATTTATCATATCCATTTTTGCAGGAAAAAAAGGTGCGAGTGTAGTTTGCACACTGAGAGTTCCGTATTATATTATATAAAGAACTGTAAAAAGAGCAGTTTATTGTTTATAAAAGAGTTTTATTGTGTCCTTTCAGAAAACATACTGCTGACCACAGTGTACCTACCTACCTAACATCCCAGATAACACAGGATATCCTATGGATATCCATTTCATGTCCAATTCTGGTCGGGATATCCCTGGATTTGAAATGGACATCCATGAGATATCCATTGAAGGATTTGAAATGGATATCTTTCAGAAAATATCCTATAGATATCCATACGTATCCTCAGCAATTTCTGGGGTTCTTCCATGCTTGTACATATATAAATTGAATTTTTTGAAAAAATCTCATTTTTCTTTTTTCTACTGGATTTGAAATGGACATCTATAAGATATCCGTCGACGGTTTAAAGGTTAGATATCATATGGATGGCCATAAGATATCCGGAGCAAATATGGATAAGTTTAAATTGCAAGATTGATTTTTATTGTGTCCATTTCTGAGTGTCTTTCATGCTGGTATATATGGATTAATTTTTTTGGAAAAATCTCTTGTTTCGTTTTTCTACTTGGTTTGAAATGGATATCCATCGACGGATTTGAAATAGATATCCTTCAGAAGATATCCTAGGGATGGACATGACATATCCAAAGCAATCATAAATAATTTTAACATTCTCGTAGATACACAAATTGTACCTTTTCAAAACTTATACGTTGTCACGGGGACCCTCTGCGACAGCCTGGCCTATACGCATAATTACTGGCGACGTCTGTCATTTTATTTTGTTGAGGAAGGTCATAGTCATAGCACTGAATCCAAACAAAAAGATCGTCTATGGCGTTTTGCATTGGTGTTATTTTTGAGTCGTGTTTTTTCTATTTTCCTTCGTTTTTGATACCCTGTTGGTCTGGACATTATGGTTTTCATCTGTAGCAATTTATTGTTTCCAAAGGGAATTGGCCGAATACAGGTAAATATCAATTGAAAAGGACATAACCTATAAACATCCATTATTTCCAATGCAGTTATGTGTTTGTTATTTGAGTTTCGATATTTTCAGAAATGCTGAAAAGCACGTCGTTACATTTGCCACAATACACGAGTTTTTCAAATGTCACAGTGCCCAGATTAAAAATGGTGTGAATGCCTACAACGGTGGACATGTGATGAAGATGATTTATCAGTAGAATCGAACATTTTCCTATTGAGTGCACTGAAAAAATGAATCTTTCGGAAGAATATTTGGGAACTGGATCGAAATTCAAAGCTGCTGTAGGTAAGTTGTATGTTTTTCTATTCCTTTTTCTAGAACTCTTCTTTTAGGTACCTAAATGAAATCTCAAAAATAGGAGGAGGAACTCTGTATGACTTTGTGAAACGATGCCTTTCTTCCATGCTCACTAATATGTCTGCCTCCGAATATAGCTGGTATGGAGCAAAAAAATATAATCGATAGATATCTTTCGAATATATCTGAAGGAATCTTTCAGATATCTTTTGAATATCCCTGAAGGATATCTCATGGATATTCCTGAAAGATATCTTTGAAGTATATCTTATGGATATCTTTGAAAGATATCTTATGGACATCTCTGGAGGATATCTTATGGATATCCTTGAAGAATATTATATGGATGTACAGGTTGTTACGCTTTGGACATCCATCGGATGTCCATAAGATATCTTTTGGATATAAATTGGATTTCCATAGTACATCCATAAAATTCATGAAAGATGTCCAATCTCTTTTGTCGTCATACGGTTTAAAAATAATGATTGGGAGGCCGCCAAGAATGTTATCACAGCACCGGCAATGGAATATTTTCCAGCCCCTCAAATCCTCCGGTGGATACTTTTCCAGCTCTACTTCAAAGCGAACTGGTATTAATTGTCATAAAACTATATAGAGCTAGTCTGGCATGGAATGGCACACCACCCAGATGGAAGGCCCTAAGAGGGTACTGGACGGGCCACATCAGGTGGGTAGCTCTCTGCCCACTTTGCCTAAACAAACACCAGTCACCTATCAAACCAGAAAATCAACAGATTTGGCATTACACAATCTGGTTGAGAAAATTACCCAATCTCCTAATAATATAGAGTTCACAGTAGTGTTGGAAAGCAGAATTTATATTTTCATATCTAGTTTGTAGATTATTGTTTTATGTTGTTCCCAAGTAGCACACAGAGGTCATAATTCGGTTGTACAGACGTCTACAAGACCTTTCGCAAAAGTCCATGACTTATGTCTTGTAATATGCTAAGACGTCGCTATGTATGCCAATACGACAAAAAGGCACACTCTTGCGACGTCACATCGACGTTATAAAGTAGTGGTAATGACTTTCCGATATAGACTTATATAAGGCAGTCGCATAAGGGTTGGATTGAATATTATTATTACGTCGTTCTGTGGTCTTAGTGTAGTCGTTATATCATTATGCATGAAGGTCATAAATCTTTCTAATATAGTATTACAATATGTATACCATATCAAAAGATTTTATATAATGATAATATAATACATAATTCAGTCTTCCTTTACATGTTCATGATACTCTGTGGTAATGTCCTACACCGATCATCCTAACAACAAATGGCCGTGATAGTTATCGAGATAAAAATGATTCATTTATGTGTTTTTAGAATTGTTCTGAAACTCTAGTGACCAAGCCAATTCATTTCTACGATCAAAATCCAATTCTACTCACTTAAAATTCATGCGCCTCGAAAATGAAGAGAGATAAATATTTATTTTCATTTCAGAAAAAATATATTTCATCAATTTTTCTCATTAATCGTTGAAATATGTAGACCATATTACGAAAGATACTTGATTAGCACATCTCCAATGATTTTTAAATTGATATAACACCCAGGGTCCCATATTTTTTATTTTAAATATTTTTGTTCCAATATGGCTACCAGAATGATGTTATCAATCAATCGAAAAACATGGATGCCGTCCTTCTAGTGTCGAAAAGTTGTAATTACTCCGGTATGTACTATTATAGAATAGTTTACGTGTGTCTCAAAGACATCGCAATATCTTACATAAAAAAGTTGTAACGTAGTCGCTGTGACCACAAGTAGCAAGTTTTGTTGTACAAACAGATGATGCAGGTCGTCAAGCCGAGGCCTTCGCCATCACTCATGGTCTAGAACAACTGGTCGAGCTACCAACCCGCATCCCTGATGTCAACAACCAGTCTGCCAATACACTAGATCTTTTCCTCACCACCAATCCTGACCCGTATAGAATAGAAGTTTGTGCCCCACTTGGAAACTCTGATCACACCCTCATCTCCACAACATGCTCTTTCCATTTACCATCGAGCTGCACAATACCACCCGTCTCATGTGGCATTACAATTCGGCCGACTGGGAAGGTCTTCGTATGTTTTTCTCAGCGTTTCCATGGAAGAGAGTTTGTTTCTCTTCAGTAGATCCAACACGATGTGCTGAGACAATTTCTGAAATCATCATGTTGGGGATGCAAACTTACATACCGAATACCGAAAGAAGAACATCATCCGATAAGACCTGGTTTAACAGAAACTGCTCTAGAGCTGTGGCTTCCAAACAGGCAGCATACCATCGATGGCTAAAAAATCCGGGCCCTGAGACCAGAGCAGCATATGTCGAGGCTAGAGGCATATGCAAAGAGACAATAGAATGCTCAAAAGATGCCCACAATGCCAAAATAAGATCAAAACTTGCTGAATGTCCTAACGGATCTCGTTCATTTTGGTCTTTCCCAAAGCTGTGGGAAGAAACTTCACTTCCAGCTCATTTCCTCCTCTAACCAAAGAAGATGGAACACTAGCAACGACTGCCCAGGAAAAGCCAATATCTTTGCGCACCTATTTGCTGGAAATTCCACTCTGGATTCATCGGGAAAACAACCCCGAACATTACACCTATTGACAGTCACATGCCCGAGATCACCTTCCGCCAACGTACTATCAGAAAGATTTTGCTGGGTCTCAACACCAACAAAGCCTGTGGATCTGACGGAATCCCGCCGATTGTTCTCAAGAAATGTGCCCCGAACTAACACCTGTTCTTTGCAAGTTGTTCAACCACTCTTACAATTTGGGGTATTTCCGTCCAATTGGAAAATTGCAAGAGTACAGCCAGTCCCTAAAAAGGCAAAAGGCCCTACCTAGCAACTACAGACCTATCGCACTGCTATCTATTATTTCAAAGGTCATGGAAAAAGCCATCAACATCGAGCTCATGAAATATCTGGAAGACTCAGGAATTGTCAACGATAGGCAATATGGCTTCCGCCATCAGAGATCAACTGGTGACCTGCTCGCTACGTCTCACATATATGGCAGCTATCTATTGAAAAGTATGGAGAAACTTTAGCTGTGGCATTAGATATCTCCAAGCGTTCGATCGAGTTTGGCACCAGGGACTCCTCGCCAAGCTTCCGTCTTATGGCTTGCCCCTCAGCTGTGTTCTCTGCTTGCTAGTTTTCTCTCAAACAGGTCTCTCCATGTAGTGGTCGATGGAGTTTCATCTGACACTCTACTCATAAATGCTGGTGTTCCAAGGATCTATTCTCGCACCAACACTATTTCTACTTCACATCAACGACCTGTTGAAAGCAACTTCATGTCCAGTACACAGCTTTGCCGATGATAGTACCCTCCATACCGCTTTCTTCCAGGGCCCCTATATCAGCCCGTGAAACCAGAAATGAACGAGGAAGAAATGTTAATAATATAAATATGGACTTAGCAACAATTCTCGAGTGGGGATCTAATAACTTGGTAGAATTCAATGCAAACAAAACACAAGCATGTCTTTTCTCTAGAAAAGCCGATCTCACTGTGCCTAACATAACTTTGTCAGGAGTAACCATACCACTGAAGTCATCCATATCGATGCTTGGTATTACTATCAGCAATAACCTTTCCTGGGAAAATCACGTGAGGTCCATTGCCAAAAGTGCATCACAAAACACTTGGTTTTTTGTTTCGTGCCAAGAGCTATTTCAACCCCACTCAGCTGCTTATGATCTATAAGGCACAGATCCGACCTGTCCTGGAATACTGTTCCCATATTTGGAGCGCGCACCTAAACATATCCTGAGGCTATTGGATTCTGTCCAAAAAAGGGCAATTCGTCTCGTCGGTGATGCCTCGCTTACAAACTCGCTCACTTGTCTGGAACACCGTAGAAAAGTTGGCGATTTGTCTCTATTTTATAGATATTTTCATGGGCGATGCTCTTCTGAAATATCAACAATCGTTCCTGCTTTGGCAGTCTCTTCGAGATTAACCCGTCAAGTTCAGTCATCACACCCTTTCGTGGTCACTTTGGAGACCTGCAGAACATCACTTTCCAAAGACTCGTTCATCCAACGAACAGCGAGGCTTTGGAACTCATTGCCTAGGAAGGTGTTCCCCGAGGCATACAACCTCCAGAAATTTAAGAAGAACACCAACTCCTACCTTCTTTCCCTTGGTTCCCACGATGTTCTCTGAACATTACAGGATATCCCTTTTCGTGGGAACCAGAACATAAAAAAAAAAAAAAAAAAACTAATGTTGTAACGCTATCAAAACAGAAAAAGATATACACTGAGTGCATTAGCATTCCGCTAGTTCCGCCTAATGGAAAACGCTAGAATAACTGACAACTGACATTAACAATAGAGGTTATGTTGATGTTGAACAGATATATTTAAATATTTTTTATTTATCACTCATCAGATCAAGCAATGCAGTGTGTGGAATTTTGTGAACTAATGCCAGTTCCTCAATTTTTATTTGAAAACGAAACATTTTTCTAAGTGTTCTTCATAACCCTCATCCATACTTTCTCCTTCAAAAGCACTTTCCACAGTGATACTCTCTGAGGTTGGTTCTGAACTTGTTCCAGGTACATTTTCATCTGGGACTGGATGAACTTCATTTTTTTGCAGTGTCCTGATAGACTGAGTTAATTTTGGGATAGGCACCCCTTCCTCTTTATATTTTTTGAAAATTTTTCTAATTGCTCCAGTTCTCTTGTAGGGCATATTGGATTTTGGTTTTCGCATTTTAATTATTCATATGTAACTGAATATTCCACATACAAACACAATGTACCTAACCAAGAAAAATAACATTACCAACAAAAATAATCTAACCATAGATACATAATGTAGTCATTACGACCAAAGTTCATCAGTTGATAAAACTACATTACATGAGTATAATATGTAGTCGTGGAAACGTTTCAAAAATCTATTCATTAGAACCACATATGTTCATAGTCATAATAACGTCACAGCAACTGCTCTTAAGTTCTACTTAACGACACATACAATTTATTTACATACAAACCACATTACAACTTCATCTTGAGAATTCTTTATTGTACTCTCGTTATATCTACTACACGACGTCATAGCGACGCCTAAAGGTTATAAAACGCACATTAACTTTTTGGTTCTAAAACATTACAAATACGTGGTCTTTAAGACGTTATAAGAAGTCATTATGTTAATTTTATGACTCTGTGCTACTTGGGTTATGTATATATGATATGATTAAGACAGATAAAAAAACTTGTCACAGTATTTTATTTATTTCATTATAAAAGTTTATCTTCTACTTAAATAACCATTGCTGCTGTTAAAATTCCATCAAGTAGCCATATTTTTCGATATTGAAGAAGAATCAAATAATGCACTACCAAATTCAATTGGATCAGTCTAGGCTGAAAGAGGTATAGATAAAACCAATTGGTTGGATTACCGATGCTTGGAAACAGGAACATCACCACATCTTTTCAAAACGAGACCCTCATTGTCTCCATCGGTTTCTGAATGGCTTCGAAAGAAGATATGAGGCAAGGACCAAGTCTTGTTGGCTGGATGCCACAGCGGGAACAGATGTCTGTGACCTCCAGCAGAACTGTTATTTTACCTTCCACCAAAAAAGAAAAGCTGGAAGAATTAACACCACTTTAATTTAATGGTAAAAATTTTTCATTTGCAGGCAGTGGAAGCAAATTATTTAGGTATTATCCTAGATAAAAAGCTTACCCGTAAATGGTCCTCAATCAAGCGCGACATGTCGAAGGATCTGTGGAAAATCTTGGAGCTTCGGCCCCGAACAATCGCATATGGAGATATTGTCTGGTAGCCGAAAGCTTCATAATGGCTGAGACAAAACTCTATCTCACAGAGGCATAGGCTTGCCTGGAGATTACAGGTGCTTTTACTACCACACCATCAGCGGCCATGAAAATCCTCCTCTCCACATACTTGTAGAGAAAGAGACTAGATGGACTACATATATACTAAAGCACACTACCGATAGTATGTAAAGGGCTTACATGGAGCGTAGCAGACTGCTGGAAGACATTGAAAGTCACAGTATACTGGAAATGACCTCTGATATAATGCCTTCAACAGTTGGCTATGATCAGCTTTAGTGCGGACAGCTGTTGGTTCACAGATGGTTTATAAACACCCTCAGGAGTTGGCGTGGGTGCAAACAGTCAACCCAAGACGGACGTATCATCCTGTCTTAAACCCTGTGAAACTGTATTTCAGGCGGAAACTTACGCCATTGATATTTATCTACAGAGACTGAGAAAAACTCAATCTATACATAAATCAATAAACATATTTTCGGACAGCCAAACGGCTTTTAATGCATTTGGCTCGTAGCAACAACGTCCAACATAAAACTGTACGAAAAAACTCTCAATATGAAACTCTCAACAAAGAGGATTTCCACGTCGGCTCCTTCTTTCCAGCTTATCCCACCTGGGATCCGGATACGCCAGATCAGCGCGCTAGGTAATCCTAGCTACCGAATCATTGCAGCCACGGTAGGACCACCTGATAAGACAGGCTACTAGGTCTGGGATAATAGCTAGTTTTAGACCTGATGGAAAAGTTCTAGTAAGAAAAGATTCATTTATAGCTACCGCTAGAATATCTAGTGCTTGATCAGGTCTGTTCTCAAAAATGTTTATGCTGATATCATCTATTCCGCATGATTTTTTGTTTTTTATCTCCCTTATGACCTGTTTTATCTCTGCTGTATTCGTAGGTACAAGATGGGAATCTTCATTAATCGTAGCGTGTTCAAGGTTTCTCTTAGGGTTTAGATCTGATGTTATATTTTGGGTAACTGTACAATAGTCATTCATACGATTTGCCTGTATGTTAACTTCCCTTGTCTTATAATTGTCTTTTCCTCGGAGTTCAGTTACAATTGCCCAACTTTCTTTATTTTTGTTTTTAGCTTCCTCTGTTCTTATTGCATAATGAGTATTTTTAACAATTTTTATTAATTTTCTGTATATGTTTCTGTATTTATTATAATTTAAAAAAGTCTTGTCTGTGTTGTATTTTCTAATTGTGTGCAAGGACCTTCGGTTTTTGACAGAAGTTCTAATACCTAAAGTTATCAATGGCTTTTTTTAATTTTAATTTTCTCAGGAGGAAACATTTCTCAAAGATATCCGACATTTTTTATGAAAGATAGAAATCGACTCATCTCGTAATATATCCCATTTAATTTCTGACGTGCAATAATTTCTGAGTTTTGTATAATTTGTTTTTCTGTGGATTCTACCCTGTTTATATTCACCTATTTAACAAGTCTGGAACTGTGAGAATCCGTCTGGAAGATGATGAAACAGCAGTGCACATGTCATGTGACTGCCCCTTTGCGGACACAGTATGATGTTCTCAATATTTGATAGGGTAACACTTTTATCACCCAATGCACCAATTGACTTTTCTAAAGAGCTGCTTATTAGGTGAAATATGAATGTGTGAGCCACAATAGACTATCGGGTTACAGTGGCAGGCCTTGTTAGACCAAGTCACTTGAAACCTAACCTAACCACATCCATTAAGAGTAGATATTTGTGTGAAATGCACCAAAAGTAGCGCTCAAGTTCGAGTGAGATTTGCGCATCTAAGAGTTCCATTCAATTATTTCATACTGTAAAAAAGCAGTGTGTTGTTCATAAAATAAATTTGTTGTTCCCTCTCAAAAAGAAACTGCGGATCACATCGTACCTACATACATAACATATATATCTCCTTCTTTCGAATTTGTCGCTGAAATCTCACAGATAGAACAGTCATTCTCAACCGAATAGAGTCGAAAATAGAAAGAGGATAGAGAACTGCACACTGGAAACTAAATTCATATTAAGACTGTGTAATTAAATTATCACTAACGTAAATAATATTATAATTTGGAGCACTCATCACTAAGGAGTAATTCAAAAAACGAACTCAAGTTTTTTTTTTAATTGTACATTACCCAACAGAAATCTATTAACAGGGTGGGAAAATTACAGGAACGAACATGTTCAAGAACAGTATAACAAAAAGAGTGGACATATGAGACATGATAAAAATATTAAATAAATATCAAAATCTATCTTTTTTTCAATGAAGCAACGCTGCAAGAAAAGATGTCACACCTTGACATCATTGTAATTGTTGCATATTCTAGATAAGGGCGAGTACTTTTGTACATTTATTATGAGCACTTCGAGGAAAAAAAGATTGTATTGCCTTAAATTGACTCTGGGAATATGGAAATTGAGCATACTTAAAACAGCATTACAGTCTATTTGGCTATGGATCACCTTATAAAGGAAAATCAGGGCCAATATATTCCTCCTATTTCCAATAAAGAAGTATTAGGTATTCCAATAGCAGGGTAGGTACTATCTTCCTTGAAAGAGAGATATTTCATAAAGAGTCTATGGATACTCTGTTTTAGAGTGGACATAAGAATTGTACAACACGTATTTTATTTGTACAAAATAAAATTAATGCGTTTCAGGTATTTCGAAAGAAGTTACGATTCTCGAGATAGTGAATAAATGAATATTTCTGGAGGAATTTCTCCATTTAAAGATAAAATGTTATAAAACATAGTCTTTACAGATTCTAAATAGTCGTATATCTGAAAAATATAATTAAAATTGACTTGTTTCAGTGGTTTATGAAAGAAATGTGTTCAATATATACATTGTAACAAAGCGTTCAAGGCCACAAAGTTCATTTTTTCATTTTTTAGAATTTTTTTCAAAAAATTAAATTGCGAGTTTGAGTACCAAAATTCCGAGTTTAAAGTCAATATTTACGAGTTAGTAGTCAAAAAAATTAAATTTAAATTCAAAACACCTAAATTTTGAGCTTAAAGTAAAAACATTCAAGTTTAAAGTTGAAAATCCCAAGTTATTGAAAAAAATGTATAAACCAAGTTATCTATATACTTTAGGAAAAAAATATGGACCTTTTTTGTTCTAAATGGCGTGTTCTACGTACTCAAACAGAGAGAGGAAAATGTCTCGACGTCATCACTACTCATTAGAACTCTGCGGTTTTCCAAAAAAAATCCTCGGAATGATTTTTCTCAAATTGTGCATGCATTATTCCATATATTAGAGAAAGAAAAATAAAAACAATCGATCCTACGTGAATTCTACGGAACTGGTTGAAAAACTCACCGTCCAATTTCCGTTAATTAATTGTGCATCTATCATATCGTGGATTTTCTCAATATCATCTTTAGGTCCTTCGATTGCATTCGAACTTGAGTCCGCTATAGCTTTGCATCCACTTGGACATAGTGTGACGTTTTCGTTGTGGGGAGGATGGTCGGGTTTAATGACAATCCTGAAAAAAATATTTGGTTGTTCAGAGTATTTCCACACTTGTCTGAAGAATAGGAAATGATTCTTGGTTTTATATATTACTAATGATGAAAGTGTGAGGAGTCTAAAGAAGACAATATAACGGGAGCCCCATTTAAAAGTAACACCCTGAATAACTTCAAAACAAAAAAGATAGGAAATAATAATGATCAATGAAAAATGTAAGACCAGCTTTTATACAAATTGCCTAAAAAGGAAAAAATAATTTCTTGGCGCGCAAGAATAACTATTTTATATTCGCTTTTGAATCTGCTAACAAAATAACCTAGGTCAAACAATTAAAGAAATTATTTTTTCCTTTTTAGTGCATTGGTATAAAAGCTTGTCTTAATATTGTTCATCATTTTTATTCAATTCTTTTTAGTCATTCATGAAATCCGTTTATTGAATTCTAACGAAAATTGATACTCTTCGACCGCAAAAAAACACATACCAATTTTGAATGGAATCGGGCCATAATAACAAAACACTTCGCCATTTTGGAGCTACCATCTTGAATAAATGAATTTTGACAAAAACGTCATAATGTCCGACCCCAAAAACCTCCAGATCCCAAAACTCATCAGCCATCTTGGAGCCGCCATCTTGAATTCGTAAGTTTTGACAAAAAAATTCATGATCTCCGACCCCCAAAACCCCCACATAACAATTTTTATTGGAATCGGGCTATAACCACATAACTCGTCATATTGGAGCCACCATCTAGACTTTATGAATTTTGATAAAAAAAACATACCAATTTTGAACAGAATCGAACTATAATAAAAAACTCGTCCACCATTTTGTTTTCTCTCTAGCATAAATTCCATAATGCATTGTCACCGGAATTATGATCACCTGCCAAATTTCACGTTAATCCGGCAACTAGAAGTGGGTCAAAATTCACTTGCAAGATTTGAACTAAACATACATTGGTGAAGTCAAATAAAAGCTTGTAAAATAATCGAATATGTCGATTTTATTTCCGAGAGACATCCCTAAATATAAAAAAAACATGCCAGTCTGTCGCTATACCCCATTTAAATATGAAACTAGAGGACAATTCAAAAGTCTAGAAATTATCGACAAAATTCCTTCCCCACTCTATCTTTTCAAAATGATTTGGGTATTTTTGATCTCTGGTTTGTTTTTAGCGTTCCCGAGATATTTTTACTTCTGGGATACCTTATATCATTTTTAATGGGAATGTAATGGTAACTTTGGAAGGTCAATCAAGTGGGAAAACTTGTCTGTAAGCCCTGTCTAGGAGTAAAAACCTATAGAGAATAAAAGAGCCGGTTCCTAAGATATTGACAAAACATAATTCCAACAATTTTCTATAATATCGAATAATATTGAATAATAAATCAGATTTTATATCCTTTATGAAGTTATTCATAAGTTTTTGAAATTTTAATAATTTATTATCGTAAATACATTAATTATACTGAAATATTATTTTACGTATTTTTAATAGAAAAGTGCATACTTTATTGAGAGAATATCGTTAAGAAAAGTACTAGTTTTATGGTTAGCAACACTTTTATTATCACTATAATCGCCCCCCGTATACGACCTACGTCAGATAGACGAATCTAACCATAAATATAATATTCTCATCGTTTCCATGCAGTTTTTATTTGTTCTCCACTGACAAAATAACTTGATACATTGTTCGTATTTTTCTTAAGACTTGGATGCTAATAGATTCGATGTAACTCCAAAAACAACCTTTAAAATATGATAACAATTGTCTTCTACATATGATGCATTTGGCAAAATGAAAAAATAATTGTTTATTTACTCGTGATTATGACGTTCTGTTGTTACTTGATTAAACTGTTTTATTTATTCATCTGACATCATGTCTATCTGACTGATGTAGTTTACGAGGGGCGACTATAATGATTTTTATTCTATTAATTAATAGTTTTCCATTAAAAACACAAAAAAACTATCCACTCAATAGAAAACTATCACTTTCTTTACTTATAGAACAATTTACTATTTATTTATGATTTTGAAATTGTATTGGTTCGGTTATACATTTTGTACTTGAATGCTACTTTTCTCCAGCTAAATTATCAGAAAAAACAGTTATTATAAACTTGCCAAGATATTACAAAAAAGATAATGTTTGAAAAAGTACAATAATTAAAGAAATGAATCCATTATTTTATTTTCCATTAGATGTTCAAAATGCCCACTGTTTGGAGGAATTAATTTAGTGTTCCCAAAATATGGACTACTTATTAAAAAATTTATAAACTTCAATGCATTTTCAATAATGTCACATAAATATGCATGCATCCGGAATATCATAATAGGCGAGATCACAAACTCACAAATTTGCTTCATATGTGCTTGAAGTTGAAAAATAGTGATACAATATTAAGTATGCATAGTTTTTCCTAGATGATATTGATTGTATAATATTCGAATAAACGCTGCTCTAAAACCCCTCAAATTCAGTGAGGCACTCAAATACAGCGTTATTGCCGCTTCTTTTAACGTCATGAGTCCATTGATTTGGCATTTTCCCCAGTTGCAGTGTCACTATTTTGCGAAATATCTGAGGAAATGTTATTCTGTTTCATCCTATGAATAAAACAGAACTTGTGTCAGCATGTGTTTTATCGAAATGAAAACTTCGTATTTGATAGCTGTTCTTGATTCAGTTATTTTTGAATAATATGTATATATGCTGTCATTATTTTTTCGGACTGTTCACTTTCTAAATAAATATTATGAATAACGCTTGGCAACGCTGTAATTCCTGGCACTCTCGGCAATCGGCGAGTTGCCAGTGTCACTATTTTGAGGAACTTCTGAGGAAATGTTATTCTGTTTCGTCCTATAATGAAACAGAACTTGTGTGTCAGCATGTGTTATATTGAAATGAAGACTTCTCATTTGATAGCTGTTCTTGGTTTAGTTATTCTTGAATAATATGTATGTATACCGAGGCTATGTAATTATTTTTTCAGCCTGCTCACATTGTAAAAAAATATTATGAATAACGCTTGGCAACTCTGTATTTATCTTACGCTCTTGGCGATAGATCTGAACTTGTTACGTCGCGGTTTTCGCAGCGTTCAAACAGGAACATTTCTTTGCGATTTTTTTTGAAAAATTACTTGAAAAAATTGTAAAAAAAATATATCCACTTTTTTTTATCCTTCTGGACATTGTTTTTTTTTCCTGAAATTAGTGACCTCGTCTAGAGTAGTTATGTAACAAGTTCGCAAAGTGAGGCTTTAGCGGACAAATCGGAATCTGAAGATGATGTCCGCTAAATCCATTTGCGTACGTGTTGCATACAACTTTTTTTTGTATTAGCTTTCCAAATAAACAGAACATAGATGCTACACATATTTCCTCGCCAGGCATACATTTTCAATCACCATCCTTACTGTAGTGTAAGGAAGTTGTGCAGAAAACTTGCAAGCGATTGTTTATCAATGACACATTTGTCAAATACTTTTCAGATATTAGTGTTCATTTTTCATGAAATAAGCATTCCAGTAGAATATTTTGAAGAAAACGTGTGCTGTCACTACGAAATATCAATTAATCTATAGTTTATTGCGTCTCCTGAAACGTTTTTACAAGGTTTTATTTAACTTGCTTCGTTCGTATGTCATTCGTTCTGTCATTCTTTCCGGTTCAAAATTTGTAATCCATTTTTGGTGCACTTGCGACTTCCGATTGAGCTGAAATCTGGCAGGTGTTCAAAATTCCGAGGACAATGCATTATGAAATTTTTGTCAGAGAAAAAACAAAATGGCGGCTCCAAGATGGCCGACGAGATTTAGGTTTATTTTCTGATTCGATTCAAAAATGGTTATGTAGGGGTTTTCAGAGTCGAAGATTATGAATTTTTATGGTCTGATTCCATTCAAAATTGGTATCTGGGGCTTTTCGGTGGGGAGAATTTTGTGTTATATATTAATTAAAATGGAGTTTTAGTGGATTATTAGTTGTTTTTAGTTAAAATTCATAAATTGAAGATGACAACTCCAAGATGGCAGATGAGTTAAACTTTAGATGGTCTCCTCATTGAAGGACTAGATAACTCAGAACTCACAAGAAAAAGGCCTCATAATAACGAAGCTTTAACAAAAATGCATAGATTAAGGCGTACTCAAGTACTAAAAAGCACAAAATAAAATAATTAATAAAAAACCTTTTTAAAGACACTCTTTTATTCAAATGCACTAAAAATTAAAAAATAATTACTTTGGATGTGTGACGTAGGTCATTCCGTGAGTTAAGATTCAACAGCTCGTCGCTTTTGTATTCAAACTGAAAACTTTGCGCGACAAGCTTTTAAATCTATAACTCACGGAATAACCTACGTCACACATCCAAAGCAATTATTTTTTACTTTTTAGTGCATTTGAATAAAAGCTTGTCTTTAAAAAGGTTTTTTATCAATTATTTCTGAATAAACAAAAATAGATAGTGTTGTCACGATGACTTTACCGGCCTAGTCCGGTAAAGTGGCATTTTGAGGACTCTTTTCAGTATGCAAAGTGGACATTTGGTGGAGCGTGTACAAAAAACATTATTAATGATATTCTAAGACATACAAATAGCAGTTTATACGAGCTAGGTGGCGAAAATTTGAGAGCTAAATTAGCTCTTAATTCTTCTCGCAACCAATTTTTCATAATTTTCCGTGTTCATGTCGTGATAATTGGCGCTCTTCAATACTGAACTCGGAAAATTGCGAAAAAATTGTTGCGAGACAAATTAATATCTAATTTACCTCCCAAATTTTCGCCACTCAATAACTAATAAGTTCTACCAATTATCGTTTAATCCCTATATTGAAGTTTCATGGAAATAATCCCATGTGTAGCTATAGATGTGTTATGTGATATGACTTCTGATTGGAATATACTGAAATAATATCGATATTACAAGGTCGTGAATTTCCAACGGGATCTTGACCTAATATAATCTTTGAAATATGATTAGCCTACTAGATCCAGTTATACAGTTGATTGATCAAAATGACATAATTTTAATTCTCACTTATACCGATTTTTTACAATTCAATAGACTAGATCCAGTTATAGAGTCGATTCATCAAAATACCATCTTTTTAATTCTCACCTATACCGATTTTTTATAATTCAATAGTGAACCTTTCAGCATTTTCTTCGTTATAATCTGAGAAAAAACGTGGTTCAAAAGTTCTTTTATGTATGCGGTGATCACTGGATCGCCAAAACTCAAGAGCCTACCCTTTTTTTTAATTACAAGCTTTTATTTATCTCGTTCGTATGTGTGTCATTCTTTCCGGTTCAAAATTTGTAATCCATTTTTGGAACACTTGCCGACTTCCGATTGAGCTGAAATTTGGCAGGTGTTCATAATTCCGGTAACAATGCATTATGAAATTTTTGTTAGATAAAAAAATTAAATGGCATTAAGATGGCGGACGAGTTTTGTGATATTGGTACGATTCGATTCAAAATTGGTATGTGGGGGTTGTCGGGGACGGAGATTGTGAATTTTTTGTCAAAATTCAAAAATTCGAGATGGCGGACAAGTTTTGTGATTATGGTCCGATTCAATTCAAAATTGGTATGTGGGGGTTTTCGGGGTCGGAGATTATGATTTTTTTCAAAATTTATAAATTCAAGATGGCGGCTTCAAAATGGCCGATGATTTTGTGTTTATGGTCCGATTCTATTCAAAATTGGTATGTGGGGGTTTTCGGGGTCGGACATTATTATGAGAATTTAGTTTCAAAATTCATAAAATAAAAATGGCTGCTTCAAGATGGCCGATGATCTCTGTGTTTATGGTCCGATTCTATTCAAAATTGGTATGTGGGGGTTTTCGGGGTCGGACATTATTATGAGAATTTAGTCGAATATTATTGATTTTTAATTAAAATTCATAAATTGAAGATGGCAACACCAAGATGGCGGTTGAGTTCATCTTTAGATTGTCTCCTCATTAAAGAACTAGATAGCTCAGAACTTACAGGAAAAAGGGCTCATAATAACGATGCATTAACAAAAATGCATAGATCAAGGCGTACTTGAGTACTAAAACGCACAAGATAAAATCTTTAACGAATAGTAGTTTATGTAACAAGTACAAGTAATGTTTCAGTTCGTAAAGTGTTGCCATGACGGCGCTTTATGGACAAGTCCGTAAAAGTAGCATTTTACGTTTTTTTTTTTATTCTTAATGTAGTTGTTTTGGGGAGCGTATACAAAAAAGCGTTCTCAAAGACAAGCTTCTATTCAAATGCACTAAAAAGTAATTGCTTTGGATGTGTGGCGTAGGTTATTCCGAGAGTTATAGATTAAAAAGCATGTCGCGCAAAGTTTTCAGTTCGAATACAAAAGAGACAAGCTTTTGAATCTATAACTCACACTCACTCACACATCTAAAGCAATTATTTTTTATTTTTTAGGGCATTTGAATAAAAGCTTGTCTTCAAAAAGGTTTTTTATGAATTATTTTATTCATGTATACACTGTGTCCGTAAAGTATGGAACAAATTCATTTTTAGCTAAACAGGTCATTTTAAGAAATAATCCTGAAACACGTCGATTTTTGATGTTAATTTACCGCATTTTAAAATAATAATCTAATATACAGGGTGAATTACGTTCGAGTAATGACGTCACCGTCATTTTTTTTAAATGGAACACCCCCATTTTGTCTCAATTTTCGGATTACTCTAGCTGAGCTGATTCCAAAAATGTATCACATGTTGATTCCAATTGGTACAGGGTGGACAAAAATACAATAGTTTTGTGTGTGCTCATAAAGTAACCTGTAACATTCTTTATTAGGTAAATTAAAAATATGAGCAAAAATACTTATTGTCTAGCGGAAAGTGGTTTAAATGGAACACCCCGTAGTTTGCTACATGTTTAGAGTAATGAAAATGAGCTGTTTCCAAACATGTTTGGTACTTGTGGTCTAGCAGACAGAATATGACAAAAATATTTCTTATCTATTCTATAAAAACATAGCCGTCTACGTTTTTGGGAAATGTCATTATTTGTTTAGTAATTTATTGAGGTTCAGTGAAAGTTTAGTACTACAAGAATTTTGGTATTCGTGAATATTCAAATGATTGCTTAGATTTAATTGGAAGTAGAAATGGAGTTAAGTGTAAAACGAAGAATTGAAATACTTATGATGATTGGGTATGGAGACAGATCGAACTCAGATGGAAGTGTGCAATTTGTTTAATGATAAATATCCAGAAAGACCTATAACGCGCTTCAACAGTCAGTAAGATTGAAACGAAATTTCGAGAAATTGGTAATGTTGAAAATGTACGCAAATCAGGTCGTCCCCTGCAAATGCTGATACAGCATTAGATGTTTTACTGAGTTTTGAAGAAGATGCGCACACTTCTGTTCGTAAAGTTAGTCGCTATATCTGTGTTAGCAAAACAACGGTACACAAACTATTGAAGCTTGAAAAATGGCATCCTTATAAAATCAAACTTGTGCAAGAATTAAACGAAGATGATCCCGATAGAAGACTCCAATTTTGCGAAGAAATGATGGATAAATGTCACCGAGACCCTCTCTTGATACAAAACATTATTTTTTCTGATGAGTCCACTTTCATGTTAAATGGTGAGGTTAACCGTCAGAATTGTAGATACTGGGCAAAAGAAAACCCCCACTGGATGCGTGAGCATCATACACAATACCCTCAAAAGGTAAATGTATGGGCTGGAATTGTACGAAATCGAATCATCGGACCCTACTTTTCGAAGGTAATTTAAACGGGCAACGATCCTTGAGTTTTTAAGGGGTATCTCTGACCTACTTTACGTAATTTGTTTCCCAGCAGACGTAATCCAGGAGGTTTTGATGAAAGTTTATGGTTTCAACAGGATGGTGCACCTCCACATTATGCTGTAGATGTTAGAAGGTACCTAGATGAAATTTTTCCGAACAGGTGGATTGGTAGACGTGGACCCACTGAATGGCCAGCGAGGTCACCAGATTTAAATCCTTTGGATTTCTTTCTGTGGAGCTATCTGAAGAATGTTATTTATAAAACGAAACCAGCAAATATTGCAGATGTACAAGAGAAAATTCGAACAGAAATAAACAATATTACGCAAGAAACCATACACAAGGTTCAACAAGAATTTGTACACCGTTTGGGTTACTGTCAAATACAGGAAGGGCTGCAGTTCGAACATTTATAAAGTCATGTATTCCAGCATATTCTGTCCGCTAGACAATAAGTATTTTTGATAATATTGTTAATTTACCTAATAAAGAATGTTACGCGTTACTTTATGAGCACACACAAAACTATTGTATTTTTGTCCACCCTGTACCAATTGGAATCAACATGTGATACATTTTGAATCAGCTCAGTAATCACCCTGTATATTAGATTATTATTTTAAATAGCTACTAGAGTAATCCGAAAATTGAGACAAAATGGGGGTGTTCCATTTAAAAAAAATGACGGTGACGTCATTACTCGAACGTAATTCACCCTGTATATTAGATTATTATTTTAAAATACGGTAAATTAACATCAAAAATCGACGTGTTTCAGGATTATTTCTTAAAATGACATGTTTAGCTAAAAATGAATTTGTTCCATACTTTACGGACACAGTGTATATATATTCCAGGATCCAGGCAAGAAATTAGACTTATCTGAAACTTCATGTTTCCCGAATTCTCCCCATATTTCAAGCCTATTAATATTTACTTGTCCACTGCAATTTCCCAATATTGATCTGAAGTCACTTGCAAGTATTTGATTTCATCGGGAATTATGCTTCCATTGGGATATCTAGTCTTATGGATATGTTTCTGGTCAACAAATCCTAGCATGATGTTACCTCCTCTATTAGACTGACGGTCCCTGAAAGGCAAGAAGAAATAATCAAATTGTTGGTATTGCCACAATAATCACTCAAATTAATTGAAATAATCATTGTTCAAATATTCATAGACCAAAAAGCCCACACAAACATTGTAGAAAATATTAATTTTCGTTATTGTCTCAGATTAAACGACTAACCCTAGGAAGTTCAATCTAGATTACATGAAGAACCACTTCCGCATAGACTTAGTAGTAATGTATCCCATTGTGAGAAACATTACTACAAGGTGGTACAGTAGTCGCCTTTTAATCAGGCGAAAAGGTTAGATGCGCACAACACCGGTTTCATGTGGTTAACGCCCACTCCGCTGTTGACAGCGGCGTGTATGTTAGTTTGGTTTGTGCTCTGGTGCTACAATCTGATAGTGGCAAAAAAATCCAAATAACATACACGCCCATGGGTATAACAACGAACTAATAGAATCAACCGGATCTAATGACAGCTTGCGCCGACTTTCGCCAGGATAAATGATTACTGTAAATAAAGAAGTGCAAGAAAATGATGACTTCACATTATTACAAGGTGGTCCATAAGAAAGTGGTTCCGAAATATAATTGTAATTTATATTAGCAAAATAAAAGTTCATTCAAAGTTTTTTCCAACTTGCCCCTTTACCATAAATTTTGAAATGAACTCGATAAGTGAGTTGGTAGTGAACCTAAAATGTTTCTGTGCCATATTCAATGGTAATCAGTTATTGTACATTCGCTCTAATTGGAAATGGATGAAAACTTACTAATAGAACTCAATTCTATTAATTAGATTTCGAATGTTAGGTTCCAGCAATAAAGTACCATTTACGGTAAATGCTTTATTAATTGAAAAATAAACATATACATCAAATCTACTGTTCTGCCCACAGACAAAAACAAGGACGAACTAGGGTAACACTAGCGAATATAGAAAATTATTTGGATGAACTAACTAACTAAAAATTATTATCTGACAATACAGATTGACACAGGATTCATACTTCGAATTCACTTGAATTTATTAGTACGAATGTCCAATATATATGCATATACAGAGTGACCCATTTGAAAGCGGCCACCTCTCTAAAACTGTTATTTATTATACGATATTTTTTTTTTCAGTACATAGAGCATCAATAGTTCTAGTTAAATGCCATAAATTCGAAATAAAAATTTCACGGCCTACTTCGAATTTTTTTCAAGGTCAAAAATCCAAAAAACATACATATCAATATTGAAATAATTCAAATAGTTGTCATATAAATCACAATTTTGTAAGTAATATAGTTTAAAATACTCCTTCAGAACATAACAACTCTATGTGGGATATGTTATGTCTCTTAGAACACTGCAGTTTGTTGTCAAAGAATAGAAATACACATCTTTACATCCAATAATATAATTACCAATATTAATAACATAAATGAACTACTACAAAAGAATGTATTGACATGACAGTGCCTACACATTAAATTTCGGACTGTTCAACCAAATCTCCATTTAATTCGATACATTTATCGTATCGTTTTCTAATGTTAACCATAACTTTCGATAATTCGTTTGGGGTGATATCTCTGCAAGCCTGTCCTATTCTTTCACGCAGTTCCTCTCTGCTCATTGGGCGAGTTTAGTAAACATTTTCTTTAACGAAGCCCCATAAAAAAAATCCAATGGAGTCAAGTTCGGGGATCTGGGGGAAAACTCGATCAATGCACTATTTCGCCCTATCCACCGATTAGGAAAATTTTCTTCCAACCAATCTCTCACAATCCTGCTATTGTGGATGGAACAGCCATCTAATTGAAATAGAAGATGAGCCTCTTCTGCCAGTGGAAGTTCATCCATAGCGTTCGAAAATTTGTTTTTCAAAAAATTTAAAAAATGTTGACCATTGAAATTGCTTTAAAAAAAAAAGGGGCCAATTATTTTGGTACGTAATATTCCACACCAAACATTTATTTTTTGTAAGTACTGTCTTCTGCAATTTATTATCCAATGTGGATTTTCTTCCGTCCAGTACCTTGTATTTTGATAATTAACTGTTCCATTAGTTGTGAATGTTGCCTCGTCACTGAACAAAATGTTTTTCAGAAAATTCCTGTTATTTAGATATTCTTCTTGAGACCATAAACTATACTCCATCCTCTTTTCATTATCGCCTTCTTCTGAGGTGTGAAGAAACTTTGGTTTAAAGGGGGGCTTCATCTTATTACATTTCCTAAGATTTCTCCTTATTACGCGGTAAGTTAATGTCTAAATTTGCAATTCTCACACTTGTTATCGGATTATTATTAAAATAATTTCGAATTCGTTCAGAATTATTTCGTCTCTGTCTTTGTACAATATTACTATTCTTCAGAATATGTTTACAAACAGCTCCATACTGATTGAAAATTTGGTTTATTCGGCCAACTGTAGCTCTGCTAATATTTCGACGCTCCGGATGCATGTTATTGAAAATTCTACATACTTCCCTTTCGGATCTGTCGTTGTTACCACGGAGTTTTACTATTTCAATTTTCTCCTGCAAAGTCAAATTATCAGCCATACTTCTTTATTAGTGTAGGTACTTGAGGAGTTATAAACTTCACTATTAACACTGACAAATTTGTGTCTTTTCGTTTATTGTTCTGATGACTTGTCATCTCTATAGCAACTAAAGTTACGAAGCCTCCTCATAAAAGTTATATTTTTGAAATGTGGTATCCCAAGCATGTTTGAATGAAACCAAGATTGATATTTGGAATAACTGTCAACCACCAGAGAGGAACTGCGTGAAAGAATGAGACAGGCTTGCACAGATATTACCCCAAACCAATGATCGAATGTTGATCGAATCTTATGGTTATTGATTAGAAAATGGTAGAATAAATGTATCGAATTAAATCGGGATTTGGTTGAAAAGTACGAAAATTAATGTGTAGGCACTCTCATTTCAACCATTCTTTTGTTGTAGTTCATTTATGTTATCAATATTGGTTATTATTGATTATTGAATATTGATTACTATTTGATGTAAAGATGTACATTTAATTTCTTTGGCAAAAAACTGCAGTGTTCTGATGGACATAACTATCTCCTATACTATGGAGTTACGTTTGGAAGAAACATAATTTGACGCCATTTTAAATAACTGCTGTTTACAAACTCGACTGCTAACGACCTGAAAGAGCATTTTAAACGATATTTTTAACAAGATTGTGATTTATATGACGACTATTCGAAATATTTTGATAAAGTGATATGAATTTTACTTATGCCATATTTCTGTTGAAAAAAATTATTTCATCGTGAAATTTTGGTCACATCCATTTGAAAGCATCGCAAATCCAGTGGCGCCGTCAAATTTTATCAAAAAGATCGCTAAATGTTTTTTGGATTTTTGACCTTGAAAAAAATTCGAAGTAGGCCGTGAAATTTTTATTTTTATTTCGAATTTATGGCATTCAACTAGAACTATTGATGCTCTATCTACTGAAAAAAAACTTCTGAATCGGATAATAAATAACAGTTTTAGAGAGGTGGCCCGCTTTCAAATGGGTCACTCTGTATATGTATATGTATATATATATATATATATATACATATATATATATAAATAAATATATATATATAGATTTTTTTATTCTCTCATCTCTCTTCCTTATAATATTAGCACGTTTACTGTTAAATCGATTGTTTTATTTCGGGATTCCCTGGATATTTATCGAATTTTCATATTTTTAAAGTAAACAAAAGACACTCACTCCACTAAATGATTTTCACTAAACTGGGTTTACAAAACCAATACACGTGTTTCGCTATACAATAGCTTCTTCAAGGGGAGTATTATCTCATTATTATCTTTCAACAACATTCCGATTACTAAGAACGGCTGTTTTATCCAATAACAGCAGGCAAGTGCGGACATTGAAAAGAAAATCAGTTTGAATGTTTGGCTGTTTGACGTGTATTTTCTGTCTTTAATACTTAACATTTCGTTTGTGAAGTCCTCTATCATGAATCGCTATACAAACGCCGAGATGACTGACAAGCATTTCATTTATGGACTTGCTGATGGCAATTCATTACAAGCTAGGCGGTTGTTCGTAATGTTCCTGATGGAAAAATCTTTCAAAGTATTCATCAACGTCGTCATAAAACAGGCACATTGAAACGAAGTGGAGGACCAGGATGGCCAATGACAGTAAGAATGATAGAAGTAGAAGAGAATGAGCTGGACATGATAGAGGAAGAACCAGGTACATCTACTCGAAAAATTGCAAATACTTTGAATGTAAGTAATGGGATTGTTTGGAAAATTCTTAGGGACTATTTATTGTACCCATACCACATACAACGCGTTCAGGCACTTCTTCCTGCTGATTTTCCTCGACATATTGCATTCTGTCAATGGCTTTTGCACACATTGGTTCAAATGCCTCAACTACTAACCTAACGCTGATTCTTTTTACCAATGAAGCGAATTTCTCAAGAAATGCAATAAGGAATTTTCACTATAACCATGTGTAGGCTAAAGGAAATCCACCTGAGGTACGTGAAAATCGTTTTCAACATCAGTTCTCGTTAAACATTTGGCTTGGAATTGTGTGTGACTGGCTAATTGGACCGGTATTTCTACCAGTAAGACTTAACGGCGAGATGTACCGCAACTTTTTGGAACAGACACTACCTCAGTTTCTGGAGGATGTACCATTGGCAACAAGAAATGCAATGTGGTTTATGCACGATAGTCGATGGTGCACCAGTGCATTTTAGTGCGGTTGCTCGTGAGTTTTCAACAGTAACGTACGGAGATCGATGGATTGGTTGAGGTGGACCTCACTTATGGCCTGCTCGATCCTTGGACTTAAACCCCTGGATTATTTCATATGGGGCCATCTAAAGTCATTAGTTTATTCTACTCCAGTGGAAAATTTATGAAATCGAATAATCTGGGTGTACTCAATGAGAAACGACCCTGGTGTTTTTGAAAGAGTTCGTCACTCAATGAGGAGAAGATTGGATTCTTGCATCCTAGCTGGTGGAGGTAGTCATTCTGAACAATCAAGTTAAGAAACTTTACATGTAATTTTTGGTAATTAAATGTTGTTATTGTCGAAAATTGTTCTCGCCCTGTGTCTTCAAAACAGCGGCTTTTCAAAAATCATCAAGGGACAAAATATTCTCAGAATAGTCTAGGGAATGACCACTTGAATTTTTGCTGTATGTTCAATAAGCACCCTGTATTTGTTAGTATCTGATCATTTCCGCACTGCTTCTTCGTATTCCTTAAACTTTTCGCTTTTGGACTTTACGAATAATCTGTGTACGATTTCAGCATTTCCCCTGCAGAAGAAAGAACTATTTCAGGATCTTGCAACATCTCATTAGTAGAGTGCATTCACTATTGAGACAGCATGTTTGTCCTTCCTCCATTTAATGAACAGTTTCTCTCCAAGGTGTCCGAAGCGAAGCTTTTACGGGAAATTCCATAGGCGTACCAAATGATTTAGTAAAAGCGATACACAAGACGTATCAATTTCTTCTTCCGCTACTGAAAAGTACTTACCCAAATCTCAGAGCATTTTTGCAAGGTAACAGTTAACAAAATTGAATAAACTACACTAGATACCCACTTATCAACCAACAAACGTAACCTTTTAACCGCTGCATGTTATGACACTGCTGCACACGATTACAATCGTGTCCACTCGTGTTTCCCCCTCTGTACCTACCATGGTGCTGTCTGAATACTGAATTCACTCTAGCATTGAATCACTCTAAGATGTCGTTCCAGAATCCAGCGTACAATGCAATTTCAAGACATTCCATCTTCTTGAAAAGTCTAGCACCTTCAAATTTGACGAAGTCTTTCTATTATTAGTCGTGCGATATGTCATCTTTTCTCCTAACCGTGAACAATAGCTTTTGTTGTATCAGCGCGACAAAACCAACGAGTTTCACTCAATACCTTGGAATGTAGAAGTTCGTATTATTATCTTTTCTCGCTTATGGAGTTGGCAGTAAGTTCATAGAAAACATTTATGGTAAAGGGGTAAGTTGGGAAAAACTTTAAATAAACTTTTATTATGCTAATATAAATTGCAATTATATTTCTATTCAATATTCAATCGATAATGTTTCCCTTTTCAACATGAATCCCCCCAAGAGGTTATCTTGAACTATGAAAGGTAGTTTATCTTCAGGTTGATTCAAAGGAATCAATCTATCCTGAATTCAAAGAAATTAATCTATCAGAACCCTAACAACTGATCTATCTACCTAATATTCATTTTCGGTTACAACTCACCTATTCAAGTAGATTGAAAATATTGGATCTCGGATCTTCTTCTGTCTGTACATAGCGTAGAAAAATGGCTCGTAGTCGGTGTTTTCAATCCCAATCGAAAACACCATCTGCCTTATTTAGGGCTAGAAAATCTGGGACACCTGTCATTTCCACAAATAAATATTGTTCTAATTTCGAGTGAGCGATCTGAAAGATAAAAAAAATTAAAATATTTGTTCATAGTCAAAATATTTATTTCACGAAAGTCTTTATTTGGTTGGTTTACAGTTTTACTCATTAATTTCAATCGCATAGTCCCTCAAAACAAGATATTAATTTTCAGGGATAAAAAAATTTGCAATAGAATAATCAAGAAAGCGGTGTTGAGAACTGTTTGAAGTATACTGCTATATATAAACGAAATATAATTTTTTCGTTATTTCTAAAATTGTTGAATATCATTTCATCAAAACCAAACTTGTAACAATTTTCTTTAACAAAATGAATCATTTTACAAAGAATCACCTATATATGAAAGTTCTAAAACTTATCGATGGAATTAGTCTTTGTATATATCAACAATAATCGGTAAAAATATATTTGCCCATGAACAATTTCAAACCTGTCCTCTTTCACGTAATACACCGTGAGGATTTTCTACTGTCAAAGTATGTGTATTATGAAAATTATCTACTCCATTTCGTGTAAATATCGCTTTGTAGCCAAAATCAATTTTGCAAAATTTCCGATGTTAGGATGCTAGTAGTGTTGGTTCGATCATGACAATTTCTAAAATTTATTTCTCAATTTCAGCACTCTGAGAAATCTGGAAAACATACTAGTATATTAAAAAAATAATTTATGATTTACTATTTCAAATTATGACCGTCGACAACTTGAATTGCAAACTGTAAAATATTTTTATCGTAATGACATTATTGTTGTCCTCACGATATATATTAGCATATTGTAACTATATAGAGTTACCATATTTTATTGTACAATGGTTAGGTATAAAATATGCTAGTTATTGCTATATAATTTTCCTAAGGTTTATGTGATACATGGAATAGAATTAAGCATCGTATTGTAACGCATACAAAACAGGTTAAATAAAATAAGTCACGTGGCCCTCACATTGAATTGCCTGCGTTACGATTGGTTGTTAATGTCAGTCCGTCGAAGCGTCGGAGGGAAAAACTACGCAATACGCAACCGTTTTGAATCATTCATTCACTTCCCCAATGTTGCAGAGCTCAGTTTGTCTCGTTTCTCGTTTGGTTTTGAAAAAGTTCTTAGTGTTTGTGGTGCAACTTGTGCAAGACGACCCGCTCCTCTGTTGTGAGCACGTTTCCTGTTTTCTCTATGTGAATGCAATTAGAGACCATTTTCAGAATACCATCGATGGAGGTTGTATTATAGTTGTTACTTATTATTATGTTCATACTGTAGATGTTTAGAGTTAAAATAAAAGAGCACTGTCACGATATAACAAATAGAGCAGAATAAAGACTTTTCATCTAGAATCATATATTGAATAAATACCAATAAATATTTGAAATAATACATGGTGTCAGGTCGGTCATAATCAGTGGAAAGTTATGGAATTCAACAAACCTGAACCTTTGGTACTTGAAGATGGAAATGTTAGTCAGAACTGGAAAAGATTCGTTCAACGATTCGAATTGTTTATGGAAGCTACGGATTTAGATGAGAAAAAGAAAATAGCAGTATTTCTTAATTTAACTGGTGATAAAGGACTTGAACTTCACAATTCATTTACATATGATGCTGTACCCGAAGAGAGAACTTTGGAAATGATCAAGTTGAAATTTGAAGCATATTGTTCGCCCAAGAAAAGTGTTATATTTGAGAGATTTATTTTCAACAATAAAATACAAAAAGAAGGTCAGCCTTCTGATAATTTCTTGACAGAATTACCTAAAGCTATCAAATCCACGGAGTACAAAGTCCAAGATTGTATGTTGAGAGATCGAATTGTCACCGGAGTATTTGACAAGTCAATTCAGGAACACTTATTGAGAGAGCCAAATCTAACTTTGGAGAAAGCTATCGATCATTGCAGAGCGAAGAAAACAAGTTCATTCCAATCGAAAACGCTGCGGGAAAAAATAATTAACGTCAATGAAGTAAAACCAAACAAGCAAGTTGTTAGAAAATAAAAAATAAGGGCCAAATTGTGATTATTGGAAAAACGAGTGCAAAGTGTAGAGGAAGAAATCACTTTTCCAGTGTTTGCAAAAACAAGAGAGTCCAGGACAATAAACAGAGGAATATCAATGAAGTTTTGGTTACAGGATATGAGAATGCGGAATCGGACAATGAAATATATTGTAACGAACCTAGGCCGGACCTGTCGCCTCGCGCGTTGCCGTCGACAGCGATGAGGTCATCCCCGGAGATGTTCGAGAACAGTCCAGTCGCTCTGCCGCGAAGAGCAACGGTCGATATTGGAAACGATTGGAACATGCTGGTCGCCAACTGCCGGAATTCGAAAGAGCGGGAATTCTGTGACGGAGATAAATAGGTAGCCCTCAAGATGGCACGGACAGTCTGAACGAGCCCATACGATCGAGCTATACAGTGGCGTAATATAAATTAAGTTGTAGATTAAGTGTGAAATAAATTAGTAAAACCAAGTTAAGTTTATTTACGTTACAATTGGTGTCGGAAGTGAGATTTTGAAAATAAACAAGTGATCGTGGAGTGGATAGTCAGAAAAATAAATTGATAGACCTTTTTGTACGCCCAAAATAGACAGTGGCCCGGTTTTCGCGAAGTGGACAATTGTGCGTGGGAATATAAACTGATACACTGTTCGCGTGAAACAGAAAATAGACAGTGGCCCGGTTTTCGCGAAGTGGACAATTGTGCGTGGGAATATAAACTGATACACTCTTCGCGTGAAACAGACAATAGACTGGTGGCCCGTGGAAAAGAATTCGCGAAGTGAATTTTTAACAAACTGATAAACTTTTTCGTGTGAAACAGACTGATACCTCGTCAAAGACAAAATGTGTTCAAGAAAAGTGTGCCTTGCGGACTTGAAGGTAGCGGAATTGAAACAGGAATTGGAGGAAAGGGAACTGGAAACAACGGGTAAAAAGCAAGTACTCCAGGAAAGACTTGCAGAAGGACTTATACAAGAAGGTGAGGACCCCGAAACATTTTTATTCGAAGTTCCCGGAGGTGATTTAAGTTTGGTAATGAATAAACTCGAAGAAACTACTAAATCCTTGAAAGAAGAACTGCAACAAAACTCTAGAAATCTGGAAGAGAAGCTTCAAGAAAATTCAAGAAGCCTGGAAGATAAGCTCCTAGAAAACACAGAAGGCCTAAAAAAAGAACTCTGTGGTGTGGCGAATCGTCTAAAAAAAAGAATAGGAACCGTCGAGGCAGAGATGGACAAGATGAAGGAAACGATCAGTAAGCTGGAAAAACGAATTGATAGTGCGCCCTCCACAGAGATGGTTAACAAAAATGCAATGCTGGATTGAGTTTGAACTTGGATAAAGTTCAAGAGGGTATACAAGATGTCAAGGTCATTTCTGAAATATGGAAGCTTTCCATGAAGCCGCCTCAATTCGACGGAAAAACTCCATGGGAAAATTACCGCCGACAGTTTGAAGCAGCGGCCAAAGCAAATGGATGGAATGCAGGGGAAAGAGCTATAGCACTAACACTTGCATTACGTGGAGAAGCGACGAATATTCTACAAACTCTTACCGCCCAAGAACAGGAGGACTATGATCAGCTGATTAAACATCTAGAATTACGATATGGCCAGGCCCATTTGGAACACGTATACCACTCCCAACTGAAAAATCGCTGCCAGAAATCGGGCGAATTCGAAGCTGACATTGCACGCTTGGTTCGTCTTGCATATCCAGCCACACCGGAAAATGTAATGGAGCGATTAGCGGTTCAGGCATTCTTGGATGGACTCCGTGACCAAGAAACCAGACAAGCGTTGACACTAGCTCGTCCAACACATCTCGTAGACGCACTGGCACGCGCTTTGGAATTTGAGGCAGCAAAGCAATCCTGCAAAAACCAAAGTAAATTTCGAAGTATTGAAGAAGACTCACAGGAGCATGCTGACTTGGAAGCTGCCATAAGAAAAGTGATGAAGGAAGTGTTGCCTGAGAAAAGACAGATAAGATGCCGGAATTGTGGCAGAATTGGACATGTGCGTAGCAAATGTCCAACATTCATCGACTCCGATGCAGGAAAACTAAAGAAGGTCGACGAGAAGGGGCAATCGTCGGCATGTGTCCAGCAAGCCCCGGTTAACAACGCATATGTCGCTATCCTTCAACGACAGAACAAAGGTGTCTTCGTAGACGGTCTCATCAATAACGAGTCTTGCACCATGCTGCTAGATACAGGTGCGACTAGGACAATTCTCGGCCTTCCTTTGCCAGAACACCGGAACGATTGAACCGACAACTTGGAAGCTACGCACAGCAACAGGGGAGCCAGCTACTGTATATGGCGAGCTACCGATTGAAATAATTTTGGGCAGCACTAAAGTGAAACATCAGGCACTTGTAGCGGACATCGAAGACGATGCAATCATCGGAATGGACATCATGAATTTCAGAGGGTTTGAATTGGATTTCAAAGACGGCGTCCACGTGTCAACGGAGAAGAGCTGGTGCTCCATGGGAGGAGTGAGGAGTTGATCCGTGTGCTGTTGGCTGAAGATGTAAGCGTACCTGAGAGGGCTGAAACCATTCTGGAGGCTCGCCTGGACGGGAGTGCGAGCAGTGGAGACGTGGTGATGTTCGAGCCCAAACTTCATGATGGGAAAATTGGACGAGGGATTGCACTAGGGAAGACCTTGTTGCGTGCTGACAAATTTGTGCCCGTAAGGGTCATGAATGTCAATTATTTCCCAGTGACCTTGAAGAAGGAACAATTTTGGGGCACTGCTCGTCAGTTTCATCTGTGATCCGGGGCGTACGAGGTACGATTAGCCAACCCAACAACTTGCCCACAGAACTAGAAAATTAGTTGCCATCCCTTCCAAAGACATAAAACCAGCTCAACAGCCCAAACTAAGGATTTAGTCAAAAGTACAGACATCTTCGATACCGGACAAGGAAAAGGGGTCGAACTAATGTGGTCCAGCACAAAATTGATACTGGAGGTGCTCGGCCGATCCGGCAATCAGCAAGAAGACTTCCTCTTGCCAAGAAGGAAGAGGCTGACAAAATAGTCACGATATGGGAAAAGAAGGAGTTATCGAACCATCTGACAGTCCCTGGTCCTCTCCAGTCGTACTGGTGAAGAAAAAGGATGGATCGACACGCTTTTGTGTAGACTATCGCCAACTTAATAATGTCACGAAGAAGGACAGTTACCCTCTCCCGAGAATAGATGACACCCTAGACACGTTGGCTGGTTCCACGATTTTCTCGACCCTTGATCTGAAAGAGTGGATATTGGCAGTAGAACTGGCTCAGGAAGATCGAAAAAGACTGCTTTACCATCGGCTCAGGATTGTGGCAGTTCACCGTTATGCCATTCGGGCTCTGTAATGCTCCGCCACATTCGAAAGATTGATGGAGACAGTGCTGAAGGGACTCTCATGGAACACGTGTCTAGTGTATCTCGACGACATAATTGTGGTCGGCAGATCGTTCGAGGACCACGTAAAAAATTGGAGGAAGTATTCCTGCGACTGAGGAACTCCGGATTGAAGCTGAGCCCTAAAAAATGCCATCTGTTCCAAAAGAAGTACGATACCTCGGCCACGTTGTCTCTGGGAAGGAGTAGCAGTGGATGACCAGAAGATCAAAGCTGTTAAGGATTGGCCCATCCCAAAAGACATTCACCAACTTCGAAGTTTCCTTGGTTTATGCACATACTATCGCCGATATGTGCTGGGATTCCTCAACATCGCTAAACCACTGACCAGGCTCACGGAGGGCCAAACAAAGTTCCAGTGGTCCGAAGAATGTCAAGACTCATTCAGGAAACTAAAAGGAGCTTTGATCAACGCACCTGTACTGAGCTATCCCCTACCCAAAGGGAAATTCATTTTGGATACGGACGACAGCAAGGTCCTATCTCAGATGCCAGGAGGGACAGGAGAAGGTCATCGGTTATTTCAGCAAGACGCTTAGCAACCCAGAGCGCAATTACGTGTCACCAGGCGAGGCTGTTAGCTGTTGTAAAGGGGGAGCACTTCTACAAGTACGTGTATGGAAGAAGATTCCTGTTGAGAACTGACCATGCAGCTCTCAAATGGCTCTTACAGTTCAAAAATCCTGAGGGTCAAGTAGCACGTTGGATCGAGAGACTCCAAGAATTCGATTTCGAGATCGAACATCGAGCCGGAACTAGCCATAAGAATGCAGATGCCTTGTCGCGAAGACCATGTCCAGATGATTGCTCACATTGCCGACGAGCAGAAGAGAAGAACAACACTTTGTAGAACCGCGGCAATGGATGACAACTGGAATGACAGCAAGATCCAGAAAGACCAAGAGAAAGACCCGACCTTGGCTTAGTTGTCAGCTGGAAGAAGGGCAATCGAAGACCATCATGGCAGGAAGTCGCAGGTTACTCGCCGGCTGTTAAGTCCTATTGGGCACAATGGAACTCTCTTATTCTGGACAATGGGATCCTGAAACGTGTGTTGGAGGCCGATATTGGTGGGGAAGACAGACGCCAAATAATTGTTCCCAGGAACAGAAGAGAGGAAGTGCTGCGGAAAATCCATGATGGAGTCGCTGGAGGACATCTGGGAGTGACGAAGACCCTGCAGAAAGTGAGGCAACGGTTTTACTGGACCAATTGTCAAGCTGACGTCCAGGACTGGTGCAGGAAGTGCGCTGTATGCGCTGCTAGCAATGGACCTCGAATACGACCCAAGGCCCCGATGCGTCAGTACAACGTAGGCAGCCCGTTCGAGAGAATCGCCATTGACATCGCCGGCCCGTTTCCCGTATCCGACCACGGGAATAAATACATCCTTGTGGCAATGGACTACTTCAGTAAGTGGGCGGAAGCCTATACCCTGCCCAACCAGGAAGCCATCACCGTCGCCGACGTCTTGGTGAAAGAGTGGATATGTCGATTCGGTATTCCAATGGAGCTGCACTCGGATCAAGGCAGAAATTTCGAATCCAACCTGTTCCAAGAAATATGTCTCTTGCTGAACATCCGCAAGACAAGAACCACGGCCCTACATCCGCAGTCCGATGGAATGGTGGAACGGATGAACAGGACGATCAACCGCCACTTGTCCAAGGTTGTCTCTGACCATCAAAGAGACTGGGACCAGTATCTTCATTTGTTCCTGATGGCCTATCGATCCGCAGTACACGAATCAACCGGTCAAACTCCTGCTAGTATTATAATGGGCCGAGAACTGCGACTGCCTTGTGACCTGAAGTTTGGGATACCGCCAGGACAAGACACTGCGGGAGAGGACTACGTCAGCAAACTTCGGCAGAGAATGGACGACATCCACGAACGAGTCCGGTTGAACATCCAGAGTGCCAGCGATAAAATGAAGAAGACCTATGACATCAAGGCCGACGCTGGAGGGTTTAAGGTTGATGACCTGGTTTGGCTGTACAACCCCAAACGTCGTCGTGGACTATCACCAAAGTTGCGGAACTCGTGGGAAGGCCCGTATAAAATCGTGAAAAGGATAAACGACCTTGTGTACCGAATCCATAAGCCACCCCGAGGGAAACCAAGGGTCGTCCATTTCAACAGGACGCTGGAAACCATGACCAAGTTCGCACCCTCAAGCCACCGGAGGATGATATGACGTTCGAGAAGTTTATGTCCTTGTATTCAAACGGGCAGAAAGTTCTACATGGGGTTACTAGAGAGGAGTCGCGAGACCTTTTCGAGGTGCCTGCTGACTACGCACTAGCGCACTGTGTGGCAGAAGATCTTCGAATGTCCAGGGGCATCGCCGTAGTGTTCTCCAAGAAATTTGGTCAACTCCAAACACTGCGGGAGCAGAATCCAGAAGTTGGTGGGGTGCTACAGTTGAAGAAAGGCCAGAGAAACATCTACTACCTAGTTACCAAGAGGCATTCCCAAGATAAACCGTCCTATGAAGATGTCTGGAAGAGTCTCACCAAACTAAGAGATACTATGGTGGACCAGAATCTGGTGGATCTAGCAATTCCAAAATTGTCCTGTGGTATTGATGGGTTGGACTGGAGAGTCATAAGAAGTATGCTGGAGGCGATATTCAGATCCAGCGGCGTCAAGATTTTGGTTTGCTGTAACCCTCTTCCACGACCGATCATGAAGACCGTGGAGTGTTACTTCCATCGAACTTCACGGTGCAGATATGGGGAGTCATGCAGATATCGTCACACTCCAAGGATGAAATTTCGGGACGAAATGTCTTTAAGAAGGGGGCAATGTAACGAACCTAGGCCGGACCTGTCGCCTCGCGCGGTGCCGTCGACAGCGATGAGGTCATCCCCGGAGATGTTCGAGAACAGTCCAGTCGCTCTGCCGCGAAGAGCAACGGTCGATATTGGAAACGTTGGAACATGCTGGTCGCCAACTGCCGGAATTCGAAAGATCAGGAATTCTGTGACGTATTATTAATATATTATTAATTCTGGTCGTATGGGGTCGGCTTTAGAATAGCCCCATGGTAAATCCTGCCTGTCGTAAGAGGCGACTAAAAGGATAACCGTAGGTGGAAGATGGTCTCATCGCCCGGTGAAATACCACCATATCGACTTTGTGTGCTGTGAAATGGACCATTCCATGTTTCAGTGTTCGGTCGATACTTTCCGGTCTCCCTCTTTCCTTTTCCCCAATTCCTTCTTTACTTTCAGGTAATAGTAATAATGATGAACAATAGTAATAATGATGAAGTCTCCTAGAGTAAAACACTCCGGAAGTAAAATACCTCTCCATTCAGTTTCCGGGCGAGAGGTACTCGAGGGACTCAACATTAAAAATTAATTTTGCAACATCCGCGGACTCAACAAGAACATCAATGACGTCCACCATCACCTACAGACGGAAAAACCGGATATTCTGGCTCTAACAGAAACACAAGTAAACTCGTCCACCAACAAGGTCCATATGCTTTGTCCTGGTTACGAACTCCATTCTCGATTCAGGTTCAAAGGTGGAGTTTGCCTTTACGCCAAGGCTAACCTTTCATGCCAGCGTGAAGAGAGTTTGGAACCGAAAGACTTTGATGTGATGTGGTTCAAGCTATCTGATACCAAACTGACTAAGTTCCTCTACTGCCTTTATCTATCACCTAATGAACCTTCATATAACGACCTCTTTGAGTTTTATCACTCAAACTGGACTACATTCAGGAGAACCATCCAACAGCTGAAACCATAATCATGGGAGATTTTAATGTACATAACGCTGCCTGGCTCAAATTCTCTAACAAAACAGATGATGTCGGTCGTCAAGCCGAGGCCTTCGCCATCACTCATGGACTAGAACAACTGGTCGAGCTACCAACCCGCATCCCCGATGTCAACAACCAGTCTGCCAATACACTAGATCTTTTCCTCACCACCAATCCTGACCCGTATAGAATAGAAGTTTGTGCCCCACTTGGAAACTCTGACCACACCCTCATCTCCACAACATGCTCTTTCCATTTACCATCGAGCTGCACAATACCACCCGTCTCATGTGGCATTACAATTCGGCCGACTGGGAAGGTCTTCGTATGTTTTTCTCAGCGTTTCCATGGAAGAGAGTTTGTTTCTCTTCAGTAGATCCAACACGATGTGCTGAGACAATTTCTGAAATCATCATGTTGGGGATGCAAACTTACATACCGAATACCGAAAGAAGAACATCATCCGATAAGACCTGGTTTAACAGAAACTGCTCTAGAGCTGTGGCTTCCAAACAGGCAGCATATCATCGATGGCTAAAAAAATCCGGGCCCTGAGACCAGAGCAGCATATGTCGAGGCTAGAGGCATATGTAAAGAGACAATAGAAAGCTCAAAAGATGCCCACAAAGCCAAAATAAGATCAAAACTTGCTAGATGTCCTAACGGATCCCGTTCATTTTGGTCTTTCGACAAAGCGGTGGGAAGAAATTTCACTTCCAGCTCATTTCCTCCCCCAACCAAAGAAGATGGAACAATAACAACGACTGCCCAGGAAAAAGACAATACCTTTGCGCACCTATTTGCTGGAAATTCCACTCTGGATTCATCGGGAAAACAACCCCGAACATTACACCTATTGACAGTCACATGCCCGAGATCACCTTTCGCCAACGTACTATCAAAAAAGATTTTGCTGGGTCTCAACACCAACAAAGCCTGTGGATCTGACGGAATCCGCCGATTGTTCTCAGAAATGTGCCCCGAACTAACACCTGTTCTTTGCAAGTTGTTCAACCACTCATACAATTTGGGAGTATTTCCGGTCCAATTGGAAAGATTGCAAGAGTACAGCCAGTCCTAAAAAAGGCAAAAAGGCCCTACCTAGCAACTACAGACCTATCGCACTGCTATCTATTATTTCAAAGGTCATGGAAAAAGCCATCAACATCGAGGTCATGAAATATCTGGAAGACTCAGGAATTGTCAACGATAGGCAATATGGCTTCCGCCATCAGAGATCAACTGGTGACCTGCTCGCTTACGTCTCACATATATGGCAGCTATCTATTGAAAAGCATGGAGAAACTTTAGCTGTGGCATTAGATATCTCCAAGGCGTTCGATCGAGTTTGGCACCAGGGACTCCTCGCCAAGCTTCCGTCTTATGGCTTGCCCCTCAGCTGTGTTCTCTGCTTGCTAGTTTTCTCTCAAACAGGTCTCTCCATGTAGTGGTCGATGGAGTTTCATCTGACACTCTACTCATAAATGCTGGTGTTCCGCAAGGATCCATTCTCGCACCAACACTATTTCTACTTCATCAACGACCTGTTGAAAGCAACTTCATGTCAGTACACAGCTTTGCCGATGATAGTACCCTCCATACCGCTTTCTCTTCCAGGGCCCTATATCAGCCCGTGAAACCAGAAATGAACGAGGAAGAAATGTTAATAATATAAATATGGACTTGGCAACAATTCTCGAATGGGGATCTAATAACGGTAGAATTCAATGCAAACAAAACACAAGCATGTCTTTTCTCTAGAAAGCCGATCTCACTTGCCTAACATAACTTTGTCAGGAGTAACCATACCACTGAAGCCATCCATATCGATGCTTGGTATTACTATCAGCAATAACCTTTCCTGGGAAAATCACGTGGGTCCATTGCCAAAAGTGCATCCCAAAACTTGGTTTTCTGTTTCGTGCCAAGAGCTATTTCACCCCAGTCAGCTGCTTATGATCTATAAGGCACAGATCCGACCTGTCCTGGAATACTGTTCCCATATTTGGAGTGCGCACCTAAACATATCCTGAGGCTATTGGATTCTGTCCAAAAGGGCAATTCGTCTCGTCGGTGATGCCTCGCTTACAAACTCGCTCACTTGTCTGGAACACCGTAGAAAAGTTGGCGATTTGTCTCTATTTTATAGATATTTTCATGGGCGATGCTCTTCTGAAATATCAACAATCGTTCCTGCTTTGGCAGTCTCTTCGAGATTAACCCGTCAAGTTCAGTCATCACACCCCTTCGTGGTCACTTTGGAAACCTGCAGAACATCACTTTCCAAAGACTCGTTCATCCAACGAACAGCGAGGCTTTGGAACTCATTGCCTAGGGAGGTGTTCCCCGAGGCATACAACCTTCAGAAATTTAAGAAGAACACCAACTCCTACCTTCTTTCCCTAGGTTCCCACGATGTTCTCTGAACATTACAGGATATCCCTTTTCGTGGGAACCAGAACATAAAAAAAAAAAAAAAATAGGTAGCCCTCAAGATGGCACGGACAGTCTGAACGAGCCCATACGATCGAGCTATACAGTGGCGTAATATAAATTAAGTTGTAGATTTAAGTGTGAAATAAATTAGTAAAACCAAGTTAAGTTTATTTACGTTACAATATATATAGATGCTGTGTCGAAAAATATGAAGCCAATGGAGCATACTGTTGGAAGTATAACTGTTTGGACAGAAGAGGTGAAAATCAATGACAAAATTATCACTTTCAAGCTTGATTCTGGCTCTGAAGTTAATATACTATTTGAATCAACTGGATTTTTTAGGAAGCAAGTTGAAGAATGCCATCAAACCGAATCAAATGACATTGGTAGCATATGGTAGTGAAAATTTTAAAATTAAGCCTCTTGGTGAAATAGAACTTTTTTGCACTGTTCGAAAATTTTCCGCCCTTATATCATTCATTGTGGTTGATACCATGAATCAAATACCTCTTCTAGGTTTACCAGGGTGTATAAAATTGAATTTGATTAAAAAAGTCGATAGTGTTTATCGAAAGTTCCGTTCATTTGAGGATATTCTTCGAATCTATTCTGTTGTTTTTGAAGGATGTGGAAAGTATTCCAAACATCACATTACTTTGAAAGAAAATGCTATACCGCGTGTTGTTTCTTGTAGGCGGGTCCCACATGCTTTACTAGGTAGACTAAAAAGTAAATTGGACCAGTTTGAGTCTCAAGGTTTAATAAGGAAGGTTGATAAACCAACAGAATGGGTTAATCCTTTGGTTATTGTGGAAAAACCAAATAAGGATTTAAGATTGTGTTTGGATCCAATGTATTTGAATTCTTCAATAAAACGAGAACATTTTCCCATACCAACACTTGATGAGATATCTTCAAAATTACTTGGAAAAAAATATTTTTCAGTATTGGACATGAAGGATGGGTATCTACAGATTGAATTAGATAAAAGTAGTGCTGATTTATGTACATTTGCTACACCTTTTGGAAGATATCAATATCTTCGTCTTCCTTTTGGAATCTGTTCAGCTCCTGAAGTATTTCAAAAGAAAAATCAAATCTGGACATTTTTGGTGATATTCAAGGGGTAGGCTTATACTTTGATGATTTGATTATTACAGGGCGTAATGAGGAGGAACATGATGCAAATTCAACAAATCGAAAGTACAATTCAAGCAAAAAAGTGTTAAATTAATTTTTTCTGAAGAAGGTGTGAAGCCAAATCTTAATTATGTGAAAGCCATTACAGATATACCTGATCCAAATAATAAATCTGACCTGATGTGATTCTTGGAATGGTAAAATTTGTAGGAAAATGTATACCTAATTTGTCTCAAATTGCAGCACCACTAAGGCATTTGACTAGAAATGATGTTGGGTGGAGTTGATCTGAGGAACACAAACAGGTGGTAATAAAACTAAAATATTTATTGTGTAAAGCACCTGTACTATCTATTTTCAATCCAAATGATCCTGTGGAAATTGAAACGGACGCATCCTTGGATGTTGTTTGCTTCAAAATGGGCATCCAGTAGCATTTGCATCAAGGAGTTTGAATTCCTCGGAGCAAAAATATGCTCAGATTGAAAAAGAAGCATTGGCGATCGTTTTTGCTATACAAAAATCCCATTATTTCATTAACAGTCTCCAAAAAGTTAAAATAAATTCCAATCATAAGCCATTAGAATCAATTTTTCGAAAAGACTTACATTCAATATCACCCCGTATACAAAAAAATGTTGCTTAGGCTCTTGAGTTATAGCATGCAAGTATGTTATAAGTCAGGAAAGTATTTATATATTTCGGATACACTTTCAAGAGCGTACCTCGAAGAAATCAGATTCTGAATTTGAATATGCTGTCTAATAATTTGCCCATGTCTTCTGAACGAAAAAATCAGTTCATACGTACTACTGAGTCAGATGCAGAATTGAAAGAAATTGTTGATTTTCATGTCAGGGGATGGCCTGATAAAAAAAATGTATCAAACAACATCAAGCATTACTTCAAACTGAAAGAGAATATTTCATTCAGCAATGGGCTCCTATTCTTAGATAAAAAGATGATTGTTCCAGAATGTTTACGTGATGCGATGATACATTCAATTCATGAGGGACATTTTGGTATAGAAAAATCGAAGTCTAGAGCTCGGAAAATATTTTATTTGCCAAATTTAGATTCTGATATAGAAAAATACATCAAAAACTGTAGAGTTTGTGAAAAAATTTGCTAGGAAAAAATCGAAAAGAGGAATTACTCCCATTTGAAGTTCCTAATAAACGACCTTGGCCGTTATAAATAACCTGAAATCATTATTCTCTAGATTTGGTAGCCCTGATATTGTGGTTTGTGATAATGTTCCATTCAACAGTTATGTTTTCAAGCAATTCGCAATAGAATGGAATTTTGAAATAAAAACGAGAAGCCCTTATTATCCTTGTGCAAATGGGTTGGCTGAAAAAGGTGTGTCTTTAGGTAAAAACATTATCAAGAAGTGCATTGAGGAAAATGGGGATATTCAGTCTTCATTATTGGTTTATCGAAATACTCCTTTAAAAAATATGGATTACACTCCTTCTCAATTGCTGATGAGTCGTTTATGTAAAACTAAAGTGCCCACATCTGAGGATTTGTTACAACCTTCCCTTTGTAAGAATGTCCAAAATAAGCTCATTAAGAAACAACAGATTGGTGTATATTACTATAATAGATCAGCTAAGTCTTTGGAAGCTATTGAACCAAATTCGAATGTTACAATATATAATCATATAAAAAACATTTGGGAACCTGGGAAGATATTAAATTCACATGAAGCACCTAGGTCATACAAGGTAAGGACTGCTGAAGGTAATGTAATAAGAAGAAATAGAATAGATTTGAAAAAATCCTCAAATGACATCCTTGAGAATGATGTAGAAACAATTATGCCATCTACATCCACAGCCACAGGGTGTAGAACACAAAATGATATAATAGAAAGCTCTTCATCAGAGCCAACTGCTAGTTCCTCAGTTATATCAGAGTCTCATGATTGTTCTATCAATTCTTCATCACCTAATTCGAGATTATCTACTAATTGTGGTAAAAAAGAATCCATTGGAAATTCAAATTATCCCTTCAAAACAATATCAAGTAAGATTGTTAGAAAGCCTATCAAATTCAGTTTTTGATTTTAGGAAAGAGGAAAGATGTATTATAGTTGTTACTTATTATTATGTTCATACTGTAGATGTTTAGAATTAAAATGAAAGAGCACTGTCACGATATAACAAATAGAGCAGAATAAAGACTTTTCATCTAGAATCATATATTGAATAAATACCAATAAATATTTAAAATAATACAGAGGTTCTTTTGGAAGACTGGGGGTTTGCGAACCTCATTAACACTTTCAAAGGTAAGTGCATTACTTGGTGAGATAATGTGCATGACCTATCAATATTTTCATCAACCATCAATAAATAATGATTAGAATATTTTCCACGAGGTTGATATAGGTAGTTCCCACGATCCAGATTTCAGTTTGGTTTGATCGTTTGAATAGTAGTTTGAACGTCTTTCAGTCTCCTAATATATCCTGGAATTCATATTGGTAGTAGCTTTATCGAGTTTGAGCTAATGCGTTGAATTTGGCTGATTTTTTTCGAGTATCTAACCTCAAAATTAATCATTTATTTATAAAATGAATCATTTATTTCACAAAAAATTTAGATGATAAGTCCATTCTGAATACTTACTAGATAACCCATAATTCAATAGGCATAGATATAGGCGTTGAGAAATGAGAATTACAATATTTTTCCAAAAGATATAGGCTTTTCTCAAAATTTTTAATATTGGTCTTTTTCCAGTGACACTGGAAGTGTCGAAAGATTGAAAGGTAAGTTATATGAATTTGTATATTGAATACCTCTTTTGATATGAATTATAGAAAAGGGGGGTCTGTTTAGACCTAACGACACTCCATTTAGCAAAAGCATTACAGATCTATCAATAATTATTAGTGTCCCTGAAACTAATATAATGCATTTCTTGAGAAAAAGCACTTCACTGGTGAGTTGTTTTTTTTCCATTTGAACAAAACATGCATAACAATAGGGTGTGCCTAAGGCCTAGGCGACTGAAATACTTGTACTTATTGAAGCACAAACCATTTTCAAACATATTTCTCCCCCTTCATAACCTAGCATGTACTCATTCTTTTTCGAGAATGACACCTTTTGATTTGATTTAACTTCTATTTTGCGCAAATTGAAGGAGTTGTAATTGCAATAAACGGGGTTAGATAGGTAGTTTCTCTTGTCTCAAGTACCTGCTTACATAATATGTGCCTGCTAAAATAGTATGAGAAGTGTACCTATTTGTGAAAGAAGCTGTTACAGATATTATCACAACATTGTTTTTTTTCAGAATGCTGGTGAGATTAAACAATGGATTGAAGAATTGATCAAAACAGCCAGAAAGAAAAAAATATCACTTCAACCTCAACGTCTTTCAACATAATACTTTGAATGAAAGAATATAGATATAGGATTTCGAGCACACTAAAAAGTGGTTCTTTATTGCACTGTGCAATAAAATGTTTATTGCACTCATCTGTCATTCTACATCTGTCATTTGTGATCATGACAAACATAAACGTCAAATCGACGCAATTTTTAGTACGCTTTTTATTTTCCTACACTTAGTGCCGTCTGAATAACATTTTTTGATTTTTGCATGAACGTAGAAAAAATATTGTATGCAACTCGTGCAGAAAGTGTTTACTGATCTGGACGTGTTGTCCAACTCGGCCTGACAGCCTCCTCGGACAACTTCATGTCGAGTGCAATAAACACTTACTTTTTGCACTTGTTGCATAAATAACTATTTATACAGGGTGGGGCTCCCCATACGACACGGTCCCTATAAACCAAACCATTAATTTTTTCGGGAATTTATCCATTTCATTATATGTATATTGATCAAGGCTGCAAAAGGAAATTATTTTGGAGTCTACAGGTTGGCTCAAAAAAGTTGTGTTTTTTTAAATGGAACACCCTGTATTTCGTTACACTTTTGAATAGGTCAGGAAAAAATAATATGATTTCATATAAGGTACTATGTACCTAACTATAACCGTTCTCGAGTTATTGATTTTTTTATGAAAATGCTAGGTACAATTGGAAACTAAATAACATCGAAATGTATAGAAATCATCCCTTCGAATTCTGACCAAGCATAAAAGAGGTTTTGGGCTATTGATTTCGATAAAACCCGTTTCTCAATATTATACAAAATGTTCAAAAATCATTGTCACTTTTTTATAATTTCGGACAAAGATAACTTTGTTATTTCAAATAGAACACCCTGTATTTTTTTGGTCTGAACAATATAAAATTCAATTATCTTTCATTTCATATTGGGGTTCCCTATACCTAACCTAAATAGTTTTCAGATATTGGCTTTTCAAATAGTAGTTCTTATTTCAATGCATTCTGTGAATCAAGATAGCTTTGAAACGACATTTATTTGATTTGCTCACAGAATTCTCATTGACAGTGTTATACTTCACTTCATCGAAAATATTTACTGTTCACTAAAATGAAGTTATCATTTACATTCGTATTCTGACAGTAGTTCATTAAACAGACTATACAATTTTTTTTATTATTCAACTGAAACAACAACAAAATATGAAACACAAATGTATTTAATTCAAAGTAGGTGCTCGAAATGACGACCATCCTGTTGAATACAAAGAGCCACTCTCTCTATGAAAGACTTTTTAACATTTAATAACATTTGAGGCGTCACTCTACGAAAAGCAGCCCTTATTCTCTCCTTCATATTTTCCAGTGTGGTTGGAGGAGTGTCGTAAACCTCATTCTTCAAGTATCCCCAAAGGAAAAAATCGAGGCAAGTCAAATCTGGTGATCTCGCTGGCCAATTTTGTGGTCCTCCCCTCCAATCCATTTATTCGGAAAGCACATATATTTTGAATACTTATAAAGACTTCATAAAGTTCTTAATTTTGCTGGACTATTTATAATTCATCCACGAATTCCTGACTGAACCACGTTTTTGACTCTATATGGATCAATTATAGCGGTAGATCCCGACAAATTCGTGGCTGAGGATTCGTGACTATTTTCATGCTGATTGCTCTGCGGATTGCTCCAAAATTATATTAATTGATTTTATGCTCGTTGCTTTGCTTTGAAATAAAAATTACTCAAACTCCCTTTTTATATTTCATAACAATTAGTTCGCAATTTCTCAATTTCAAAGCAAACAAAATGGATTTTAGTCGATTTAAAAACAGTTGCAGAAGTCGTAGAATATCATAACTTTGCAGAGTATGTAGAATATCACTGTCACTTCACTGAAACTTCCAGCGCGCGGCACCGACAACTGGCGGACAATCCGTGCAACTCAAATGTTTACTAAAAATTACGTAGTTTGAGCGATTTCTCAAACTTTCTTTGTTTTCAACTAGCTTGCTTGGATTAAATAACGAATAATCATAGGGGTACAACAAGTTAGAATACACCCTGTGTGTATATATAGTGTCCGCCATAAAATCAGCTACTTATTGAGAAACATTGCACCACTATATCAATATTAACCATGTCCGTGATACAAATATATTATTGTGTCATTACTATGAAAAATCACGCTTTATTTATTTCTATTTGTAAAAACCTCTATTCAACAAAAGTTTGTGTCAAAATTAATGAAGCAATAAATTTAAATGGAATAATGAATAAAAAACATTGTTAAAGACAACTGAAAACTTTGGGCGACAAGCTTTTGAATCTATAACTCACGGAATAACCTACATCACACATCCAAAGCAATCATTTTGTACTTTTTAGTGCATTTGAATAAAAGCTTGTCTTTAAAAAGGTTTTTTATTAATTATTTTAATTTGTGCTTTTTTGTACTTAAGTGCGCCTTAATCTATGCCTTTTTGTTAAAGCAACATTATTATGAGGCCATTTTTTCCTGAAAGTTCTGAGCTATGAGCTTTAATGAGGAGGCCATCCGGCATCTTGGACATACCGACATACCAATTTTGAATCGTTTCGGTCCGTAATTACAAAACTCGTCCACCATCTTGAATTTGTGAATTTTTATAAAAAATTCATAATCTCCGACTCCAAAAACCATCACATACCAATGTGGAATAGAATCGGACCATAAACACAGATATCATCGGCCATCTTAAAGCCGCCATTTCAATTTTATGAATTTTGAACAAAAATTCATAATATTCGGCCCTGAAAACCCCCACATACCAATTTTGAATCGAATCGGACCATAAACCTAAATCTCATCCGCCATCTTGGAGCCGCTATGTTGACAACAAATGCATAATCTCCAACTCCGAAAACTCCCACATACCAATTTTGAATCGAATTGGACCATAATCACGAAACTTGTCCGCCATCTTGGAGCCGCCATGTTGTTTTCTTCTCTAACAATAATTCCATGAGCCGCCATTTCAATTTCATAAATGTTGACAACAAATGCATAATCTCCAACTCCGAAAACCCCCACATACCAATTTTGAATCGAATCGGACCATAATCACGAAACTTGTCCGCCATCTTGAATTTTTGAATTTTGACAAAAAATTCACAATATCCGTCTCCGAAAATCTCCACATCTCTGTAGTCATGCTGTGTATACACATGAGCTAATCTAGCATTGAGTTAATCTAACATTTTCTTGCCGTTGCATTCTGAATAATTTAATAAAAACTTTCAATATCTTGTTAATTTGATCCACTTTTCGGTACCACCATCAACTTTTTTTTATTCGCCGTTTACCGGTGATCACATGACATGTATGAATTTTTCTTTGAGTACTCTTTTTTTCACTTCAGTCGAAAGAAATTGTCGTTGATCTGTATCATTTTCAGAGTTACGACATACAAGTATTAGTATTTAGTTTGATATTGACAATCAAACACAGTCGATCGGGGTCTTTTTTTTCTGTGGGAAATAAACCTCCAGTCATGTATAAAAGTGCATTTTTTTATGGGCACTATTGAAATGTTAACAGTTATTAAAGTGTTCTCCCAGTAGTAAGTACTTTCCATAAAAACTAGGAATTTATGTTTCCTAAATCAGCAACCCATCTATATTTTTTTCCAAGATAAATTTAGGTATATTTTCTCGACAGAAAACAGCATTAGGCTTACAACTTACCGAAAATTTATCATATGAATAGAATCCCGTGAAATTGAATGGTCCTGCATTGCGATTATACGCTGTATCATTTTCTTCAAGTCGATGATTTGTCATGGTAATATAAGTTGTGGTTCACTGAAAAATACATCAAAAACAATGTTTTATGATCATAGATATAGTGCAGACGTTTTCGGATGGCGAAGTAGGCAATAAGTCATTGGTGAGTCCTGACATATACGTCTAAGCCATTTTCACTTGTTTGAGATATACCTACTTAAGGCACGCCCTATTTGGGATGTCACTCATTTTTATTAACCGAAGCAGATAAAGTTGAAATGAAACGAATTTACATTTCGTCTCACCAATGATTTATTTCCTACTTCGCCATCCGAAAACGACGGCACTTTACATCCCAATGAGTACAAATATATAATATACTGACTGGAGCTGAAAGAAGTGCCAACATGTCTATGAAATATGTCTCATTTGCTATAAATTACCTCAAACGTTTTTTTTTCAATCTCCGATCAAGTAAACTAGTGATATACAAATATAGCCAAAGGCAACATCTATTCATAATATGTTGAACATTTTAGGAAGTTATAATAATAGCATTGTCTTGATTTTGGTGTTTGGTCCTTATATTTACGTCGTTAAAAAACGTAAATAACATACACTTACGAGCAGAAAAATCGACCCACTTGAAGGTTTATGCAACATTTCCCATTAACTAGTAACTAAGAACTATACCTAAGAATGCTATGGTATTTATGCACTCTCTTAGTGAAGAAATTCGCACATGCTCGAACCATATTTGATACTTCGAACTTTGACAGTCATAAATATAACCATTAAATTAAAATACAGAAAGCTGTTGAAAACAACGATTTGGAAAATGGCTCGTAATAAAGGGAAAACGTGTTTAGCACTTTTTTTTGCTCATTAATACTTTTGAAAAGCCAACTGTAACTTGTTTACGAAAATTTTCATTCGGCGCATGCGCACATCCTTTTTTTACTAAGAACTTTGGTTCTTAGTTAAAAGTTGGGCAACTTTCTAGTCATGGTTCTTAGTTCTTAGTACCAGTAGGGATTCCATAAACGCGCTCATTGATTTGCTAGTGTTGAATCCTTAGTTATTAGTTCGCTTAGTTCTTGGGAATGTTGCATAAATCAAGCTCTTACCTAGACGTGTCAAAGATGGAGAATGGTGTGGGAGTAGTAGTGTATTCTAGAAACCCATGGACTGAGTTCAACTACTCAATGGGTATTTCAAGCAGAGGTCTATCAATGCGTGAAGGAAAACAATAGGACAGCAATAGTAGAGGATCAGATCCACATTCTCTCAGACAGCCAGGCGGCACTAAAGGCTCTGAGTAGGTAGGAAGTGACGTCCCAACTGGTATGGACCTGCATAGAGGAACTGACAACACTGGCAGAACAAAACCGCGTCAAGCTGATTTGGATGCAGGACATCAGGGATTTGCAGGGAATAAAAAAGCCGTCAAACTCACTAAGAGAGGATCGGAAAACGAACCAAATCCAGGACAGACCGTTGGGGTACAGAAACATACGTCAGGAGCGTCTGTAGAAGACTGGATCCAGACAAAACACAAACAATTCTGGAATGACATTCCAGGAAACAGACCCGAAAGCAAAAAAACAACAGACCTGATAACCTTGAACAGAAAACAACTCAAAATTATTACATGACTGGACATATGCCAATGAAAGAGGGCCTTAATAAAATGGGACTGTTCACTGGCGACTTAACATGCAGGCTATGCGGTAAGGAACCATAAACAGTATCACACATACTGTACAACTGCGGGGCTCTGGATCGCAGAAGACAGTCAATCTTCGGGCAACCAATTGCCCATAGAACACACGACATCCATTGGACGTCCATTTTAGGTCCATCTCAAGTCCAAACGTCCATGGACATTGAATGGAAGTTCATTGTACGTGTGAACATGGACGTCCATTTGATGTTAAAAATGTTCGTCCATTGTACATCCATTCAATGTCCAAAAATATTTATATGAATTTCAGTTTGATCCCTATAAGAATCTTATTTTTATTTCAAATGAAATTCGTAAGTATCTTCAATCACTGTATTCTTTTCGGGATCGAAAAACGTTATTTTTCCGGTTGCTATTTTTTCCTGCCGCCTATGAAATATTTTTGAAATTCGCGGGCAATTTTTTGGGTCGTTGCGAGCGCCGCGAACGTTTAGTGGAACGTGCCTGTGTTGTTGAGAAATGTGAGGTTAATGCTTCGCGTCTTTGCTCTCCATTTATGACTCCGTTTCGTTCGTTTATCGATGGTAATAAACAAGTATACTTTTCATTAATGATTAATATGGGTTCCAAAAACCTTTGGAATAAATATTATAAGATAGTGCGACTGATGCATGGTGGTGAATTTCAGATGAAAATGAGTGTGCTGCAGGTTTCAACAGAAATGCAACACCTATTTACAGATATCTTGGAAGCAAGAAATAAAACAAAAGTGGCTGAATACCCCTGTGATCTGAATGATGATGATCCACAGTCTAGAAAATATAGAAAGAAGAAAGTGAGGCCGATGAAACAAATGAAAATTACCTCTACCCCCCCCCATTTAAGCCTACAATGAAAAAAAAAGGATTGAGTTCCTCTCAAGTATCTCCTGTCAATAGTGAAATAAATGAAGGTGTATAATTTTCCAAGTAGTCTTGGAGTAATGATCATATATAACAAACTCAAACTTGGCAAATCTTTCCTGTACGTACTCTCTGAAGCAAAGTTTTATTCCTTTATGTTGATTATTCATTTTTCAGTCAAATAAGATTTCAAAAACTGGAGGAGGGAACACATATGAGTTGATGAAAAGGTGTTCATCCCGACTTATAAGCAAAGGTCTCGCATCTCAATATATTTACAACGTCGAAAATGAAACAATCATTCAAGAATTTGAAAATGGCCGACTTCCTGATCAGTGGGTGGAACAAAAGATATATTCTTGATTATTATTGAATATTGGTCCAGGTGCTGCAGAACAGGCATATAAAAAAACGAACAAAAAAGAAATAGACGAGGCAAATATGAAATGGTTAAGGAGAGCAAATGAAAGGAAATGAATCGTTCTCAGAATATTTTTATTTATTTATACTTTTGACCAGTGTTGTTATTCTTTTGTTCTATTATACATTTCTTTAGAGTATCTACTTACATTTATGTTGTTATTTAATGAATTCCTTTGGTGGATGATGTATAAACAGTTAGTTTTTGAAGGTGTCGTCAATTTTGTGCAAGATATAAAAGAATGAAACTAGAGAGTTCTAGTAGCTCAATTTTGGTTGTATCAATTTTTAGTTGGATTTCAAACTTTGAAATATGTGAGGAGACAAATTTCATTGAAATCTATTTATGGAATTGTATAGAGAAAATTGTTTGATAGGTTCAAGATAAACAACTACTGTTCCATTTTTTTGTGAATGTATTAGTTTTTGGAATATAAATTATAATTTTGAATTAAAAATTGTATATTTCCTAAATTATTGATTTCACGAAAAATTACTTATTAAAGAATATTTATCCTGATATGCCATGCTCGTAAACATTTTAATTAAGATCCAGAACACTAAAGAATTTTGGGTTCTAACAATAAAATGTCAACTTTCTGATATGAAATGTAATTTACACAGGGTGTTGAAATATTGGGCAATACTTGCTAACATATGGTATAGGTAAAAAAATAACACTTGGTACTTATTCCCTTTCGAATATTGTATCACCGAGATTTTTGTGATAATTTTATCGAGAAGTCTTTGTGATACTCTATTCAAGTAGAAATGTCTAAAAGGGGCACACTACAAGAACAATGTATGTATGAGAACTTGTGTTATTTTTACCTTCACAGTATGTTTCCAAAGTTTTGCCCATTATTTGCAAGACCCCTTGTATTATATGTATTCTCTGGATTCATTTTGGATATACAATGGATGTACATTGGACGACCGGATAATACCCACAGTGGTTGTCATTTGGATATGTTCTGGACATCCATTTAAACCCAAAAGGTTTTGGCCTTTTATTGTACGTCCAAAGTGGTGTCCATTGAACGTCCATTGAATGTACATTGGACTAATACTGGACATCCAATGGATGTCTTGAACGTCCATATTCAACGTCCATTGTTCATCCATTGTACGTACATGTGCTGTGTGGGTGGTAAACCGAGACTATACAGCACACATCCATTAAAGGACTTGTAAAAACTTGTACAAGGCACGAAATTATTGGAATGGGTGATGTAAAAGTGAACAATAGGAAAGATACAATGGGCCAGCAGGCCCAAGTGTCATCGGAGGTCTTGACCAGACGAGCCAACTGGGCGGAGTTTTTAGTGGGTAACGCGGAGGTAGAGAGGGTACAACCCTGGAACTCAGTGACTCCCACACTACCTTGCTACTACAAGGTGTCCATAAAGGATTTTCTCCACCTCCCCCCAAAAAAAATCCAGAAGCCAATAAGAATGGCAATCAGCAACCTTGAGCTCCTGAAGCTGTTTTGCTTTGTGTAAGGTATTTATTGAATTATTTTAGCAAAGCTGAATTATCGGAAGAACTGCTCGTTATACTATTTGAAAAATGCACTGGAAAATATCTCCTTATCCAAACAAGGACGCACTCAATTGTCAAAATGGCCGCGACCTGTCGATTTGTTTACATTTCGTTCGAGATAAAAACTGTGTGTTACTACCAATGATTTTTTCATAATTGTGCTTTTTAAGTGTTCTAAAGTAAGCTGACGTAATCTACTAGTTTTTCATCTATCAATATGGATATAATAAGGATCGTTTTCATTAGTGAAAAATAGACGCTATTGAATGAGTATCGCCGGTAGCCTGCACCGAATGTTAATAAGGATTCTCAAACTTATTTAAATGTTTATTGCATCCGGTAATGATCAGTTACGGCTCCGAGTAGGTCATCTAAGGTTAGGAAGACAGTGGTTCCCAGAATTTGGTTGATTTGACAAAAAAATTGTTTTCGAGAATTTTTAACCACTGTCATTTGTTATGAAATGGCATTATACAAGATGTTGCACTCCCGTGAATGGCAGTTGACTTAGCAACCAACTTGGCTGAGCCAAGTAGCGTTGCCGGAAAATACTTTTCAAGATTCTCGCGCGCGTCTCTAGCGGTGAATTTGAAAGCTGCCTACGAACGACATGGCATTAGTTAGATTCGACTACTGTTTTCTGATTGGCTGGTGAATGAACGATCCCACTTATGTGATTATATTGTAATCAAAATCGTAACAAAAATAATGATTATTGGAATATGCTAATATCCATGTCAAAATTATCAAATGTCAGTTAGCTGAACTTTGTTCTTACTACCAAACACCGAACCATCCCGTGAGTATTTTGAACTTTCCATATTTTTGATTCCTTGATTGTAAAAATCGAAGGAATAAGGGATATTTTTCCGTTGCATTTCTCAAATAGTATAAAGAACAGTTCTTCCAATCATTCAGCCTTCTTAAAATAATTCAATAAATACACAGAACATAACAGCTTCAGGATCGCCTGACAGCCTATCCAACTCCATAGAATGGTCTGCATTTTTTTCTGCATACTACATAATGTCAAATACAACAAACTTTTGGTATCTCAATTAAAAATATTGTATTGGTCTCTGGATGAGTAGGCAAACGTGTCAACAACGTGCCATCAAACGGCATATTCCCAATTTACCCAAAATCGAACTCGTTAAGTTTAATTAAGAAATAAACGAGAATACTGAGCATTCCAGAGATTGACCCTATGAGAGCCTAAGTTATCTAACATGGTCGTCGAGTGATTCAGCGATAACCAAACAACATTTCGATAGGTATTATTTATATATATATATATATATATATATATATAAACTTCTATAATGTTCTTGGGTTTCTGGTTCGTGGATAAGGAAAGTTTAGTAATTCATTATTGATTTATTAATAATACGTTTCGTTTTATTTTATTAATAAATCAATAATGAATCACTGAACTTTCCTTATCCACGAACCAGAAACCAAAAAATTACTGAATAATATTTAAACCTAATGCTTCAAGAACCATAAATGTATATATATTTCTAGTTTTGTATATATATATATATATATATACATATACAGTGTGACCCATTTAAAATGGAACCACCCCTGTAAAATACGCATTTTTCAGTCATTATCAAATTTCATTTCCAAGGCACTCTATGGTTTTTTTTCTTCGTTAAAAACGGCAAAAGTTCATTGGGCAATTTTTGTTATGAAATTTGACTACACCACTGGATTCGTAGTCGTTGTAAATGAAAACCATCAAAATTTCATAAAAAAATATTGGTTAACAACGAAGTTACAACAACTTTAATTTTGGAAACAAAGTATTTGATATTAATTTTCATTTAGATTATAGACATATTTAAAATCTGTCAACACTGCCGATACAAAGTAGAACACCAGTGAATTTGTACAGCGAGAATCCGAAGTCAATAGCTCATTCCGTTCTACAGTTATAACTCCTGAAAGTATGGTAATGTGAGCGATTTCTGGTGGAAGCGATTTTGTAATAAAAATCTAACTACGCTACTGGATTTGTGAATTATATTCCCTTAAAATCATTTATTTAAGGTTATACGTGTATTCAAAAATAACAGAAAATTAAAAATTCATTTTTAAGTTATGCAGTTTTCAATAGCCGATAAAAACGAAATGAACCGAATCAAGTTTTAAAGTATCAAAATTATTTATTCAATAATAAAACACAAAGCAAGACAAAACAATTTTCCTTTTTTATTCTGCAAAACTCAACTGAAACAAGCTTTTAGAGAAGATATCAATAATTTGAGGAAAGCTGAACTAATACATTGGGCATAGGTATTGTACTAAATCAATAGTAGGCTGTGATTTAGTACACCACAAATCGCTCACATTACCATACTTTCAGTAGTTATAACTGTTGAACGGAATGATCTATTGACTTCGGATTTTCGCTGTACAAATTCACTTGTACTCTACTTTGTATCGGCAGTGTTGCCAGATTTCAAATATGTCTGCAATCTAAATAAAAATTATAATCAAATACTTTGTTTCCAAAATTAAAGTTGTTGTAACTTCGTTATTAATCAATATTTTTTTATGAAATTTTGATGGTTTTCATTTCTAACGACTACGAATCCAGTGGTGTAGTCAAATTTGGAAAAAAAAATTGCCTAATATACTTTTGCCGTTTTTGACAAAGAAAAAAAACCATAGATGCCTTGGAAATGAAACTAAAGTTATGAAAATTTGTGTCAAGATACAGTTTTTGATGCTTAATATTAGAAAAAAATATTTTTGAGATTGACTGAAAAATTCGTATTCTACAGGGGTGGTTCCATTTTAAATGGGTCACACTGTATATATATATATATATATATATATATATATATATATATATATATATATATATATATATATATATACAAAACTAGAAATATTGGGGTAGGCAGCAATGAAAAAGTATCCAAGCTTTCGGAAATGTTTATTTCCATCATCAGGGAGAAACTTAGTTAAGGTTGGTTTCAATGATGTTAAACTAATCTAACATGATACAAAAGAAAAAACGTAGATCAAGGAATAAACGAAGTTCAAAGTTAATACAACCACATTAGCATTGTTTAAAATTGTATAAATATAAATGTGTACTCTATGTGGTGTGACAAGTGAAACTGACAGGTTAGGAATAAATCCCACAATTATATATTATGTGTATATATATATATATATATATATATATATATATATATATATATATATATATATATATATATATATATATTCTGTTGAATTTTCTTGGGGTTTTGGATTCTTGAGAAGTACTACAATTGTTTACCCCCTGGCCAGGGGCTTTTTCAATTGTTTTTTATTAGTTTTCTAATAACCTGAAAAGAAATAATTATTTTACATGTTCCTTTGTTCGTAATTGTTTATGTAGGCCAAAAAGGTTTCTAACCTACAACTACGTACCTTGCCAATATTTCTTGGAAGCATTTTGTTCCGTTAATTGGTTGTTTCTTTGAAACGGGTATTGTAGGGTTCAGTGAGTGGTACATTTTTATTATTGTTTCTTGGATTTGATGTTTTTGTAATCGCGGGAAAGACGTATACAAATTCTCTTTGTGGGTTGGATGTAAGATGCCTTGGTTTTTAGACATCTTGTTGGATGATATTGTGTTGATGGTGGAGAAGGAAGTGACGTGTTTAATGAGAGTAGATGCTGTTTTGGTTATTGTGGTTCTGTGTGATATGGGTTGTATGGGGGAAATGGGTGTTAAATTTTTTGTTTGTTCTGATTTTGGATTTTTTTTGGATTTGGTTAATTGTTTTTTTTTTTTTTTGGTTCTCTTATTTAAATTTGGTTCGTATGCTAGAATTTTGGTTTCTGAAAAATTGGGGTTGTGGTTGTCTTGCATAATGTGTTTGTTTGGGCTGTACTAGATTTCTGCTGTATATGAGGTTCGATTTTTTTAAAGGAGGATCTCTACATTTAAGGGGGGTGTAAAATTGTTTCAAGGTATTGTGTGCTTTGTAGGTAACTTCAAGGTTGTGTTTGTTTAGAGTATTTTTTATGTTTTCTGATAGACCTGCGATGTACGGAAGTGATAGGTATTTTTTATTCGTATTAGGGTTGTTTTGTCCTATTTCATTGCAATTACCATTTGCTGTTATCCTCGTTGCAATCCCAACAGGTTATGGGCCCAGGCTACGTAAAGCAATAGATGTAATCTGGCAATAAAAAAAAATTGAATTTCCAAGAATATTTGCGATATGAGTTTGAATAGTGGATTTGGTGCTTCAATTGAAAAACTCACTGGTCGGGAAAACTATAATACTTGGGTTTTGCAGTTCAAACCTACCTTGAACATGAGGAACTCTGGGAATGTGTTACTGGTTCAGAAAAAGATGAAAAGAAAGTAACAAAAGCTAAATCCAAAATAATTTTGCTGATTGATCCCATCAACTACGTGCATATTCAAGATGCATCTACTGCAAAAGATGTTTGGAATAAACTGAAGGCAACTTTTGAGGATTCTGGTTTAACAAGACGAGTTGGACTCTTACGAACTTTAATCACTACTAGACTCGAAAATTGTGATAACATCGAGGATTATGTGAATAAAATAATCAGTACTGCACATAAGCTTACTGGTATTGGCTTTAGTATATCCGACGAATGGATAGGAACCCTTTTGCTGGCAGGTTTACCGAATGAATATAAGCCGATGATAATGGGAATCGAAAGTTCGGGCGTAACAATCACAGGAGACACTATTAAAACGAAATTGTTGCAGGACATTAAATGTTCAAACACAAAAAATGACAATGCTTTTTATAGTAATAGATATTTCAAAGATAAAAAGTTTAAAGGCAAAGGTCCTAGGTGTTTTGAGTGTAATTCCTACGGACATAAAGCAAATGATTGTTATTATAAAAATAGCAAAGCTTCCATAAAAAGGAAGTGAAAATAGACAAAAATCGCAGTGGACAAAGTGCCTTTGAAAATAAAAACAGTCATGTTGGTTTTTGTATGGGTTTTGCAATTAACACTGTGAACTCTGAGAACTGGTACATTGACTCTGGAGCAACAGCTCATATGACAATGCGTGAAGACTTACTTTTTAATGTGAGAGTCCGTAATCAAGGAAATTGTAGTAGCCAATAATTCGAAAATCGCAGTGGAAGCAGAAGGTGAGATAAATATGCAGATACGTGTAGCAGGTGAAATCAAAGACTAACTGTTAGAAATGTTCTGCTTGTTCCTAGTCTCACAACAAATTTATTAGCTGTGAGTCAAATTGTGCAGAATGGTTTCTGTGTGACATTCAGTGAGAAGGGTTGTCAAATTTATGACAATGATGTAACTGTAGCAACAGCATCATATATAAATGGAATGTATATACTGGATGTTGTTGAAACAAAATATACAAATAGTTCATTGACAGCATCTACAGTGAAAAACAGTTATTTGTGGCATCGCAGACTCGGACATATAAATAGTAAAGACCTGAATTTGATGAAAAATGGAATCGTCGAAGGTATTGAATTCAATCAAGAAGCAGATTGTGAAAATTGTATTCCGTGCTTGAAAGGAAAACAATTCCGATTACCGTTCAATCACATTGGTAAAAGAGCAGATGAAGTATTGGAATTAGTTCACTCCGATTTGTGTGGTCCAATGGAAAATGAATCTATAGGAGGAGCAAAATATTTTTTCACACTGATAGATGATCACACTCGTAAAGTCTTTGTATATTTTTTGAAATACAAAACAGAAGTCAAACAAGTATTCAGTGATTTCAAAAATATGGTAGAAAATGGAACAGGAAATCGAATCAAAATATTGCGAACAGACAATGGGAGCGAGTACTGCAATCAAGATTTCGAGAGATTTCTCAAGGAATGTGGCATCAGGCACCAGACAACTTGTCCTTACACTCTACAGCAAAATGGTTTGGCAGAGCGGATGAACCGTACTATCTGCGAAAGAGCAAGGTGTATGCTTTTTGATGCAAATTTAGAGAAGCAATTTTGGGCGGAAGCTGTCGCAACATCGGTGTATATAATTAATCGATCCCCATGTAAGTCACTGGAGCTGCTGAAAAAGACACCTGAACATATGTGGACAGGGAAGAAACCTAATTTGGAACACATTAGGACCTTTGGTTGTAAAGCAATGGTTCATGTACCCAAAAATAATCGACACAAATGGGATCCAAAGTCTAGAGAGATGATTTTTGTTGGTTATTGTGATGAAACAAGAGGATATCGTTTCATAAAACCGAACACCAACAAGCTAATTAAGAGCCGTGATGTACAGTTCATTGAAAATGCCATTCAAATGAACGAATCAAAAATTGATCAACAAACGTATACAAATCTAGAAAAGAAAAGTACCCAAACAGTGGGGGAAATTTTTGAAGACACATCTGGAAACGAGCTCATTCAAGTTGTATCAGAAGAAGGTAACATTGATGAAACTAATAATGATGAATCTGAACCATTTGAGTTCGAAGAAGTACTTCAGAATCAAAATATATCAAATTTGAGACGATCTGAAAGAAATAGAAAAGAGAGGACTATGGATGATTATTTCCTTTATATGACTCAAACTTGTTCTGAACAAAATGACCCTACAGATGTTGAAGAGGCAATGAGGGGACATGGCTGTGATCATTGGTTGAAGTCAATGCAAGAAGAATATAATTCTTTGATTGAAAATGATACATGGACTCTCACGGATTTACCTCCTGGAAAGAAAACAATAAACTGCAAATGGGTCTTCAAAACCAAAAGAGATGAAACAGGAGAGATTATAAGATACAAATCTCGCCTGGTGGTCAAAGGATATTCCCAAAAGAAAGGAATTGATTATGAAGAAACATTCAGTCCAGTTGTTCGATATAATTCCTTAAGATATTTGATATCGTTAGCAGCTAAATTTAATCTGGATATCGAGCAGATGGATGCAGTCACAGCTTTTTTGCAAGGGGACTTAGAAGAGGAAGTTTATTTGCAACCTCCAGAAGAATTTCATGAAGGAAACAAAGTATATCGTTTGAATAAAGCAATTTATGGTCTCAAACAAGCAAGTCGTCAATGGAACAAAAAACTCAGTTCTGTATTGATAGAAATTGGTTTGAAACAATCAAAAAATGATCCATGTATATACTACAATATGAAAGATGAACTCATGTTGTTTGTAGCAGTTTATGTGGATGATTTGCTGATTTTTTCCAATGATGTGAGAACAACGAAAAATCTAAAAGAAGAATTGAAGGAAAAATTCAAGATGAAGGACCTTGGAGAAGCAAAATATTGTATTGGACTTCGGATTACAAGAGATAAGGAAAAAGCTACCATATGTCTTGATCAGGAAAATTACATAAATTCAATATTAGAAAAATTCAAAATGGCAGATTGTAAATCAGTGCCGACACCAGCAGATCCAAACCAGAAATTGACGAGAGATATGTCACCTAAAAATGAAGAAGAACGTGTGGAAATGATGAAGATACCGTACCAAGAAGCAGTTGGTAGTATTTTATATGTTTCACAAGGAACTAGGCCGGACATCACTTATGCTGTAAACACAGTTAGTCAATTCAACAAAAATTTTGGAAAAGCACATTGGTCAGCAGTCAAAAGAATTCTGCGATATCTTAAAGGTACTGCAAACGCAAAATTGGTATTCACAAGAGAATCTGAACAGGGAATAATAGGATATTGTGACTCTGATTGGGCGAGTGATATGGACAACAGGCGATCATGCACTGGATATGTATTTCTTAATCAAGGAGGACCGATTTCTTGGAATTCTAAGAGACAACATACCGTTGCGTTATCGACAACTGAAGCAGAGTATATGGCATTGTCTGCAGCTACGCAAGAGGCTATTTGGTTGAGTCAATTTGAAAAAGAATTTTGGCCAAACATATCCAAGCCGCCAGTCCTGATATATTGTGACAATAAGAGTGCAATAAATTTCGCCACAAGTGATGGTTATCGTGCAAGGACCAAGCACATTGATATTCGTCATCATTTCGTAAGGCAGAAATTGGAAGATGGTTACATTCATATTCAACACGTTGGAACAGAAGAAATGATTGCTGATATCTTAACGAAAGCAATATTCAAAAGCAAGCATGAAGTTTGTACGAAAAATATGAACATTGATGTGTAACTGTATTTTAGTGGGGATGTTGGGAAATGAAAATACAGACCCCCAGTATGACATTCGATACTCTGGTATTAGTAACGGTCATACTTTTGTTAAATATGTCAGTAGATGTCATAGTGTTTTTATGTATTTAGTTTTCCAATATAAGTTATTAAACTTGTCCTATTTCATTGCAATTACCATTTGCTGTTATCCTCGTTGCAATCCCAACACACCACACCAATTTTTCAGAAAGCAAAATTCTAGTTACGAACCAAATTTGAGTAAAAGAATCGTCAAAGAAATAATATACATAAAAAAATAACAACGCAATGAACGACAGACGAGATATTTTAAGCCAAATCTACCACACAATAATATAAATCAAACCAATCATACCTCCCAACCATCTCAAACAATTTTAACACCCATTTCCCCCATACAACCCATATCACACAGAACCACAATAATCAAAACATCATCTACTCTCATTGAACACGTCACTTCCTTCTCCACCATCAACACAATATCATCCAACCCACAAATTACAATTACAAAAGTCAAACATCAATAATCCAAGAAACAATAATAAAAATGTACCACAACTCACTCGAATAGCCATTTCAAAGAAACAACCCATTAAACGTCTTGTAAACCATTTTAGTATTTCTCAAGAATCCAAAACCGCAAGAAAATGCAACAGAAAACAGGATTCAAGAACCTCTCCAAACTATATATATATATATATATATATATATATATATATATAAGTATTTTGATTTTTTATAATTTTTTATTGTTATTATTTTTTTTTTTTTATAATTAGTCATCATAATAAAATATTTGCCATTTGTTATGATATGTTTCATTAATTGATTTATTTTTATTTGAAATTTAAAAAAAAAATTACCTATCATAATAGTAATAAAATATCCGGCTAGGTTGCTTACTCTTTTTCAAATACTCTTTTACCTGATTTCTTTTACCTTATCCCAGCTCAGTCGGTACGCCTATGGAAACATTATATTACTCCCTCTCGAAGCAGGATTCAGTGGTGCCATCTAGTTGTTTTTCTTGAAATCAATATACTAGTTTGTGGAAATATAGGTTGTAATATGATCAAAAGATTAGAGTCCAGAAAATAGTCAAATGATTTTTCTTTTATTCAAAACGAATCTTCAAATATACCTACCCTGCGAAATCTATCTCAATTTTAATATTTTTATCAACCAGTGAAATAGAAATGTCAAAACCTTTGCTCATGCGCAAAAAGTAACTAGCAAATATAAATGCTTGTGGGTTATACTAAGTTTATGAGCATGAATAAGAAATAACGTTCAAATCAGTGGATGAAAGTCATCAAAAGTACCCGAAAGAAGTGTCTGTCACGAATACGCAGTCCTTGTTTAGTTTTGGTTTAAAAAGTACCTGTTATTCGTCTCTCTTGAGTATTCTCGTGAATCCTGGCGTATTCTGTAGCTATAGGTAGTTGCAGTTTCACTGATTCAGGGCCCCCTTGTAGTTGGCAGCGTCACGGATAGGAATTTTGCTGTATTCTGAAGGTGAGTGTTTTCTTGGTCGCATTTATGCCTGTGGGTTTCTTGATTTGGGCATTGATTGTCGAATAGCTGTTACACTTCTGTTGTTGGTGTATTCTAGTAGTTTTAAATGAGCAAAATTTGTTACGGCTTTCTTTCCAAAATTTGTTTTTCTCTCCCCAAATCCTCGTTATTGTTCTTCGTGGCAGCCACCACTTTTTGTTTTTACTCACAAATTTTAGGTTTTTACTCACTTTCTATGACACTTTTCCTGATTCTAAACTATGCTATGCTATGATTTTATATAAATTTACATTTCTTTACCTTACATAATATATACAGAGTTAGTTAAAATTCATATCTGACAATTTTCTGTACTCAAAATTTTATATTTTATCATTTTCCATCAAAATGTTTTGACATGTCGCTGTCATGTTTCCTTCTGATTTGATTTTAGCATACAGGATGTTCCAAAACTTGAATATTATTTTTGTCTACTTGAGATCTAAAGTTTTATTCATGAATTTTGATTTCTACCTTTTTTATATGTTGAGCAAATTAAATGAATTGTTGGCAACATACTTAGGACAATAGAAAAGCTCCACTGCTAAACTCTTGAGACATCTGCGTCGACTAGAAAATGGTACAAGGTTTCAGAAAAGCAAGATGTACAACAAAATTGCAAAACAAACATAGCAGGTATTTATGTGATATATAAGTATCATTATATCACTTTATATTCTTTTTACATTGAACAAATATTTCTCATCATAACAATATATAATACATGATCCTGGCTTTCTTACCAGCATATACTCCCCAAATCATACTATAAAGCTCAGTACTTACTACAACCAGGTGTTAGCTCGATTTGGCACTTTCCAGACAAAATCCAAGACATATCCCATGCAGTATCAAAAGCTATATTCATAGTTTTTCCGGGTTGTCCTACGACAACTTTCCCATAGAATTCATTCTGTAACAAACCAAAAAAGATTTTAAATATATTTCACAACTTCTTCAATAATAGGAAGATTAGCTGATTTCCCGTACTTTCAATCATTATATACGAAAGTGCGAAAAAGAAACCAAACCTATTTTTTGTTTGTCGGAATTATAGAGATGCACCGTACGGATCAATAGGCGAAAGAATTTTTCAAAAATAATAAATAACAGAATTCGAAAACGCACTGTGATTGGCCTTACGTCAAATACCATCCGCACGGCATAATGTTTTCTGATTAGCTGCAGGGTGAGAAGTTATCATTTGGCATTCAATCGGTAAACCGTATGCGATAAGCGTGTGCTATCATCTGAACTTCACGTTGACAGTCCTGAAATGACTGTGCAGCGGGCTTTGTTGTCAAACTTAATATTAACCTTTTCACTGGGGATAGCTTTTATGCAACTTCGTCTCCATTACAGCTGTTGGGAGCTGGGGCTGATCAACACAGTTCCCGCCGTTAGGTGAAGGAATAATCTCGCGTACTTATAAGGATCCCGCAGTGAAACGATATATGTATCCAGAGCCTTACTTACGATTATCTAGGGGCGATTATAATCTTGGCTGCTATTTTTGCGATGAATAAGTGGAAAATTACTACTATACTCAATTAGGAAATAAAGAAACAGTAACTTTTTGTCAGGTCAATAAGTGGAAGGTATGATCAATGACAATTCCTTAGCATTAACTTTCTCAATTTCCAAGTGAACTATACACTCAAGAATATATAAAAAAATCAATTTGATGACAAATATAAGTATGATAAAAATAAGCCAAATCCACTACAATAAAAAACTTGGAATTCACTATTTTCGAAGGAAATATATAGTCAAGAATATATAAAAATTTATTAGATTCACTTGGCTGAAATTCATTCTCAGTGTCATTTTTCATTAAAAGTTTTTTCACTAGTTCAACTGGACACTTATTTTTATTATATAAAAATATGGAATAACAAAAATAATAAGTTCAAGATACACTTACTTATTTCCCTGAAAACCAAAATACTTGCAGGCTCAGGTCATATCGAAACGTTAATTTTGCAGCAAGCCGATCTGATAAAAGAATACATAAATTTGGGAAACAATGCATAGGAGTTCGTGCCTGATGAACAAAATGCTGATTCATACGGCTCCTGCAGTGAAGTACAAGAGATTTGAAACAATTTGTAAATGTCTAGGCCAGAAACATCTACCATCTTTAGGCAACACAAAATACATTAAAAATCGTGTATTCGACCGGTACCCGCAGTTAATACATAAAAAGGTCCCACGTATTTATCCGGTTCCCGCAATGAAAAGATTAATAGTATGTCAGTAGAATGATATGTGTGTATTCAAGGGTAGCGAATTACCGAGCACATCTTCAAATTATCATCACTTTGGCTAATTATCCGCAAAGTTGCAACACGCCTTTTTCGGGCGAGTCATATTCAAACGCATTAAAGAAATAGAAAAAAATAAATAAATTTTTTTTGATAAGTACAGTGATAAGGATTAATGAATTTACTGATTTAGATGAGAACTGGAAATTAGTGTATCTTCGAATTGCACACTGTGCAAGTTTGAGAATTCTGAAAAAAATGCAACTAAATGTGTCCCCCATCCGAGCAAGGCTAGAAGGTGAATCGATGTGAAATAAGCAGTTAATTTTGTATTCAGTATCTGTACTCATTGCCAAATTTGTAAGTATCCGAATACCGAATACTTTTTTCGATTTTCGAAAATTTAAACGTTGTATTTTCAGGCGCGATTTTTTTTTTTATTGCGCTCTATATGAGTTCTGTAGGGTTCAATTCGCAATGGTATGGAGGCAATCTTGACACCATTTTGTTTTGATTTTTAGCCATTTTGTCGACCATGTACCATGTACTTATTGTATAGTCAAACCATTTACAATTGCACAAGCATAAACAAACAAGTTTCCCGGTCTTGAGGCGGAATCCTTTGAGCAGCAGAGGCGGAGATAACTAATTTTATTTAGATATTTGAATATTTTAAAAATACGTTGAAATAAAAAAATATGCCATAAACGAGAAGTATGTATTACAATCGGATCATCATAATTTCATTTTCCCATGGTCGAAAAAAGCCATATTTTCCAACAGAACACAACACAACTATAGAATATTTTAAAACCTATTTCGATCCCAGTCCAGAGACGCTATAGTCGGCGCGCCGAACAGATAGAGTGATCACGCGCATACCATATACTAAATGCAATGATCATGCCGTTTTATACTATACTGGCTTTTATTCACTCAGACCTCCTGAAACACGTATATAAGTGGTGATTTATTAGTCTCAACGTATAGACACACCTTCAAGCATTATCATTGGCTTGCGGTTCGTTTTGATTGGCTGCTGCAAAACTAGACAGCTGTCACTCAAACCCACGTTGACTATCGGCTCTTTTGATTTTCCATTCGCCGACCGGAGAATGTTTACGAGTAGTACACATTATTTTTCGGTCCGTTTCTTTGCATATACGCTCGTGTTAGCGAAGTGAGTTTTTGATTTTATCCCTATAGAAACACCTTCTGCAATTGAAAATGGTTAAACTATACTTATCTTTATGTTGTCGAACAATCAGTAATAATTCTGGACAAGGAATCATTGTAATTGATATTCTTTGCACGTAACCATGCTTGAATATCCGACTTTCTAGTAGCGGTTGTAGGAATTTTTTTTTTAATTTTCTTGAGTGATATGTGATATGGCGCATTGTCTGAAACAATTACGGCATTTTCGTCTTGTTTAGGCAGCGTCAATCAAATCAACATTCACAACATGCATCGACAGTATATAGAAGACAAAAGAACGAATTTACAAGTCTTAAATGAGTACCTAACCAATATTAAAAAAAGTGTCACTCAAGTATAACAGATATAAATATCACATCCAGTGTAACAATGTGGTAAAAGCTAAACAAAATTTTTGGAACGAAATTCCTTTACGCGACTTGTGGTAGGTGTTGACTAGTAGAAAATGTAACTTAAGAAAAAACATGCGACTTTCTCTCTCTCACTGTCTCTTTCTATTATATGCGAGTCTGTGTGACATACGAATCCGAAAGTGTACAGCTCATCAAGCCAGTCATGAGACGTGAAACTTCATATTGCTCCGAATGCGTTCTCGCTCTGTCTTGTATGCACTTCGCGAAATCCTATGTCTCATGACTAGCTTGATGAGCTATACGAAACCATCCAAACTGCTGTTCTGCTTGCAGAAAATTTAAAATGTGCGGTAGGATATCTATGCGTATGCGAATACAAGTCGTATTCGCTGTGTGCATTAGGCTGGAGGGGATAGATGAAACTATGACAGCGCCCATGGTGGCAGCAGTAAGTAATGTTCCTGGTAATCACAAGCACAAGCTGAAAACTTTCAGTTTCTGAGGTCTCCCCGCTCCCCGTTTATTCACAAATCACTTAAAAATATTGTACCATACTTCAGATGAATGAACATTATTATTATCGTAGTGGCAACGGTCACGGTTTGTTAGTATAATAACAATATACATATAATAATGATGAGCCCTCGCTATAGCTGTGTAGTCGATTGCAAAAATAGTACGTGTAAATTTTATACATTTCCAACATAAGCTGCAGCAAAGAGAAAAGTGTTCTCTTTTCCACGATATTTCAATCTCTAATTTCGGGACGTAAGGTTTTCATTCGATAAATATTTTAGATGTTTTCCGTTTTCCATTTGATCGCCTAGAAGTGGACACAAAAGTATAACCAAGTTCCGTCGGATGGTGTTGAGCCGGTGACAAAAAGCAAATATCGACTTAAGCTGCGAGTTCGGGAACACCTGGACGGTGTTGTAAACTGATGAACAGGGTAGAAGATACTTTTGATGTCTTTCCGAGTTATCTATAATACACGGCATTCTATCATGACAAAGTACCTCGCAGAAGATTATTTGTGTTTTAATTTTCACGAACTGGTTTCGGTTACAAAAGCAATTGGCCTTACATGTGAACTGATGTTAAATGTAATGCAGTTCAAGTACTAAGAGTTAACATCGTTACTTGTACTGTATAAGCAATAAGTGTTGAACGTGTTTTTATTATTTAGGGACCGTTCAACGTTCTCGCATCCTTGCAAGGGTTAAAGTGGGATCCCATATTCAGGTAAAATTGTGAACCTCATTCCTTTTCTGATTATATTTTTTGAGAATTTCATTAAATAGTTTTACGTTGAATCTGATGTTATTTAGTGGTTTCCCGTCAGGTTACAGCTAACCAGGGTTATAAGGGTACTTTTTTAATTTTCAAACTACTTGGCTCCCTTACTTTTTTATGTGCTCATGACCTTATGTACCTGCGACCTTAGTAAACAAACGAGCAAGCACATTACTTGCCGTACCTAAAAGTACACAGAAGTAGCATTACTTTATGATATTCAAAATATCTATAACTTGACATGGATAACCTCCAAATGCGGTGAACTATTGTATCAATACAAATATTTTTATTATTTACTTACTTATTTCTTTGACAGAAAAAAACTTCGATTCATCTGGAACTAGTAATGAGCACAAAATTGTTACATCGTGGTAGATTATTTAGAAATTGTAAAAAAATTGAAATTGTTACATAGTGAGTATTGGAAATAAACCAGGAACACTTCAGCTATCGAGTCACTAGAGGGCATTACCAGTCTTGCACACAGCGAATATTATCGTTGAGAGGTAATACGTGGAAGATATTTTTGTTTCTTTTATGTTTCTATATAACGTGTGTTTAGATGATTATATCCTTTTTTGGACATAATTTCTCATGTTTTTTGTATGCCGAAGTTGGATTAATGGTTTACATTGAATATGTGGCACGTCAATTTGATATAATATAACGAATAGTATTAACAGGAATAAAATACCTTTTACTGTGGTGGATGAGTTTGGAAAAAGGATATATAGGTATAGTATTGCATGTTATAATAACAATTAAATGTGATGGAATATAAAACTTTCAAAGGGAAAAATATTGAGAAAAAAAAACACAAAATGGAGGATACCCGAGATTTATAGCAACATATTATGCTACCTCGATATCAATTGATTTATTGGATCGTTTGGAACCTTGGACGAAAATATATAAATATAAACAATCGGAATCTCCATATCGAATTACATTCGGAGTTAAGACAACAGAACCGAAATCAGTAAGAACTGCATTTATGAAGTTCAATGTGAATGCGGAGATTCCTACATCGGAGAGACAAAGTAAGATTGGATGAACACAAGAAATGGACCCAACGCGGAGAAACATCAAAATCGGGAATTCATGACCACGCCTGGACTGAGCACCATCGAATCCTAAGAGACAACGCAAGCGTTCTACATACAAACGGAAGTTCAAGGAGGCAGCCTACATCGAAGCCAATAACGCCATTACGCGTTAAGCGTTAAGATCAAGAACGTTTGGAAACCGCTTATTGCTCTTTCTAGCGGACTGCACCACCACACCGAGCGAAATCACACGCATAACTGCATATGGCGGAATTATACGCATAACTGCACATGGCGGAATTATATGCACCGACAGACATATAAATAGGTAAGTAGCACCTAAGCTAGTCAGCTGAAGACGATTGCAGATACAAGCAATCGAAACTTGCAAATCCTTCAAGATGAAGGTCGTCTGAAACGAGAGTAATCAAGTTACTACATCGTCTACAACCTTGAAGCAAACGAATAAGTGACAGTTCCTTTCTTTATTTTCGTTCATGGTATTAATTTTATTTTGATATATGGCTAACGTGACCATATATATTTTCCCTCAAAGCAGGACGATAGTTTCTCAGGTTTATATATATATATATATATATATATATATATATATATATATATATATATATATATTGTTTTTGTTGTTTTCCGGTGTTAGTGGAGGCAACACTGGTGGAGAGTTGAAAGAATGAGGGAGACAATAGATACGCGAGACATATTATATATATCGCACATCGGGGAATTCTATGGTACAGAAAGAAACAGATCGTGAGTCGTGGAGATCGTCCATCATTCCTATCCGTTCGTCTGTTTAACTAACGTAATTTTGAGTGCTTGCACTGCTTGACTGCTGCACAAGGTGATTGTTTATCGTTTGACGATTTGTGTTTAAGTGTTTAATGAAGAGTGAGGATAGATAAGTGCTGTTTTTTACCATGTTCCCATTTTACGAAGGATATTTTTGTTGTGTAGGCCTACTGATGGTGTAATATAGATAAGAGGTGTTAACTTGTTGCCGCCATTTTAGATTCATCCTTATACCCCGTAACCGATAAAAAGGGATTTATTCATTTTATCTTATATCATTTTTATCAATTAGTTTCTACGTGGTTTGATTGGCGTAATATTTTCACCTCGAGGGGTAAGTACCTTTCATATCTATTATTTAAAAGTAGTTAATAGAATTGTCATGCCCCCATAAGTACAGAAAAACTTTCAAGCATAAGAAACAACCAGATATTCATGAATATGAACTCCACATAGGAATGAAAATAAATTCAATACACGACCAGACTAATAAACAAAGGCACGTTATAAATATATTGTCACCCGCCAGACGATAAACACATAAAGGAAAAAAAATCACCCCTTTTACAAATGAGACATAAATAAATCGTCACCTCCTAGTTACGCATATCTAAGGAATTCATTGGTCAACAAAGACACTATAAATTATAGGTTGTGACAATACCAAAACGAAAATAAATAAATCATGTTTTTATATATTCTTTCGGCGACAGTAACAAGCCATCAATTATTAAGCTGCTGATTTATTATGACAGGGTGAAGATAACTATGATGTTAGTAATTTGACCCGCGGCCGATCAAAGCCATTCCGTGAAGGGTTAGCGGTTATAAAAGGAGACGGCGCGAGCCTTCTAGGTATGACTCGGTGTACAGTAACGCAAGTAACAAGTCCTCTCGAAACGACGTTAGATTTCATTCGATTACCATATAGTGAAATAAAGATGAGAAGAGTACGAATATAGTCGTCTTGCGAAGCTATTAAAAAAGTTATATTCAAATCAAGTTAAACCGGACTACACGAGTAATGACCGCCCAAAGTGAATTCACAAGTTAACAGTATTTTCCAAAATTACCTATTATTTATCAACGCTTCAAGAACGAGATAAGTTAACGAAAACCTCTAGTCGACAGTTCATGTCCTCATAGAAAAACAGTATCCATACACTAAAGTCGAATATACAGTAAAATTTAAAAGTAAATCACAAACTTGCGCGGAAATAATTAAAATAATAATCCATTTAAACTATTATCTTGTAAAACCAAAAACAAGTTGATAAGTGTGGAAACCAGGTGGTCTGGAGTAAGTTCAAATATTTTTCTGTATCTTATGCTTGGGCAAATTGAACCATTTGTGATATTTATGTGTTTTCTTGTATTTCCATATTTTATGTTACCATATATTTTCGAATAATAATTATTAATAGTCGGTTTTAACAGCTGATGTCATTCTTACTTATATTCAGTCTACTTGACTTTGAGACTGACAAAAACTGACTTAATGTAAACTCTCTACTATTTTGTGACTAGTGCATCACTTTATCCTAATATAGAACGGATGAAAGGCTTTGTATCTTTTATAAAATATATATGTATATTTCTAATGCATTTCCAAGTGTATTCTTTCAATCTTCCTGAGAAACGGTACGTACTTCCTAGATAAACGCCCCATACTCCCCTGTATTAAGAGAAAGAGATATTTTCCCTGTAGGCCGCTCCAGTGAGATAATCTCGGTTCGACCACACTCAGACAGTCGATGCTCTTAATACTCATTTTCCCAACTTAACAACAAAGAAGTGATCAAGTAAAGTGATTACTCCATAATATTTGTAAATTCCTTAGCGTTTATTGGTCTTCTATGAAGGAGTGACCCTTCCATAATAGACCAGTGGCGTAACAGAATGTCTGCTCGATATAAGCCTGATAGATACCTTAGCAATCGGCTAAAGAGGCGACGAATAAGTATTCAAAGCAAATCAGGCAATAATGAAGATAATGCCTTTGATAATGACAATCTAGCTATAGGAGTTTTTCATCATAATTTAACAGGTGAATATTTTTCATTAAAATTTCGAATTGGTACCTTATTTTCTCTCGACAGCACTGAATTTTTTATAGGAAAGTCATTTCAGACATATTATTCAGTGTGCCTTACATGGGGTTATGGAGCTTTTTCAGTTTTTAGATTTGTTTTTTGGATTCCTTAGAAAAAACAGCTGATGGTTCACCTTGCCAAAATCAAAACAACTCTTATTGACAATTTTGTTGATTGATTAAGTAATAAAGAATTGAAATTTTGAATAGGAAATCACTACAAAATTTTAATAGAAATAAGTTGTGAAAAACTTAATTTCTAATTTTCAACCAACACCCAGTGGGATATCCAAAGGGCAGTAAAATGTATATTTGATTTAATATCCTGAATATTATGCTTTACCATTTGCTTTCAGGTCTACCGAAGGTAACAGCTAGATTTATGCCAAAATGTTAATTTTTTCAGTTTTTTTTTTATTTTGTTTTGAGATACATTATTGATAGCTCTAGCTTATCTTGTAAGATGAGATGTTTAATAAACTTCATATTAGTTCATCACTTGTTCAATATTCTTCCTCTTTGCAGTTTTTAATGCAAAGTTTCTAATCGTAATACTTTTGCTGCAGCAACACACACGTGTGTAGTTCAATCCCTTGTATAATATATAATGTAATTATGTGCTCAAGAGGCCGCCCAACTTAGGTCATGAATAACGCAAAATGTCTATTATCTTTCTTGGTACTGTCTATGAAAAATAATCATATGAGGAAGTAGAAAAATGTTACCAATTCGATACTGAAAAACATTATGTGGCCCTATATACTTATTATATTGAATCCATGAAAAAATGTTTTCATCTTATTGATGTAAGATTCACCTAATTTGTTCAGACTAACATGAAGAACATCAGTTATTATTTATATCCTGAATAGTGACATCAGTAGCTCAGTTGGTGGAACTTTTGTCTGAAGTATGGAATAAGGTTATCTACAAAACCATTAAAGCACTAGAAATATAAATTGAATGCACCTATTCTAAATTTTTTTCAGGTATGGCTTTAAAAAACGATACGATATCGATTTACTAAGTTTGAGTATCCCGATGGGAATTTCTCCCACGAGTTCTCAGAGATATGCTGCCTAACTTCCCAGCGATTTATACAAATTTGCTCGCAAATATGTATCACAAAAGAGTAAATGACTGAAAGATAAACTTTATAAACTATATCTTTAATCGTGCAGGATAACCTCTTAGTAGGTTTTTCATGATGAAAAAGGGGACGTTATGCTCAATTGAAAAATGGAAAAAAAACAAAATTAGAAAAAATCTACGATGAAAAATTGAAGTTACTTTTTGTTATATTTAACAGAAAACAACTATCGTGTGAAATCACACTAAATTTTAACCTGAAGAAATCTTATTTATATTTTGATTCAGATATTTGACTGAAAAACTTTATATCCAATCTTGATTGAGAAAGTTTTTTATTCAAATATCAGAATGAAATTGCAAATATTCACTATAGGAATTTTTCAGGGATATTTCGCAATATTTATTGTGATATAAATTCTATATATCAGATAATGTCAATGTCCAGCATGCCATAGTGGCTGGGAAGTAGTTGTTTTCTGTTAGTTATTACAAAAAGTAATTTTTCATCGTAGATTTTTTCTAATTCTGAAAAATTTAATTTTTCAATTTTCAATTGAGATCATTTTTTTTTCAATATGTAAGAATATCCTGTACAACTCTCAATGCGAACTCTTGAAGACCACTCCTGATGTACAGCAAGCGACCTCACAGATTTCAACAAAAGCAGTTGACGAGAATTTCAGAACTCGCCAAAAGGCTGTATATGCGAAGTTCCCACAGAACTCGCCAGAGGCACTGCCTGCGATGATCCCACAACTAGCTTTCATGCGAGCTCACAGAGACCTCAACATGAGATGTTAATGAGAATTTCCCAAAGTACTCGCCACAAGATTTCGCAGAGATCTCGCCAGAGTGTATTGTTCGAGAATTTCCAAGTGGGATATCGCTAAGACCTCGCTGAGAATATCCCGGCGGCGGACATTTGACGGAGAGAGTTACAAAAGGCACCACAATTTCCTGAAAGGAGTTCGCCGATATATCTTTGTGTTGCCTGGGTATTGACCCGTGATGGCACGACATTTCCTTCAATTTTTGTCTTTCTATGTTTCGATTCAAAACGAAGTGAGTAAGAATGTTTCAGTGGACCAATGTTTCTCATGATTTCAGGATAATGTGATAAAAACTGATTTTTGGGTTTCAGAGTTAGTGACAACAGATTTTGATATGTGATGTTTACCAAAAAGATATGCGAGTATGTCACACTTTGTATTCAGGTATGCTTGTATTCAGACAAAAGTACTATAACTAAAATCCCCAAGCTGCCAGTAGTTTCGGGAATTCCATCATACAGTTCACGATATTCACGAAATACCATGCAACACTAACAACATTGTATGAACTATAAAAACAAGCAATACCTATAAGACGCCGCGTTGATTCGATATTCTATCTACTGCGCAATCATATGCATCACTACGTGAACGAAATGCAAAATGCAAGCGGAAAGCGATACTTACTTATTGGGCATTGGTGATACATTTGCGCATGCGTGATCTTCCTAATGACACTGATATTTATGACAAGATCAAAGTAGGCTGATTATAAAATGAAGACTGATAGCAACTAAGTGTGGATTCATGCAGCACAAAATAACAATTATCAAATTAAGAAATAACAAATATCAGTTAACAAGAATTAAAATGTAGCATTCATGCACTCAAAATAACAATTAAGAAATAAAAAGTAAGCATGCGCACAAGACGGAGATCCGAGGAATTTAAATTAGGTAATCCTACTTTTTCGAAATTCCATGTCCCCTCGATAATAAGAAACAACTGAAAATTCAAAATGTCCAATAAACAATATGAAACAAAAACAATACCTCAAATATTACAAAAAGTGAGGTTATTTTCATCATCGGTTTGACCAATCCGCGGTCATCTGCGTACTAGTTGCGCACTAGAAGAAAATTTCGTTAGAATAATGTAAAAAGATAAAAGTTGGCCAACTTCTATATGTTATTTCTTAAATGATCATTGTTATTTGTCTGCATGAACATAGTCATTGAAAACTATAGAGTTCAACTTATATTGCTAAATGTTATTTCTTATTTGTTATTTGATAATTGTTATTTCGTGCTGCATGAATCCACACTAACACTATGTGTGTTTATGACTATCAATGACACTTCAATTCCATATATTTAATTATGACAAGGACCAAGTTATTTGCACTTAGTGCGGCCGTTAATTGAAGTTTCAAATCATTGATAATGGTAATTACTTTGTTGTTGGATTTTTTTTTTTATTTATAGCTAATATTGCACTTTAGATGAAATCATAAAGCCTCATATCGAATGGAAGAATCTAACAATCAATAGTTTTCAAGACACAATAAACTACGGGTCGGAAGATTATGTTATAGTAATCCCAGCAAACACACTTGTTACATTTACATAAATGTCACATAAAATTAAGGGAACATATTTATGTAAAATAGTTACGTAAATACTCCATCATATTTCTAAGATACTTAAAACCACAGATTTACGTAATAAGTTTATGTAAGTATGTTGTAGCTAATACGTAAAAACTTACGGTCAATATAGTATCTTCTGTTTTACTTAGGCCCGGTTGTTCAATCGAGGATGACCAAGTGATTTGGCTTAAACCAGGATTACCAATTTTGTTTCAGTTGTTCAATACGGGTTTATGAGATAAACCTAGTTTAACTATGGTTTAAGTTAATCTCATGAATTCGGGGGTTTAAGGAGATAATTTGCCGATTCTAACCTATTTGATTGTTTGACATTTCAATAGACATTGACTATTCTGAAAATTATTATTGTGTTGAATATTTTTGTTTTATACCCGACTGCAAAGATGTTCGTAGATATAACAGACGATTTTTTTGAAATTTTTGATATTATTGCCCCAAGAAGAAAGATACCCGTATTTAGACAATGTACCGTAATTTCGGGTGACTTTAACCCAGCTGCATAAATTTGGCTATTTTAGAAATAAACATTATTAATTATAAAAAATGTAAGCCTGTTTTTTTTATCGGATTGATTTTTCGTGATTCTATTGTATATATATACCTGCAACACTGTATTCGATTTAGGAGTCATTTGCAACCAAATTCAACTTGCATAAAATTTGTCTGCAACTAGCAATGTTTTTTTACTCATATGATGATTAAAAATTAAATAACGTTTTTATGGGCAAATTTATTTTGCTTATTTTATCCGTCGGATTACTTTTAAATCACCCAAAATTTAAGCCATGGGTCAAAGCCAGCCCTCAATATGCGGGTGACTTTGCACACCATGTTTTTTTATATATCCACATACAAAGTCTTAATCACATTAATAGCTAAAAAGGGAAACATTCTCAATTAAATATTGAATAGAAAGATTTTTCTGTGAATTGAAAATCCAAGATAAAAATTAAGTTATTTTTGTGAATGTCTAACAGAAAACAACTACTTCCCGGCTAAAGCCACGCTGGACATTGACTACATCTGATAGATATTCTGAAAGGACCCTAACTTAAAAGAAAAAATCTGAAATTGAAAATTTGCATTTTTATTCAGATAGTTATTATTTTTATTGATTTTCTATTCCGGTCTCAATTTGAAAGAGTGGTCAAAGATCAATATTTTGGTATATAATACCAATATATTTTTACAAATTAATCGTACATTCTTTGAATTCAAGTAAGCCAAAGTCACCTGAAATTACGATACCTAGAAACCATTTGGAAGAATGGACAGAAGAATAATTTTGAATAGATTTGCTTGCCTAAAGAAATCGTCCAACAACAGAAATACAAAAATCACCCCTCACTACAAAGGCAAAATCGTAAAAAAATAAACATCCAAATAAAAATCAAATCTTGATTTTTCATACCAAAAACGTTTGACATAAAAACCTAAAATTAAGTCATCACAAATGCAAAATGAAAAACTACATGATCTGTTCTCAGGAATCTCAAGCAAATGTTGATTTATTGATGGTTGATGAGTTATATTTCAAAGATAATGTTTGTTTATATATCTCAATCATATGGGTTTTCTCTAGATTCTACTCCTCCCTTTGTAGTTCCAAGGAAAGTTGGTGTTTTTCTTTAATGCGTATTAATTTCAACTTGTGTTCTTCGAATGATCGTTTTTGTAAATCTACAAAATCTGCTTCGGACAGAGCCCAAGTAGAAATTTAGTCCTTTATTGTTAAGATGCAATTCCTTTTTTTTGGGACCTCCGCAGATGGTATTGTATTCATTACTTATTATAGCCCAAACTTAAATTTTTGCGAATTAGTAACTGCGTCCGTTTTTACATTCTACAATATCTTGGAATTTTTTTACGAGTGAAATGATGAGTAATTTTTTTCTTAAGAGACGCCTAACAATTTATATAATACACTTGGCTGTTTTCGATCTATTTTTCTGTATACTTTTGACAAAACTACGAATTCTTAGGTTAAGTTTGATTCAATGTTGATGTTTCTGAACGGTCCGAATGAAGGTACAAACGGAAAAATGTGTTGCCAACATATGAAAACAATGAGTTAAGGAATCCAGGATTAGTTTTTCATTGAAAAATGCAAAACGTTCTAATCCATAGTTAATTAATAATCCTAGTTTAGATAATCAACGGTTTAAACTCGCATTGAACAACCGGGCCTTAACTGCTACGTCAAGTTGTTACTTCAATATTAGATTGGCAATACTGCAGAAGGTTCAATGTCTGATTTATGTTGGTAACATCCAGATTCTTTGACAAATGACAATTTCTCAGTGTTGAGTGTTTTAGGTTTTAGCATTAGGCAAGGTAATGGCAGTTTTTAGTAAGACATTTTGTTTATTTGGCGTCTGTTAATTGTGTTATTTCGAAAATTGTATGATATATATATATTATCACCACACTGTGAAACTAAGTAGGTAAATCTTTGATTAAGACAGAATGCCCTACCCCAACCTTTCTAAGAGACAGCAGAGAAGAATTTGATCAAATAATGAAAGTCCAAATCAAGTATCAAATAATGAAAGTTCCCCAAAAGGAGGTAGTAACGCTGAAGAACTTCAGTTAGAAAATGACGATGTGAAAACTTCTTTGGTAAGTTATATTAAAAATTCCTAATTCGCTGCACTTTTTCTTTCATTCAATTCATTACAGCACACACTTCGAAAAATAGAAAGAATTTTCAATTCACAGTCAACTTTGGAAGATAAAATGAACCCATATTTGGCTTTTATTTCATTTATCTGAATATAAAAAATGTTTCAGAAAATTTTACATTCTTTCAAGGAATCATTTTCCCAAATTCTGTGGGCACCTTATGAAATGAACCCATATTTGGCTTTTATTTCATTTATCTGAATATACTTACATTTTAGGCCCATCTCTTCAAATCTTTGGGTGGTAAAGATGCAAAAGATCATCTGTATAGATGCCTTGGCCAATTATTTACCAATGAGTTGGCTACGCAACGTTCCTGGTTCGGACAAAGGGGGAATTACAAAGCCAAAGACTTGTATTCCATAAAAATATTAACAGGTAATATATTTTAAACTTTGGTTGCCAAAAATCATATATTAATATTTTCAGAGAGTATTAATAATAGCAATCATCCTGATGTATCATATTCGTACATAGATAAACATGCAGGAAATGGTTCGATTAAGCGCCAAAGGCTCAATAGAGAAATCAAGAAAAAAATGCAGAAAGCCAATGAATAATGATCATTGACAGAAGAAAGAAGCAATTATTTTGTTTTATTTCTAATGCCAAAATAAATTGTGATTTTAGCAATACGAGAAATTAAATAATTTATTTTTTTATACTGAACTTTTATTTTCTCCATTGTGATCTGGCGTATGAAATTATCAATATAGAATTACATGCAAAGTCATGCTTCCTGTATTTCTTTTTTTCACAAAAGTTATTGAAATTTACTGTCAAAACTAAACATACAATTTTCAAATGATACTCATATTATCATGTTTATGTACCATATATCACAAGTAGATAAGTAGTCTTTGTGGTGGTTATCTCATGGAGACTGGATGGGCTGTTTGATCAACAATCAGAATTAAAATAACCCCTTCACCAACCAACTCACTTTACACCTACATGCACATTTAGATAACTTATCATCAGTAGATAATCTACACTGTAGATTATAGTTATCAAGATGCATATAAGTAGGTCTAAAGTGAGTAGTGGTGAAGCGGTTATTTGTACAATTTTTGATAGTGATCATCTACATAACAATGATGTAAAAGCTACATAACATATAGTGTATGTTATGTAATATTTATGTCTGTTTGTTACATTCGTTATGTAATATTTATATAATCAAATAATATAAAATATATGTGAAGTAGTTACATCATAGTTATGTAAAAGTTACATAACATCTAATGTATATTATGTCACATTGTGACATAATATTTACTTAATAAAATTATATAAAATATATGTAAAGTAGTTACATTAGTGTTATGTAAAAATGAGGTTGTATTTGTGGCGGACATTTCGCCATAACAGTGACATAAATTCTACATAACATAGTTACGTAACAAGTAATATTACTTATGTAACATACATGTCAATTTTACATAATTGTGTTTGCTGGGATGTGTAATACTAATAACATAAGCAACTCTGGAAACCTCAAACTATCATTGAAACAAACTCTACCTCTTTGTAAATTCACAAATCTTATCTTGATCATTGAACGCAATAAACCAATTGACGAAATTATCATTAAAAAAAATAAAAACTGAAATCGACAGATTCATAAAACGTAATGTAGGCTGTCACATAAAAATATTAGTAGACAACAAATATCAAGGTAGTAAACAAAATATATTTGACAATATTAGAATACATCTTGCAAACAACCCAATAGGGAACACTGTTCTGAAAAATGTTAAAATAACTGACAAACCTGACACACATCTCAAGGTGGTGATGCTTGATTCTTTTTTAGAGATTCAACCGACTCCAACATTGGTGGTGTAGCAACAAGCTATCAGGTTAACCATAATGTTAAATCTATCTCGGTTATGACTCTTAATGTACAGTCTGTCCGCTCAAAAATAGATGAATTGTATATCTTTCTTGAAAATGAAAAGTTTCCTGATATGGTGTTACTAACTGAACATTGGCTTAATAGGGAAGAACCTTTGTTTATTCCAAACTATGTGTTAGTGTCCAAATATTGTAGAAGTGAGTTTAGGTGTGGAGGAACACTGATTCTCGTAAATGAACTGGCACTAAAAAAATTTGAATTCATAGATATCAATAAATATAACAATATTATAGGCGAGAAAGAATTTGAATTTTCAATAGCGTTCTCTGCCAAGGCAGATCTCTACCTAATATGCATATATAGGTCTCCTAGTGCAAATGGATTTATATTTCTAGAAAAATTAGAACAGCTGTTAAATTATCTACCATACAAATCTACAATAATCATGGCGGGTGATTTCAACATTGACTATGACGACAATCATTCAATTAACTCAACAACTTAACAACCTATTTGTTTCCTTCAAATGACAATGCACACAAATGGCCCCACTAGAATTACTAACATTCATATAGTAAAATTGATTATATTTGTAGTAACTACAACAAGAGGATGTGTTATGTTCTGTAATACCGCTAACATTTCAGACCATGAAGCTGTCCCAAAGTAAAATGAAGATCACCTACACATCCAATTCTAAAAACAAATTCAAATGGGGAAGACTATTCAGTAAAACCAATTATGAAAACTTTTATAATACTTGCATTCAGAAGGACTGGAACTCCTGTCTTGTAACAGATGACCCTTTCCACTCCTTTTATAACCTCATGATTGATTGTTTCAATCACGCATTTCCCATTCAAAAAATAAAAGTAAAAAGTAAGAATAAAAAATTATGGCTAACAAAGGGGATTCGTACATCCTCTCAAAATTTAAGATGCCTACACCAAATTAAAAAAACAACGAATGACATACTTTTTCATCAATATTACTACACCTATAAAAGGATCTACAGAAAAACAATTGAAGTGGCAAAGAAAAACTACTTTCATAATAGAATTTCACAAAGTAATAATGCAAGCAGAGAGACCTGGCGAGTTGTAAATGATATTTGTGGGAAAAACACGTTCAAGACTAATGTAGAAAACCTAGACCCAAACCTACTTAACGAATACTACTGTTCAATAGCGGAAAAGTTATCAAATAATATTCCTGATGCACCTGACCCACTAGTATATATGCACAATATAAATATCACTCAAAATTTCATAATATCTGAGACTAACCTATGTGAAGTGATAAAAACTATCAAAAATATGAAAAACAAAAGTTCATGTGGGATTGACAATCTCTCAATAAAAATACTTGAGAATGTACCTATTTTCATACTGGAATTACTTGTCCACCTTATAAACAAATCTTTCGCTTCAGGCACCTTTCCAGATTTCCTAAAAACAGCCATTGTGGTTCCTATACACAAAGGTGGTGACAATTATGATCCATCTAATTATAGGCCAGTTTCACTTTTATCAGTTCTAGGTAAAATCATAGAGAAACTGGTAAAAGTGAGACTAATGAACTTCTTGAAAAACTGCAGCATTCTAAACACTGAACAATTTGGGTTTCAACAACGTAAAAGCACAAGCGATGCTATCTTTACATTTCTCAATAAACTCTACACGGAAATGAATCAGAGAAAAGCTTGCGCAGCAATATTTTGTGATTTGTCAAAAGCTTTTGACTGCGTAAATCATGAAATTTTGCTGCGTAAGCTTCAGCTCTATGGGTTCAGAAATCAGAGCCTCAAGTGGGTGGAATCGTATTTACGACAACGAACCCAAATTGTTAGAACACACAAATTATCTGACACTTGTGCCATTCGATGTGGAGTTCCTCAAGGCTTTGTGCTTGGTCCCATTTTATTTCTGCTATATTTCAACGACCTGGCTACCATTACATCCGATGGATCATTCACAATATTTGCAGATGATACTACCATTCTATGGAATGATGAAAATGTTGATAATCTACGCTCCAAAATTACACGAGACATATCAAAGATCAAAGAATGGTGTGATGCCAATTTACTATCTCTCAATATTAATAAAACTAACTGTTTATCTTATCAATGTACAATTCCTGATATCCCTCTAGGACAGGACACGATAACAAATTTAAGTATGACTAAATTTCTCGGTGTCTACATTGACAAACAATTGAATTTTCAGCATCATGTCAAGCAGTTGGGAAAAAAACTTGCTTCCGGTTGTTATGCAATGCGCATAGTAGCCAGGGAATTGGATGTAGCAACAGCTAAGGTGGTTTACCATGCACTAATTGAGTCGCATATTCAATATGGAATATCGTTCTGGGGCACTTGTAATAAAGAAAATTTTAATTCAATCTTCGTCCTGCAAAAACGGGCTATCCGCTATTTATCTAAAGTAGGATCAAGAGTATCATGTAGGTCACTGTTCAAGGACAATAAACTGTTAACTCTCCCCTCTTTGTACATTCTTGAAACTGCCTGTTTGGTGTTCAAACACAAATCATTGTATCAAGTCAATGAGGGAATCACCCGCCAAAGAAACCACTTGAAACTCCCTATTCCCTCAAGTAGGTTAATCGTAAACTCTCTGATCTACAATGCTGCCAAAATATACAACAAACTCCCACTGAACATAAGAAACATCGAAAACTATAACCTATTCAGATCGGCTGTTAAAAAAATTCTCCTAGAATTAGTAATTTATGAAATAGAGGAGTTTTTCCATACTACCTTGATATAAGCACACCTAATGACATTAGTTTATTCCATAAACTGTTTTCAACTTCTAACTACTTTCACCTACTGTACTCTATTTTTACTTTTTTTTCTAACTTATACTGTGATGCCTATTACCATTTATATAGTTCTATCTTAATTTTAGTGTGTATGTACATGTAATTATACAATTATAACACAACTCTATTCAATGTTTTACATCTATTCAATGTTTTATATATATATTTTTATAATTATCTGTGAAATCTAGCAACTTTGTATGAGTATGATATTATAGCTTTGTCTATAAGAATTTTTGTTCTTCCGACAATAAAGCATACTTTTGATTGATTGATTGATTGAAGTGAAAAATGTATTGCTGTAACCAAAATAGTGTCAAGTGCACTAGTGCATTTGGACCCTTTTTCTCGGTGTAGGTATAGTAATGAACCAAATTAAAAAAATGCGCCAAGGCATTAGAACAAGTTTTAACGAGGCACTGTAATATATTATTATTTACTCTGTAAATACTAAATTTTAAGAGTAATTCCAAGCTGTCACTCTATTGGTATGGTTGCAGTACGAAAAATGTTCCGAAGAGAGGGCATACAAATTCTGCCCAGGCACTAAATTTATTTTCGTATGGTCTCTGTGAGTGAATGGGACGAATATTCGCCCCAAAACAAATCATTTCTCAATTTCGAAGAGAAAAATGAAAAAAACTATTCGTCCCAAAACAAATTATCCAGAAGGGAAAAATGCAAAAAAACTGTAAGGAGTGGGGTTCGAACCCATGCTGCCTTTCGAAATCCAGAGCTTAAATCTGCGCATTGTACCGCTCGGCTCGGCCATCTCTGTACATACTAAATCTCAAAAGTAAATCGAAGCTGTTACAGCATTGTAATTATGGTTGCTTTTTCCGAAAAAAGTACATACAAAACGTATGCACAATTTTTCGTCAGGAACTAAATGATTTTTCTTAAGTTTGTTGTGAGTAATAAAATTTTAAAAACATTTCATTCTGTTATTCGATTGGCTGTTTTCTGCAGCCAGCTCTTATTCTGATATTTAAATTTTTAGACATCTCAGACACGACTAAGGCCCGGTTGTTCAATCGAGGATGACCAAGTGATTTGGCTTAAACCAGGATTACCAATTTTGTTTCAGTTTATTATTCAATACGGGTTTATGAGATAAACCTAGTTCAACCATGGTTTAAGTTAATCTCATGAATTCGGGGGTTTTAGGAGATAATTTGCCGATTCTAACCTATTTGATTGTTTGACATTTCAATAGACATTGACTATTCTGAAAATAATTAATTATTATCGTGTTGAATATTTTTGTTTTATACCCGACGGCAAAGATGTTCGTAGATATAACAGACGATTTTTTTGAAATTTTTTATATTATTGCTACAAGAAGAAAGATACCCGTATTTAGACAATGTACCGTAATTTCGGGAGACTTTAACCCAGCTGGGTGACTTTGGCTCATTTTCAGAAATAGACTTTATTAACTGTAAAAAATGTAAGCCTGTTTTTTTTTCGGATTGATTTTTCGTGATTCTATTGTATATATACCTGTAACACTGTATTCGATTTAGGAGTCATTTGCAACCAAATTCAACTTGCATAAAATTTGTCTGCAACTAGCAATGTTTTTTTACTCATTTATGATGATTAAAAATGAAATAACGTTTTTATGGGCAAATTTATTTTGCTTATTTTATACGTCGGATTACTTTCAAATCACCCAAAATTTAAGCCATGGGTCAAAGCCAGCCCTCAATATGCGGGTAACTTTGCACACCATGTTTTTTCATATATCCACATACAAATTAATCACATTAATAGCTAAAAAGGGAAACATTCTCAATTAAATATTGAATAGAAAGATTTTTCTGTGAATTGAAAAATTCACGATAAAAATTAAGTTATTTTTTGCGAATGTCTAACAAAAAACAACTACTTCCCCGGCTGAAGCCACGCTGGACATTGACTACATATGATAGAGATTCTGAAAGAACCCTAACTTAAAAGAAAAAAATCTAAAATTGAAAATTTGCATTTTCATTCAGATAGTTATTATTTTATTGATTTTCTATTCCAGTCTAAATTTGAAAGAGTGGTCAAAGATCAATATTTTGGTATATAATACCAATTTATTTCTACAAATTAATCGTAGACATTCTTTGAATTCAAGTAAGCCAAAGTCACCTGAAATTACGGTACATAGAAACCATTTGGAAGAATGGACAGAAGAATAATTTTTGAATAGATTTCGCTTGCCTAAAGAAATCGTCCGCAACTAACAGAAATACAAAAAATCACCCCTCACTACAAAGGCAAAATCGTAACAAAAAATAAACTTCCAAATAAAAATCAAATCTTGATTTTTGATACCAAAAACGTTTGACATAAAAACCTAAAATTAAATCATCACAAATGCAAAATGAAAAACTACATGATCTGTTCTCAGGAATCTCAAGCAAATGTTGATTTATTGATGGTTGATGAGTTATGTTTCAAAGATAATGTTTGTTTATATATCTCAATCATATGGGTTTTTTCTAGATTCTACTCCTCCCTTTGTAGTTCCAAGGAAAGTTGGTGTTTTTCTTTCATGTGTATTAATTTCAACTTGTGTTCTTTGAATGATCGTTTTTGTAAATCTACAAAATCTGCTTTGGACAGAGCCCAAGTAGAAATTTTGTCCTTTATTGTTAAGATGCTATTCCTTTTTTTTGGGACCTCCGCAGATGGTATTGTATTCATTACTTATTATAGCCCAAACTTCAATTTTTGCGAATTAGTAACTGCGTCCGTTTTTTACATTCTACAATATCTTGGAATTTTTTTACGAGTGAAATTATGAGTAATTTTTTCTTAAGAGACGCCTAACAATTTATATAATACACTTGGCTGTTTTCGATCAATTTTTCTGTATACTTTTGACAAAACTACGAATTCTTAGGTTAAGTTTGATTCAATTAGGCAATCCATACCACGTGACCCGTGTTGTTGGCACACAAACCGATAATCGCCATAAGAATATCATTGTCAGTGTGTACCTTTGGCTCGTGAAAGTGTATTTTTGGTTATTTTCGGAGCTTTTGTGTTGTTAATTAATAATATTCAGATGGAGAGTGATTACCTGAAGACACTATTGTTGAAAAGCAGAGGCTTTGGTGAACGGTATGCTTGAAAATACATCCCCATCTTTTGTTTACATTTTTATCAATGTATTTGTTACAGGTATAAAATGAAGTTGAGGATTGATCAGTGATTTAGATCCTTTTTACACTGAATATTTCTGAACTGAATTGTTCAATTGTTGGTGCTCCTCCTGTTACGAATATGGATATTATTTCGTATTTGCTTTTTACTCAGCTTTCCCAAATGCAGATGAAGCCCTATACAAGTTTAGAATCCATACATACTTTGAATCTGGCTTCGTCGTGAAGGTGAGAACAAAAATTCAGAATCATTTATATATTTTAGTTAGTCTAGTATGTTGTTTCCTAGGCAGCAGGTTTTTCTAATGGGTACATGTACAGTTGCAAATCTTGAGTCATCGAAGTGAATTATTATAAATTAGGAATAATAATAACTTCGATCTGTTCTATTATGTTTATTGCCACATTTGTTTATTATAAGAGACATTGATTTGATATTTAAGAATATTACTTCTCAACTTTGTAATATATTGATCTGTTCTAAGTAGGTGGTCATATTGGTGCTATATGGTAGTATTCAAAAAGGCAAATTAAAAACCTTCAGATGTTTGGTACATAATTGAAAAGGATGAAAGCATTTGTACTGCTCACTGTACTTGTATGGCCGGAAACAGTGAAGTAGGTGGTCATATTGGTGCTATATTAGAGGCAATGTCACGCACAGATTTGGAAGCTGTGTGGCTAATGCCATCCAGCCAAAAAATTTATTGGACGACTTGCCTCTTGCTCAGTTTAAAAAAATAAAATGTTTCAAATGAATATATATAAATAAATGTTTGTTTATTTGTTGTTTTACTGATTCAGTTGATTACTCTTAATGTAATACCAATTATAAAAAAATTACACAATATTGATATTTGTATATAGTACAATTTCGATAAATATCACGATATATCCAATTTTTACTGTTAATAAATTACAATACCCTTTGAAGGTTGTAGACGATGTGGTAACTTGATTACTCTCGTCTCGGACGTCCATCGTCTTAATGTTCTTGAAAAGGTTTTCCGATGTTTGAATGTTTGTATCTGCAATCGCTGAATATGGTATTCACATTCAAAACATCGTGTAAACCTTTTCAAATACATTAAGACATTGGACATCCGAAACGAGAGTAATCAAATACAACACCCTTCACAAGACTTGATCGAGGCTTTCGATAATTGCCTGAAATATCTAAAAAGGGAAGGTTGAGATTGAAAGACATATTTCTAAATATTTTTATTTATTGAGTCAGCAGAATCCTAAAGAAAATTTGTATTCCAGTAATTCAATAACACTACCTATAAGAATATTTTTTGTGGAGGTAGGTACATATATATGAACATTCATTTGGAGTTTTCTCTACTTTTGAAGTGGAAAATATATCAATTATATATATATGAACTTTATTTGAAATGGGACCTCCTAATGTACAATAGTTCAGATATATACAAGTAGGCAAAATCATACAAGTAATCGTAGGAACAAATCAAATCACAAAAGTTTGAAGTTATAGGTAGGTATCCATGACGGAATGAAGGATGTTATCACGAATGTGCACACAGGGTATGTCTGCTGCAGCCTCTCTGATACTTGATTTTTGAATCCTTAAGATCTACGGAACAAATCAAATCACAAAAGTCTGAAGTTATAGGTAGGTATCCATGACGGAATGAAGGATGTTATCACGAATGTGCACCCAGGGTATGTCTGCTGCAGCCTCTCTGATACTTGATTTTCGAATCCGTAAGATTTTCTACGGAACAAATAAAATCACAAAAGTCTGAAGTTATAGGTAGGTATCCATGACGGAATGAAGGATGTTATCACGAATGGGCACCCAGGGTATGTCTGCTGCAGCCTCTCTGATACTTGATTTTCGAATCCGTAAGATCTTCTAGGTTGATTGCAGCTAACATAGAGCTCTTCTCCTCCTCGATAAGTCATTTTAACTGGTCAAAAACTTATGATTTGATACTGTAGACACCGAGTGAAACCCGACTCTATCCCTGTCGTGACGGGACCCACAGTTAACTACATTGCAAATAAAGGGCATTTTTCTTCAGTTGAAGCACGAATTATAATCCTAAATTGAAAAAACTACTCAAATTCGCACAGAAAATCACAAAATAAACACTTTTACCACTATGGTCGCTTATGACGAATTACAATGTGTGCCAACAGCCGCCATATTGCGTTCGTTTTGACAGGTCGATGGATTGCCTAATGTTGATGTTTCTGAACGGTCCGAATGAAGGTACAAGCGGAAAAATGTGTTGCCAACATATGAAAACAATGAGTTAAGGAATCCAGGATTAGTTTTTCATTGAAAAATGCATAACGTTCTAATCCATAGTTAATTAATAATCCGAGTTTAGATAATCAACGGTTTAAACTCGCATTGAACAACCGGGCCTAAGATGTCTAAAAATCCTGGTGAATGAACTGATTCTATATTGTTTAAATTTTCGAGGGGACACCACCTGTTACTTCAACAGAGCTTCCCTCTGTGGTAGATGGCGCCGTCCAAAAATGTTGGTTTATATTCTCGCTTAATGTCAGAACTTAATTTCTGACATCTGCAGCATCTTATATGAAATTATTTTCAGTGTTTTGCCGGTATCTATGCGTTTTCCATCTCTTAGATTTGAAATCTTGCTTAGCTTATTCCTGAGTTTGTTCTTTAAAAAATCACTCGTTCATCAGTTCGTTAGTGCTTGAGGAATTGTGTAGCGACGACTAAGAGAACACCCTGTACGACCAAGAGGATTTTGGGGATTGACGGGACGTTTTGGGATTTTGACATTGTCATTTTTTTATGTAAAAGTTCATCATTAAAATATTATAAAAACCTGAAAAGATTAATAATATTCAACGACGATAAGTTATTTGACGACGATACATTGGTGCCGAAACCAGGGACCTTTAGATTTGAAAAAGAAAAAAAAAACTGATCGAATGGACGGCCGATGATTTTCGACAAGACAGAATGCTGGCTTGAATAGAAGAATGGATTCTAACTACATCTGGCCAGAGAATTTCGGAACTGGAGCTAGGATTCAATCTGAAACCGACATACGGACGCAAAAAGTTCATAGGAATAGATAATGGGTCGCGAAGAAATTGAAATAGCTGATATCTTTTGTCCACCTAGTCAACTAGAAAGAATAGCACCCGTAAGTCAAAAGGAAAATTCCATGGATAGAATTGATGTTATTTCCAACGGATCAAGACATTCAAATGTCGAAACACAAAGGAAACGCTTAGCTTTAGAGACAGAAAAGGCAAGACAGAAAATTGAGATGAGACAGAAAGAATTAGCAAATGAAATGGCATTACTAGAATTGGAACGTGATGTTCGCGAAGCAGAGTTATGTGACATTGAAGAAAATGGATCGGTGAGGTCTACATATGATTAAGATGTCTAAAAACCCTGGTGAATGAACTGATTCGATATTGTTTAGATTTTCGAGGGGACACCACCTGTTACTTCAACAGAGCTTCTCTCTGTGGTAGATGGCGCCGTCCATAAATGTTTGTTTATATTCTCGCTCAATGTCAGAACTCAATTTCTGACATCTGCAGCATCTTATATGAAATTAGTTTCAGTGTTTTTTCGATATCTATGTGTTTTCCATCTCTTTGATTTAAAATCTTGCTTAGCTTTCCTGAGTTTGTTCTTTAAAAAATCACTCGTTTATCAGTTCATTAGTGCGTGAGGAATTGTTTATTTTCAGGTAGTGTAGTGTGTAAGTATACTTTTTGTAGAATGAGCCACATTTGTATTTTGTGTAGACAGTATAAAGCCGCAGATTCGAATATTAACCTGTATTCAGTACCAAAAGCAAGTACAAATCTTGACGAATTGACTAATAATGATATTTTCATAGTTCATCATATTGTATGATTGAATTTTATATTTTCTGCAATTTAATGACAATTTTATTTCCAAGTCTCCGTCTGTCAAAATGCAGTTAACCTCAAATTTAAATGGTACAAAATAAGAAAAACAACACGACAGTGCTTTCTTTGTGCAATGTTCGGGGGCTTCTAATTCTAGCTTTGCTATTAATGAAGTTTAACAGATGTCTCTTTTCAACCAATAGCAAAGCTAGAATTAGAACCTGCGAACAGTTCGCCTCAAAAAGAAAGCTGAGGAAATAAATATACCCTGTTACTGAATTGAAACTGAAACGAAATTGGCGCCATCTGACACGCTAGTAATCTCTATTATCAAGTAGGCCAAGTGTCGCCAAGTCGATCCCAAACTTCTACAGGTATAAGTGCAAGCACCAGGGTTTTTAGACATCTTACATATGATATAGAGGAAGCAAGAAACCTTAAGGATACTTTTTGTAGAATGGGCCACATTTGTATTTTGTATAAAGCCGTAGATTATTCACCTGTATTCAGTACCAAAAGCAAGTACAAATCTTGACGAATTGACTAATAATGATATTTTCATAGTTCATCATATTGTATGCATTGAATTTTGTATTTTCTGCAATTTAATGACAATTTCATTTCCAATTCTCCGTCTGTCAAAATGCAGTTAACCTCAAATTCAAATGGTACAAAATACGAAAAACACGACAGTGCTTTCTTTGTGCAATGTTCGGGGGCGTCTAATTCTAGCTTTGCTATTGGTGAAGTTTGACAGATGTATCTTTTCAACCAATAGCAAAGCTAGAATTAGAACCGGCCAAGTGTCGCCAAGTCGATCCCAAACTTCTACAGGTATAAGTGCAAGCACCAGCGTTTTTAGACATCTTAGACACGACTTGATTGTATAAACATGTGACTTCAAGCCAGCTACAAGTTTTTTTTTTCGGTACTCCCTATTCATGCATCATCTCACTCCAATACATCGCACACATTAAACCACCCGGAAACGTAATCTTAGTCACATTCTGATCCTAAGGCAAATGAGACACTCCGGACTCCAGTGACAGATGATAAAAATACGTTTACTCTTAGGTAGGTTACAAAAATATCAACAAAGTTCAAATGATAAGAAGTATTGGCGCAGATTCTGATGAAATATTCCATAAGTTTATCAAAATGCCGATATTTTAAGACGCATTCGTTGCTCTTCCAAGAAGATATCGACAGTTAGTTTTCTCATTAACGAAGGTTGAAAGGTATGTTTGAAAATATCAGCAAGGGTTCTTTTTTTGAATACCTGTGTTCTTTCAGTAAATGAATGATGGCATCAGAACAAACGGTCTACAACTTCACTGATGAACTCCTGGAAAAAAGCTGTCTGTGTTGTGCAATTTGTAAGGATATTTTGAAACCTCCCATAATGCTCATTGAAAATGTAGGTAATATTTGTACTACGTGTTTCGAAGAAAAACATGATGTGATGAACTGGCGATACCTGAACAATTACGCTTTGGAAAATATACTGAAATTACTGAAACTACCTTGTAAGTTCAAACAGAAGGGATGCAGCGAGAGATTTTCATACGAAGATTTGATTTTTCATCAGACTAATTGCAGATATCGCACAAAGTTGTGTTCAATGTTCAAATTCGCAGCGTGCGAATGGGAGGGAAATACAACAGATTTCATAGATCACTTCAAAGAGTATCATGGAGATCACGTTATAAATTTCGAAAATAATCTGTTTTTTCTAGAGACATCTCTCATAGAGGTGAACTTGGTTAAATTACTCGTGATGAAACATCATACGTTCATTCTCAGAATGCAGACAAATCTTGAGAAAAAAAAGTTATACTACATGATATGCAATGTTAAAGATGACTACAGTTCGTTTTGTGAGTACTCCGTCAAACACAAAGGGGTAAGCGAGAATTATATAAAAACAAAGTCCAAAATATTATCATCCTATCATATTTATAATGACTTCGATGAAAACATAGCTGTTGAAGTGGATTTAGATGCCTTGAAGCAAATATCTCACATTTCGGATACAATAACGAATGTTTTCAAAATCAAAATAGAAGAAAGTTCAACTGAAGGGATCGACGAAAAAATGTTGCACTTTTTCGAATGTCCCGTCTGTAAAAATTTCATGAAACCTCCCATTTACCAATGCCAGTCAGGACACAGCATCTGTAATTTGTGCCGACCCAGGCTAGAAAAATGTCCAACCTGCAGATCAACCTTTGGGAATACAAGAAACTACTCTCTGGAAGGCCTCACAACGGGTGTTCAATACCCTTGTGTCTATCATGACTCTGGATGTACAGAAATATCTTCAGTGACTGAAATCATGAAACACGAAACTGAATGTCCCTTCAAGCCGTACAATTGCCCCTTCACTAACTGCAGTTTGACAGGCAACCATGACACCATAATAAATCATTTGATAAACTCCCATTTCGACTCTGTGATATATTCCGGAACTACTGGTTATACGGAATCTTTTCGGTTGGACCAAAACAGTTGCTACGGAAAAGTTTTCGATAGAAAATGCATCATAGCATTCAACCACATATTTCGCTTAACTTGTAAAAGGGTGGCAGAACATTGCTTGATGGCCGCCGAAGTTTTCGGATGTAAAAATGATTCGAAAACATTCGTTTATGAAGTTGCAATTATTGATATGAAAAGACCTGAGAAGAAATTGATAAGAACTGATTACTGTTTGAATGAAATGCCTGAAGATGAGTTATTTAAAAGGTGTATCATGTTTCCTAACACTGTATTATCTTCTTATTCTAATCATGGTATGATAACTTTCCATTTTATGGTTAGGGAGAAATGAAGAAATTCCACGTTAATTTCGAAGTTTAGTTGGTAGTTACTTTATTAGGAATTTTGCACAGATTAAAGCTGGCAAACACTTTACTTTGTTATTTATATTTCAAGATAAATGGATTGTTGATTGTATAACAATAAGAATTACCGCAGTGTGCTAGACACTGGTTTATGTTGCTGTTTTCAATAATTTTTTTGTCATTACTTTGTTCTGAAAATAATTAAAAAAATAATTGATTTGTTGAAAATATAAACAGGATGTTCATAAATTCAATTGAGAATGTTTCCCTTTTTAAAAAATAATGTTTTTATTTTCTAAAAATTTTTCCTCCCCAAATACCTACATTCGAAAAAAATATTTATTCGGGATTTCAAAACAGCTGGTTTGGTTCATCATATGAGAAGTATCAAAAAACAGATGTCCTATTACAGATATCATACCAGTGTATGGTTAAAAGATATTTAGATTCTAACAGTTATGATTTGGTGTCACTAGTTAACTGAGTAAAAGTTATTTAACGAACATTATTTTCCATCAAATTACAAAATAATAATGTACTCAACCTCACCTCAGTCGTTTTTTGTTTATTGATTGTTAATTGTAAAGCTATTTGAAGTGTGCAAAAAATAATTCAGAAGTGGGGATCAAGCAATAATATTTCACAGGTTGGATATCGATATCATAATCAGATCGTTGAGTGTATTTGTTATTGTTCATTCTTATTTAGATGTTACAAACAAGTTCTTTGGACGAGGTATTTCGTTTTCTATTTGAGGTTCCTAAAGTAAATTCAGCTAGATCCTATTGTAACAAATTGAATGGTGGATGAAGAAATAACATGAAAATTCATCATTTTTGAAATAGATCGAAATAGTACCGAAAGTCGGTGGGTGGTGGAAAAAAACAAATTTGGCATAGAGTTATTTATTATTCGGTGTTTGTCAAAATGATATTTGTATTACATAAGTTATGTTGGGTTACGATATTTGACCTTCTGAATATTGAGCCCATCTGGACATAGTCCAGTTCAACTAGTAGTTATTATTATTTTGAGGTTATATAATAATTATGTAACAATAAGAATAATGTTTAGCACAAGTGTTACAGGTCTATTCCATAAAAAGCCGTTATTGAACGATCCGTTATCAAACGACTCTCGGTAGCCGGCTCTTAACGATACGTGTGAACAATATGTCAAAAATACTCATTCCTTAAAAGGTGTTGCTAGAAATGACTTTGGCAATTTCAGTAAAGAGATCCAATGAATGTTTTCAGGATGGTTAATGATAATTTTTCGTTCCGTGCTGAATGTTGCTAACTTAACAACTGTTATTTCATAATAAAATGTCAGTATAGAAGTCTTGTCTATGATCAGGTATTCGAAGATCGGGGTAGTTTGGATTTATAAAAAAATCATGGAAAATACCAAAGTTAGGAGAAAATGCTCTTCGAAGACCACCAGAACGCAATATATGTTGTGAAACCCTCGAAAATAATGAACACTTTCGAACGAATAAATTTATTTAGTTTTCTTCAGAATTCATTAAATTTCATATGAAAAATATCAATACAAGTTGCCTTCTATACAATTCTCCACCTAAAATGTTGATCAAACCTGCCACATCAAAATATAAATCCACAAAACTAGTTCAAGTCGTTAACAAACTGCACCCATTCTATTCCCGTTAGCGAACGTTAGACTCTGTCGTTCACTACCGATATCGTAACGACTTTATATTTTTACGGAATACGATTTGACACAAATATCGTTAATATAACGATAATAGTTGGATAACGACATCGCTATGAGTTACGGAATAGACCTCTTAGAGAAGTTCCTGGTGGTGGTGTGTGAATATTTTGTCTGTTTTTTCCTGCAACTTTGAGCAGTTGTTCCACCGGATTAATGTAATTTATTTTCCCGTAAATGAGGACACTTCGTTTATAAAAATGTCGGAAAAATATCTTTTAAAATTAATTTGCATAGAGTTCGGATTATATTGTGTTTCCTCCCACGATGATCCCGGTGATAGATATATTAAAGAAACAGGAGATTCTTGAGGGAGGGATTCTCATTTGGTTCTAGAAGGTTACGTTCGGTTTTGTTTCTCTTTCTCAATGTGAAAAAGACATTCAAAGTTTTGTAGATAGCAGGTCTTGTTAGCCTGAATATGAAGTTTTCAATTCAATCTCTGTTGATTCATTTTAATTTATAAAATTCAAATAATGTATATAATTAATTTTTCTTTAAAGAAAAGAAACTTACACTATCAAACAAGGTCATACTCACATCCAAATATCGATAAAGAGCGATAGAGTCGTTTGTTCTATTCGATCCATCTAGCCATTGGCCAAAGTCCAGCCCATACTTCTTAAGATGTCCGCCATACTTCGAGTATTGACTTTTTGGAGATTTTTGTCTCATCAATTCCACTCTGAAAACGCCAATTTATCAATACATCAATATAATAAATGTTTCAGGCGCATTCATAAAGCCCTTAAATATGAGGGTCTTAGCCACATGAAACCAAGAAATACCATCAGGTTTAGGACTCAGAAGTTACACTATGTTCATTCCTACGAGAACAATGGAAAATGCATTATGCTATCCAAGTTTTTCATTTCAATTAACGTCATAAGACCGATAAATGACAAATAACTCTGTTGATTATAAATCCCATTCGTTGATAGCAGTTTGTCCTCCTCTATACATATGAAATATGAAGTCCTCCAGGCCAAATGGATTCACTTACAAATTTTAAATTTGTCATAAGAATAACATTCATAGGTGTGTAAGAATGTTTTTTCCAAAATTCGAATCCTAAAGTGTTAAAACTTCCTCCTGAATATTTGAAGAATTTTTGTCTATAAAACAGATAATTGAAAAACGGCAAAACACGTCATTTCCATTCATCTTTTTGTTTCAGATTGTCTGATTTTTGTCAGGATTTTGCAACATAGGAGGGTAAAAACTATCTTTATTATAAAACAGGTTATATCTCAAAGACAATCGATAATAGGAGAATTAAATGTTGCATGAGGGTTACATTCTAGTGGTGCGTAGTAAGAAAGGATTTTTCTGAAATTCAAATCCCGAGAGGTTAAAACTACCCCCTGAAAACCGTTCATTTCCCTTCTATAGGTTTAGTTCCAAACTCAATAAAGTTGATTGTCAATACACATTAGCTCGCTAAAAAATAACTCTTCTCCAGGAATAGATGGGATTACTTCTAAAACATTAAAACTTATACATTCGTATATTATATCCCCACTCTTATATATAATCAACTTAATATTTGAAACGGGCATAGTCCCAGACAAATTTAAAACTTCAATAATAACTCCAATCTATAAAAATGGTAATGTGACAGATATCTCTAATTACAGACCCATTAGCATAATAAGTAATTTTTCCAAAATTTTCGAAAAATGCTTAAAGATTAGACTCCATGATCATCTAAATAAGCATCAAATAATACATTAAAATCAATTTGGATTTAGGGAAAGTAAAAGTACCTCTGACGCAATGTATGAAGTTGTTAACTCAAAAGACAGCTTGGAAACAAATAAAAAATGTATTGCAGTCTTCTTAGATTTAGCAAAGGCTTTTGACACGGTCCCACATAATAGACTCCTTGAGGTATTGGAAAATTACGGGATCCGTGGAACCATGTCAGAAATTTTCAAGAACTACCTCAATAATAGAAAACATACTGTAAGAATTAGAGACTCAGTAAGTGAACCTTTAAATACTCATCTAGGCATTCCCCAGAGCACTGTATTGGGGCCGGTACTCTTTATCACATACATAAATTCACTACTAAGCCTTAATATAAGTAAATCTACAATCTCATATGCAGATGACACTGTATTGATCTTCGAAGACGACTCTTGGGATGGTATAAAAGTAAAAGCGGCAGAAGGTGTACAAAATGTTAAAGAGTGGCTGGATTTTAATAAACTCTCACTTAATACAAAAAAAAACAAAATACATATCATTTTCAATAACAAATTATAATAAACCTAATTACAATAATCTTAAAATTTAGAACTCTACTGATCTCATAACAGAATGTGACAATATCAAGTATTTAGGTGTTACCATCGATAAACATCTTAAATGTACCATATCCGTAAAATCCTAAATAAAGAACAACTGATTATTGTATATAGATCACTAGATCCCTTATAAGATATGACATATTTGTATGGGGCGGATCATATGAGAACACCCTTCATCCACTAAATGTAGTCCAAAATTACATACTAAAAGTTATGTTCAATAGAGGTAAGCTCTTTTCAACCAGTTTATTATATAAGGAAAACATTTTAAATGTCAGATATCTTTACTTCATAATAATTTCAACATTCTACTACAAAAATAGTCAATATCTACAACAAATATCTCATTCTTATAACACAGGAGCAAAACATAATGAACAAATAGCAATTCCAATGTTCAAAAAAGACTCCTCGCAAAGATTTGTGAATTATTTGGCACCAAAAGTTTTTAATATACTGCCTCTAGAAATAAGATCATCTAGCCTGTGAAACTATTCAATAAAAATTGTAAAAAATATATTTGTACAAACTACAATAAGTTTGAAGCTTTATGAAAGCCATTTGTAAACTTAAAAGATACTCAACAAATTTTAGGTTAATTATTTATGTTACCGATTATCATCTACACATTAGAATATATTATAATTATAAAACCAAACAAACACCAGATACTCGACCTATATCTTAAATTACAATAATCTAGTTAATCGATACTTGCACATACAAGTGTTATACACTTAGGTGCAAAAGAAAAAATTAAATGCAACTTATTATTTTCATAGTTTTTATACATATGTAATAACTGTCTATTATGTGAGCAATAAATAAATACATAAAGTACACATTATCCCAACGTAATTGACGTGAATTTTTCAATAGGTCGAAGAAGGCATACTTAAGTAACATTGCTTTAATAATGATCCTTTCAACTGATTCACCCACAGAACTCATAGAACTAGAAGGCTAAAATTAACCGACGAAACCAAAAAGGAGGAGGTTCTCTATTCGACCCGTATATTTTATGTTTTTCCATCATATTTTTTTATGTATGATCACGCATAACTTTTTACTGAGGCGTCCGATCCCGATAATTCTTTTTTCAGTGGATAGGGTGTACTTCGACTTTGGTCCCATTTGAATTTAAAGATGAAATCCACCCAAAGGTGGAAATGAAGGATATTGATCAGTCACCTCTGAATTCTGGTCGTTAACCGATTCTATCAGGCATAACTTTGTACTGGTTCTTCGATTTGGATGATTCTTTTTTAATAGATAGGGTATACCTTATATTTGGATTTCGAAGGATTAGCACTTACGGGTAGAAAAATAGGGATATGATTTTTCACTAGTGAACATTAGCACACACATACGTAGTTGACAATGACAGATCGCTACTGACATTATTCTTGTTCCGTCAAAATCAGTATATTTTTTGAGAGGATGGAATGATATACAAAGTAATGAAATAAACTAACCAGAACAACGAAAATACTTTATATTACAACAAATAGTAAAAGTAGATAATCATATTATTTAACTGGTAATAGTTGAAGTAAGGTGGGTAAGTAAGTATTTTGGAAGTAATCAAAAAACAAGTAGGTAGTAATTGGTAGCTTTTAGCCACAAAAAATTGAAAAACAAAAACTTTTTAACAAAAAATTAAACCGACGAAATACGGAACTGAAAAGTAAAAAATAAATTTTTTTTAACAAAATATTAAACCGACGAAAAAATCAACTGAAAAGCAAAAAATAAAATAAACCTTAGTCTAAATGATAATTGAGCTCCTAAACTAATGTAAGTAACTGATTTTGAGTCGGCGCCAAACAAACAATTATCGAAGATCATTATCTATGAAAGAAGTCATCAAAACGCAGCCGTGCATCTCGCTGCCATCATTTTAGCTTCACCTAATTCAATTGCTAGTTTGTTTGGCGCCGACTCAAAATCAGTTACTTACATTAGTTTAGGAGCTCAATTATCATTTAGACTAAGGTTTATTTTATTTTTTGCTTTTCAGTTGATTTTTTCGTCGGTTTAATTTTGTTAAAAAGTTTTTATTTTTTACTTTTCAGTTCCGTATTTCGTCGGTTTAATTTTTTGTTAAAAAGTTTCTATTTTTCAATTTTTTGTGGCTAAAATCTACCAATTACTACCTACTTGTTTTTTGATTATTTCCAAAATACTTACTTAGCCACCTTACTTCAACTATTACCAGTTAAATAATATGATTAACTACTTTTACTATTTGTTGTAATATAAATTATTTTCGTTGTTCTGGTTAGTTTATTTCATTACTTTGTATATCATTCCATCCTCTCATAATATATACTGATTTTGACGGAATAAGAATAATGTCAGTAGCGATCTGTCATTGTCAACTACGTATGTGTGTACTAATGTTCACTAGTGAAAAATCAATTATCCCTATTTTCTACCGTAAGGGTGGCTAATTCTTTCGAAATCCAAATATAAGGTATACCCTATCTTTATTAAAGTCGGTGAGTGATCAATATCCTTCATTTCGCTGCCCTTAGGGGTGGATTTCATCCCCTTTAAAAAAGAATCATCCAAATCGAAGAACCCAGTACAAAGTTATGCCTGATAGAATCGGTTAACGGACCAGAATTCAGAGGGTGAGTGATCAATATCCTTCATTTCGCTGCCCTTAGGGGTGGATTTCATCTTTTAAATTCAAATGGGACCAAAGTCGAAGTACACCCTATCCACTGAAAAAAGAATTATCGGAATCGGACGCCTCAGTAAAAAGTTATGCGTGATCATACAAAAAAAAATATTATGGAAAAACATAAAATATACGGGTCGAATAGAGAACCTCCTCCTTTTTGGTTTCGTCGGTTAATAAGTGGAAGGAATTGATATGATTCATAACCACATGTATAGATGGGACACACGCAATCATGTGCATATCATCAACAACATTGCCAGTTCATGTACTTGTACGAGAATTTAATATAATGGCATTATGATGTAATGTATTACTGTTACATCTGCCCTGTGTAGTTCTACTATATTGATGTTCAGGGCAGTGTAATTTTAATAAAAATACATTCCTTTCACCCTCGTAGTCCAAAAAGACATCAGTTCGGCCTGCGCGCGAAGGCAGGTCTTTAAGATCTTACTATGACTTCTCTGAGGAAAGAGAAATGAAAGGCAACTTAAAAAAAAATATCTATATAATAAAAAAGGTAAAAATAACCATAACAAACAAATTCTTGATTAGAGAAAAACGGCAATAGTATCAAAATATTTTAGTGAAAATACATATAAAAAAAAACACATAGACATGATCGAAATATCAATTCCTGGAGCTCAGCAAAATGTGAAGTATTTATCTCCAAAACACATTTGTATTCATTTAACAGAATGGAATGGAAAGAGACGAGTACCCTGTATCGATTATTCTCATTTGCAAAAAGCGTACTGTACAACTTAAAATTGAAAAGAAATCCTCCCCAGAGATTATAAGTGGTTAGTTACATTAACATACAGCTTCAAATCGCTTACCCTGTGTGCTGAGCTGCTATTCCCTACCAGTGGCAGATAATCCAGAACTTCATCAAATCCCTGAATTCACGAATTGTTTTCCAGTGCACGATCACCGTCACTATTTTCCGTTCCGTAGCGGGTTCTACGCTGAACACACGCGTGTACTAATTACCACCGAAACGATACTTAACCCTTAATCCAGGGCGTCGCGACGCAACCTCGCCTTAAACTCTCGACGCGTTTTCGCCGTCTCCCCGTATTGCCCACTTGACCGTCCGATTTCGCGAACCCTGACCGACTCCCTTGCCCGCCTCCAAAATTATTATTTACTCCCTTCGTTTCTTAAAACGTTCAATTAGGCCCACCTTTTAATCCCAATTTTTCTCTTACAGCCCCGCCTTCAATGCAATGGCGTTTGTAGTTTTTTATTTTATTACCCCTTCAACGGCGATCTGTATAAATCCCACGCAAAATTGATTATCTTAAAGTTTTCTCAACTCAGCGTTTCTCAGTCGGACGAGAAAAATGATATTTTTCTGCCTTGGGTGGTCCTACTTATCGTTATGAATAACCCATTGATCGTTTTATCAGTCTAGACAATTCTGTAACGATTCTGTATCTGCAGGTGTCTGGGCAGGAGTATCTCATTTCATTTACCGATATGATTATTGGAATATATTTCCAATCGTATACTCGAAAATATTTGCTGAACGAAATATGTAATGAACTGAGTTCGTTTGTACAGGGTACTACATCACTCCCCCCAATGAAAAAGTTTTGTGCACACGGTGCCACAACTTTTATCTAATTAACAAAAAAAAACATCTTAATCTACCATGCATACATAATATCGATACTTTGCAACTTATATCTACCCCGTATACAATTTGATTTCCGGTTCGAACATTTTGTTTTTCGCGTTCCCTTTCACCCGGCCCTGCACACGCGAAAACTTTGATGCCTGATGTTTGAAGTGGTCTCCTGATGAGGGAATAACCTTCGGAAGGGGCCTTCTGTTGATCCCAGGACTTCCGCTTACGCCTCACTCATCTCATAATGACGGGTTCTTCAATTGATTAACATTATTGTCTTTACTTTTTTTCAATGTCCGACACAACGCGGCTTCAGTAGTAAGTTTTGATCAGTTCATTTTATTATTTGACCACGCACGTTACAGAGTCAGTGTTGTCTTCGACATTTGATCGAAATAGTCCAAATTTCCAGAAATACGAAGAATGTTCACTTTTCACCCTTCCCGGAAAAAATGTCCTTAGCACCTTCGCTGTCTTGCTGCTCAGTCCAGTGCGATAGATTTGGATAAATACGTTGGGTTGTCACTTCATTCAGCTGAGTAGGTTGGTCCACTACGGGGTCGGTTTTCGCTTTCCCTACTTTTTGGTGATGTCGATGAGTCACCCACATGGTGAGATTGTTCCACAAGCTGGCTAGTATCATAACTCCACATCCCAGAGTCTGATAAAGCTGGATCCCATTCAGTATTACTCCTATCCCATATTTTATAATTCTGAAGATGGCATAGAATCCCATCAATCCACTCATGAAAAGTCCTAAGTCAGTAAACCATCCCCAGACCTGGCGTATAGTGTTGTGAGCCAGTTCCTTCATTTCTTCGGTATTGAAGAGATTCACTGTGGAGAACCCTTGACCAGTTGTTTCTAGTCCAGCCACTCGTCTAGCGATGATATTTTCGACTGCTTTTCTCTCGTTCCCAAACGTGAGAATCCTTTGAGCGTTGCTTATTTCTTCCTGGGTGTAAATTCCCAAAGTTCCGACAGGTTGGATGGGGAAAAAAGTCAATTTCAGATTAGATTCCGGTGACAACACTTCGGGAGCCTTCTTTATAGTGGGGTAGGGGCTGAGTCCCATCCACTGGTCATCTATAAGGTACAAGGGGCATCAATCCATTACAGTCCACTTCTTCCGCATGTGTTTGAATTATCCTTGTCACTGGTGCCATAAATTTGGATGCATTGTTCACTACTATCGGCAACTCATTATAACATTTTTCCGTGCGGCGAATAGCGACAGTGCGTGGTACACATCTCATTATATACAATACTTCGCCTAATACTCGCCCTACATAACCTCCACTCTCTTTTACAAGCTGGCTTAGGGTACTTGGCACTAATGGCGCCATCAGAAGACGGGTCCGCAGAATTTCTCTCTGTATAAGACATCGTCGATGAACCGTATCGGTATATAATTGGTCCAATTTGCGAGTATAGGCTTGTTCTACATATAAAAACTTGCTATTTACATAGGCCATTAGATCGGCATTATGTGGTAGGACATTAATCTTTGGAGACATATGGTTTTTCTGTTCTCCTTCTATGACAAGTATCCTAAGATGTTCGGTTTGCCAAATCTCCAATTGACATAAATATACTTTCTTAGTTAAAGTAACGGCAAATACTTTAGTGTTATCTTCAACAACGATGATTTGTTCTGTGGTGAACTGATTCTTGATCTTTTCAGCCTGTCCGTGATAGAGAAGGCTGAGTTTTTCTTCGCAAGTTCGTAGAGGACTGACCTCCCATGTTATTTCTCCAAGATTTGTTTCAAAACAGTATCCTTTCAAGAATGGGCAAACAACGCCACCTATCAAACTTATTTCATTTTCATCCAATTTCATTTTGGCTAGGTAATCCGTTACCTGAATTTTAATAGTTGCAATAATAACGACGTCCTTCCAAACTTGTCCATTTTCATGATACGTGGATCCTTCGCACGTTCCATCGGAATCTACTACCCCCTCTAGTGTCAGAGATGCTGTCGTAGTTCCATTCATTGTTATTCCGCCAATATTTTGTTGGTAGATCTTCAGAGTTCGGTAACGATGTATGCTGCGACATTCTTCTGCGCCAACACGATAAATATAGTTCATGATACCCCCGGCCACAACCGAACTATGGCTATGCATGCCACAATGGGAGATTAGACGGGTTACTTCTATCAGACAAGTCCATACGTGCTGGAGAGATATTTCGTCCCGTTGAATAACTTTAACAGTTCCCGATTCACTATAGTAAGCAGTGTTTATCTCGGGACACTCGGCGACATCGCGAATCGAAACAGCCGATATTTCAGAGTCTTTGTCATCACAATCATATGCTATCATAGACTTCACCTGGGTGATGGAGCTGGTGCCCAGAAAAAAGGTTATTCCCAGGATGATGACCGGATAACTGCTTGATTTCATGATGTATATTTCTTCCAACTACGTTTAGTTTTATCGCAGTTCGGTTCAAAACCCCCCTAGACAATAAATTGAAATATATCATTATCTCACGAAAACCTCATTCAGTAACAAAATCATGAACAAACCATTACAAAAATTCATTAAAAAAAAATCAATCACAAAATCATACACAAATTATTTCCAGATCTCAATTGAAAAAAAAAACAATTACAAAATCATGAACGAATTATTACAAAAATCTCATTAATAAAACAAAATCAATCACAAAATCATGATCAAATTATTACCAGATCTCAATTGAAAAATAGTAAACGTAAACTGTTTCTTATTGAATTTGGCTCCAGGATATACCCCTATGCTAACTTTAATATGTGTATACATACATCAACATAAAAAGAAGGAAGGGGAGTGAATATAAGGACATTGTCAATTCACCCCACTGCAGTAATAAATGTAGTACCAATGTTTTCCCTGACTCCCCAGAAGGAAAAATCCCGGATATAACCCAAGATAATTACAAAAAAAATAATTTTTTTTTTCTTTGGTATGCAAAAAAAAATATTTTATATATTACCCAAAAATTATTAGATTCACCGTACCAGCGTATATCCCACTGAACCCACGTTAAAAGATTTTTTCTGACAGTTTTCTTTTTCGAAAAAAAATATCTGATCCCCTGAAGTATGAGATACCGAAATGAGAAGAACGTTGAAAGATTTTGTCCGTTGATGGACATTCATATATCCCTTATGTTGGATATCTAATAGGCCCAACGGTCAGGAGGCCGCCTAAAACGACTTGACCTCCGTAACTGAGTTGCTGGTTCACCGAGCAGATGTTCTTCTTCACTTTCTAAGTGCACATCAGTTTCCTCTTCTTCGCTACTCAGGCCACTGCTATTTTCATCTGGTGCCACATTCACGTATTGTGGAACCATCATTGGGTGGAATCTCCCAATTTCCTCTGCCTCTTCTTCGGACTCCAGTTCAGTGTACTGTTTCTTATTTTCCCTCTTTTTCTTTCTTTCTTCTCTCATTGACCGGTGCTCCTCATCTGTCCTAGCAATATATATTTTTAGTCTGTTCACATGAACTATTTGTTCATCTCTTCCACCACATTTCCTTATTCTACAAGTCACCGGGCCAATCATTTCAATAATTCTATATGGTCCAATCCAACTCCTAACCAACTTTTTCGATAGTCCACGTTTGACCGCCATATCTTTCAAGTATACCTGATCTCCCAAATTGAATTTGTGTTCCTCTGTCTTTTTGTTGTACCTTTTCACCCTTTCTGATTTCGCTTTCTCAGTATTTTTGTACACATCTGAGTAAACTCTCCTCAGCCTTTCGAGAAGTTCCGTTGTCATCGTAATCGTATCTTATTCTCCCCGAACTTATCATACTATCCACTGGGAGTACTTGGTCTCTCCCGTGGAGTAAAAAATAAGGGCTGTAACCTGTGGAACTGTGTGTACTGCCTCGGTACGCCATTAATACAAAATGAATCCAGTTATCCCAATCTCTTTGGTTCTCGCTGATGTAGTGTGACAGCATATCCTTGAGAACTCGGTGCATTCTTTCAATCTGCCCATTTGTCGTGGGAGAATAACTAGCCGTCTGTAGTTTTTCGATCCCCAATACTTTACATACTTCTTTGAACAGAGTTGAGGTGAAGTTTGCTCCTCTGTCAGTGAGAAGTTTCTTTGGCGAACCATGTCTTACTATAACATTCTCTACAAATGCTCTAGCTATGGTATCAGCTTTCTGGTCCGGTAGAGGGATCGCTTCAACGTATTTTGTGAAATAGTCTCGGAACGTTAGCAAATATCGATTTCCATTGAGTGATGTTACTAGCGGTCCCACAACATCCATCGAGGTCAACTCCCATGGTTCCGTGGTGGGAGTGAAGCGTTGAAGTGGAGCCTTCTTCACGTGAGGCGATGTTTTTCTCCTATTACATGCATCGCAACTTGTACAATACTTTATCACATCGGTGCGCATATTAGGCCAGAAAAATCTACGTTTCAGACTCACTAATGTTTTCTGTTGTCCCGGATGTCCAGCCATCGGAGAATCATGAAAATCTTCCATCACTTTCGGGATAAAAGTTTTAGGGACTATCAATTTATCACCATCATTTTCAACACGATATAGTATTCCATCCTTGGACAAGTAGTAACTAGCTTCCTGAGAGTCTTCCTCCTTCACCAGTTTTATTACTTCCTGGCAGAAAATATCCTTATCTTGAGCCAACTTGAGCGTTGCTCGTTCCCATTCAGGTTCCATCAAAATGTCCCCCTCTTTCTGTAAAGTTATAGTTGCAACGATTTTGGTGTCTTCATACACACATAGTTCGATATTCGAGTTATGGAAGATGAATTCTATCATCTCTTGTACTTTGTCCCACGCAAGTCCATCGATACCACATCCTATCTTCGGTATAGCTAATAAAGTATCCTGGTTTTTCTCACAACAGTTTCTTAGGTTCCTCAAAGCGTTCCACATATACCTATATGAAGGTTTTTCATAGTATAAGCTTTTGGTCACTAGGTAATAGATGTTTCTTTCCGGTAAGTTCAATTCAGCTACCTCTCCAACATTTTTCTGTTGTTGCTGCAGGGTTTCCACTGATCCATATATATTTTTAAACTGCAGTGCGATTCCTTTCCCCATAGCGTTTTTTTAACAGGCCGTGCCCTTTTCCAATTCCTTGTTTGTGTTTTTTTTCATTTAGGACCTGGTGATTTTTTCTGTACTCTTCGTAGTCCTCATATTCAACATCGATAAAGTGGTCATCTTTATTGTACATCCGACTCAGAGCATCGGCGTTTCCATGCAATTTTCCCTTTCTGTGTATTACCGAAAAGTCATATTCGGACAGTGTTAGAGCCCACCTCGTGAGGCGTGATGCTGGATCTTTCAAAGTTAATAACCATTTTAGTGGCCTGTGATCGGAAATTACCGTGAATTTTTTTCCATAAAGATAACACCTGAATGTCTGGATTCCAAATACTACGCCAAGGAGTTCCTTTTCTGTGGTGGAGTAGTTCAATTCCGCTTTCTTGAAACTTCTGCTGGCATAGGCTATAGGTCGTTCATATCCTTCCCTGATCTGGCTGAGTACTACCCCCACTCCTGATCCAGATGCATCCGTAGCAACTATGAATGGCTGTGTGAAATCTGGGAAAATCAGAACCATTTCTGATGTTAGAGTATCCTTCAACTTCTGTATGGCTTCCAGAACTGTTGGTGTTAATTCAAATTTCACGTCTTTCTTGGTCAGATTCGTCAAAGGAGATATTAAGTCTGCCGCGTTGGGTATGAATCTGCGATACCAGTTCACCAATCCTAGGAATGATCTCACTCCTCGAACATTCTTTGGCATGGGAAACTTCTGTATTGCTTCTATCTTCTCTGGATCTGGAAGCACCCCATTCTGTGTTATCATGTGGCCCAAATACTTCACTTTCTTCAGTAAGAAACTACATTTTTTCGGTTTCAATTTCACGTTTGCTTCTCTGAGTCGTTCAAAAACCTGCCCTAGTTTTCCAATGTGGTCCTCTTTTCCCGCAGAGTTGAAAATGATAATATCATCTAGATATACCATACACAGTTCTCCTGTAAGTCCAGCCAGCGTGATATTCATGAACCGTTGAAAGGTTGATGGAGCATTGACTAAACCAAATGGCATTTTCAGGTACTCGTAGTGGCCTTGAAAAGTACTGAAGCCTGTAAGCGGTATGTCTTTTTCCTCCATGTCGATTTGGTGATAGGCCTCTGCTACGTCAATGACCGAAAACAGCGCTTCACTTCCTGAGTTATATCCCTGAATCAGGTCCGAAATATTAGGCAATGGGTAATATTCCTTCTTGGTAACGTTATTGAGTCCACGATAGTCGATGCACATTCTCACTTTCTCCTCTCCATTCGGCAATTTTTTTGTAACCAGCACGACAGGAGCTGACCATGGACTAAATGATGGGCGGATAACCGCAGTATCCAGCAGTCTATCAATTTCTTTTTGGAGGACCTCCCGCTGATGATAGGGGATTCTGTAAGGGGCTTTGCATATCGGCTGGGCTCCTGGTTCTAATGTTATGCTATGTTTAACTTCAGTGGCACTGGTTAGTACGACATCATCTTCCAAAAATAAGTCGTGGTATTCTCGAATGAGTGCCATAAGTTTGTCCCTCGTATCCTCGTCCAAGTGTTCCAGACTGAATCCTCTTTTGCTCCACTCTTCATCATCTAATTCAATTTTTCCAACCATTCTGTTGGTCGTCACCATTATCTCCTCCATAGTCTCACAGGAAACAGCTTTAGCCAGTTTATGTTTCTTCATCAGTTTAACTTCTTTCTGAGAGACGTTCACCACCCGTATCCAAGCCTTTGTCGAATTTACCATCAGACAATTTGCTGCATGTACATAACCATTTCCTATGTCCACTGGTTCGCAGACCACTAGCTCTCCTTCTATTTTTGTGCTGAGTTTTGCATTCACTAGCGCCTCAGTTCGTGCGGGGATTATTATGTCTTCTTCCAGGACTATGTCGGTTTCCCATTTTGTTCTTGATCACTGGAACAACCCGCGCTTTTGTAGTGTCGATTGAGGTGATATCATGAAATACTTCTCCTGGATCCCTTGGTTGTTTCTCGGTTGATATCATTTCCAGACTTGGTTCCACGAGGTCCTTGTTTTCCTGGATTTCCTGTTCAACGGGTTCCGGTACACTATCCTTTTCTTCTATTTGTTCCCCGGCATCCTCTTTCCCTGTTCCAGTTTGAATTTCTGTTACTACAACTTCTTCAATTTTTCCTTCGATACTTTTGGCCGAGTCTTTTCCATACTCCTGGTTAGGTTGGCGGTTTACATCATTTGTATGCTGAAGTTCTTCTGTTGGTTTTCCATTTCGTGAACTCCCAAAGAAACTTTTTATTTTTTGAAGCCATTTTTTCCATTCTTCGATATCACTCGTGTGACGTTCCTCAAAGAATTTTTCACTAGACCCATTGCTTCTCCGTGAATGTTTTCTTTCATGCGTTAACTTTCTTTCGGTATCCCCTTGATATGTCGTTGGTAAAGTATAGATTTCACGTCTTCGTACAAACTCCATTGACTCAATATATTCTGAATTTCTGTTCACACCTAAAGAAGTGGTGATATGTCCAATATTCTTGTCATGGTAGCCACTATCACAAGTAGGTCCTTCCTGGCATAAAAATCGAAATATTTCTCCCTTCAATTTCACAAATGGTTCATTTTCGTAGCTGATACAGGCTTGACTGGCATGAAGAAAATCCCTACCAAGTATCGCTCGAACATTTCCCAACGTTTCATTGTCATAAACTATGGCGGTCCAATTCATGTTCCACTTCCCATCTTCAGGACCTATTGAAATGACGGCGGTCCCCCAAGTTCGCAGAGAATGTCCAGTCACACTGGTCAGTTTGTATTTGCCCGCGTCCCAAGTATTTATGTTATGTCTTTGAACCATTCCAATCGGTATGAGTGTCACTGCCGCACGTATCCACTAAACAATGACATAACTCTTCGTTTATTCTCAATTGGATTATATGTGGTATATCCTGATTTTCTTCAGAAGCTACTTCCGGAATAGTCATAGTAAATTGATCACGTTCATACATTCTGTCGTTGCCTATCCTAAAATTATTCTGCCCCCATTTTCGTTGTCGGCCTCCATCTTGGCAGTAAGATATCGGCCTTCTTAGTTTAACTGCCTTTTGTTCTCTTCACTCCGGGAAAAACCTGATGCGGAAAATCTCGATTCCTGTCTCCGTTTTGGAACAGCACCTGAAGATGGTCCCATCTTCTCACGTCCCATTTGTTCCCGAGCTTGGTTATCTCGAGCTCTTGCCATCGGTGGTCCCCAATTTCGTGGAGGTGGTCCCCAATTCCGTGAAGGTGGTCCCCAATTTCGTGAAGGTGGTCCCCAATTCCGTGGAGGTGATCCCCAATTCCGTGAAGGTGGCCCTGATGCCCCTTGGAATCTTCTACCAAAATTTTGGGATCCAGGTTTGTGTTCTTCTGGTGCATTTCTAGGACAGTCTCGTGCCCAGTGCCCCTCGTAGTTGCAGGAAAAACATACATTCGAACCCATGGGCTGCGTGCTCTTTGTCCTACGACATTCTCTAGCTAGATGTCCTGGTTTTCCACAGGTGTAGCAAACTCTCTCTGTTTCCACTGTCGAAATCTTCATGTTTGACATTCTTCCTTGCATCATCAAGAGAGTGGTCTCTTGGAGTTTCACCAAATTTTCCGCCTTTTCCAAATCCAAATTTTCTTCCCTCAACAGCAATACTCCTGTTTCTTTCATCAAGTCCTTACGTAACCCGATTTTGAACTGATTCAAAAGAAGCTCCTTATTCTTTTTCCTTGCTTCTTCTTCTGGAGTGGCTCCGCTCAAATCTTCCCGTAGCAACTTTGCACCTATAATGCGTAACCGCGTACAAAAAGAAGATACTTCTTCATCGAGTCTTTGAAAACATCGACTGAGATTCCATTGACTTTCTCCCGGTAGCTTAGATGGAGTGAATTTTTTCAAAAATTTATTTTTGAGATCGTAATATGAGAGCGAGTCCAACCCTGTATCCGATTTTAAATAGTTATAAGCTTCCCCGATAAGCTTGAATTTGAGTAATTTGACAGTTTCGTCTTCTGTCCACCCGTCTAATTTTGAACGCAATTCTAACTTTTCAAAATATCTTTCCGCGTCTTTCCCAGAAAAATCATCTAAGGTAGTAGCTACCATCCCTAGCGAATACATGGCGGGCACCCTCAAGCTTGTAGGTGCAGTCGTCGAAATCGGGACATTGCCTCCAATGGTGCTGGTACTCGTCGTCAACGTAGTTGTGTTAGTAGTTTGGGGAGGAGTAGTAACCATAATCTTACATTAAATTATTAGCAAGAAAGCAACTTCCACCTACCTTTCTTTCTCTGAAAAAAACCTCTATAATTCGAAGTAGCTCTTTGCATTGACTTTTCGAAAAAAAATTACTTGCAATTCTTCAACTTGATGCAATACTTCCATAATCAAACTCAAAACTAATTGTTTTTACTTTAGTAAAAAAAAAATTGGAATGTGAAAAAGTTTCCCGATTTTTTTTTTTAAAAAAACCTTATTATTTCTATGTTAACGAAAAATCATCAAACTTCTTGGAATTCCAACAGAGATTCTAAAATCCGAAGAGGAAGGTCCCTTCTCTCTAAATTTCCCTGTATGTTAACTCAATAATCTAACCAGAATAAAAACAACAGCAATAAGCGCCAAAACTCAATTAGAAATGATGAACTTCTTCCGTCGGTAAGAGTCCGTCGGCAAAACTATAATTATTTTATTTTCTTTACAGGGCTATTTTGGGTGAAAAAAAAATGTTTCATCATATTTTTTTCTTGTCCTACCTACTAGTAAAATCTATTCAACTAATAAGATTTTTACCAAATTATCAAGAAAATTCGAGATATTTCTTCAATGTCTTATTCCGAGCTACTTCGAAAAAACCGATAAAAATTATTTGCGCAGGGCTCCTTTCCACTCACAAAAATATACCGTTTCACGGCACACTCTTCAAATGAAATTATACCTTTAATAAAAACTCCTTTGATCACATTTGGGCCACACTAAATGAACAGACTAAATAAATTGAGATAGGGCCAAGAAAATAAATTCAATTAACGTTATTTATTCCTAGCTTTCTACAGTAGAACTACTAATCTCTTCCTCAGAAAAAAGTCAAAAATTATCCCACCGCTGTCACCATTTGTTACATCTGCCCTGTGTAGTTCTACTATATTGATGTTCAGGGCAGTGTAATTTTAATAAAAATACATTCCTTTCACCCTCGTAGTCCAAAAAGACATCAGTTCGGCCTGCGCGCAATTTAGTGAAAATACATATAAAAAAAACACATAGACATGATCGAAATATCAATTCCTGAAAAAATTTTGATTAGAAAAAACGGCAATAGTATCAAAATATTTTAGTGAAAATACATATAAAAAAAAAACACATAGACATGATCGAAATATCAATTCCTGGAGCTCAGCAAAATGTGAAGTATTTATCTCCAAAACACATTTGTATTCATTTAACAGAATGGAATGGAAAGAGACGAGTACCCTGTATCGATTATTCTCATTTGCAAAAAGCGTACTGTACAACTTAAAATTGAAAAGAAATCCTCCCCAGAGATTATAAGTGGTTAGTTACATTAACATACAGCTTCAAATCGCTTACCCTGTGTGCTGAGCTGCTATTCCCTACCAGTGGCAGATAATCCAGAACTTCATCAAATCCCTGAATTCACGAATTGTTTTCCAGTGCACGATCACCGTCACTATTTTCCGTTCCGTAGCGGGTTCTACGCTGAACACACGCGTGTACTAATTACCACCGAAACGATACTTAACCCTTAATCCAGGGCGTCGCGACGCAACCTCGCCTTAAACTCTCGACGCGTTTTCGCCGTCTCCCCGTATTGCCCACTTGACCGTCCGATTTCGCGAACCCTGACCGACTCCCTTGCCCGCCTCCAAAATTATTATTTACTCCCTTCGTTTCTTAAAACGTTCAATTAGGCCCACCTTTTAATCCCAATTTTTCTCTTACAGCCCCGCCTTCAATGCAATGGCGTTTGTAGTTTTTTTATTTTATTATCCCTTCAACGGCGATCTGTATAAATCCCACGCAAAAATTGGTTATCTTAAAGTTTCCAACTCAGCGTTTCTCAGTCGGGCGAGAAAAATGATATTTTTTCTGCCTTGGGTGGTCCTACTTATCGTTATGAATAACCCATTGATCGTTTTATCAGTCTAGACAATTCTGTAACGATTCTGTATCTGCAGGTGTCTGGGCAGGAGTATCTCATTTCATTTACCGATATGATTATTGGAATATATTTCCAATCGTATACTCGAAAATATTTGCTGAACGAAATATGTAATGAACTGAGTTCGTTTGTACAGGGTACTACATTACATTATATTCCCATTAAAAGATCCGAAACTACTCGACTATCGATTACTCAGGTTCCTTAAGTTCTTTTGTCATATGTATTCAGAAGATAATATACAAGTTAAGTGGAGCACGTAACAACTGATGGAATCGTAATAAGAATTATTATTTCCTACAAACTCATTTGGCAACGCTGTTTACATCAATACCTGTTAGGATATTTGATCTACTGAATAGAAATCCATTGGGCAAATTCTACAAGGTTCCAATGAAGGAAGACAACAAAGATTTCTGGAATCCTTTTTTTGAAGATGCCTTATGATACTTGAAAAGTCTCAAACTACTGATAGAAGACTCCAATTTTGGATTTCTCCTTCACAATAAATTCAATTATTGGAATGTGTGAAGAGTACATTGACAAACATTAACAAGTTGAAATACATGTTAACTTAACATAATGTATTTTACAATAATAATGATTAACTTTTCAGGGAAGGAAATGGTTGGAATAATAACCCAACATCATTTTAGTTTCATTACACCGAGGCTGATGTTGCAACACGATATGGAAAATGTTTATGGAAATTGTTTTACTTACTTCCATTTTAACAACAACAACCTGAAATAACACTGCATGAAATGCCTTCAATTAAAAAATATAATTTAGATATTAATGATAGGATTATTGACAATGAAGAATTTCAAGGAAGATGGATTATTGACAATGAAGAATTTCAAGGAAGATTCAATTCCTTCCTACATTATCCAACTTGAGAGAAGATGTTGATACATTGCAGGTTTTGTAGTGAAGAGCATAAAAAAGTAATAAAGTGTGCTTCCGCACTAGAAGAAGAAAGAAAAGCAAGTGCAGATCTTGATTACTTCAAATTATTACATAGAAAATACAGAACTGCCTCTTTTTCTGGATTAATCAAGACTTCTGCAGATGTTGTGAAGTGTTGTATGTTTACAGAGAGAAAAATCAAGCAAATAATGGCGGAAAAAAAATATGGATGTTTTTGTAGAACTATTTTGGGAACTCTTTTTGAAGATAAAAACATTGTTTTCTAAATTAGATAAACATGTTTTTGATATAGCTTATATACGAGATGTACCACAAAATGAAAGTGATAAAATTTATTATACAAATTTAGTAAAATACCATAGTGTTGTTTGGTTGCAAGCAAAGAACTGAATAGGAAGAAGCTATCAAAAATTTGACTTTCTTCACATCAATAATATTATACCAATGAATTATGTTAAATCTTTTTTTTATTTATAGCGTGTACCAAAAAGTACTAGTAACTTAAAAATTGATGAAAAATCAACTTCATTAGTATACCTCCGATATTCTAAATCTGAGTTGTCCATTGGATGACAATGAAATATTCTCAATGGTTTTTTATGAGTGCGCGCGCGTGGGTAATGAATTTGGGAATCTTGTCTAACCGACAAGACAAATCTCCAAGATAAGGGCTGAGTCTCAATAGATTGCAGCATGGAAACAGCTCTACCAGGTGCAACACCTTGCCAGGTGAGCGACTCGTCTACAGGCAACTCCGAGTTCCAATATGGAAAGCTATTACAAGAAAGGATACGACCTTAGAGGCATTCAGGCATAATCCCACGAATATTAGTTTCGCCCTACCGCCCGCTCGAGCAAAGTTTCTTGATTACTTTTCTAAAGACCCGATTTTCTTTACTAACGAAAAACTTAATATTTCTTTTTTGATAGCCCATTACAGGTTTCTCGATAGGCATAAACTTATATCACGAATAAATTCAATACTTCTTGGGACGACACGCTATATTCATAGCATTCACATTTAAATTCCCCAATATTTTTACTTTGTGCCAAAATATTTTTTAGGCACTAAATACTTGTAAATTGTTTGTTACTTTAACTTCAAACTGCAAGGGAGAAGTGAATTGTGATTGTTATTCAGTCTCCATCATACCTACCCATTCTCTTGAAATGATAATCAAAGAATAAAACCAAATTATCTTTGAAATAAAATATTTTATCATGTGAAATACTGCATACAATTTAGTTCTTGTCAAATAAATAATTCAGATAATGGGGAAGTCACTTCGCGATAGCCACTAAAAATTATTCTTTTAAATAAGCCTTTTTTCCCGAAACCTTAGAAATTCCTCATAATTTCAGTTGCCCTCCACTATTCAATTCGATCTCAAGTATACCCATCTACAGAAAGTTCTCATGGTAAAAGTCAGTATGTTTCAGTTAATAAAGGTTATAAATTTCACTGAAACCCTCTCTGTTATGGCAGCGGTTTTACTGCGCATGCCCATGTGTGTACCATGCGGTACAGTATGGCTCGTTCCAGCAAAACGGTATTGGCCTTCTAGTTCTATCGTTGAGTGGTAATACGTGGAAGAGATATTTGTGTTTCTTTTATATTTTTATATAACATGTGTTTAGATGATTATATCCTTTTTCTAACATAATTTCTTATGTTTTTTGTATGACGAAGTTGAATTAATGGTTTACATTGAATATGTGGCACGTCAATTTGATATAATATAATGTATAGTATTTCAGGAATAAAATACCTTTTACTGTGGCGGAGGAGTTTGGAAAAAGGATATATATATATATATATATATATATATATATATACCTATATATCCAGTCGCAGATGATTCCACATCTGATTTTATGAACATCCTGTTCATATTTTCAAACAAATCAGAATTTCACAGCTTTGGCAGGCAAATAACTATTATTGTAGTGTGGTGACCGCAAAATCCTGAAGCGTTATAAAAATAATGTTTGGTGATTTATTTATGCAACAAACGGTCACAGGCGCGGGCAATGGGTGCAATTGACTCCCCCCCTTCCTTATACGCACGACCGAAGCACTTTTTTTGAACAATTTCAAAACTGTGATAAGAGCTTCTCTTCTCCTAAAATATGAATTGATACTATGGCGATAGAAATGGATTCACGAAACGGCATAAAAGCTTCCTATATTGGCTAGGTGCGATGAGGATGCATTTCCTTTAAAGGTCGTTATACATGATGGCCCATCGTGTGGAGGGCGTAGTGGCGTCAGATGGCTTATGGCGCGATGGGATGGTCTAGAAATGGCCTAGGTGTCGGTTATCGTCCGCACATCAAAGGATAGTGGGCCAGTGATGGCATTACGCGTCCAGTTTGAACTCAGTTTTCGGGGTCGGAGATCATGAATTTTTTATCAAAATTCATAAATTCAAGATGGCGGACGAGTTTTGTGATTATAGTTTGATTCTTTTCAAAATTGGTATGTGGGGGTTTTCGGGGTTGAAGTGCAAGTTGAGAACCGCTCCAAGGGGAGCGGGGGAGGATGGCAAGTAGATAGTAACTCTCGTTCACACATAGCGTGAAGGGGGTATATTATCCATGGGCCCTCATCCTCAAGAGAGGCATGGTGTGGTGTGTAATGCTGTATAAATTAGAGTCGAAAACAATATTTCAGCACAAATGAAGTATCTTTACGTCATTTACATCGTAGATCGTATGCTTTTGAGGTTATATTATGTTTCTGGACTATGCTAATACATTTAATTCATGAAATACTTTATTTACTCATTCAGCGATATGAAAAATGTCTATTATATAATGTTCACTGCACTTCAAACACTCATCACTTTCCACGTTTTTCTCAGTTAAAAATTTTAAGTATAACAGCAATGGATGTCATAGTTCATCCATTATCAATTGCAGAAGCATAAAAAACAAGTTTCCCAGTCTTGAGACGGAATCCTTTGAGCAGCAGAGGCGGAGATAACTAACTTTATTTAGATATTTTAAAAATATGTTAAAATAAAAAATATGCCATAAACTAGGAAGTATGTAATAATAGGCAATCAGATCATCATAATTTCATTTTTCCACGGTGGAAAAAAAGTCATATTTTCCAACAAAACACACCAAAACTATAGAATATTTTAAAACCTATTTCGATCCCAGACTAGAGACGCTACTGGCTTTTTTGTATTCAGACCTCCTGAAACACGTATAAAACTGGTGATTTCTTAGTCTCAACGTATAGACACACACACACAAGCATTATCATTGGCTTGCGGTTCGTTTTAGTTGGCTGCTGAAGAACTAGACAGCTGTCACTCAAACCCACGTTGACCTTTTGATATCCTTTTGCTCTTCCCTTCGCCGACGCAGAATGTTTACGAGTAGTACACATTATTTTTCTTTCCGATCCTTCGAATATACGCTCGTGTTAGCGAAGTGAGTTTTTGATTTGCTCCCTATAGAAACAGCTGCAATTGAAAATGGTTAAACTATACTTGGATCAGTGACGAAACAGTGTTCATCGAATTAATTCGAGCCAAAGATATAATATGGAATTCGCATATTATAATACGGGAGTAGAAAATAGTAGTTTATGTAACAAGTATGCAAAGTGAGACTTAAGCGGACGAATCGGAATGTTTAGTTAGGGACGAGGCGCCAGCCGAGTCTGGAATATGAAGATAATGTCCCCTAAAGCCATTTGCGTACGTGTTGCATACAACATTTTTTGTATTAGCTTTCCAAATAAACAGAACAGAAATGCCACACATATTTCCTCGCATGCACGGCGATAATAAAGTTATTCACTGATAAAAATGACCGAAATTCTTTTGCCATAATAATCAACTTTGTGCAAAACATATTCACCCTGAGTTCTGATGAAAAATGTATGGGTGCTCCATAACATTACATTTCCTCTATACGAGCATATAGTCTACTCGACAAGTTGAAAATGGTCTAAAATAGAGATACTGCTCTTAAAATTATGTGTGATAGCTCATTGGATCCGGAATAACGCCTAGAAAAATGTGCCAAAAGCGTGTATTAGCACATAAAAAATTGCAAAAGTTATAAACAATTAAAGATGAAAAAAAATGGCATTTCGTTTTTTGCCAATATTTCATAAACTATTAATATTTAAGAAATTTCAAAAAAAGATTCTGAAAGAGGAGGAAATTTTCAATAAAAAACTCCGAGCTCCCAGAACTCTATCTCCATTATTTATAATTTTAATTCAACGCTGAAAATGGGTCTCCGAGCGACATTTTTATGTTGCGCGCGCGGCGTCAAAGGCGAGTACGACACATTAATTAATTTATTTAAGGTATTAAATATATTTTTTTTAATTTGGAAAAATTATGGTGTATTCGGAACACTATAAATAATTTATTCCCGTTGGAAATTTTACTTAAAGTTAGTTTTCCAACAAGTTAAACGATTGTTAACTAACAAAATTTTCTCGAACTTCCGTCTTAATTGTAAATGAAAAAAATGTTTAAATAATTGTCGTAAAAATTGTTCGCTTCGTAGAGCCTTTCTTATATACATTCTCAAAAAGATCACGCCAAAAAAAAAATATTCATACTTTATAATAATTTTTGTACTTGAACAAAAACAAAAAATCCAAGTAACGTTGTTGAAAAAAATATGTTTTCTCTTAATTATCATATTATTGTTTTTTAATTAATACAAGATATAAATTGATTTGCAAAAAAAAAATTTCCCGTTATTTGTTGATAAATTTTTTATAAACAAATTGAATATTTCAATAATTTTGAAAATTTTTTCCACCATTATATTATGAATATTTGATTTTTGAAAAAAAAATTCCTTAATAACAATTTTTAATTGTTTATAATAGTTTTTTTATATTTCTATTGTTTAAATAATTAGTTGAGGAATTATTTTTTTTCTAAAAATCATAATTGACAGTCCTCTATAAAGTAACAAAATTTTTTTTTATCAACAATTCCATTGTTTATTAACTTACCAATTTGTTATAATTTTTTTTAACTTTGTTAGATTTTTTCTGAAACTCCTAAAATTTAAAAAAACCATATATAAAATATGAAAAAAAAATTCAATTTTTTATTGTACTTTGGGAATTGGAATTGGGAAAAAGTGGGAAATTTTTTTATTTGTTATATATGTTTGTTTTTGTAAATTTTAGAAGTTTCAGAAAAAACCTAACAAAGTTAAAAATTTGTTCATAACAAATTGGTAAGTCAATAAACAATGGAATTGTTGATAAAAATATTTTTTTGTTACTTTATAGAGGACTGTAATTATGATTTTTAAAAAAAATTTTTAACAATTAAAAATTGTTACTAAGGAGAAAATGTTTTTTCAAAAATCATTATATTTGTAATATAATGAAGTTGTGAGAAAGAAATTTTCAAAAATATTGAAATAATCAATTTGTTTATAAAAAATTTATCAACAAATGTCGGGAAAATTTTTTTTTGCAAGTCAATTTGTATCTTGTATTAATAAAAAAAATAATATGATTAAAATAAAAAATTTTTTTAATTTTTTTAATTTTATTCGTATATAAGAAAGGCTCTACGAAGCGAAAAATTTTTACGACAATTACTTAAACATTTTTTTTCATTTACAATTAAGACAGAAGTTCGAGAAAATTTTGTTAGTTAACAATCGTTTTAACTTGTTGAAAAATCAACTTCAAGTGAAATTTCCAACGGGAATAAATTATTTAGTGTTCCGAATACACCATAATTTTTTCAAATTTAAAAGAAAATATTTAATACCTTAAATAAATTAATTAATGTGTCGTACTCGCTTTTGACGCCGCGCGCGCAACCTAAAAATGTCGCTCGGAGACCCATTTTCAGCGTTGAATTAAAATTATAAATAATGGAGATAGAGTTCCGGGAGCTGGGAGTTTTTCATTGGAAATTTTCTCCTCTTTCAGAATATTTTTTTTTGAAATTTCTTAAATATCAATAATTTATAACTTTTGCAATTTTGTATGTGCTAATACACGCTTCTGGCACATTTTTCTAGGCATCATTCCGGATCCAATGAGCTATCACACATAATTTTAAGAGCAGTATCTCTATTTTAGACCATTTTCAACTTGTCGAGTAGACTAATAATATTATGCGATACTGGAAAAACGTTTGATTTCATTTTTTCATTATAGCTTCTAAACCGTACAAGTAAATGAAAAACTTCAGGAGAACAAAAAGATGTTAAATGAAACAACATAATCTGTCAGTGGCGGCGAAAAAAAAATCTGAAGGGTTGAACAAGGCTTGACTCTGAAAAAATGAGGTCCCTGTAAATTATATGAGAAATGAATTATTTTGTAACGTGCGCACTGTTGAATGGATTGTACTTGCCTAAGTTGAATTGATTATTGTCGAAAATGTCGAAGTAAACTCCAAAAAATCTTGAAAAAAAAATTTTTTTTCACCCTGTATTCACCCTGTACCTCGAAAACCAAGTCATTTGAGACATATGTTTATAAACACTTTTCGTCCTGAAATCTTCCAAAGAATCACCTCCCGAAGTTTGGCAACGTACTTAATTAGCACCCTATAGATATGTATATATATATATATATATATATATATATATATATATATATATATATATATATATATAAACTTTGAAAGGATATCCCTTGAGGTTGCAGTTATGAAAAAACAGCCGATGAAATAAAATAAAAACTATTTTAATTTGTCAAGATTCCAAAAAAAAATTTTTTCTCTATCAAGACATTAACTTCTAGTTAAATCTGTAAATGTAGCCATCCATACGGTAGTGTCAGGAAGTTGTGCTAAAATCTATCAAGCGATTGTTTATCAATGACACGCGTTAATTTTTCATGAAATAAGTATTACAAAAGAATATTTCAAAGAAAACGTGTGCTGTCACTACAAAATTTCAAATAATCTATAGTTTATTGCGTCTCCTGAAACGTTTTTAGGATATTAATTGAAAGTTTTCTACGTAAACAAAAAGAGTCCGTTAAAGTGTTGCCATGACGACTTTGAGTACAAGTCTGCTAAAGTAGCATTTTGTGGACTCTTTTCAGTATCCAAAGTAGGCATTTTGTGGAGAGAATCTTTATTTTTTGGAGTTGACTCTTCATTCCCTTTGCAAATGCATGACATTGATAAATAAGTTCAGTAGGGTGGTCCTAAATGTGCTATGTGAAGTTGACAGGAATTTTTATCAATTCTATTATCCCCAAATGGATGGCACGATATAGAGGGTAGATACGGTGATCCTAAATGTGTATTATAAATTTCAGTTCAATTTCCACACTTCATCCCTTTTCGAAACGGATGACATTAATACAGAATGTCAATTTGGTGTTTCTCAGTGTGCACTGTGAATTTTTCCAACGGAACTAACGTCTTTTTTAAGGATTAATTTTCCTTGGCCAGCACGGGCCTCGGGAGAATGGGGTTATTTTGAAATTAAACATTGATAAAACATTTTTAGGGCTGTACGAAGTCAATTTGATCGGTCGATTGGCCAAGTGATATATTTGACCCCAGTCAATTGAGCGGTCCTACATCAAACACGGGTCGTCCTAGTCAAAGCCCGGGTGAGCGGCCGTCTCGGATGGTAACGCCCATGAGAAAAATTAAACATTCGTAGCGCCAGACTGGGACACGATGGAAAGGTCCAAATGCAGACTTCATTCGATTTTTTGACAGATCAGTTGGAGAAATAAATTTGACTGTTCTGGATACAGTTTTACAGTCAAGGGCTTTCAAATGACATATTGCAAATCAAGTTCCGTGCGCTATAGTTTCTGTCATTTTTTAATAGAGACACTTCCGTTTGACAGATGACATCCAAAAACTAATGGTCGCATTCGGGGCAGAAACTGTATCGTCGTACCAAATTTCAGCTCGATTGGTCAAACGGTTCGGCAGTTATTGTGGAAGATTACAGACAGACAGACAGACTTCACTCTGGAAATGGTCTCAATAGTCTCGGGGGACCTCAAAACGAATATTTCCGTCGATATCTCGATTTTTTTTCGCACGATTATATTACTTGACCCCGGGGGAGGGGGGGGAAATCAAGTAAAACTCAAGGGGGTAATACCTGTTAGAACGATTTATTGAAGCACCTAACAATATCCGATATATCAATGAAATTATTGTTCAATGGAATATTTGTTAACCTATTTTCGTGTAATGCAACATAATGTTCTAAGAATATGTTGAGGCAATATTCGAGGAAGATAATGAGATAAAAGTCGATAAAAAATATTATCTTCACCATCTCATTCGTTCTTGGATTAAAGAAATATTATAAAAAAATATTGTTTTTTCAGGAAATAGGTATAAGGCTGATTTATGAAACGACAATTGAGAGCATTTTCAATTGCATTATTGAATTCAGAGTAGGACGATATTTATATTGATTTGTCGTACAATTGGAGGTGTAATGGGGGTAAAAACGCTGAAAAAAATTTGATTGTAGAATCGATTTCAGAATGCTGAAATACGTGCAACTTATATTTGAAATAATTGGTCATCGTTGAATAAAATACCCATATTCAAATTTTATTTTTCATACTTCATGTATCTATTGTAAGATATCTTTTAATATGAACTTTTTTTACTCAATTGAATATTTATAATATATACTGTGTGTAAACATTAGAAGTAATAAATATATTGTGTAGTAAGGATTGGAACGGAAAAAACTCACTTTCACATCCTAACAGCAATGGTATATTTTCGATTTCAGAAATTTTATCGAGGGTAATATCATAAGTGCTAGGGGTTTTATCGCTCAAAATTTTTTGTAATTTTCGAGAAAGCATTTTGCCTGGAAATTTTACTAGTGCGATTTGCGGTCTTATTATCTGAAACCACGAAAGCGAAGCTTGAGTGGTTTATTCTTTGATAATAAGGCCGCAAATTGCAGGAGTTAAATTTCCTAGAGGCAAAATGCTTAAAGGAAAATTTGAAAAAATTTGCGATAAAATCCTCTAGTTCAAATGTTATTTGATGAACATATTTCACGAATTTGAAACTGGATAAAATTATATCATGACTCTATCCCGAGGGCCATCTGCAAACTTGAAATAATGAATAAATATGATTGATGGTGATTTTGGTGTGAGTGTGCTTTTGTATTAGTTTTTAAGGTGTAATAAATTGAGACGGGGTGTAAAAATATGTAAAAAATGTTTTTGGGATTGGATTTGTGCGGTGATGTTATATGAAAAAAAAGTTAAACTTGAAAAATTATTCTGAAGTAAAGGGGTTTGAACTGCCCACCTCTGGCTTCGCAGTCATACACCTTAATAGTTTGGCCACTGGCTTTTTGATAATAGTGTATTGTGCTTTATCCACTAGTCCACGAGAATTGTTGTTGATGTTATGAAAATAAGGGTTTTCAATTATTCATTGCCCTACTTGAAAACCCGAGGCTTTTTAGCATGCTGAAAAAGGTATATTTGAATTAAAATAACAAATCATTGTAATAGTGAGTTGAGAATCCCTTATTTAATCAATTTTACAATTCCTGTCTACCTAACTAGGAATTGAATGCGTGGACATATAATTTTATCGCAAAACAATATCGAATCTACTGTTGGTTTTATCAGTATAACAGCGAGAAGACGTTTTATCACTTATAATTGCACGAGAGGTTTGTATTTTATCGGGTAAAATTGGGTTGTTTAATGAGAAACTTGCCTAGCAATTAGACGAGAAAAACTGTCAATTATTAAAAACGCGACACCGAAGGTGGAGCGTTTTCAGGTTGACAGTTTTTCGAGTCAAATTGCTAAAGGAAAAGGTTTAGAATTTGAACAACACAAATTTACCTGATATCAATACAAACATTGAGTGTAATTCGGCAGGACAATTTAATGAATAAGAAATTTAGAAACAACTAACACTGCGATAATTGATAAACAAATGAATAAGTGAAAAAACCACTAGTGCATTTGTCGCTGTAAAAGTTGCAGCTAACTTTTGGCGCTGTCAAACTGACAATTGCAAAAAATTGGTTTATTTTTCAACAAGTTAGGCATTTGTTAATTAGTCATTTTTCGGAACTCGGTTTTCATAATAAACGGCTTACATTTTTTAATAATAGCTCTAAAAAATGTTCGCTCCCTAGAGATCACGTTATAAAAGTTTTTAAAAGTTGTTTCTTATAATTTTTTAAAGTTAACAAAAAATTAAAAATTGAAAACAAATTGTTACATTTTTTTTATCCTTATGTTTTTGCATCAAACAAAGGCTGTTCAACAACATTCGATAAAAAAAATTATAACATTTGTTTATAAATTGTATAAAAAAAAAATATTTTTTCCATTTTGTTGCCTGGAAAATAAAATAATTTTTCAAAAACAATGTTTTTCTTAAAAAAAATTCTAATTGTTTATAATCGGTTTTTTTTATTTCGATTATTTAAATGATTAGTTAAGAATTATTTTTTCTCTAAAAATCTTAATTGGTATTTATAAACAAATTCCAAATCTCATTATATTTTTTTCTGAAACTACTAAAAATTACAAAAACAACCATATGCAACAAAGTGTCGTTTTTTTTTAAATTTTTTATAGATTTTTCTAATATTACGGTATAAAAATGTAATTTATAGTAGTTTCAGAAAAAAAATATGAGATTTGAAATTTGTTTATAACAAATTTTAATTAAAAATTATTTTTTATTTTTATTTAAAATAAATATAAACAATAAGAATTTTTTGAAAAACTTTGTTTTTAAAAAAATATTATATTTTCTAGACAATAAAATGGCTAAAATATATTTTTTTTAATATTAAACTAATACATTTGTTTATAAACAATTTATAAACAAATGTTCTAAATTTGTTTTTCTATTGTTATTAAATGCCTTCGTTTGATGCAAAAACAGCATCAATAAAACATGGATTAAAAAAAAGACATTTTTTTAATTTTTTGTTATCTTTAAAAAATTATAATAAACAAAATAAAGAACTTTTAAAAACTTTTATAACGTGATCTTGTTGAGTATATTTACAGTGTGTCTGGCACCATATGGAAAACTTTTTTATTATTTGTTTTATGAAAAAAAGTTATTCCTGATAAAAAGTTCTGCATGGCCTATAACCCAAAATGAAATATACATTTTTTGCATTTGTATACGAGGTGTGTCGAAAAATGTAAATTTTGTCATGAATAAAGTACCTTTATTTTTTTACAATATCGACAATCTTTATTAAGAAAACTTAATCCTAATTGAAAACTACGGTCAGATATCCAATATTATCCATCTACCATGAAAAAAAGATTTTGTTATTTTTACTAACTTTCTCTGTATTAGCATTGATAATTTAGATCAACATTTAATCTAGGATGCACTGACAAATTCTGTGTGGTATCAATTTGTCTACACGTTGACATTTAATCTTGGATGCACTGAAAAAACAAATGAATTTTTATAGCAAACGTCAAAACGCTAGTTAGAATTTATAAATGTTATAAATGTTACTTTTTAGTTAACTTGTTATCTTCCGTTTAATTTAAATTTTTTAATTCGAATGCAATAGCAAATTGTTAGATAATTTATCAATGAACCGAAAGATCATCATGTTTATCAATAAAATAAATGTTTCAATTTGCAAAATTAAATTTATTTTTACCAAAAATTTATTTAAGATCGTTTTTTTATGTTAAGTAGATAATATTGGATATCTGACCGTAGTTCTCAATAAGAATAAACTTTTCTTAATAGATTGTCGATATTGTAAAAAAAAGGTACTTTACTCTTGAGCAAAATTTATATTTTTCAACAAACCTCGTATAAAAATGCAAAAAATGTATATCTGATTATTTCATTCTGGGTTTTAGGCCATGCAGAACTTTTTATCATAAATAACTTTTTTTAATAAAACATATAATAAAAATGTTTTCCATATGGTGCCGACTTAATTGGACACAGTGTATATAAGAAGGGCTCCAAGGAGCGAACATTTTTTTAGAGCTATTATTCAAACATTTATGCCGTCCGAAAAATAAGGACTAATTAACAAATGCCTAACTTGTTGAAAAATGAACTTTTTTTTCCAATGGGACCTTGTTCTTTCAAGTAAGTATTAGAAACAAACCATAATTTATTCAAATTTTTAAATTGATATTTAATACTTCATAAATAATGGAGATAGGGTTCCATGAGTTTGAACTTTTTTATTCGAAATTTCTTCCTCTTTAAGAATATTTTTTCGGATTTTCGCTATCGCTCATAATTTTGGAGTTATTCCCAAAACTGAACCCTTTTTTTTGTTAATGACAATTGCAATTTTTGTCACCAAAAAAAAACGTCTTTCTCAGAATTGCATCCCAAATCGAATGAGCTATTGCTCATAGTTTTGGAGACTTCGGTCTATTTTTCGCAGGAAACTCATTTCTCGACTAGAATAAAAATCTTCCATAAAATACCCTTCTACTTCAACCTAATGAATAATGAAAACAAACTAGGTATTCCAAAATGCGAATTCCTAACTATGTACCTACTTATATGTTACAATTTTCCTGAGTCAACGAATATGAAAATATCACAAGAATATTTATTTCATTTTCCACTTCCCAAAAAATGACAAATTATTCTAGAAAATCTTTACATAATTACGTCTCCTGTACATTCTTATTTAATTACTTGAAAATGTATACTTATATCTACATCCGTGGTGGCATACGTCTCCCGATCTTTAAATCACCGTTTCCACTACCTACAACCTAACTATACCTATACGTATAATAAACAATTAATAATAAAATCATACTCACCGAATCGTACCGGCCTTCTCTTTGTAGCAAATAATTTCTATAGCGAACACTGATAGCGCTATCAAAAGTGACCATAAAAAGTAATTCATTTTGACCTTTTTCAAAAATTTCCTACTTGTTCACAAACTGATATCGACAAACTTTGCTGATGAAGCAGAATGGGAAAATTATCATTTGGTATCTATTTATATATTTACTGGAGTTCGGAAGATCAGAGGAATACGCGGGATTCACAGAAAGTGCTTTATCGGAATTCGCCGATTGTAATAGTTTTTATCGCAATATTTTGTATAACCTAAATAAATCAATATATATCAAACACTTAAAATGATCATAGAGTTCTGGGAACTGAACAATGTTGAAAGTAATCAAAATTGAATTACCGGACTTCAGTATTGATAATGTCTAAAGGATGGCGCTGTGGTTTTAGTCAATGGTCTGGGATTCCCAAAGATGGTTTTAGTCAACGGTCTGGGATTCCCAAGGAAGGAAATGAGATGCCTGGCGCCTGGCCTGGTTTATTTCTTGTTTTGCTTCGTACTTCGTACAGGTAGATTTGAAATATCGGGTTAAATAAATGGTAATTTCATGATAAAATGTACAGTACACAGTGTAGAATGTGTGCCGATTCCTTATGACGGTATTATGGAATAAAAAGTTCCTTATAGCTGGTAGGTACATTATTCCTGAACTGCTTTCCAGGAAGAAATACAATCAGTTCCATGCACTAAAGATGAAATTTTACAGGGGTATCTAATCATGTTTAGCTATATGGCAGCTGGTGTAGGTAACACAAAGAGCAGTTTCCCCATTATCTTTCATATAATTTGAACTTCCACTTCATGATATACCAGGTGTCCTAAAAAATGACAAAACACCTTAAAATGCATTCCCTAGAAAACTGCTATTGTGTGGAAAAATAAACCTGAAAAGTAATAGCATTGATGAACGAATCAAGTTTATTACTGTAGTGTTTGATAAATTTGCTTTATCTGTAATCAATACTTTCGGTTTCACGGCCCTTCAAAGGTTAACTTTGGTTCCTCCCCTTTTCGCAAAAAAACAATCCTTATATATTTTGAAATGGCGAAAAAAAGGGTTTTTCTAATATGGTCGAATTAACCACCAAAATAAAGTCACCTGTTTTCAAAATGAAAAAGGCAGATAAATACATTTTCATTCAAGGAATAATTTGTGGGAAAAACCCTGAGATCCGTCAAATTTTATTTTTAGTTGCCACTTAAATGTAATTATACATACAGGGTGATTCGTGTAAGAGGTATAACGCATCGATATTTTTTAAATATAAAGCCTCTCTTATAACGTAATGCTTACAAGCTTTTATTTAGTTTCACCTGTCCCGGCGTCTGACTGTAATCAAATGCTGCAAGTTAAATTTGATCCACTTCTAGTTGCCCGATTTACGTAAAATTTGGAATGGTGTTCATAGTTCCCGTGACAATGCATTATGGAATTTTTGTTAGAGAAAAAAGAAAATGGCGGCTCTAAGATGACCGACGATCTCTGGTATTATGGTCCTATTCGACCTATTCTATTCAAAATTGGTATGTGAGGATTTTCGGGGTCGGAGATTATGAATTTTTATTCAAAATTAACTAATTTAAGATGGCGGCTCCAAGATGTCGGACGAGTTTTGTAATTAGGGTCCGATTCGATTCAAAATTGGTATGTGGAAGTTTTCGGGGTTGAAGAAAATGAATTTTTTGTCAACATTCATAAATTCAAGATGGCAGACGAGTTTTGTAATTATGGTCCGATTCTATTCAAAATTGGTATGTGGGGGTTTTTGGGGTCGGATATTATGAATTTATTTGCAAAATTCATAAATTCAAGAGAGATTATGAATTTAATCGAAAATTATTGATTTTTTGTCAAAATTCATAAAATTGAAGATGAGGAACTAGATAGCTCAGAACTTACAGAAAAAATGACGATGCATTTACAAAAATGCATAGATTAAGGTGTACTTACTAAAAAGCAGAAAATAAAATAATTTAAAAAAAAACTTTTTAAAGGCAAGCTTTTTACAAATGCGCTAAAAAGTAAAAAAGAATTGCTTTGGATGTGCGACGTAGGCTATTCCGTGAGTTATAGATTCAAAAGCTTGTCGCTTTTGTAATCAAACTCAAAACTCTTTGCGCGACAAGCTCTAGAATCTATAACTCACGGAATAACCTACGTCGCACATCCAAAGCAATTATTTTTTACTTTTCAGCGCATTTGAATAAAAGCTTGTCTTTAAAAAGGTTTTTTTATTATTATTTTTGTGAGTTACGATATGGTACTAATTACATTAGCGTGAGTAGGTATGTTACATACAAAAAACGATTTTGCAATTTCAACATACTAAATTCAATTTAAAAAAAATCTACCAAGATATTCAAATTGTGCGCTGTTCGCTACCTGACAGTAATCAAGACGATAAATAAATTATTTTTAAACATTGTCAATGACTTCAGGAGGTTATTTGTCATATCATGTGACGGATTCTTGCTTTTAGATCTTTTAAATTATCCGGCATAGTAAGGTATACTTTGCTTTTTAAGTATCTCCACAAAAAGTATTCTGGGGGTGTCAAATCTGGCTGGTCCGTCATTTGACTCCCTTCTCTTTATTCAACGATTCGGGCATGCTTAAATTCGCGGTATTTAGAGTTGACACTGCTAACCATGCTTTTGCTAATGGACTGCCGATCAGGATGAGTTGCATTTGAACAATTCAACTGTTTCTTTTGGGTGCGCATCCTGTCTCAAAATCTAGTCATGTAAAGAATTTCAATTGTTTCGTTTTTCATAACATGATATCAATGATACCAGAGTTCGCATTATAAGACAAATTCCAAAATCAGATTAAAATGAGGAATTCACATTAATTTTTCTAATACCTGCCAGACATAACGATAAAATATTGAAAATATAAATTTATACATTTTTTTGTACACGCTCCACAAAATGCTTACTTTTAATATCGAAAAGAGTCCGCAAAATACCACTTTAGCAGACTTGTACTTAAAGTCGTCATGGCAACACTTTAGCGGACAGTTTGTGTTTAATCTGAAAACTTATTATTAATATCTAAAAACATTTTAGGAGATGCAATAAACTATAGATTATTTGAAATTTTTTGTAGTGACACCACACGTTTTTTTCGAAATATTTTTTTGAATACTTTTTCATGAAAAATTAACACTAAAATAAGTATTTGACAAACTTGAATAATCGCTTGCTACATTTTTGCACAACTTCCTTACACTACCGTATGGATGGTAATAGAAAATGTATGCACAACGAGGAAATATGGCATTTCTGTTCTGTTTATTTGGAAAGCTAATACAAAAAAATGTTGCATATGCAACACGTACGCAAATGACATCATCTTCGTAAACATTCTGAATCGTCCGCTAAAGCCTCACTTTGCGTATTTGTTACATAAACTACTATTATCTCGCTACATGTATTTGACATATAAAAAGGCTTTCATACAAATGAATTCAAGAATTATACAAAAAAGGTCTACCCTTAGAGCAATTAGATAAATGTCAAAAGCAAAGGCACGTGACCCATGCAAACGACTTTTTGTCTTAAATAAGTTACAACTGTTGTTGCCATATTCATAGCGGAGACAGTTTGTCTGATTATAAACATCTAAATAAATTCGATTCGACTAACCGCTATCCTACACGCAAGCAAAATATTATTAACCTACCCAGACCAAACTCTACTTTAGTGAAGAACTCTGTTATGTACAATGGTTGCAAGATGTTTCATTTACCTGAGTTTCTAAGAGGAATGAACACTGTAGATAATTTTTAAAAGGCTGTTTATTTCTTGCTGTGTAGCCGTCCTCATTACAGCTTGGAAGAATTTTATGCTGACACCTTTTAAATTAATTTAATTAATTAAGTAATTAACTTATTAATATTTTTTACTGCCAAGGATTATATATAATCTTAATACTTTTGTACAATAATGTACCAGAACCTTTTATTTTACTTATTTTATCTGTTTCCTTGTTTCATATATGTTAATTGACAAGTTGTAGCTTTTAGTTTTTAATTACATAAGTCTTTGTCCACAAGAATTCACATTTTCTTCGTGACAATAAAGTATTGTTTGATTGATTGAAAGATAAGTTGGGGTATTCACCAATGTGTGCGACTTTGTTTGCAAAGCTCTTTTGTGCTTATCTTTTGACAAATTTGTTGTCCTCATTTGTTATCAATAACTCATATTTGCGATCATCGTGATTATGAAACAAAAACAAACTTTTTCAGCAACTTGAAAATAGAAATCAGGTGATAAGCAATAACTTAAAAATACGCAAGAGTTTTTATTTTGCAATCATTGAAATTCATAAAAAAAGCCAATCAAAAGTAAAATCAATATATTTCTAAAAAAAATAGTTCATATATTGTTAAAAATTAGGAAAGCTTTTTGGATTGCATACGAAAATGTGAAGAAAAAATATTTCCTCACAGTGGAAATATCTATGCAAAAATTTTCCGATGCAGGTTGTAGTTTGACATTTTCAATTTTCATCTCTCAAAAAAAAGAAGGGTGGCTATCACATGGTTAATGGCCCAGACAGCACGGAATATTCCTAGAATATTCTCTAAAGATCCGAAAAGAGAAGAGTATATTCCGAATATACATGGAATATTCCTAGAATATTCCATGAATATTCAAATATGCATATTCCTGGAATATTCTCGGGAGAATGTACCACGAATATTCACGTGAGAATATTCCTGTATGAATATTCATAGAATACGCCTGTGTGAATATTCATGGAATAATCATGTATGAATATTCATAGAATAATCAAAATTGAATATACTGTATTATATATAAGTTAATAGAAAATTGTGTTTTTTTAAATACCAGAGATTTTAGAATATGTGTTGATTTAATGGTATTTGAGGATCCGATAAAAACTGGAGATAATCAGATGACTGGTAAAGAATGAATTTCCACACCACCAACTCAGCGCTATGAAATTGTTTCTGTCAAAAAATTTGTGTCACAATTATTTTTTGTGTATAGGTCACCAGGACAAGCTACCATCTACTTATACTTTTCCACTGAAATCAATATGGGCATCCTAAACTGCTGAATGTTTTGAATTGATGCGAATGATAGATACTTGATTAAAATCCATATTAAAGTAAACATAAGATACTTTCCTAAATGATTTTCACTGAATTGGGTTTAGTGAAAGTTGTCTTTTTGTCATTTTTGGACTGTCAAAGTCTTCTAAAATTCTTGATAATTGCTTTGGTAGGAATACGTTTCATATTTTACTGGGAAAGATAGTTTCAATTTTTTCAATTACAAGGTGAGGCATTTGAATACTGTGACATTCCAGGAAGTTGGCCACAATATTTTTCCCTCTATTACTACGGTACTGGTTAAATATGATAAATGTATAATTTTTTTGATATTAATCAATTATAAAAAAATAATTAATAAAACACCTTTTTAAGGACAAGCTTTTATTCAAATGCGCTAAAAATTAAAAAAATAATTGCTTCGGATGTGTGACGTAGGTTATTCTGTGAGTTATAGATTGTCGCGCAAAGTATTCAGTTTGAATACAAAAGCGACAAGATTTTGAATCTCACGGAATAACCTACGTCACAAATCCAAAGCAATAATTTTTTTAACTTTTTTGCGCATTTGAATAAAAGCTTGTCTTTAAAAAGGTTTTTTATTAATTATTTAATTATTTTTATTAAGTATGCTTAATCTATGCATTTTTGTTAAAGCCGGCCATCTTGGAGCCGCCATTTTGATTTTATGAATTTTGACAAAAAATTCATAATCTTAGACCCCGAAAACCCCCACATACCAATTTTGAATCGAATCGGTCATAAACACAAATCTCGTCCGCCATCTTGGAGCCATTTTGTTGTTTTTCTAACGAAAATTCCATAATGCATTGTCACGGGAACTATGAAAACCTGCCAAATTTCACGTTACTCAGACAACTAAATTTAACTTGTACGAATTCATTACACACATCGGGACACAGGTGAAAGTAAATAAAAGCTTGTAAAAAATCGAGTCATTTTTGAGATGATTCCACTTGATTGATGGAAAATTTGCTAAAAAGTACGCATTTTGATCAATGTGATTGAAATGCTAATTTGGGGATTAAGTCGAACTATTTAAGTTTTCTTCAATTAATTTTAAAATCCATAAATTTTTAATGAGTTGTTTTCTGTCATATTTAATAATTTCATTAATCCTTTTACTACTCCAAAAGAGCATATTCAAAGATCAGTTAATTGCTTTATACGAGTTGATTCGCATTGTGGTGAATGCATTTTAATAAATAAGTGAATGAGATTGAAGTTCACACAGATACCAGCCTTGTACACCCACTGGCGGATCTAGGGAGTTTTTCAGATGTATATTTTTTTTATTTGAAACAACTGAAACCAGTGAACATTAATATAAATAAGATGTAAAAAATATTGCGAAACAAACAGAAACACAATTCGACAATTATTTTAAATAATAAACTCTCAAAAATAAAACATGCGGAAAAAAATTATTGTTCATAAAACAAAATATTTATGCCTTTGGCCACTGTTTGCAAATATACTGAAAGCAGCTGAAACCAGTGAACAATAATACAAATAAATTAAACAGCTCAGTTCAATTCTCCAGATCAAATAGAAAGTTTCAATATGCTTTTTTTTTCACCATGACCAAAAAACAAGCATAAAAATAACTTTTTTAGTTGGAACTTGTAAAATTTGGGAATATAGAAATTAAATGATTATCGAGAATGTATTGAAGAATTTTCTGGGGCTCTAAATAGTTTTGTTCATCCAAGTAATTATAATTTTATACTTATACATCGTTTATCGGTTTTCCAAAATATGCAAAAATCAAACTTGTTAATAATGTCAGTGTTGCACTTACCATTTTTTGCAATAAATTTAATTTCTCTTGTCACTATTTCTATTTCAATGAAAAAGATCTATAACTATAAACTGAACCTTAAACAACTATGAAACAGAAATATTCTTCTATGCAGTGCGAATGTATGCAAAAAAACACAGGCGGCTAAATCATAGTGTGGCAAAACAGATAACAATAAGACGATAGAGGGAAAATAATTGTTTTTGGGGACTGTGCTCTTAGTAAAAGGCATCTTCGTGGTAAGCGGTAAGAATAAAAAACAAAGGAGTAAGTAGAAAATAGTTATTTTTTTGTCGGAAGTCGGAAACCGCACAAATGAAAAATTATTATATTCCACTTGTTTTTGAAAGGAAGGGTCATTTGTCATTTCACATTTGTTCCTCAATCAGTGAGTGACTCCTATGAAATTCAAAAACGAGTAGATTTGGGATGTTTGAGAAAACATTCAATACAACGAATAATTTTGGTTTGTATAACGTATTTTTTCTTCTTGTTGAAAACCAATCAAAGGTTTAGTTGCATATCCAGACTCTGGTTGTTGAACCAATATCAGCTATTCAGAACTCTAGGGGGGGGCATGCATGCATTTATAAAACTTTTTTGTATATTTTGAAATTTTCCCAACTTGCAAACACCGATGTACTCTTGGGATCGTGCGTTTTTATTTGCCATAACTTTAATAAGCTTGTAGTCACATAGCACCCACCCAGTCTGAAACTAATTATGATGCGGATCATTACCGTAATACCTTGCGGTCCCAAGGGAACGTTGAAATGAGGCATCAATGCACCATGCAAGGCTTAAGGTGTTAATTTAGTATTATATAAACTGTTCTACAAGCATTAACTCGCATCAAATTGGTTCACAGTGCTCAAAACAAATATATTCGCTTGCATATATTTTCACATATTCAGGAAATGAGGAGGTGATATGGTGGGGCTGTGGTGAGGTGGAGCTCATAGAACAGTGAATGTATAGGTCCTGTAGCTATGATTCTCATTTGTACATCCTATTTATGTGTGACATATGTTTGAAATTAACAGATATATAATTATACTAAATATCGTCTAATATTGTATACAAATGCTACAGACGAATACAATATTTTTTATACTAAGCTTTTTAAAAATTTAATTTATAATAAGTTTGCCATAGTAAAGTTATAAAATTTACACAGAATGATAATAAATAACATTATGATCACAAAAGACATGTTAAAATATAGCAGAATCATCTATCTAAAAACTCTTCAACGAAATAGAAACATTGGCTTGAAAGAAACTCCTTTAGATGTCTTATGAATACTTTCATAGGTTTTATTTCTCTTATATCTGTTGGCAGCAGCACTTTATATGTGCTGATAAGGAGTAGGCTGGGGATTTTTCGTTAAAAAAAACTGTATTAGACTCTTTAATTTCAATTTGCCCTCATTTCGAGTATCATAACAGTTTCTGTACTCCTCGAAGTGCCAAGGGCTTTTCCTTACAAACTTTGCACATTCTAATAAATATATGTTTGGTAGTGGCAGCATTTTGTGTTTAATAAAAAAAAATTTGAAAGAGTCTGAACATTATTCGAATTACTCGTTTCTGTAGTACAAATACCCGTTGGGTATCAGTGGTGCATATATATATATATATATATATATATATATATATATATGTATATGTATATATATGTATATGTATATATATATATATATAATATACAGGGTGTTCCAAATTAATTCGGCACCATTGCCAACTCCGTTATTATTGATACTACGATTTCGGTTAAATGGGCAAACTGGTAGCATTTTTAGTGGCCTTCTCGATGCCGAAAAAAAAAAAAATTGACAGTCGCGTTGTCATAATATTTCATAAAATGATATTTTTTTCACTGGAACATCCTATATTTTTTCATCCATTTCGATTTGTAATAACATTCTCAACAACAAAGCTCATATCACTTTTCTTCCTAAAGTGGAAAATGAGCGACTTATGTGGAAATATTTCTTTCTTTCGCTAGTACAAAAAATTTCTTTGTTTTGGCGACATGATGATCACGGGTTTCACGAGTTCACATCCCAGCGCTATTTTTTCTTTTTACTGTCTTATTTTGCTATTAGTAACAAAATATTGTCATTCGTATAAGTACAAAAAATGGGTGTTTGGACAATCATGAGGTTTTATTTTGAAAGAAATAAATATTTCCACATAAGTCGCTCATTTTCCACTTTAGGAAAAAAAGTGATATGAGCTTTGTTGTTGAGAATGTTATTACGAATCGAAATGGATAAAAAAATATAGGGTGTACCATTGAAAAAAATTTCATTTTATGAAATATTATGACAACGCGACTGTCAATTTTTTTTGTTTTCGGCATCGAGAAGGCCACTAAAAATGCTACCAGTTTGCCCATTTAACCGAAATCGTAGCATCAATAATAACGGAGTTGGCAATGGTGCCGATTTAATTTGGAACACCCTGTATATATAATATATATATATATATATATATATATGCTATATAGTAGGTGTGGATATATCATTGTATAGTAGATCATTAAAATATGTTTTTCATCCCAAATATTTTTGAGTTATCAATCTGATCTGTCCATGAAAGATTTCCATCAACCATAGAGCCTAAGAATTTCATATATTGTGATATTGAGTTGCTTGAGTGCATTGGTTAGTTCTTGCAGTACACATTTTGTTTTAGAGAAATGAATGCAATCAGTTTTTTGCATATTTAATATAAGTCGATTTTTTTTGGAGTTCATCAGGATTCGGTGCTGAAATCATTATTGTCATATCATCAGTGAAAGTTATTAAAGTTCCAGTAGTGATATTGGACGATTGTTCATTTATATAGCGTACAAACAACAATAGCCCAAGCACAGAACCCTGTGGGGCTCCTGAATATATATCCTTCTTGTTGCACTGATATTCACATAGTGTTACAAGGAAATATTAATTTACATAAAAATATAATAAATATCATTATAGTATTTATTGATTTTTATACCTGTTATAGTGAGGCGTCAAATTTACTTCCTGTATCAGGAGCCTTGACTCTCAAGCCACGTACAGCAAAGGGGGTTAGGATCGAGGAGTTTGTCCCTTGAATTTCAAAACTCGACTAAAGCCGGCGCTACACGATGCTACGAATACTCTCTAATGTTGGATGCTTGACAGTTCGTCGCATCATCTGGCCGACCATCAAACCTGCGAGCATCCAACGTTTGCGTTTGGCCACGTTCAGGCTATTGTCGGTATTTTTGACCCGAGTCAAAGGAATTCCTTCAACGTTCGGAGAAAAATATTCGTTGATTTGATGCACGGCTACACGACTTGTCCGAAATAGTTTGAGATATGATGTAATGGTAGTGTTCAATTATTGTGAATTTGTTTTGCAAAGGTGAGTACATTTTTAATTATAATTGGCAACAGTTTCATATTCGGTCTCATATTAGTGTCGTGTTTTTTTTTTATTTTTGGTGCAATTTTATTCAAACGGTATTTGATATCTTCTGCGGACATTCAACAAAAGTTCTCGAATTTTCCTGACAGTTCCCTTTGTGAATCCAGTAGCATATCTGAGCCATTGTATCTAAAAATTAAAGCTTTGCAACAGACAATTTTAAATTCTGCATTGTAATAAACAAGCAATTTATTCTTCATTTCTTTCAAAAAATATCCGTTTGCTTACCGTTCTCTGCTCCTATTTAGAGATAATATCCACCACCTCTTAGGACGTCTTGTAAGTTTCTTTTTTTCAATCAATAACTTAACACAACTAAAGACTACTACCGCTGCCCTGCAATTGCAACATCTGTATCCAGTCCTGTCCAAGGTTCGACGAATCGTGTATCGCCGCCTTAAGAGTGTGAGGTTCAAGAGCACAACAACCTTTTATTATAGAAAACATCAACGGATTTAAAAAAATTACATTCAGAGACAGTACTCAGTGAACTAATTGGCCATCTTTATAAAATCAGCAGTTGTTCTGAAGGTGTCATAGTAGCCATTGGTTGAAAAACATTTTGATATCTCACATTCATAGATGTTACATTTTCTATAAAAAGAGTGATCTATTCAAAAATGAAGCAGGGATTGGTGTAAATTTCACTAAAATGCTTGAAAACCATGTTTTATATCACAAATAGTAAATTCTTCATATTCATAACTGAAGGTCTATCTGTACCACAGGAATTCTTAGATTTTTCTGTAAAAAACACATCAAAGATAACTCAATACCAATAAGATTTGGGTGGCACTCTATCTTCTTTGATACCCATTTTTTCCATTATGTCCATTTCAAATGTACAGAGAGATGGTTCAAATGTAATTTCTGCAACTGAATCAGCAGTAGTATCTTTAGGCTGTTCTTTGTAAGTTCCTTTGGTTTTATAATCTATCGTTTCTTCCATACTTGCAGGAATGGGTACGATCCTACCAGTTCTTGTTGACACTCTCACTTTCTCCCCTTCTTCAGTATATCTCCATTCAATGGGGGTTGGAGAAAGATCAGATGGGTCCACCAAAGAAATTTCAGATGTAACCAGTAGTGGCTGTTCAGCTCGTACCCAAACGCCTGCAAAATCTTTCTTCTCGCCAATTTGTTTCAGTTCACAATTGAGTCCTTCAACTATTACCCAGTTTCTTTCCTGAATTATTTCTTTTATGACTCCTTGTTTTCCTTTATCCTTACCTACAATAATAATTAGTTCTTCAATGGAATTTGATCAATAATATATTAAAGTAATTTCGTCATTTTACAGCAATGGTTTCAATAATGCAGTGGAATCTGTTGGAGCTTTCTCACCTACTAATATCTGGACACGATCCCCTCTAAAATGACTCCATTCTTTAATGGGTTCAACAAAAACCTTTGGAGCTAATGATCCGGGGGCGTTATCCTGTCTGAACTGAGCAGTCCAGGGTCTGTTGACTGTGAATAAAAATTTCTTTCGCTGAACCACCGTATTTGGTTTATATTGGATTCCTTTGGGATTCCTCCAGTATACTTGTTCCATAGCTCTTTTTATGTATCTGTCCGGTAAATTGGAATATTGTTTGGACCATTTTCCGACTCTGGATAAAACAATATTAGTTATCCTCATGTTCAAATTTCGAAGGTATGTTAGAGGTTAGAGTTATCAAAATTGCATCTCCCTCTCTCTCTCTCTCTCTACATCAGGATTATTCCCAAAGAGAGTAAACTGAATAGGAGGCTCTAATAAGCTCTAGCCAATCAGAATCTTGTAGCATTAACGCATCATAGTGACGTACTTGGACATGAGTACAGGTGGCCCACGTAACATACAGAGTGGTCCAATATACATTCAAGAGCAGATATCAGATATGTCAACGTGAATATGTTATACCTAAGCTAATCGAATTGAACATTATGACTTGAAATTTCCAAATTCGTGTTGAAGTGTTAACAATTCTCATTGAGTGCTATCTACATACGCATTTTTTTCCTTGAACTCGAATCCGAAGTAAAAGCGTGGCGCTTTAGAAACTTTCCGTAATCCGTAATATATACAATACGGCTCTGCAAAGATCAAAACATGGTATTTTTTCACTCTTTCTTCGATAAAAGGATTTCGAAAGATTTTTTTGACATTATTTGTAACGCGTTCCGCTAAATCAATTCTATTCTCGACATACATTTTGAAAGGAGATGAACCAAACGTTGTTTCGACGATTTTTTTTCAAGATACCAAATTTAACCTCACAAATCAAGGTACTTATCATAGAGAAATTAAAAATTAATTTCTCTATGGTACTTATTTACATAATTAGATGTAGATAAAGAGCACTAAGGCCTACACTCAATATAACAGGAATTGCCCGCTGAAACCAATAAACCAAAGGACTAGGCACAGATATAAGGGGGTTTCTAGTCATTGATAGAATTTGCTGAATTTTTAGAAAGTTACACCTAAGGTAGGTATATTAGATTAATTCTACGCGACCACGATAGCATTTGCATTAGTTGATACAGAGTGTATTCGAAACTTTCTATTTCTTGTCATGTAATAAGCGATTTTAATTAACTTGTAATTCGATTATCAAGATCATAATGCAAAACTGACATCTATGAAGGAATGCCTTCATGCCACCATATAAAAAAATTCAATTCACCCTTCATAGTGGTAGTTTGTACTTGTGATTTTTCTAATAACTGCTAACCGGGGATTTCCAGCAAAGATATTCCATTGAAAGGCTGAAATGTAGATTGCACAAAATTATATTTTTTGTGTCACCATGAACAAATGGAAATCAGTCCCGTCAAAAAAGTAGTTTATACCTGCGATTTTTCGAGAAACTTTGTTGACCGAGGGTTTCCGGTGAATATATATTTCATTGAAACGGTAGAAAATTATTGCATAAAATATATTATTTGTGCCACCATAAAAATATTCCAATCACTCCCCTCATGGGGATATTTTATTGGTAGATTTGTGGAAGAATTTTGCTGACCAGAGTTATCCAATGAATATATTTTATTGAAACGCTGGAATATTATGGCAAAAATATATTATTCGTGTCACTATAAGAAAAATTCACATCCGCTACCTTGTAAGGTTAGTTTACACTATCTATAATAAAAATAGAATTCCAATATATCCAATTAAATGAATTTGTCAGAATCCGCATAGAAAATAAAATAGATATCATAATTGACCGTTACAATTTCAATCTCATCAATATTCAAAAGATATATAAATGAAATGCAACTCAAACAAAGGTGAATCTCGACGACGATAGTCACATTTATCAGGTGACTAATGCAAATTTTTTCTATGCTGGCACAAATAATATATTTTGGGCAATCATATTCCAGCTTTTTATTGAAATATCTTCACTGGATACTTTCGGTCAGCGCAATGTCCTTCGAAAAATCCTAAGCATGAACTACCCTTATGAGGGGACTGATTTGTATTTTTACTATGATAGCGCAAAAAATATGTTATGTGCAATAGTTTTCTACCGTTTTAATCAATAGCTTTACCAAAAACTCCCAGTTAAATCTTAAGTATAAACTACTCCATGAGGGGACTGATTGGAATCTCTTTATGGTGGCACAAATAATATGTTTTATGCAATCATTTTCTACCGTTTTAATGAAATATATTCACCGGAAACCCTCGATTAATAAAGTTTTTCGAAAAATCGCAGGTATAAACAATCCTTATGAAGGGACAGATTTTAATTTTTCTATGTTGACACAAAAAATATGTTTTGTGCAATCTACATTTCAGCTTTTCAATGGAATATCTTAGCTGAAAATCCCCGGTCAGCAGCGTTATTAGAAAAATCAAACTACCCCTAAATGGGGGTGGATTGAAATTTTCAATATGGTGGCACAAAGACATTCCTTCATAGATATCAATTTTGCATTATGATCTTGATAATCGCACTACAAGTTATTATATTAAAATTGCTTATTACATGACAAGAAATAGAAAGTTTCGATTACACCCTGTATCAACTAATGCAATTGAATTCTATCGATGCCTAGAAACCCCCTTATATATGTGCCTAGCTCTTCTCTTTTATAACACACAGGATGAAATTATAGAAATACTGAGAGGTTTTTATCATAGTGCCTCCTTTCCACGGCTTTCAGGTTGTATAGACAGCACGCGTATAGCTATTCAATCTCCAGGATGGCACAACAAATTATGTAAATAACATTTTCTTCTATATTCATCACAAAATGAAAAAAAAACAAGAAAATGTTAACAAAATTGGCTCAATTTCTTTGCACTTGATATATTGATATAGAAATGAATTTAAAAAGAGAAAATTATAACAAGTTTCAGCATATTGTCTCTTTTCAGCATATTGTCTACTCTGAAAAATTCTACACTCAACAAAAATATAACTACTCTTATTCAATAATGAACAAAATAAATGAAAAAACATATATATTTCGCTGTTTGGGAAGTTGTCAAATTACAAAAAATGTAAGGATATCCCAGGCATTGAGTACCTTCATTTGGAAACATATTGATTGAAGATTCTACCCAAATGTGAAATTAGAAATTTTCGCCAAATGAAACAATTTATTTTTGAGATATTTGTGTTGATTGTTACAATTTTTAATATGGGAAAAATATTTTTTTTGTAGAATTTTCTGAACAAACTTCATTGATTGAAAAGGGCTAATAGTATTTCTGATTTTGTTTCTAAATCAGGATACCTTACTACAGTGATATTTTTACATTTTCTTTTAATGAAAACCACTTGTAATGGATTATTTCTATATTACTAACAAAATCAGTTTATAATTTTTTTAGTTTTTTTCAATCTTGACCTATTTTCATCATCAGTTCCATTGCTTTTTCTTTTTCTTGACTGTGACTTCAAATTAATATATTTTATTCTGATAATGGTTCTCAACTTTACGAAAGTCTGAATGACTTCCTTTGGTATGTCATTGGGTTTCCGACAGAGTCTCCTTATCAATTTTTTTGTTACCCCTTTTCCCTTTCTCAGTCCATGTCCTAAATCTTGTTGATGAAATTTTTCGAATTCTACATTGAATTTTCCAATGGTTGACTTCCAACTTTCATTTGGTTTAATTAAACCTCCATAAGAAAGATGTTGTACCCAAGTGGGCAAGAAATAATCATGTTCAGTACTATATTTGTATGTGTGGTCACCCAAACCTGGATATTTTTTTTTATATTTCTTCGCTATATATCCCGCAATATATTCCAAAGCATCTCCAGTAGTCTCAGGTCCATTATCAATGACAGTTACAGGATTCATTTGTTCCTGAGACGAGAAGAGCAGTATTATCATTTATTGTAAATGATGAATTAATTGACACATTTGCCCTATGGAACATCTGAGCCACCATATATTCATCCTGATGTTGATCTTCAGTACAAGTGTGACTTTCAAGAATTCCTGGATTTTTACCCAAAATTATCATCCTCACTCTAGATAGAGCATCCAATGGAGAAGGATGATCATAAACTCCACCACCACTTCTCACTTGGAAAAAAAAGTTTTCTAGAGAATCCTGGTTTAGCCTATGGGTCAGGATATAACTGGCAGAAAATTTCTGGTTCATATCATCAAATAACATTTTCAAAGAATTAATGGACATGATCACTCCCTTCTGAAAGGTTTGAAGACAGTTTTTACCCATTGCTCTAATTTTAAACATCTTAGTTTTAATGTCGTTCAATATATGATTTTGTTCTTCGATGTTATTACCATAAGCAGATTTTGTTGGAATTTTATTGATAGGAATGTAGCTGTTGAATATGTCAAACCACTTATTAACTGCCTCGATGAATTCAGATAGTGCCCTTGCTTCAATTTTATTCCCAACTTCATAATTAATCAATGCAGTAGCAGTAGTGTGAGAAAGCAGTTCAGCTGCTCGCCTAACATTTTGCCTTGCTGTTTTTTCACATGTCAAATGATTTACATTTATTTTAAAACAAACATTGACTTCAGAGTCAGTTAATTTCACAAGATTTTCCAATGGTGTTTTCGTTATTTTGCTTCCATCTTCCAGAACGAACCCTGTATCGATCAGCCAATTTCTCACTAATTTTAGAAGATGCGGAGCATCAGCAAACATATATATATTTGATTGTTGATTAGGGTGTCTAAAATATGATTTATCAATTCCGACATTAAGTTCTTTCCATAAACCAACATTTCCACCCCCACAGTCACTAACACATGCAACAACAGTGTAACTAATATCATATAATTTATTTATTACTTCCATCAGTATATCTTTTGTAATTTTTCTATCAAAATCTATGAATATAGGTTGTTTCCATTTGGAAAAGAGGCCACGCACCATAATAACCTGCATATAGTTATAAGGACCAACAATCTCATCTTCGGCATTATCAAACTCAAGAACGCTCTTCAGTTTCATCTCGTCATACTGTAAAACTACACACTTTTGCATTTCAGTGAGTTCTTCGCCAGCCAGTCTCATAAAATTCAATATATCTGGTAATATCCCTTGCTTCATTTGAATTCCCAAAGCCCATCTTCTTAGAGAGGACAAACTAGGCAGAGGATAACTAAGTTGACTTCTGAGGAACAAGTAGCTTTTTTTACTATAATATCGTAATGTAAAAGCAGTTGCTACTTCTGCTGGCTTCCAATTCACACGCTTCTTTTTTTTCAACAACAGATCAATTTGATTTTCACTCAACACTTTCTTTAATACACCTTTCATTTGTTTTCCCATAATTTGTGTTTTTAATAGCTTAACTTCTACAAGAACATAAAGATTTTTCCAAAGCCTTCAATTTCTGTTGAGCTTGTCAATTTTTATTTGTTAATTTGGAAGTTTCCAATCGTAAATGCTTATTTTCATTGAGTAAGATGGAATATAGGTTTTTGTAATCTACTTTCTCTTCTTCTGGAGGCTGCGATACAGTGGCAGTATCTACAATTTCATAAGGAGTACTACGATTTTGTTCTAGGATTTTTGTGACCAGAGTTTTTCTTTCCTTCTCTTCTTTGTTAATATCTTCAAGAATGCTTTTGATAATATTTTGATTCTCTTTGTCTTCATTACATTCTACATCTGTTGGTTCTTCTCCATGATCATTTGTAATACTTGGTAAAACGCCTCTTTTAAGATTTTTTTTAGGGAAACCACCTGGAAATAAAATTCATTTAATATTTGAAGACACATGCATTAATTTCCTTTATTTTCACTGTGCATTCCAGAAACACTTTAGGTCCTTAGGTTGTTTTTCTATGACTGCAACTGTGCAATGAAATTAGACATAAAAAGTTACGAGTTTTCTAATGCTACTAATTTTGTTGATTATTTTTACAATACGTGTTAGGTATCCCTCAACAAGTTTCTGTTAAATATCAACTTTCTTATTTCAAATAGAACACAACCAGTATCTTATGACTTCAATAGACCTTTTCATTTAACAGCGATAGCATTTGTTCTTTTTTTTGCGGAACCAACGACATGGAAGTAGGTATTCCAAATTTTTTAGGGTACATATTCAAAACTAAACTCGTGTGCAGAAGACGTTTGAATAAATTCAAATGAAATTTTTGTCTACGGCAGAAATCGTCTTTAAAATAAAGAGTTTCATCATTCCGCCTTACGTACCGTCCTTTTGTTAGACTGGGGTTAGGTTATTAAAAAAGACACATCCTAAATTCAAACCAAAGCATACATCTGTATGGATTAATATCGAAGCACATGTATTTTTCAGAATTAAACTGTCAATATCAGATTATTCTCTAGATCTAGCTGTTAATTTCATGATGATATGACTACAACACAAAAACAAAGCAAAAAAAGCAGCCCGAAGTCTTCAAAGAATCGGAGTTCAACCTATTTTTGTTGAATCATACAATTATAACTTTAACAAAGAAACCTGATTGTGTTTCTAGTCGGTTATTCACAATGAAATAGTGCTTAGCAAGTTATCCAGGGCATCTTGTTGGTAGTACTCATCTAAAGCAGTGGTCTTGAACCCCCAAAACCTTCCACAGATTCGAAAAATCTGATGATTTACGAAAATGAAATAAGAATCAACTGCTAACATTTGAGCAATGGAATCAAAAACACTATAACCCAATGAAAAGTCACTACATAAATTTTAATATTTACTTAAATGGTATGATGGAAATATTCAAGTTTTTCAAAAGTGAATATTTGAAGTGAAAACAATCTTCTTTATCATTTTCAAGTCATTAGTCACAAGAAGTTTACATTAGTTTTCAATGAGAATAAGTCGAAAGACAAAAGTTGGGCAAATTTTCTTATGACTTGAATCTCACATGTTTTGGGGCATGAGTAGCTCTTCAGGTTGACTGTCATTCGATATCTGAAGCAACATCTATTGTGCTTGGTACTTTGAGGAGTACAATTGCATCAAAAGCTCGAACAATGTGGTGAATATATTGTAAATGCCAAGCCGTCTTTTCTACTCTGGTTGGAATACCAGACGGTTCAGAAAATTTTTCGTTTTTAGGATGTGCTCACCGGAGCAAGTGATAAGCTTTCTTTGCAAAAATAGGCTGACAAATATAGCAGAAAAGAAGAAAATCTGTAATATTATTATTTAACTTCCGGGAACTTACAACTGCACATTTATGCGGGAGTTGTGTATTTACACCATTTTTATATAAAATAGATTAAGATAATTTCTAAATGAATCTAGAAATACTGTTTTTGTTTCATATTGCATTTTTTATGAGAATACTATTTCAAATTTATTGAAAATTATGCATTATCAGTTTTATTGTTGTTTCATTGACTCAGCCAAATATACTTTTACTTAATAATTTCAATCATAAAAAAAAATAATGAAAGAACTTTACAAAATAATTAGAACATCCAATTTATATCAATATTTTGATTTTTTTAATGAATATATTTTATGTAAGTTGAAAAGTTTTTATTAATATTTTTATTTATTTTTAAAGGGCCCTTTTTAATTTTAAACTATGATTTCACATAGGCAGAATATATATATATATATATATATATATATATATATATATATACACTTTTATATCAATTACCACAGGTTTTTGGAAGGTAAATAATTCAGATGGAATATCATAATTATCACAGTGCGATACAGTGTTTCAGTTTACTTTTTAAATATGACAGTGAAAGAGAGAAAATACCAAGATCTATTTTTGCCGTTAGTTAACATATGTATTTTGGAATTTTTGCCAAATTTGTGTGATTACCTGTTTTGAATAAAAAAGTGTTTCTAGTATTTCTGAGATATACATGGAGATCAATAAGACCAAGCAAGTCAGGACAGTCAATCTCAGCATTTAAAAGTTTGTGTAACAAACAGATATCCTGTCTAAAATACCATCAAATTCAGCTCTGGATATTATGAAACTATTATTTGATTCAATGCTAATCTTGTATGATGTAATATGAATGTGTTATGATAATTATTTTTGGCAATTATTGAAAACATGGTGTGGTTGCTGGTGATTTAAAATTGGGCTTTTGCCAGGCTGCTCTTTGTTGTTCCAATGGAAAAGCTTAATTTTCCCTCAATATTGAGCTATTTGAAAGAGAAAATTGGATATTTTTATATTGATAAAGAAATATAAAAAACGCTATTCTAGATATTTTTGAATAAATGCTTGAATCTCTGCACATGGGCCTACAATTGGATTCCAAGCAACTTTTTCAAATATCTTTTTTTCGATATTTTACCACCCTACTCCAACTCCATAGATTTTTTGTAAATAATTGATTTTCAGGTTATCAGGCATGCAGAACTGATCACCCTGAAAAGTTATTTCGATAAAAAAATCCCATATGTTGCATAGCTTCTGAGGGGCAAATATAAAGTTTACAATCACATGCCACAAATATGTTTTATAAATATTATGTATTTGACACATTGAAATTAATGGTTCAGATATCAAACAGGATTCCAACCATTGTAAATAAAATGAAAAAAATGCATATTCAGATACCAGTACCTTGAACCATCGTTTAACTTGTATTAACTAAACGACTTACTCAATTAAAATATATATATATATATATATATAATACGAAGTGGAAAATTGCGTCTGTGAAAAATACATTTAGAGAAAGATTGTGGCATATCAGATAAGTTATTAAATTAAATTAATGAAAAAAAACATCCTCAAGCGGGATTTGAACCCACGACCTCTGGTCAGACGCTCTAACCAACTGAGCTATTGAGGACATAGGTGCCTCCGCATATTTGTGAATCGCTTTTTCATTAATTTAATATCTTGTCTGATATGCCACAATCTTTCTGTTCATATATATATATATATATATAATTTGTTCTTGATTCATTCTAAAAATTGGGCAAAACTTACAACTTAATTTCAAAAAATAATTCATACACATTCAAGTCATGTTTAGTTGTTATATATTATATTTTATACTTATAATGAACATTTCAACTGTTTCTTGGGATTAATCAAACCATTATTATTGTATTGACTCAAAAACTGCAGAAGGTTACAGAACGACACTCTGCTGCTGTCTACATTTAAAATTATATTCATAAAACATACATACAATACAAAAAAACATAACCTACCTGGGTTTCTAAAAAAAATACTGTTGTTCCGTGTAAGTAGTTGTGAATTAATACGCAATGAAAATATTTTTCAATTATCAATTTTTGAACCAAGAGAATGTTGCAGCATTCTATATAGGTACGTTATGTCCTATCCTATATCTTTAAAGTTACAATACAAAACATCAGAAAATATACATCATATCACAGAAGTTCTTTCAAGTCATTCAACAAAAAATACTAACAAACCATACTTAATTAACAATACTAAATAAAAAATGCAAATGCAAATTCAACAAAAATAATTCAACAATGGAAATCATTTAACCCATGATGATACAAAGAGGTTTGTTAGAAATTCAAATTCCCAGAAAACACGTTGATGAAATAGTTAATCTTCTGGTCAATGTTACTTTGTAGTTGTCAATTTATTTATATACCAAACATAAATCAATTATTGTTAAACCCACAGGTTGAAGAACTGTCAATGGCCATTTGATGTATTCAATCTCATGCCAATAAAGATATTTTATCATAAATATCAGTTATAATTGAAGACAAATGAATAACTTATTGACATAAACTTCCAATGATCATTGTTTCTGTTCTCCTATGCTCATGGCGGAGGAAAAACAATACAGCAAAAATAAAGTAATGTAACTGAAAAACACAGCCAGATTTTTTATACACAGACACTAGGTTTGTTTTGGTTCGCAGTAGGGATGGTCCTAGAACCGTTCAAAGTAGTTACACAGTCGTTTATTGAAATAAAATATTTCATGCTACGTTTGTCCTACTCTTTAGAACCAATTCGGAATCGTCCTGACTTCGGACCAAAACAAACCTTGTATATTTCTCCTGTTGCCTCCTGTGATATTGATACACAAATTTTGGGTCTCTGTTGTATTACTTGACTTTCTTCAGATTCACCTTCGATGGATACTTTTACAGTTGGATCTATGTTCTGTGTTTCATGGAAAACATCTCATTGAATAACAGGATACATCATGAAATAAAGGCCAGGTTGAGTTTTTCTTCGGAAATTTCTTCACTCAAAAGGTTTCAGAACTCTGTATGTAGTATAACTTTTGGAATGCTTGCTGTGGAAAAAAAAGGAATAAGACCTGAAGAAATAATCATATAAAAAAAGGAAAATTGTCATATTTCTCTTTTTTATTTTTAATCGTAAAACTTGGCTAGTTGTATATAAAATTCAATGACAAGGTATTCATAAGAGTTTCCCCAAGTTAATTTGAAAACAAGATCAATGACCACAAAATCTGCACTTTTTTAATTACTGCAATGAAAAGTTTTTTATTGATATTCAGGCTATGCTAATAAGTCTAATCAACCTGAATAAAACTTCATATATATCACTTTTTGAATTTTTGACTTCCTGTTAAAAATATCCAGGGCCAAACGATTAGTGACAATAAGTTTGTTTGTTGATTACTCCATAGTGAGCTAACTAGAGCAACTCTACTACCAGCCAACAAAAAAAATTGAACAAATTTGATTCCGAAAATACCAGCCCACTCTCAATAAAAGACTATTACGAGAAATGATAGAAATCAAGAAAGATAAATTCAACAGAAGAAAAGATATTGACAAACTTCACTAGTAATTTTGAACTCTCAACTCTAACAAATGTATTTAATATCCCTCGAAATTATTGATATATTTTTCTTATCTGAGTTTATGTTACAAATGTTTTGATCCTTTTCCACGATTATCGTTATACAACAACCGAAATGTTGGGTTGAATTAAAATATTTCCACTCTTATTCTGACCCTCCTTTCACGAAAACTTGAACTTGATATTTGAAAAGTGTCTTATGAACTGTAGTCCAAACATTTTCTATGATTGTACAAAAAAAATATACCATATAGAAAATATGAGTGAATTTTGTTGAAATTGTGTGTATATGCTCTATATATAGAAGATTAATTTTTCAAATAGTCTGAAATTTCAAGTTATCAATAGACTGCATAAAAGTCAACATACAATAACTGTAGCATGCACGTATACTCATATCATCAAGATAAAAACACCTCATATGTAAATTTGACAAATATTGATTGGATCAGGTACCCCAGAAACTTCATTTTAGTGAAAGAATGTGTTTTTGGCTATGTTCTGTTAGGTTTAAAATATTTTTTTTTCTCAGATATTGGCACCAGAAATATTATCTGTGTGCCTCTAGTGACTCAATTGAAAGTTGCATGGAAACCACTCAGGATTGATTATGATCATGATTTGTCATGATGGATCACAATCGATCTGGACTGACTACGTCTGATCTGTCAGCTACTGAATCAGAGGTTGTCCCCAGGTATCTTCAAAATTAGCGCTTAGAGGGAGAATCTTCCCAGCAACAATACAAATATCCCCAGAATAACGATAACTATTAACATTTTATAATACTTTTCCTAGCAGGCTCCACAATTCCTCTAGCAGAATGCACCAAATTCTAGCAAATCGAATGTACTACAAAAAATAAAATTATTACTATCTCTATAATAAGTAACAAGCTAGACAGCATGATAAACATGTGAGTAGTATCTCTCTCTGCATAGAAAATTCCCAATATTTATTAATTGAAGATTCATATATGAGGATGATTGACTACTGGATGACAATTGAATATATATATATATATATATATATATATATATATATATTATATATATATATATATATATATATATATAATATATATATATATAATATATTATATATTATATTATTTTATATTCATATGAACATATTCAATGATTCTTACACTGGATTTATTCATGACGATTCTTAAATGAGTCCTACACATTTTGAGAGTTCTAAGTATTGAAATAGAGCCAGTGTAAGAAAAAAAATCTTCCTGTAGAATTTTACTTCTGTCGCTTACGATGTTTTGTCAAAAACCAATCACTAAAATTACAATATTCAGCTTGTCTCTCAGAAAAAGTTTGCATACAAAGGAATAAACACAAACATTTAAAAAAAATACACACATTTTTATATTTTAATTTGAATAAAACTGTACCAACATTAGATTAGTTTTGAAACACTATTTTCTGTTCATACATTATATATATATATATATATATATATATATATATAAAACATAGTGTTTGAAACTCTATTTTCTGTTCATACATATATATATATAAAAATTGTGTTTCAAAACTAATCTAATGTTGGTACAGTTTTATTCAAATTAAAATATAAAAATGTGTTTATTTTTTTAAAATGTTTGTGTGTTTATTCCTTTGTATGCAAACTTTTTCAGAGAGACAAGCTGAAGATTGTAATTCTAGTGATTGGTTTTTGACAAAACATCGTAAGCGACAAAAGTAAAATTCTACTGCAAGATTTTTTTTCTTACACTGGCCTTATTTCAATATTTAGAACTCTCAAAATGTGTAGGACTCTATTTAATTCGGCGAAAAATCGTTCAAGTTATTATTTTCATTGAATATGGTTGCATATGATAGTTTGTCAAAACAATTTCCAAGTTTCTTCGATTTGGATCTGTCGTTTAAGATACTCATGAGATGTTTTGTTGGTATCAAATTCGATATTTTGAACAGATACAAAGCGTAATTTCGCAATATAACGTCATGTAATTTTTAGGTTAAAGTGCACTCCACTTTGCAGTAATCGTTATTAGGTTTTTACGTGTTACGTTGTTCTGTCATCATGGGAACAAAATATGATCATAAGCGACAGAAACAGAATCGTAACCGACAAGATTTTCTGGCATTTACGATCATCTGTCAGTAGCATATTGTCGTAAATGTCGGAACACCCCGTAGAGTACATTATTTAATTTCATTTTTGTACTGGTCAAAGTAATGTTATTTTTCGGAACATGCTTTGTTTTGGAAAAATCGAATTAAACGGTTTTCTTCACATAAAGGATTCAATATAATATTGAACCAGAAAATGGTAGATCTCAGGTGAAAAACAACTACTTTCCTGGCAAATACCACGCAGAACATTGAATGATATTCACCTGAAAATTCATGCATACTTCCATATAATATCAATGGACATTGAATGCAAATGTTTCTTTCTGATAAGCTCGATTATGTTTAATTTATGTCGTGTTCACCTAACAATCCGCATACCGGTTTCAGGCTTCTTGGCCCTCATCAGTACGGAGTAGTCAACCAGCCAAAGGTCCAAAGAACTCTGGCTGAAGTGAGACACAACGTAAACAAACCATCATCGATCTTGTAACACCTATAGGTACGCCGGAAAAGATAAACTTTAACTGGCGGTACCTAGTGACAGAAAGAAACACTCCGAAAATCTCCCACCTCGATAGGTTTCTAAATAGAAGATTCCTTCTCAGTAGGAGTGGCAAGCCCGTCTAGCATATAGTGAAGATAAGTGCCATGTGAAGTGGAATGAATAGAAAATCGATTGAACGGTTTTTCACATAAAGGATTCAATATAAAATTGAACCAGAAAATGGTAGATCTCAGGTGAAAACAACTACTTTCCTGGCAAATACCACGCAGAACATTGAATGATATTCACCTGAAAATCCATGCATACTTCCATATAATATCAATGGACATTGAATGCAAATGTTTCTTTCTGATAAGCTCGATTATGTTTAATTTATGTCGTGTTCACCTAACAATCCGCATACCGGTTTCAGGCTTCTTGGCCTCATCAGTACGAGTAGTCAACCAGCCAAGGTCCAAGAACTCTGGCTGAAGTGAGACACAACGTAAACAAACCATCATCGATCTTGTAACACCTATAGGTACGCCGGAAAAGATAAACTTTAACTGGCGGTACCTAGTGACAGAAAGAAACACTCGAAAATCTCCACCTCGATAGATTTCTAAATAGAAGATTCCTTCTCAGTAGGAGTGGCAAGCCGTCTAGCATATAGTGAAAGATAAGTGCCATGTGAAGTGGAATGAATAGAAAAATCGAATTAAACGGTTTTCTTCACATAAAGGATTCAATATAAAATTGAACCAGAAAATGGTAGATCTCAGGTGAAAAACAACTACTTTCCTGGCAAATACCAGCAGAACATTGAATGATATTCACCCGAAAATCCATGCATACTTCCATATAATATCAATGGACATTGAATGCAAATGTTTCTTTCTGATAAGCTCGATTATGTTTAATTTATGTCGTGTTCACCTAACAATCCGCATACCGGTTTCAGCTTCTTGGCCTCATCAGTACGAGTAGTCAACCAGCCAAGGTCCAAGAACTCTGGCTGAAGTGAGACTACAACGTAAACAAACCATCATCGATCTTGTAACACCTATAGGTACGCCGGAAAGATAACTTTAACTGGCGGTACCTAGTGACAGAAAGAAACACTCCGAAAATCTCCACCTCGATAGGTTTCTAAATAGAAGATTCCTTCTCAGTAGATGAAGCCGTCTAGCATATAGTGAAAGATAAGTGCCATGTGAAGTGGAATGAATAGAAAATCGAATTAAACGGTTTTCTTCATAAAGGATTCAATATAAAATTGAACCAGAAATGGTAGATCTCGGTGAAAACAACACTTTCCTGGCAAATACAGCAGAACATTGAATGATATTCACCTGAAAATCATGCATACTTCCATATAATATCAATGGACATTGAATGCAAATGTTTCTTTCTGATAAGCTCGATTATGTTTAATTTATGTCGTGTTCACCTAACAATCCGCATACCGGTTTCAGGCTTCTTGGCCCTCATCAGTACGGAGTAGTCAACCAGCCAAAGGTCCAAAGAACTGATGAGGGCCAAGAAGCCTGAAACCGGTATGCGGATTGTTAGGTGAACACGACATAAATTAAACATAATCGAGCTTATCAGAAAGAAACATTTGCATTCAATGTCCATTGATATTATATGGAAGTATGCATGGATTTTCAGGTGAATATCATTCAATGTTCTGCGTGGTATTTGCCAGGAAAGTAGTTGTTTTCACCTGAGATCTACCATTTTCTGGTTCAATTTATATTGAATCCTTTATGAAGAAACCGTTTAATTCGATTTTCTATTCATTCCACTTCACATGGCACTTATCTTTCACTATATGCTAGACGGTTGCAATTCTACTGAGAAGGAATCTTCTATTCAGAAACCTATCGAGGTGGGAGATTTTCGGAGTGTTCTTTCTGTCACTAGGTACCGCCAGTTAAAGTTTATCTTTTCCGGCGTACCTATAGGTGTTACAAGATCGATGATGGTTTGTTTACGTTGTGTCTCACTTCAGCCAGAGTTCTTGCTGGTTGACTACTTCGTACTGATGAGGGCCAAGAAGCCTGAAACCGGTATGCGGATTGTTAGGTGAACACGACAAATTAAACATAATCGAGCTTATCAGAAAGAAACATTTGCATTCAATCTCCATTGATATTATCTGGAAGTATGCATGGATTTTCAGGTGAATATCATTCAATGTTCTGCGTGGCATTTGCCAGGAAAGTAGTTGTTTTTCACCTGAGATCTACCATTTTCTGGTTCAATTTTATATTGAATCCTTTATGTGAAGAAAACCGTTTAATTCGATTTTTCTATTCATTCCACTTCACATGGCACTTATCTTTCACTATATGCTAGACGGGCTTGCCATCTACTGAGAAGGAATCTCTATTTAGAAACCTATCGAGGTGGGAGATTTTCGGAGTGTTTCTTTCGTCACTAGGTACGGCCAGTTAAAGTTTATCTTTTCCGGCACTATAGGTGTTACAAGATCGATGATGGTTTGTTTACGTTGTGTCTCAATTCAGCCAGAGTTCTTTGGACCTTTGGCTGGTTGACTACTCCGTACTGATGAGGGCCAAGAAGCCTGAAACCGGTATGCGGATTGTTAGGTCAACACAACATAAATTAAACATAAACGAGCTATGAGCAGAAATAAACTTGAATTGTAGTGCCAGAATGTTCACCTGAGATCTACCATTTTCTGGTTCAATTTTATATTGAATCCTTTATGTGAAGAAAACCGTTTAATTCGATTTTTCTATTCATTCCACTTCACATGGCACTTATCTTTCATGCCTTGTTTTATTGTGTCAAAGTTTCAATGAAAAAAACACTAAATACCGATTCATAAAAAGAGCTTCTGATGGTTTGATCAGGGAGTTAGTTTTCAGTCGTGCCATAATAAAAGAGATTCATTCACTTGATAATTGTTCTTGTTCCTATTCAAATAAATGTTGTTTTTCTATTTTTCTACAAAAGCTAGCCGTGAACAACCCCAATTCACAACAATATTGGCGTTTACAATAAAATATAGCAATTATTGGTATTTTGTTGGAACCAAACTTGCACTTATAATAATGATTTCAAGCACTTATGTCCAAATGAGCATAAATAATATGTTGAATCACGTGTAGATGATCATAAGTAACAATTTAGTTGAAAAATCCAATTTTCAACAAATTTGTTGCTTACAATGTTTTGTCAAAAACCCATCGATATGTTATATTGACAGTTTCTCACTAATATAAATAAAATACCTACTGAACCAAATGAAAAGAAACTCACATTTTTGGAGGTGTTCTAACTGGAGGCTTTCGATGAATGATGGGCAATAAAGTCTTCTTTGGTGAAATAATCTGAGCAAATAAATTTACCAATGGTATCTACACCCTCCAACTCCAGAAAAGATGACCACTGAGTTCTCCTAGGTTCTGCAGGAAATCTATTACATTGATATCAGGTTAATAAATTGCATAGGTATTCACTTTTCAAAATGGAATGAAGTGGTTTCAAAATTTCACAATAAATATACAGAATCCAATTTTCCACACTTTGAAATAATTGTGCTTAGTGCTGTGTTATAATTCCATTGAAATTAATATTCGTATACATGTCGTTGATTATAGGAATCTTGCACAATTGACGGGATGAACTAGATTTGAAACATATAGGTAACCGAAAAATAGAATTTAAACGGTTTTCTTCACATAAAGGATTCAATATAAAATTGAACCAGAGAAAGGTAGATAGGTAACCATCATAAAAAAATGCCAAGAAAATAGTTAATGATATTTACAGTATTATTTTTTAAACAAATTAAGAGAGAGTAGATTATTTTATGGAGCTCCAGCTATCGTTTCTCAATCACTCTGAAAATCAGACAAACATTGCATCATAACCTTAAAAAGGCGAGAAAGAAGGAATGGCAATTGGATTTGAATGAAACTTTAGAAAGTTTAACTTGATTAATGGACACTTAGTTTATCAAAATTGTAATAAAATCAACTACAAAACTTACCGGTGGAAAGATCTAGGGATTCCGATGAATTTTTGGATATGCACTTTCGAACCATGATAATTATAAACACAAAAACCGTGTTTGAACTCAACTGGGAGGTTAAATAAAAGTAAATAAAGTAGTTTAAAGTTCAAATCGACACTTGAAAAATTCCTAAAGTCATTACCGACCCAAACGAACAATAATGGATGTTTCAAAAATTTTATGATAAGTAAGACATTAATTCTTATTATTTGATTCGTCGAAAATAACAAGCATGCGCACAGCTAAAATGCTTAAATGAAAAGGTCTATACAAGAGGGATGCATAAGCATTGGGGAAAAAAATCATACCAATTAGTTCACTTCGCAGATTTCTTTCAAAATCAACTTTCTTGAAATGGGATGAGCAAATCCTTGATGTTGATGAAGGAATCCATTGGGGGCCTTTTCCACAAAAAAGAATCCAATGTTTTTTATCTTTTTCACATATGGGAAACCTATGGTAGGACACATCGGAAGTTTTGTCACTTCTGTTTCCACAGGATGAAACTGAACACCAAGTGGGCATTTTGGTCTGAGGAAAATATAAGTAATTTCAAATCTCTGTTGCGAATTTTGAGATTTTGTTGTTTCAGTTTCTTAATGAAAACATAAATTCGTACCAAAAAACTTTTTACTTACTAGGATTTTGATCACTCTTGTAGGTACGTTAGCAAAGTACTGATAGCAAAATGTTCAATCGTCTATTTTCAAATGTATTGTTCTCTGCTTCTACTTCGACAGAATAATCCGAAAAAAAAACTATACTCAGAAATTCAGAAGGCTCTCACAGTCACCACAAATCAGTCAGATATTCAATAGGGCATAAAGCATGAAATGAAAATATGGCCAAAACTCAAACCAACGAAACAAAACTGTAACTTGTAACTCTCAGATACCAGAGTGCGGAGTGCGCTAGTCCGCCACTGTCCAGAGAGAATGGTGGCCATGACATTACCAAGTACGTCACTATGACTCACAAATGATCTTTCATCTCTTTCTATTAGTGTCACCATTGTCTTATGGGGAATAGACTCTCCTATAACGTTTACTCTCTTTGTTTACTCTCTTTGTTTAACGTTTACTCTCTTTGGATTATTCCAGCAAAGAGGATAGTTCATAGAACAATAATCTTTGGCAAAGAGTAGAGGACTAGAGGGCAACTATAATCTTTGGTAGGTAGAATGTATTTTATGAAAGAACAACAGTTTAAGTTCTGTGATTATCTGATTATACCATTAGACGCTTTCTTTTTGGGGCTTCGTGCACTGGAGCTGTACCGTGTTTGATGCACCTGAGCTGCTACCAAATAAAACGGATTTTAGTGGTGTTTTCAGGATGAATACTTTGCACATGCGCATAAGATTTAGTAATTGACATGTACTGTTTCTTTTCTATTTATTGTTTTCGTTGAAGAGTTTGAATTGATTTGAAGGGTTTTAGAAAGCTTAATCGAAAATCTAACAATTATATTAGATATGTCAGATTCTGAAAATGAAATGTTGATAATGGTAAGTTAACAGCAAAAATCAGTATTAACTTTTCAAGGCACTAATGGATAGACAAGGTAACCATTTGAGTAGTTCAGACTCTACTAGCTCTTTGGACAGTTTGTTTGCTGATTCTGGTGAAAGTGGGCCTAGGAGAAAACGTACCAGAATTGAAAATTATATTGAGGAAACTGTGAAGGAATATGACAACAATGAATTCAAATCCAATTTTCACGTATCATGAAAGACAACTTATAATATCATTGGTATACATCCTTTTGTTTGAAAAATTGAATATATTTTTACTCTAAAAATTTCAGGTCTCTTTGAACAATCAAAATATCATCCTGCGAACTCTGCTGGACGACCCAATGTTTCTGCCGAGAAAACAATTTTACTATCTCTGTGGTACCTTGCCAATTATCCTTAGGTATTGGTATGTGAGCTGAAGTTGGAGAAAAAATCAACAGACAACAGCAAGTCTTCAATAAAATGTTTAATTCATGAAGTGTACTCTCTTTTCAAATGTAAATGTTCAATAAAATTCATGAAACATAATATGTTTATTCAATAAATATCCACTCAACAAAAATCTTAGAATATCACAAAGGAAATTATCACAAAATTCCACTTAAAAATGATTATGAAGTTTAAAGCCAACTTTGCGAAACAGATAAAATATTTTGAAGAAAAATAAATAAATTGTTGAAATATCACAAAAAACCCTTACTCTAAACAGTAGTTGAACTCAAATTGGATAAATAAAAAACTTAATATTCAATAAGATAAGTTCGAAAAAAAAAAATCTTAAAGAAAACATTAAAATAAAAATAAATAGTCAAAATATCACAAAAATCATTTATTTGCAACTTTTTTTCATTTGCACTATTCATATTGTTTTGATTACTCTTAGATAAAGTTTAATATTAATGTAAGGTATTTACTGCGCTACTAAAAAACAACAAACATTAAACATAACCAAAAAGAGCTTGTTACACCAAATTCCCGGTGAGTGCAAGAGGGGGCAGGGGAAGGTTGTTGGTGTTGCTCCGGAGCTTGAAGCTCGACCTAAAAAGAACGGGTGGTGCCAGTGTTTCGTGCTCCTGAGTAGCTCCGGTGCTACTCACACGGCCAAAAAGAAAGCTGTTATTATTCCATCACACATCAATTAGGTGCAGCGTTGCCGTTCCTACGGATTTTTCGATATATCTACCGATTTTCATCTGCGTCTGCAGATCTACAGATTTTTGTACAATCAATCAATCAATCAAACATTTATTAAAGAAGTTTTCTTTCACAATCATATTAGAAAATCAAAACATCATCATAAAATACTAGCTAATTCAACAGGTCAAACATCAAAAAGATACTATAATACACAGCTTACTACACAATTCATATAAACACAGACAACTAATTAACTATACAATTGTTTTTGAACGACCAGCACAACGAATAGGACAAACAATATTGTAAAATATATATATATATATATATATATATATATATATATATATATAATCTAATCCTCCTAGGATTCCAAGAGGAACTCATCAATAGAGTAGTAAGCTTTTTGCAGTAGAAAAGATTTGAGTAGCCTTCTAAAGACCATGCCATTTGAGGATTTAATGCCATCACTAAGCTTATTATATAGCTTAACCCCATAGTACAAGGGATGATTCTGAGATACTGTCAATCTACTATATGGTTGATGTAGTTGAGATTTATTTCTTATGAAGTGTTCATGGATATGTTCATTTTTTGGAAAAATTGAAAGATTGTTTTTAATGTACATCAAAGTTTGGTAAATATACAAACAAGGCATTGTTAATAAATTATAATGAATGAATAATGGTTTACAATGTTCACTCGCCGATGCACCTGCCAGAATTCTAATCGCCATTTTCTGAATAACAAAGACTTCATTAGCTTTAGCTGATAAACCCCATTGTTCAAGGCCATAGGAAATAACAGATTGAATTAAACTATGGTATAGAAGTTTGAGAACACTGAGAGAGACAGTAAGTCTCAACTGACGCAGTAAATATATATGTTTACTCAGCTTAAGTTTAACACTATCAACATGGTACTTCCAGGTGAGTTTATTATCAATATCAACCCCTAAGAATCTAGTACAATTTACTTGATGAATAGTTTTATTATCAAGTATAACCAAATAGCTTTTATCTATTGTTGAATTTTTAGTAGCAAAGTTGATCATTTGAAATTTTGCAGTATTTAACAGTAGGCCATTTAGAGAACACCACTCAGAAATTGGATCTGTTACTTCCTGAGCTCTATGAATTGCATTAGACATAGTACCAGCAGATACCAAGATATTAGTGTCATCAGCAAAAATAACAGTAATGGAAGCTTTTGTACAAAATTTCGGCAGATCATTTATAAAAACTAGAAACAAAAGGGGTCCCAAAACAGAGCCTTGTGGTACCCCAATTGATACACATTTTATATCTGAATTTATTCCATTCACACTGACCAGCTGACTACGATCAGCCAGGTAAGATCTAACCCAATTCAATGCAGAGCCACGCACGCCATAAAACTGCAACTTGTGTAATAACATGTCATGGTCAACGAGGTCAAAAGCTTTGCTCATGTCAAAAAATAATCCTAAAGTATGCTGTTTATTTTCCAAGATTTCCAGCACATGTTTTAGGAGTTGATCAATTGCACTGCCAGTAGATTCATTTCTTCTATAAGCATTCTGACTAGAAGAAAATAATTCGAAAGATTCAAAGTAATTATATAATCTTAGATAAAAACAGTATTCAATAATCTTAGAAAACTGACTAGTAGTACAACTGTAAACAATCAAGTTACATTTTGATTGAATAAATCTCTTCTGATATTAATGTTCCGTGAAATAGTGACACTGAACATTTGAAAATAGAACACCAAATAAGTGTTCTTTGCACGTGGTGTTTCATGACGTTCGACATTTATCTTCTGTCTGTTATCTCATGTAATCTGTAATCTAGTAGAGCTCATCCAAATTGGAGCTCATCCAGTATTGAAACGACCACTTTGGCCTTCCCCCACCTAACAACCAATTTTTATCGAAGATACCCGAACCATTGTCATGGCTATTAATAGAAATTCCATAGGCGGACCAAATTATTTGGTATAGGCGATTCACGAGACGTAGAGAACTTACACTCCTATAACTTTTTCCTAACACTCCTATTTCATTTTCCGCTACTGAATAGTACTTACCACTGGGCATTTTGGCAAGGTAACGAGTAAACTATTGCAAAGTTGAATAAATAACTGCACTACCTATTTATTTCCCAAGTAGCACACAGAGGTCATAATTCGGTTGTACAGACGTCTACTACACCTTTCGCAAAAGTCCATGACTTATGTCTTGTAATATGCTGAGACGTCGCTATGTATGCCAATACAACAAAAAGGCACACTCTTGCGACGTCACATCGACGTTATAAAGTAGTGGTAATGACTTGCCAATCGTTCTGTGGTCTTAGTGTCGTCATTATATCATTATGCATGAAGGTCATAATCTTTCTAATATAGTATTACAATATGTATACCATATCAAAAGATTTTATATAATATCAATATAATATATAAGTCGGCCTTCCTTTACATGTTCATGATACTCTGTGACCATGATAGTTATCGAGATAAAAATGATTTTCATTTATATGTCTTTAAGAATTGTTCTGAAACTCTAGTGACCAAGCAAATCCATTTTTACGATCAAAATCCAATTCTACTCACTTAAAATTCATGCGCCTCGAAAATGAAGAGAGATAAATATTTATTTTCATTTCAGAAAAAATATATTTCATCAATTTTTCTCATTAATTGTTGAAATATGTAGACCATATTACGAAAGATACTTGATTAGCACATCTCCAATGATTTTTAAATTGATATAACACCCAGGGTCCTTCCTTCTAGTGTCGAAAAGTTGTAATTACTCCGGTATGTACTATCATAGAATAGTTTACGAGTGTCTCAAAGACATCGCAATATCTTACATAAAAAATAAGTTGTAATGTAGTCGCTATGACCACAAGTAGCAAGTTTTGTTGTACTAACGTCGTAACGCTATCAAAACAGAAGAAGATATGCACTGAGTGCATAAGCATTCCGCTAGTTCCGCCTAATGGAGAACGCTAAAAATAACTGACATTTACAATAGAGGTTATGTTGATGTTGAATATTTTTTAATTATCACTCGAAGTGCACATACATATTATTTATGTCGTTCCTTGTTGTGGAAACAATTGAAGGAACTGGATGAACTTCATTTTTTGCAGTGTCCCGATAGACTGATTAATTATTTCAGATGTTAATTTTTGGGTAGGCACTCCATCCTTCCTCTTTATATTTTTGTATACGCTCCAGTTCTCTTGTAAGGCAGATTGGATTTTTGTTTTGGCATTCTAATCATTCATACGTAACTGAATATTCTACATACATAACACAATATACCTATCCAACAAAAATAACATAACCAACAAAAATAATCTAACCATAGATACATAATGTAATCATTACGACCAAAGTTCTTCAGTTGATAAAACTACATTACATGAGTACAATATGTAGTCGTAGAAACGTTTCAAAAACCTATTCATTAGAACCACATATGTTCATTGTCATAATAACATCACAGCAACTGCTCTTATAAGTTCTACTTAACGACACATACAATTTATTTACATACAAACAACAGTACAACTTCATCTCGAGAATTATTTATTGTACTCTCGTTATATCTACTACACGACGTCATAGCAACGCCTGAAGGTTATAAAACGCACATTAACTTTTTGGTTCTAAAACATACAAATACGTGGTCTTTAAGACGGTATAAGAGGTCATTATGTTCATTTTATGACTCTGTGCTACTTGGGTAATTAAACAAACCTATCCTTTAAAACGCTGCATGCCAAGACACTGGTGAAGATACGCCGTAGCACAGCAAATCGTGTCCACTCGTGTTTTCCCCTCTCTACCTACCAAACGGTCGTTTCAATACTGGATGTGTTCTATCAAATTTACAGTGTCAAGCCTGAAATCAAATTTGCAAATCCATTATGGATTGTTATATAGAGAGACCCAGTGTTATTATATATATAATACTGTCAGTATGATATATATATATATATATATATATAGTTATATATATATATATATAATAACCCTGTAGAGACCGATGTTTTAGAGAAATATTCGGAACCCAAGAAATTTCAAAGACATGGAGAATATGTATTTTGGTGCTTCTGTTGTCGGTTCCATGTTAAAAAACAGAAATTTGCCGCAGTTAAAAATTTAAAAAATAACTGCTTATGGTTTTACATGCAATTTTCAGATGAAATTTTCAAACGATTCCATTTAAATAAATGAAGTTTATGATCATTTTCAATGTTTAAATCCCGAGAGTTATAAAAAAACATATTCTATAATTCCTCTTGCCATATTGTTTCCTAATTTAGTCGATCAAAGAGAGTGAGTACCAAACTGTAGATAATGAATAAAGATCACTGAAAAATTCTGATATTCTGAAAGATCTTAAAAAAAGTTTGAACAGTTTTGGGTGGCAGCAGGAGTAATTAAAAGAGCTGATGATACTTTTGTTTATCCTAAGTTGAGTATTTTAATGTTGAATCTCCACTCACTTCCTCATTCCATGCTTGTTGTGAACGGATTTTTTCTGTTGTTGACCTCAACAAAACCAAAGTGAGGAATAAATTAGGCACTGATACTCTTATTGGTATAATGCGGTCAAAGCAATTACTAGGAAACCATTCTTGTTTGATATAAGTGCGCCTCAATGTTGAGCAAGTGTAAATCAAAATAAGGACTTATAACACTTGGTTTATGTATTTCTTTTACCTAACATTTGTACCTATCTGTTGATCTCAAGAATTGTGTATTCATTTCATTGTTTTTCAATAAAGTTTCATTTTGGTTTTTCAATTTCTCGCTCCTTTCCTTCTCAGTCTGAGTGCTTCACGATCGCCACACAGCCACAATGATTTTTTGACTGAAAACGACAAATATAGGTTTTATTAAACATGGTGTACCTCAGGGCTCTGTGCTTGGACCTATCCTGTTCTTGTTATATTTTAATGACCTTGCGAATATTAAGACTGAAGGTGTATTCACTATTTTCGCAGACGACACAACGGTCCTGTGGCATGATCAAAACCCTAACAAACTTTTTAGTAAAATGTCTAGGGATATTAACGCTGTGAGAGAGTGGTGTAACTCGAATCAGCTTTCATTCAACACTAACAAAACGAATCTCTTATCATTTCAATGCGATATACCGGATATTTCCCTGGGGAATGATATTATTTCATCTAATAATTTCAACACCTTTCTAGGGATTCACTTAGACTGTAAACTCAAATTTGAAGATCATGTTCGTCATCTTAGTAAAAAGCTGTCCAAAGGGTGCTATGCTCTACGTGTTATCTCAAGAGAATTGGGTGAGACAACTGCAAAAGTAGTTTACCATGCCTTATTTGAGTCGCATGTCAGGTATGGTATCCCTTTTGGGGTACCTGCAACAAACAGTGCTTCAACATAATATTCACTCTCCAGAAACGTGCAGTACGCTATATCTGCGGGGTTGGACCTCGAGTATCATGTAAAGAACTTTTCAGAAAGCAAAAACTCCTCACCATTCCATCTCTTTTCATTCTCGAATCGGTATGCTTAGCACATAAAAATAAATCAACATATGATACCATTTCTGGTTCTACCCGCCAAAATAACAACCTAAGGCTACCCATTCCAGCTTCCAATTTGATCAAAAACTCCATTATTTATAATGCTGCAAAACTATATAACCATCTTCCTGCCAGCATCAAAACCATTGAATCCCTCCATTTATTCAGGAAATCGGTTAAACTCATTCTTATGGATGAAGTATTTTACGAAGTTCAAGATTTCCTCAATAAAAACATAAGTGGTTGTATTAGTTAACATTTTAATATTTTTTAATATATATTATTCAACCATACATACATTTTTATGTGATATTTTGATTAATTGACGAGTTATTTTTAACCAAATAATGTAATTATTTTTAAATAAATAATGTTCTTATTTATTTTTAATCTTGACAATGTGATATTCAATTATATTTATTTTTTACTTTATAATTACCCTGTGTTATCTTTGTGGTAACACAGATAGTATTTTTGATTGTTTGTGTGTTTCTATAAATATTTATTAATTCTTTTTAACTATATTGTGGGTACTTAATGCTTATTGTTAATTTTATGTTCTATGTTGAATATTTAAATGTATGTTTCTTCTTTTATTAGAATCTAACAAACAATTGTAAAATATCTATATTTTTAATATTTGTAGTACAAGCTTTGTCAATAAGATTTATGTCTTCGACAATAAAGCATATTTTTGATTGATTGATTGATGATCATGCATTTCAAAATTCCCCTACTTTTGTTTGCCAACATAAAAAATTACAAATCATTCGAACTTGGTAACTTTACTTATACTGAACTCAATCCCATTGGTCGAATATCTCTTTCTCTCTCTCACTCTAAATCATGTATTGAAGTATAGTTTCATCAATTGCTGCCAGAGAGAGTATTATTCGGCTTGCTTGCTTTTTGTTTACGGGCCTATCCATTCCAAATAATCAGCTAGCTGACGAAAATCCACATCACCTAAGAACGTATTCTGTCTGCTTCGATTTCCCTTCGGGGGGCACCGGGATAGTCTCACTCGGAATGATATCTCAAATGCCCATTACTTTCACAACATATAATTTTTAAATTTTCCAATGCACGTGGAACGGCTGTACTAAAACTGACATTTACTTGACTTCCGGTCCGCGTGGTCAGACAACCGCCTCCCACGACCCCAGGAAGTCGAATCTGTCGAGTATTATTCGGAATTTCATTTGGACTAATGCGCCTGCGCAAATATCTACCGAAAAAGCTCATGATTCTACCGAAAAAGCTCATGATTCTACAGAATACAGATTTTTCTCGTGCCATTCTACAATCTACCAATAAATATTTCACCTCGACGGCAACACTGTCTGTGCATTCCATATGATTATGATGGGATTCTAGTGGGATGCGAAGGCCGATAATCGGCTAGGTCAAACTTCAAATATATACTGTGTAATAATAACATAAGTAGTAGATATGTGAAACGTGTGATCATCACCTTCACAATAATTCAACACTATCCAAATTGTACCGTCATTCATCATATAATGCAGGTCTGAAATTGGAATATCTATTCACAAAAAAAAACAATATTTATTTTTAAAATGAATACAGAAACAAACACTGCCAATAACAATAAAAAATGTGGCTGGTCAAAATTTTCAGAAAGCAAATTGATAGAACTAGAAAAGAAAATATTAAATGGTGAGTTGATCTTGTATAGTCAGTCCTCAAATCTAACGAATATTTTGTAGCTGTCCAGACCGCATATAAGTCTTGGTTCGTCCCAATTGGATCCATTGTGGGAAATGATGACAAAATTTGGACTGTTCTGCTGAATGGTGAATCCAAAAATACCCCTTTGGTTCTGCTTCATGGGTTTGCTGCTGGACTCTGTTTTTGGTGTCTTAATTTTGATTCAGTAGCCAAGGAAAGACCAGTATATGCTATAGATTTGTTAGGTAGATTAAACAGTTTAACATTTTTTTACACAATTGAATTTTTGTGCTTTTGTAGGATTCGGACGATCATCAAGACCAGATTTTAGCAATGACAGTCTTGAAGCAGAACAAGAAATGGTGAAGTCTTTAGAAGAATGGCGTAAGAAGGTGGACTTGGACAAATTTATATTATTGGGGCATAGTTTTGGAGGCTATTTAGCTACAAGTTATGCAATAAATTATCCAAATAGGGTCCAACATCTAGTTTTAGCAGATCCTTGGGGTTTTAGTGAAGTAAAGGAGCTGCCGTTGTGGTTCAAGGTGCTTGGAGTTTTGTTCTATCCCCTCAGTTACTTGAATCCACTTGCCACTGTGAGAGCCGCTGGTCCCATAGGTACAAAACAATTGTTAATTTTATTCGGGGTCATCTTACAAAATGCCATTTTATATCAAAAGCATTACACCATATCTGGTATTTTATGTTAGGGTCATCCACAGCCCTGGAGTCTAGATATATTATTTAATATAATGAAATATTATTTCATTCAACAAGAATACTTGAATTGTTCGAAAATATGAACGGGGTGTTCATAAAATCAGATGTGGAATCATCTGTGACTGAAAGATAAACTTCAGTCACTATCTCCCATTGTTCAAGTTAACCTCTTCGGGTATTCATGTTGAAAAGGGAAACATTTTTCTTTGTCTCATTCATCTATACGAGTTCAATGTCCAGCGTGGCTTTAGCTGGGGAAGTAATTGTTTTCAGTTAGATATTCACAAAAAATAACTTAATTATCATGCATTTTTCAATTCATAGAAAAATATTTCTATTCAATTGAGAATATTTCCATTTTCAAGATTGAAACTACCTACAGGAATTACTTATATGCATTGTATTTCAGCCTCACTTATCACTACTAGTCTCAATACTCCTAGTGTATTGAGTATCAAATTTGGCTTTTTCATCAAATAATGGCAAATCATAGTGCCTCACAATAATCTGATTTAATGAGTTTCTATTTGTTTCATTTTCATGTGTTCAACCTTTTGTCTCAGGAGACCAGAATTACTTGGAATCATAGACAAGAGTTCTATACTGATATAGTCCCCAAACTCAATGTCAAAATCTCCTGACTGATTTCAGCGCCATCTACGTGGTTGGAGTCATGAACTAATCAATATGCAGCAATTTTTTGAATTCGACTCGTGAAAAGAAATTACAAGACCACCGTACTCAAGGAAACCTTCCTGCTGAGAACCCTCGACCACCGTTCTTTATGTGGTATTGAGGATTCCTCAACACAAAGGATTTCTCAGCAAAGTGTGGAGCAAACAGGCAATATTCAATCAAAATGACCAAACTCTGCTATCACCGTGTTGAAAACTCAAACCAGTGACTAATGGATTTTTCTCTGAAAAAAGAATATTGAACGTGATAAGCTGAAAAATCCCTCCTCATTATATCCGGTGTGCTTGGTGATGAAAATATTTAAAAAAATTGTTTGAAAAAGATAGCATCTGTATGAAAATTGTAGATATGATCACTATAATTAGTGCAGCACCCCACGATGCATATTGACATTATTTCCATTGTTATCACAGGAAGGCACGCTACATTACAATACCATTTTGATTGAATACTTCTTCAAACACCAAAATAAAACAGAAAAATTATAAATTGTTTATGTTCCACACGTGGAAGATGAGAAATCGTGAATGACAGTAAGGATACCCCCCTGCCCCACGGTGGCGTGTTGGTCACTTCAGTCGATCTCAGCACCCCCATACGGTTTGTAGTCAACACTACATCGTGTATGACCTTGATAATATGAGAGGATACACCATGCTTGGAATACAGGAAATCAATACTTAATTACTCACCATGTAAATATTTTAGTGAAAGTAATTGACATTTGATATTGCTTATCATCATCATCTATTAAAAGGTATGCTGATTATTACATGGAAATTTAGATTTTGCATTATCTCTGTTTTTTTTTCTTGAACTCGATTAATTGAATAAAATATAGAAAATATTCAATGTTGTGTTTGCTAATCAATATACATTCACCTAAATTTTCCGAAAGATAATCATGGCTTCCTAGTTGGGCGCATCCTTATAAAGTTATTTCTATGTAACTTGCACCTTATAAATAATTTCTGTGGATTAAAATGAAATTATCATATTCTATTGATACCTCTCAAATATTTCAATTGAAATCATTTACCTTTTTGCAATACTTTGTGATTTCCATTCTGAAAAAAAATATTCTGAGTCTCTGGAACTGGGAATACAATGAAATAAATGAATTTAGAAATACAAGGGAGATGAAATGAGTAAAGCTCAAAAGTAAAATATATTTAATAAAAAAAAAAAGCTATAGCTTGGTTTGTTATTGGAAGTTATATAAGAAGTCTAGGAAACCTGCTGAATATACTGATTACCAGAATTTGTATTTCTACTAAATTACAACTAGAAATAACTTTGACATCATCTGAAACACAGGTAATATCATTATCAAGACAATAGATGTTGCTATGTTTATCCTATACTTTTAAAGATAATTGAGGGCACCAGGGATTCTAGATATCTGAAAATATCCTTAACATGAAATCATGGCCATCTAGGTCGATTGATTCTATAATTATCTATTAGGTTAGGTGAGCTACAATATTGTTTAAATTAATTAAAAAGATAATTCAAAGAAATTTCAAAATGGATTTTGAATTTGAAACAACATACAACCTCCACTTTTACTGTGATAAGAGACATTCTTGAAATGATTTGAAGCAGTTCATGGAATATTAGAGAGGCATCCCTTTTGCTGCATTCTGTTGCGTCGTGAGCACTGAGATTAGACTTTTATGTGAAGCGCTCACTAACCCTAGTTGTCGTTATTAATTTTATTTATTTCTCATTATTCACAACAAATGGAATATTTTTCGGTGTTGGAGGGTTTTTCACCCAATGTATAATATCATTCTATTGCACAATTGGTTCGTTAGCAGAAGGTTCAGGGTCACATTGAGTGCTGTCATTCTCCTCAGCGTTTTCTTCGAAGTCCTCCACAACCTCTGCACCATTCCATTCATTACCAGAGTCTTGGTAAGGCTCCTTCCAATTCGGAAAACAAGCTAATGTGAGCATTTGGTCTTCAGTTGATTGTTTCAAGTCTCTGATTTTTGTTTTTTTTATCCCGATTGGCCAGGAGCCGTAACATCTGCCATTGTGGGATCCTCAGTCATTAAAATTCAGAACCACGCTTGAACTTAAATAATTCCAACCTCTTTGAAAGTGCTCCTACGTCGGCGAAAGCTCAACTGCAGTACTCAGCCTTTTGCACGTGATATAATAAAATGTTTCCTCCTCTGACACGTATGTGGCATGTGTACTCATAAAAATGCTCATGTCGACAGTGTTAAAAAAACTCAATGTTACTGATGTAACACTTTTTTATCATTCCTGTAGACCTTAAAATATGTTTGTAATTCATTCAATTTTATTTTGAGTTAGAAAAGATACACCAACTTTTAACGGTGGACTTGGTATAGTGTATTTCTATATTATCGACTCTGCAGTGTTTTAGATTACAGTGTGACAACGTAATTTATTTTTATATTTCCGCTTCTTGTGATAGAAACCTTGGCACTGGTAACGAAGAATACTCATAACTTATAGTATAAAATCCACATTTCATAAAATTGCTTTTGGTAGAAATTAATTTGCTAAAAGCGTTCCCAGAACGTTCACCATATATTGTCATTTCAAAATATTCTGGTAGGTTCTTCTTTTTTTGAGTTTAACTTTGAATTTCACCCTTAATCGATTTTGATTGAAATATATGATTTTTCCTCTTGTATTTCTCGTTTATTCCGGTATTTGATAAAAACAATACCAGTTTTAGATGTAATTGCTTTATTAACATCCTAAGAGATAAACCTTTTTTGGGTTAGTATTTGAGGCCCCAAACTTCATACAAAAACTGTTCATCCATATTACCTCAACAACGAATCGTGAACTTGGTGGGTAGATAGTGATTTCTAGTGCACCTCTAAATTTTTCAAAATACAAAAAGATTTTGGATAAAATATGAGGCCCTGAAAATTTAATGTAGATATATAAAAAGTAAAAATCCAGGCTGACCGAATGGTCCTAAACATGTGACAAGTGATAAAGAATGTACATGGATTTAAGTGCGAGAACATAAATAAGCATATGGCTGAGACAACATGTTTTATATAGAAATTTTGCAATATTTTTTACTACTTAATTCTCTCAATCAAGGAATAGATACATACATTGTTGATAAGATTTAATGTCCTTTAATTATACTGTCAAATAATTCGTGGGTTAGCCAATATATTTAGATATCTTCAAGGCTAAAATGAAAGAAGTTTCACTTCAGAATAAAAATAGTGAATTATTACAACAATGAAATTAAAATACAGAACAAAGGTAGATTGTGGCTTTTTATACAGTGCGTTCATAAAGTGTGGAAACGCTCCATTATCTTACGAGTTAATCATTTTTTGAGGTAAAGCTTGTACAGGTCAATAGTGTATTTTAGTTTTCAAACTTAAAAAAAATAAAAAATCCCCCACCATCTTACAAGTTATGACGTCATCGATATTTATAATAATTAGAAGGGTATATTTTTATATCAAAAATTGAAAGCTCATATTTTTCTGAGTTCAACCATACCACATACATCATATGTAACACTTCAAGTTACAGTATACTGAGTATAAAGGAAACCAGTGTTCATATTTCTTAACATTCAGTTAATTATTTATTTTGCAATGAAAATATCATAAGTAAGTGGTAAAATTAAACAATTTTACAACAAATGCTCGAACTGAGCTCCTTGGGGTTAGTTGACAATATCCAAGACGTCTGATGAATTCTTGGGTTACGTTTGACAACATCTCTGGTGTAATTCGTTGAATTTAATTTCGAATTATCTCTTTAAGGTCTTCCAAATTGGTAGGTCGATTTATGTACACTTTACTTTTTAAGTAATCCCAGAGAAAAAAGTCCATGGGAGTTAAATGTGGGGACCTAGCAGGCCAATCAATCTGACCGTGTCGTCCAATCCAGCGATTGGAAAAGGTTTCATTGAGAAAATCGCTAACCACTGGAGCATAATGTGGACCTGCTCCATCCTGATGGAACCAAATAGTAGAAACTATGCTACAAGGTTGATTAATGTCTGGAAATGTTACAGGTAAATATGGAACTACATAAGTTTGTAACATTTCCAAATAATTTTCACCCGTCACAGTACCATAAAAAAAATATGGTCCTACAATGGTATTCCTAAGAATCCCAGCCCACACAGTTACTTTTTGGGGATATTGGGTATAAGTTTCCATCGTCCAATTGGGATTTTCTGTTGTCCAATAACGACAATTTTGCGTATTCACGGTACCGTTTATACAAAAAGATTATTTGTCGAAAAAAAGACATTAAATTCAAAATAATAATTATGATTATACACTTCTTGCAAAATTTCACAAAACTCCATGCGTCTATCGAAGTCGTCTTCATTAAGTTCATGTATAAGTTTAACTTTATATGGATATAATTTGGCTTTTCTTAGAATTTTCTGCACAGCAAAACGACAGATATCATTGTTGTCAGACAAAGTTGTAATTGAACAATGAGGATTTTCTTCAATTCCAAGTAATACATTCAATTGAGTGTCTTCGGCAACGGTAGGCCTGCCACTCTTCTTAGGCTTATCCCTAACATTGCCAATCTCATTCAATTTATGTAATCTTTTGCTTGCCGTCGATTACTTCTGCCATACTTCTTTTACGATCGCCGTAACCTAAAATCATCAAAACTTCTATTCGTTGTTTTTCTGCCAGCACCATCATAATTTCAAATAATTTCTTTTAGGATAATATTTTTCAGAAAGGTATTATTGAAGACTTATAAATTGATATGCTACACAACAAATCAATTTAATACTGATATATGCAATGGTAACTAAGAACTTATTGACTGGTTGCTAAGGGCTTTCAGATGTTTTCATAGCTTACTTGAGGTTTGGAAATATACTCGAACTAACTACTGAGCAATTTTCAGGTATCCATTGCAAAATAAATGATGAAATAAATATTGAGAAATATGAGCACTGTTTCCTTTATACTCAGTATTCTGTAACTTGAAGTGTTTCATATGACGTATGTGGTATGGTTAAACTCAGAAAAATATGAGTTTGTAAAATAAAAATATACCCTTTTAATTTGTAAGAAGGTGGGGAAAAAATCCATAAAAAAAAAGGTGGAAACTGTATATCTCATTTTTAGGGTGTTGTGCAATTCGAATATGGCCTGTCCATAATATAGAACCAAGAACCAACCAAGTTGCTTAACAAATATTGATTATTAGAGTATCAAATATAACATTGAATTCCCAAGGTGCTTCATGAAGATTGTTTGTAATTTTCTAAATTTGGAAGTGCATTAGGGCCCCGATTCATTGTTCAGGTAATACACAGAAATGCCATTAACGAAGTTGGATATGCCCAAATACCTCTCCCTATAGATCTCATTTTTTAATTCCCATATTCTATTTGGATTTACATTTTCACATTTTTCTTAAAATATTTTAACTTGTAGCATTTTTATGATTTCATTCTGTTCATTTATTATGTCTTCTTCGTCTTTGATTGTATCTTCATTCATTCATTCAAATGTTCGAGAAAATTATATCTACGCAATGAAATTTCTTCAAAAGTTTTTGTGTAAGCATTTAATTGACAGAGAAGTTCGAACATTGTAGGGGTTGTACAGGAAACAGATATTTATATTCATTTGATAATTGTTTGTTTTACAAAAGACAAATATTTTATTCTTTACGAATAAAAATTTCCCTGGACTATGTATTCTAAGTAGCATCAGCATCCTTCAAGGTTCATTTGTTTATATTTTTGGACCATTGTATATTTTGATTGGTTATTAATTGAAAAATGAAATTCTGAATTAGTGGTTCCTTAAATATTGTTTACAGATTCTTCCATCATTTCTCAATTTCAATTTGATGAAAATAACATTTGTAGATGATGATTTGGCGCCGAATATGTTCAAAATGATGATTTGATACCGTCAATTTCAATTATTTTTACCTGAGTCGAAACAAAAAAATAATGCATCATATTTTATATTTTTGTTAGAATTTTTGTAGAAATTTAATTATTAAATTATTTTGCAAGGCCGCTATTGATGTTTCTCTTTTATTTCTTATGTTAATCAGAGATTCAATTACTAGTTCATGAATGAGCTCAGATTTTACCAAATTTCTTAAATATTTTTAGGTCCCTGGTTGGTACGCAAAGCAAGGCGTGATATTTCAGAAAAGTATGGTTCCGTAATTGATGACACCGAAGTTATTACAGAATATATTTACCAGTGTAATTCTCAAAACCCAACGTACGATGATAAAAACATTTGTTTACACTTCACTTTGAAATAACATAATTTCAGGGGTGAGTCGGCTTTCCACAGAATGCGACAAAGCTTTGCTTGGGCAAAACATCCAATGATTCATAGACTCCATAACTTGAACGAGGAAATACCTATAACGATACTTTATGGAGAAAATTCATGGATTACCCGAATACCTGATGATGTTTGGAAGGAAAAACGACCAGAGTCTTATACTAAAGTCAAAGTAAGTAGTTATTATTGAAGTCCCCACATTTGTCAACATCAGAATTTTGTCATTTAACTTGTTATTAGGAGTAAAAGTGACTTTGCATGTCACATGTCATAGTCAAAAACTACAAATTCAACTCACGAAATATTGACGATATTTTCGGGTTGAACCGCGTCTAATAATTTGATAATTTCAACTTTTAGGCTCCGGTTTTGGAGCCATTTTCAAGAATTGTTGGGATAAGAACAAATATTTTCGCACTGAAGCCTTGATTGAAGCTTTCTTTTTGGAGCTTCGTGTGTTTGTTACACTTTTTAACTTTTTTTTTTGGTAGGAGGAACTACCAGCAAGTTGGCTGGCATACCCACTAAAACCTCCTCTTGCCCTCTCTGTTTTCTGTCTTCTCACCTAACTTGTTTATCTACCTTGTCTTTCTCACTCCTCTTTCTCCTTTGTTTTCATCACGGTGGTGGAGAAGTAGTGTATTTCCTTCCAGTTTTCTTTGGATTTAGTCATGTTGCTGATTATGTTGTCTTTCTCCAGGACTACCCCCAGGTATGTATTTACCATGAGCCTGCGCACCGTCCATCTTGGGCAGCTGAATAGTGTGTCGTACATTGTCAGTTTCTTGGCAGTAAACACAATTTTCTCATCAGCCTTCCTTATTATCTTCAGATAGTTTGTAAAGCTCCCATGGCCCGGTAGCACCTGGGTCAGGACATAATCTGTCTGCCTATGCTCGCACTTGACCCACGATCTGACGACCGGGATCCATTTTTTGGTCCATTACGCCACATCCTCTGTTTCCCCCCATTTTCTTTGCCATGCCTGTAGAGTACTCTCTCTTCTTTAAGTGCAGTTTGTGACCTTCCTCCCCTATGGTATATGCGTGCTCTTTCCTCAGCCAGCAAGTGAATTGGGATTTCTCCCGTTACCACATATAGAGCGTCAGTAGACGCTGTTCTGTAGGCGCTGGCTAATCTCAGCATTCCCTTTCTATCACCTCTTTTGAGTATGTTTTTATAGCCTATCACGCTCATGTCTTTGTACCATATGGTTGCACCGTACAGCAGTATCGATCGCACCACGCCTTGTAGCGCTTTTTTCCTACCATACATGGGTCCTCTGATGGCATTATTCTACCGGGCGGACACCCTATGCTTTTTTGGAGGTTGGCCTGATGTGTTACCCAAAGCTTCCGTTATTAGTCAGAGTGATGCCCAGGTATTTTAGGTGCTTCGATGGGTTGATACTGCTGTCTCCACATGTGAGGGTGATGCCTACCCTGTTTCGTGGACCCATCAACACAATGGCTTCTGTTTTGTGGCACGCTAGTTTTAGGCCATGTCTCTCCATCCACTGTGTTACTGTAGCGATGCCCATTTCGGCCCTGTGAATGAGATCTTCCTTATAGTGCGTCTCCACCACAAGTGCCAGATGTTAATCAAGTATGCTAGAGCTTTTATTTCCAACAGGGCATTTACGATTTCCTTCCATGTGAAAGAGTTAAATGCGTTTTAAACGTCAAAAGCTATCAGCATCCTCCATCTGTTTCTTGTGACTTCAGGATCTGCTGTAGCTTCTAGTACCGCCTCTATGGACTTGGAGCACGGGGGATGAGTTTAACGTGCAGCGCCACAGTGGCGGAATCGGAAAAACTGATCCAGACAGTATCACTTATCTCCATTTACCGCTGTGATAAAAAGGTTGTCTACAAAGTGCGATAGTTTAAATTTTTGGGTCGCAAACGTCAACACGGCATTTGTATTGTGATTCGACGGGTAAAAGCTTCCTATCAAAGAGAGGCACAGTGTCGAAAGTGCGCCTACAATAATGAATGAAAGAGTCGGCCGCAAATAACCTCGAATCAAATGTAAATGACGTGAAGGAAAAAAAGAAGTGGTCGGGTGACCACTGCTGTGTTGTAGGGTGCACAAACACGCGTTTGAATGCACCCACGATTACGAAATTTTATGGTTTTTCTACCGTGAGCTACAAAAGTAACCAAAGGGAAAAATGGATACTGGCAGTATGAAGAGTAAAGTGGGTGGATTGTCTGTTATTATTGTACACTAATAAACAACTAGTATTACTTTTTTGTTGAAAATTATTGACAAATTGATATTCACTTTGTATGGTATATACCTTCTTGGAAATATTTAAAGTCAATTCATAATTTCTTTGCTCATATATGGGTAGAAAAACATAAATAAAAAATTGTTTATCTAGTTCCAATGGAAGTCTATGGCAACCGAGTAGGCGAAAGGAAAAAAGTCAATTGACAAATTTTGCAAGTTTAATTTTCACATTGATATAAACAATTACTTTTTTTATACTAATAATTACAGTAATATAAAAAACATGCATGAAACATACTTTTATTCATGTAATACACATTCAAAATATTTTTTTTAGTCAAATTCTGACAGTAACCGAACAATATGAAAAATATGTGAAAATGTATGTATGTATGTATGTAGAAAAAAAAACAATATTTTCAAAATATGTATGTTTTTATATTTCTTCCATATTTATTAATATATCTTTATTGTTTTTGTTTATTCGTGTAATTTACTCCTACATCAGACAACTAAGTTTTAATTAAATTTTATCAATTATTTGTGAAAATATTCCATCAACTCTAATTCGACAGAGTACTGATTTGTGGTCTCTGCTGCTTGGCTAATCACTTTGGCATGTATGCTGGAATAATCAATTCTTTTTACTTCCTGCACCTGACACACATGACCCGACACCAATGCTGCTCCTTTTTTCACAGATTCTCGAAAACAAGGAGACTTGAAATGGGTAAAAACCCAATTGCAACCACCACTTGATCCATAACGAATATAAAACTTTTTTTTTTACCCTAAACATGTAAACACTACGATGACAGGCGAATTACGTATTTGCAGTGCACGTGTTCAGTCAGTTGAATGCGGTTCGCATCTTATTCATTACTGGGTCAATTTCCGAAACCGGGGCACAATTTAATTCCAAGGTTATACATGCCGAATCATAATGCAACCGCAGTTTTCACGTTTGTAACAAACAAATTTAAACTGTTGCAATTTAAAAACACTCTATTTATCATAGAGGCAAAAACGGACATTGAGGCATCTGGACTAAGTCGCCCGATTCCGCCACTGCAGCGCCGCTTACAAAGGTGCTCCAAGTCCATAGTAGATTTGCCTTTTCGGAAACCATTTTGGTGAGCTGATATATCGTTACCCTCTTCTTAACATGAGCTCGTATAGCTTGCTGATCGAGTTGAGTAGGCAGATTGGTCTATGTTTCCTTGCTCCCAAGAGCGGACCTTGGGTATTAGTACTAGCTTGGCGCATTTCCACATATCCGGGAATGTTTGGTTTAGCAGGAGGCAATTTAAAACCATTAGCAGCCAGGCTGGTTCCAGTTCTCCAGTCTTTTTGACCACTTCCGTGGGGACACCATCTGGTTCAGGAGCTTTCTTGGTTTTTAACTTATCAAGGGCCTCCTGGAGCTCTTCTAGTGAGAAGTGCCCTGGGCTGTCCACTGCTTCATCGGTTAGGTTGTGGGGTGTTCCGGGTGGGAACAGTTCTTGGGCGATTTAGTGTTTTTCTTCTAAAGGTAACTGAAAATGGGGTATAGGTTTTGAAGTGTTGCATGGCTATTCTGTATCCTTGCCCCCACATGTCATCGTTTAGTTTTTGGTAGAGTTCTATCCAGCTTTGTTTCTTTGAACTTTGAATTTACCTTTGAAGTTATTTTTGCAGAGTTTTGTAGTCTCTGCTTGCCGTTTCCTCGTCTGTCAGAGCAGTTCTCCTGTTTAGCCTTGTAAATAACCTTCTAAGCATTCATTTATTTTCATCTCGATGTCCGTATTCCACCAATATGGTAAGCCTAAGCTACTCAGCTCAATTTCATTTATAGTTCCTATAACATATCAAAGTGTGTTGCTATGGCAATTAAAATTAATACAAGAATCAGTGACACGTACCCCCAAAAATCTCAGTATGATCAGAATTCCAATTCAATTCTGAAAAAAAATCGAGTTCTGCAGATTTTGTGAGGGAAAGAAGGCAGCCCTTATAGCTCCTCCTGATCACAGATTCTTGTCATCAAATGTATTTGAAATGGCAACACGATAGGTTAGGTTCTTTTTGAGTGGAGCGATAACTGCCCCTTCCAGATCTTAATAGCATTAGAGTTCACCTTCAAGTCCCGCGCTTCTGATGAAGTCGATGATGACGCTCGGTGCTACCTTTTCCAGGCCTTTAGGCTCCAGCTGACTGATCCATACGGTAGAATCTTGTTCGTTGCATCAGCACAAGATATGCTCTGGTGTTTGTTCTTCGTCTTGACACTTTCGTAGTCTACAGTGACCTGACAGTAGTCCTATTGTGATCCTCAGGTTTTTCTTATTCAGTTCTGATAGAGCTGCGCTGTTCTTTTCGAAAGGTTTGCTAAAAATGCCTTTGAATGGACACTCCTTTGGCTATGCTCTTTGATATTCCGAAAAAGGGATCTGGTGCTATGAAACTCCTTCATAGTGCTTTTTTTAGCGAGAAGGTCGGCTTTCTCATTTCCTTAAAAACTTTGTGTCCAGGGACCCATAGCAGAGTTATTCTGTTGTCTCTGCCTAAGCTTTGAAGGGCCTTCACGCAGTTGCATGATTTTGATCCATTGATTTTTATTGTTTCTGTTCAGTATTTCTTGCAGGCAGAGTTCGATTGCATGAACTTCTGCCTGGAATATTGTGGTGTACTGTCCCAGGTAATCTGGCCCCAACTCCGTTTTGGTCATCTGTGTATCACTGTAAGTCGGCTCTTGTGTGTTCTCGTTATTTCGTCTCCAATTCATTTCTTCCCGGGAGGAGAATCTCATAAGGTCTATCTAGGGGGATCATTATGTTTGATGGGTTACTAAAATCAGATGGGATTTTATCTTGTTCTCGGTTTTGCAACTTTCTCCCCTATTGCTCGTTGACCTCGACAGGTTTCTTTCTGTCTGTCACTCTTGCTTCCTTCTCTAAGCAAATGTGCAAAGGAGGGATGTTGAGAAGGATTTCCATTGCTGCTGTCGGGGTAGTGGACATTGCTCCTGTTTTGATCAGATATGCTGGCCCCTTGAGTTTGTTGAGCTTTTCTTGTGCACTCTTCTGTGCTCCTTTGCTCCACTAGACGACCGCTCCATAGGTCATAGAGCACTATGAGGTAAAGCCAGTACATTTGTTTGGGTTGCATTCCCGATGTTTGCCCACAGAAGTCCATAGAATTTCTTATCTAGAATTACTTCTAGGTATTAGAAGGGAAAGCTTGATGGTTAAAACCATCAGCAGAAGATTTGCCAATGAGCTCCTAGACTTGGCCCTAATACAGGAGCCATGGCAACAGCACCAGGCGGAATAAACGGCTTGGGCAATATTCCTGGTAATAGGTAATGTTCCACAGCTCTGGAAATAAACCCAGGGCATGTATTTTACTAGGAAAAGACATTAATGGCTTACTACTTTCATATTTCTGTTCCGAAGACGTGGTGGCAGCACAATCAACAATCCCAACGGAGGAGGGGCATCTGGGACTGATCGTCTGCTCAGCCTACTTTGCCGGGGACATCAGAGCAGAAAATCCTCCTACACTGGTGAAGAACCTAGTCCGCCACTGTAGGAGGAACAACATGCAACTCATTGTGGGGTGCGATGCAAACGCACACCACACCGTCTGGGGAAGTACAGACATAAAAAACAGAGATGAGCAACTTATTGAATTTATGTTAGGTGAAGGGCTCAATGTTCAAAATATCGGCTCAGAACCAACCTTTGTGACTAGCAACAGACAGGAAGTTCTAGATCTGACTGTTAGTACAAGGTACATAAGTAATAAAATAGCCCACTGGCACGTCTCCACGGAACCATCGTGCTCGAACCATCGACACATTAGATTTGACTTGGAGGCGGGTTCTCGACAAGATATACAATATCGGGACCCATAATGTACGGACTGGGAGGGCTTCAGAGCAACACTCAGAGATAGTTTGGGAAACGATATTCGTAAAATAAGAAATGGTGCGGAGATAGAGCTGGCAGCGAATCATATTCAAAGCTCGGTCCTGACAGCCTATCAACAAAATTGCCCACCTAAAACCAAAAAAGATAATAGAGCAAAAACCTAGAAAAGAGGAGAGCAGAAGTAAGGAGGCTCTTCAATAGAGCCAAAGAATCAGGTTGCTGGGAAGAATACCGCTCTACCCTAACGGGATACAACAAAGCGATAAAGAAGGCCAAGAGGGAATTTTGGAGGAAATTCTGCCAGAGTATATCTGATATACCTACAAGCGCAATAATCCACAAGGTCCCTCTCCAGAGAACCGGAGATTAACTGATCTGACGGAATCTCGAAGGGAGACCTTGGAGCTTCTAGTACAAAATCATTTCCCAGGTGCCATGATTCTTGATGAGAACCAGCCAATTCCACTTCAACCGGTCGACCAAGATGACCTAGTCCAGAAGATTGGAAGAAAGCAAACGAAATCATCAAACCAAAAGCGGTAGAATGGGCTATCAACTACTTTGAACCGCACAAGGCACCAGGAGAGGATGGAATCTTTCCTGCAATACTACAGAATGGGACCCTCAAGCTGGACGTCGATACGGGTTGTGTATGTACGCAAAGTCGGGAACAATAAAAACCTTCCCTAATCCCTTCGCCCGATCAGCTTGACAGAATTTCTGCTGAAAGCCACAGAGAAGAGGTGCTGAAGGAAAACTCTCTCAGCACCCACCAGTACGCTTACCAGGCAGGAAAATCAACAGAAACTGCATTAGACAACCTCGTCGGGAAACTCAACGACTGTCTGAGATGCGGGGAAATCGCAGTAGCTGCCTTTCTCGACATTGAAGGAGCATTCAACAATGCACTACCGATATCCCTACACAGAGCAGCTATCAACAAAGGGATATCAGAAACTGTAACTGGATCGAGGCGATGTTAAGATACAGAATAATCTCGAGTTCCCTCCAACAGGAGAAAATCGTGGCCAGGGCGGTGAGAGGCTGCCCACAGGGAGTTTTATCACCCCTACTGTGGGCACTTCTCGTAGAAGATCTGATCACGACTCTTATGGCGGAGAGTATCAAGGTTCAAGTCTACGCTGACAACATAGTTATAACAGTTAGAGGAAAGTTTGGAGAGGTTATATCGGACATACTCTGAGGACTATCACTAGGTGGTGTGAAAAAGAGGAAATATCGGTCAACCCCAGCAAGACAGTGATAGTACCATTCACCAGAAGGAGGAAGCTAGACTCACTAAGAAAGCCGGTCCTCTATGGTGAAACAATTCCTTTCAAGGAAGAAGTCAAATACCTAGGGATAATTCTAGATAAGAAACTCAAATGGAATGTTCATCTAGAAAAAACAACCAACATAGCAAGGTAAACCCTATGGACTTGTAGAATAATCTGTGGGAAAACATGGGGAATGCAACCCAAACAAATGTACTGGCTTTACCTCACAGTGGTAAGACCTATGGTCACCTACGGAGCGTCATCTGGTAGAGCAAAGGGGCACAGAAGGGTGCACAAGAAAAGCTCAACAAACTCCAAACGCAAGCGTGTCTGATCTTATCAGGGGCAATGTCCACCATGCCGACAGCAGCAATGGAAGTCCTCCCAATATCTCTCCTTTGTACATCTGCTTAGAGAAGGAGGCAAGAGTGTTTACAGAAATCTGTCGAGGTCAACGAGTAATAGGGTAGAAAGTAGTCGCTAGATCGGGCAGAGACGAATGGGAGACGAAAGAATGAGAACTCACAAGGGCCAATATACAATGGTACACAGACGGCTCCAAAACGGAAGATGGAGTCGGAGAAGGAGTACATTGAGTATAACCAGAATTTAACCTTAGTGTTAACCTGGGACAGTCCGCCACAATATTCCAGGCAGAAGTCCATGCAATCGTTCTCTGTCTGCAAGAAAATCTGAACAGAAACACTAAAAATAAATCGATCAAAATCATGTCGGACAGCCAAGCAGCACTGAAAGCTCTGGCATCAAGTCGGATATAATCCAGATTAGTATGGAACTGCAAAAGCCCTTCAAAGCGCAGGCAAGGACAACAAAATAACTCTGCTATGGGTCCCAGGATAAAAAGGCGTTGAAGGAAATGAAAAAGCCGACCCTCTGGCAAAAGAAGGCCCTGTGAAGGAGTTTATAGGACCACAGCCCTTCTTCGGGATATCAAAGAGTAGAACCAAAGAAGTGTTTTCAGACTGGACTAAGCAAAAAAAACGCGGGTACTGGTATGAAACACTCGAAAGCAATTATGCCAAACCCTTCGAAAAGAAGAACAGCAGCCCTGTTAGAACTGAAAACATGAGGATTATAACAGGGTAACTGACAGGTGAATTCTAATTTAATTAGGATCGAGCCACAATATATCTGAGAAGGTCGCAGTGGAAGAGGCGGTAATCGCCCTACTCGAAAAGAACATAATCTAACCTAACCTACACATATACACAACCCCTATCGACGTCCAGCTTGAGGGTAAGTATGCCCATGCCAGGCTGGCTTTAAAAAGTTTAGTTTTTTTTGCATTAATGGTTGGAGAGTGTGCTCAATCATTGAATTGCGAAGTTGATGCAGAGTCATGAAACACCTTAAAAAATGTTTGTTTAGCATTTGTAATTGGAGAAAAGTTTGTCTTATATTTTTTTTTAGATTATAAAGGATGCTGGACATCACATAAACGCTGACCAACCATTATCATTTAATAAAGCAGTCTGTGATATATGCGAGTTTTCTGAACTTGGACATTTCCCAAATGATGAAGAAGTAAGGGAAGAACCAAAATGTGAAGAAATCAAGAAAGTGGATCTTCTACTTGAGGACGACAAGCTAGCCAATATGAAAATCAGTAGTAACAAAATATGATTCAACTCAGTTTAGAAGAAAACAAATTCAAAGCTTTGAGTTTATTAATTGTCCATATTTCAGTATTATTTTTGTCCAGGGAAAATATGTTGGAATGAAACATTAAAAAATGGTAGTTTTGCAAGCTTTCATCTCAACACCTGCTGAAAATTTTCTTCAATAAAATAATTACATTAAAACACTTTTTAGTTTGGTAAATATATTCTAGGAAATACCATGAACAAAAGTGTGGATTAATCACTGCTATCACGATAAAAGGATTACATATTTGTACATTATGTAAAATAGAATTATCTTCATTTCAATATGATTTGCTATAAAGAATTGATGAAAAGTACAGAGAAACATCATTAAAATCGAGATGTGGTAAGGATCTCGAACATACGAAATACTCCTGAAGTGAATTATAAACTCAGAACGGCCAGACCAGCAGCCTGCAGATCAAAAAGAGTGGGGGACCACATTAATAGAAACATTCCAAATGTCTTCTCATTTATCTTCACCAAAATTTCTTAAAACATACAAGAACATTATGAATACATTATATTTGAAAACAATTGTTCACCTAATTTTAACAATAAATAAAAATACCAAAACAAATTGTGATCAAAGGGAAATTAGCTTTAATTTCCCTATAATCAGATGTTGTACAATAAAGATATTTTATTTATGGGCACCAATGAATATACATTTAATTAACAAAAAAAACATTTAGTTTTGTCCTAAATTCATGTAGTTTTGTCCTAAAGATACATATTGCAAATAAAAACAAACATCACAAAAATATTAAGTGTATAAACCATATGTAATCATACCGATATATGAAAAAACATTGATATTACTACTTTGTCAACAGGTACAATAGTTTCTTCAATAAAAATTAAATTATAATAAAATTTTGCTGAATTTTCGGATTAAAATTCTAAATCCGTGTTTCTATTCATAAATTATGTATTGTAGCGTTTGGATTTACCTAGACTAGGGTTTCTGCTATCTTCACCAAGATGTCGCCACCAATCCCAATGTCCACCGGACAAGATAATATTTTATTTTAAAGTTAAACGTTCATCTTGTTGGATGTGTACACTCCCACAGGAGTCCCATATAAAATGATAATGAGAATTCTCATTCGTTCACTATAAGTACAGTCACTGGATGTGAGGTGATACATTTTCAGTTCATTTGTTTTGTATGGAAAATCTTTCTTCAAGTGTTAGTCTGCTGACACATGTATATAGTATTTTCTTTGCTTTTAAAGTGGTTTCAACTACTGAAACATATTTCCTTTTTAACTGAGAGCTTTCACCATTGCGTTAGTTCAAACTCGTCGATAGATGGCGACCATGTAGGAGGTCGCAAATTACAGGAATGTCAAAAGACACTTCGTGCGATTGCGCTCAGGGGGTTCATTTCGGGAGAAGATGCCGATTGTCAAGAGTTTGATAATCTTGGGTTTTGCCTCGGAAATACATCGAGGATGTTTTTGATATTTCCACAATTGTGATGGTCCCTCCGTGTGGGGTAAGTTTAAGGACATTTATTCATTTGAAAGACACTTAACTTTCTTTCTTTGTTTGAATAGGGTTTTTGGATGGAATCCATTTTCGTTTTTTTTATGGACTAGAATCACGAACAGCCTTGTGATTCGAAATGTTGGAATGGACGTTGTAGCTTACAAGTTCCGCATTGTAGTTTTGAGAGCATAGTAGCTCACTGTAGATTTACTGTTTGATTTTGTTGGAAGAATCATTTATGGGATTTTCAAGGATTCCTATTTTCGGTGACCTTGTGATGACTTTGTAGTTTGCCATGCCAGCGTTGTAGTTTGGATGTTTAACCTCCGAAGAAATGGTTGGGGCACACTTTCAACTTTTTACCAAGATACGAGGAGTATGCAGAAATTCCATCAGTACACAGCTCAGCAGTCCTAGCGCTGATCAAACTGAACAGCGTAGAACACATCGTGGGAGTGGCACTATCGCACCATAGATTCAGGCCTGTTAACCATTTATTTTCATTTCTTCATCACATGATTTACCTGCATTTTCTTTGCATATTACACATTTTATGTAAGGCGCATGTACAGTACTGAACGTTAGCTAACTACTAGTCAAATATCTCAGTTAGCCACAGGTATCTACTTGATGAACCATTTGTTTTTAATTTGTGCATTATACAGGGTCATGAATCTGCACAGTCCATTTTCACCGTGTATGTTTGTATATTATTTGTACATATTTGAGTTTCAATATATGGGGTTTAAGTAAGGTATTGTTTTACTTCAAGAGAGTCCCAACATTGGTAATTGTTGTATGCAAATGTGTTGTTTTATATTTGCAAATATTTAATAATTTCAGCTATATTTACTATCCTTGTTTTCTCGAGTCAGACAAGGTTTTGAACTCAGTAGTATTTTTAATATTGGCTTGAGTGGCGCCCAAATTAACTTCTTTTTAGTAAGATACTGACTGAACGGATTTAACCCCGACCGCGTGACTCACTGACTACCATAGCTAACGGGAACGTAACATTTCTCCAACAGGGTAGGGAAAATGGTTACAGTATGTTGATTAATAACCTAGACCATTTTTTTTGAAGAAATATAATTGGATTAATTCGAATTGTAATGAATTCAAATTAATCCTAATTCCAGGGTGTATTTCATTAGTGAACATGAAAAATGATAGTGGGTCATAAAATTAGAACTGTTTTCCAGTAACCTGTCAATACTTTGAACACGCCAAAGATTATTTCTCAGTCAGGTGGCACCATAAAAAACGTTAAAATTACTACTTTGTTCATCCAAAAGTTTTTTCAATAAAACTACAATTCTGCTTTTCATACTCTTGGATAAATATAATTTGATTAATATGATTCCAAAATTTACAGTAATAGTAGTAAAGCTAAATAAATAATCATTCTACCCTGTATACTTTTATATTTTCTGGATTAGGCACTTTTGCACCAGAAATTAGAATGGGCAATTGGTCATAAAATTAGAACTGCTTCCCAGTTACCAAACAATGCTTTAAAACCTCAAATTACTTTTTACATTAATTCAATAATTCTTCAGTCAAATGGTGCCTATATATAATTTCCACTTAGATTTCTGGACAATAGATATTTTATCATTGGTTATCTGGAGCTCATCTTCCAAAATGTTGGTATGATTAATAATCAAATAATTAACATGATAGAAAATCGCGAGATGTTGCCTTGAAATAAATTCAAAATAGGTAACCTAATAAATATCAACAATAAAACAATATACTAAAAAATGTTAATTCATTCTATGCTTTACTTCAACGTTCTTCTATGAGAGAGTTGCAATTTTCGATTTGATATTCTGGCCTTCGACAGTGATAAGTACGTGTGATCTTCGATTCATTTCTAACATGAACATTAAATTATCGAAGGAAAGGATTTGCGAGTGTGTGTCGATTCCTATATCCTCGAATGGCTCAGTTGGTAGAGCGTATGGCTAGAGATCATAAGGTCGTGGGTTCGACTCCCACTTGAGGATGCTTTTTTTCTTTAATTTAATAATTTGTCTACTATGCCACAATATTCCCTTCATTCATGTATTTCTTTCGGACAAAATATTTCCACTTTCACTATATATATTTGGCTAAAATCTTATCAGTGGTTAGAGATAATCTTCCTGAATCTGCTACTGAAATCGTCAAATAACAATGAAGTTAGAGTGACAGGTAACGGATCTCGACGGCCAGTGATAAGTATGTTTGATCTTCGATTCATTTCTAACATGAACATTAAATTATGGAAGGAAAGGATTTGCGAGTGTGTGTCGATTTCTATGTCCTCGAATGGCTCAGTTGGTAGAGCGTATGGCTAGAGATCATAAGGTCGTGGGTTCGACTTCCACTTGAGGATGCTTTTTTTCTTTAATGTAATAATTTGATCACTATGCCACAATATTCCCTTCTTTCATTAATTATATAGTTCAACTTTGAATTCGAGAAATGTTAAAATATAATGAAATTCTGTTTGTCTGCGGAAAAGAAACTCAAATAGTATGTGAATGACATGAGTGAACGAACCTCAAATGAAAGGAGCATACAGGGTAAGCAAAAATTATTAATTCTCATGAATGGTAATTTACAGCAATTTTTTATGTGTGTACATCTTGGAGAAAAACTTTTTGAATAAATGTTGTGAACCTTATAAAGCTCTATCTATAGTTTGGCGATATTGGTTTGAAAATAAAAGATTGGTAATTATTTTAATCTTTCAACAGCCGCCACTACTGGTTCGATTTGGCCCATCTTCGAACTTGAGAAAGACTCCTCCAAGCTCCCATTTTTTCCCCTAACCCATCCCAACATCTTGGAGATACTGGCAAAAATAATTAAAATATAACCCAGAAGCGAGGATGTGAACATTCTGGCTGAGGGAGATTCTGTCACACAATCATCTGAACAGACACTTGGCTCTTATCGGAATCACAAATATCCTCTTTGTAGGTGGTGAGGGGGGAGGGATCTAGAAGATGTGAAATAGATTCAGATAAAGAAGCTCCTGAATCTTGATTTGTTTGAAAATATGAATATATCAGATGTGAAATCATTTGCGTCTGAAAGATAAACTTTCCTATCTTCCATCATTCAAGATAACCTCTTGAGAGGTTATCATGTTGAAAAGGGGAACATTCTCAATCCAATGAATAGACGCTGGACAATGAACTACATCTAATATTGTGAAAGAAAAAACCTGAAAGTGAAAATTTTCATTCAGCTAGTTATTTGGATTTCTATTCCAGTCAAAGGCAAAGAAGATTGTATTCCAAAAAAGAGTACTCACCAGAAATCAGCTGTAACATTGATGCAAGAATCTCATTCTCTAGGTCTTTAATGCATTTTTGTTGACGAAAATCTATTTCACGCTTCCACGATCATCAGGAAGACGGGAATAATTGGGAAACACATTTCCTAGAAGCAATCTGACTTATAAATATTTCTTCAGAGTGACACCTTGAAAGTATTGAATGAATGTGGTTTTTTGTGGAGGAACAACGTTTCTTGACATGTTTTTTGGGTAACCTTCCACAGTCTGAATATGAAAATATAATCAGGAAAATCTATACAAGTGTAGAAAGGGCAAACTAATTAGTTCACCCCGATAAGTTATTGCGTTCACCAAATTATATTTCCTATAGAAAAATGATTCAATTGGTCAATAACTTGTCGTTTTCTGAATTTGCCTATCGATTTTTTTTTTTTTTATTCAAAAGATACTTCTCTATATAAGTTTTGCTTGACGTTTCGGGGACTATATCTGCCCCGTTCTCAAAATCTTCTAAATCTCCTTTAATTGTTTTAATAATTTGGATTTTTTCTCGCAGAGTCTTTATTGCTTTTTTAACTGACGGAAGGTTACCCAAAAAACATGTCAAGAGACACCTTTAAATTGTGTTTTTTGACAATTATAACCTGTCATGGGGTATGATAGATATTTGTTTGAAAATATGAACATGGTGTTCATAAAATCAGATGTGGAGTCATCTGCGACTGAAAGATAAACTCAAATCGCTATCATTTCATAGTTCCGTGGACTTTCGCTCCAATAAAGTTACGGATTTCGACGCAAAATTGTTCAGAATGAATGAATATTTCCAAAGCAATTATTTTTTACTTTTTAGTGCATTTGAATAAAAGCTTGTCTTTAATAATGTTTTTATTATTTTATTTTGTGCTTTTATGCATGCATATATTGAGTACGCCTTAATATATGCATTTTTGTTAAAGCATCGTTATTATGAGGCCTTTTTCCTGTAAGTTTTGAGCTATCTAGTCCTTCAATGAGGAGACCATCTAAAGATTAACTCATCCGCCATCTTGGAGTTGCCATCTTCAATTTATGAATTTCAACTAAAACTCAATAATCTTCGACTAAATTCATAATCTCCGACCCCAAAAACCCCGACATACCAATTTATTTAATCGAATCGGGCCATAATTACAAAACTCGTCCGCCATCTTCAATTGTCAATTTTGATAAAAATTTCATAATTTCCGACCCCTGAAAACCCTCACCAATTTTGAATAGAATCGGTCCATAAACACAGAGATAATCGGCCATCTTGGAGCCGCCATTTTAATTTTGTGAATTTTGAAGAAAAATGCATAATCTTCGACCATGAAAACCCCCACATACCTATTTTGAATCGGACCATAAACCTTAATCTCGTCTGCTATCTTGGAGCGCCATTTTGTTTTTTTCTATAACAAATTCCATGAGCCGCCATTTCGATTTCATAAATTTTGACAAAAAATTCATAATCTCCGACTCCGAAAATCCTCACATACAAATACTGAATAGAATCGGACCATTATCACAAAATTCCTCCGCCATTTTGGAACCGCCATCATGAATTTATAAATTTTGACAAAAAATTCATAATTTCCGACCCCGAAAACCCCCATATACCAATTTTGAATCGAATCGGACCATAATCACAAAACTTGTCCGCCATCTTCAATTTTGACAAAAAATGTCGGCAAGTGCTCCAAAAATGGATTACAAATTTTGAACCGAAAAGAATGACATACAAACGTAGCAAGTTAAATAAAAGCTTGTAAAAATAGGTCACAATTTGTAACAGGGATTCAATTCAAAGAAGTATATAATTTCATCGGGTGTCCCCCAAGGATCACACCTCGGTTCTTTATTATTTATATAAATTCTATAAAATTGTGTTTTAAATATAGTAAATTTTCCTTATATGCAGATGATGTGAAATTTTATATCACCATGAAAACATCTGACTGTTACAAGATTCAAGAAGACATGAATAGATTGATAAATAAAATATTGCAACTCATCTAGCGTATTCTTGAATTTTTAGAAATGTTATTGTATTACTTTCAACGGGAACTTCAATTTAACGCACACCGATTATTACATAGGGAATGATCAGATAGCTAGAGTTGACAATATTAGGGACCTAAGACAACTCCAAACTGATATCTGACTTACATGTGGAATCAATTGCGAACTCGGCTTCACGTATGTTGGGTTATTTAATGAGAACTTGTAGATATTTTTTTCTAGAGTGAATACAACACCTTCTTTTCCTTCGAAGTATGTTTCAAATCATAATCTCAAATAATCTTTCATAATATTCTATTATATAATCGCCTGAAGAATAGTCATTTTGGTATTTCATGTTCACATGTTTTTTATTCTCTAATTTTTTATGTTTTGTTTTTATAAACTTGTATCAACATAGTATCAATAGTATATGTTACATAACCATTGAAATATATTTGTAGATACTGTAACGAACCTAGGCCGGACCTGTCGCCTCAGCGTTGCCATCGACAACGATGAGATCATCCCCGGAGATATTCGAGAACCATCCAGTCGCTCTGCCGCGGAAAACAACGGTCAATATTGGAAACAATTGGAACATGCCGGTCGCCAACTGCCAGAATTCGAAACATCGAGAATGCTGTATCGGAGATAAATAGGCAACCCTCAAGTGGAGTCAAAACAGTCTGAACGAGCCCATACGATCGAGCTATACAGTGGCGTAGTAATATAAATTAAGTTGTAGATTAAGTGTGAAATAAATTAGTAAAACCAAGTTAAGTTTATTTACGTTACAATTGGTGTCGGAAGTGAGATTTTGAAAATAAACAAGTGATCGTGGAGTGGATAGTCAGAAAAATAAATTGATAGACCTTTTTGTACGCCCAAAATAGACAGTGGCCCGGTTTTCGCGAAGTGGACAATTGTGCGTGGGAATATAAACTGATACACTGTTCGCGTGACACAGAAAATAGAAAGTGGCCCGGTTTTCGCTGAAGTGGACAATTGTGCGTGGGAATATAAACTGATACACTCTTGCGTGAAACAGACAATAGACTGGTGGCCCGTGGAAAGAATTCGCGAAGTGAATTTTTAACAAACTGATAAACTTTTGTGTGAAACAGACTGATACCTCGTCAAAGACAAAATGTGTTCAAGAAAAGTGCCTTGCGGACTTGAAGGTAGCGGAATTGAAACAGGAATTGGAGGAAAGGGAACTGGAAACAACGGGTAAAAGCAAGTACTCCAGGAAAGACTTGCAGAAGGACTTATACAAGAAGGTGAGGACCCCGAAACATTTTTATTCGAAGTTCCGGAGGTGATTTGAGTCCGATAATAGAAAAACTTGAAGAAAATTCAAGAAGTCTGGAAGAAAATGCTAGAAATCTGGAAGAGAAGCTTCTAGAAAATTCAAGAAGCCTGGAAGAAAATGCTAGAAATCTGGAAGAGAAGCTTCAAGAAAATTCTAGAAATCTGGAAGAGAAGCTTCTAGAAAATTCAAGAAGCCTGGAAGAAAATGCTAGAAATCTGGAAGAGAAGCTTGAAGAAAATTCTAGAAATCTGGAAGAGAAGCTTCTAGAAAATTCAAGAAGCCTGGAAGAGAGTTCCTGGAAACACAGAAGGCCTAAAAAAGAATGTGTGGTGTGGCTAATTTTCTAGAAGAAAGAATGGGAACCGTTGAGACAGAGATAGATAAAATTAGGGAAGCAAATGAACACGGAGGTAGATAAAATCAAAGATGGGGTCGAGGCAGAAATGGACAAAATAAAGGAAGCGATCAGTAAGCTGGAAAAACAATTAATAGTGCGCCCTCCACAGAGATGCTTAAAGAAAATGCAATGCTGGACTTGAGTTTGAACTTGGATAAAGTTCAAGAGGGAATAAAAGATGTCAAGGTCATTTCAGAAATAGGGAAGCTTTCCATGAAGCCGCCTCAGTTCGACGGAAAAACTCCATGGACAAATTACCGCCGGCAGTTTGAAGCAGCGGCCAAAGCAAACGGGTGGAATGCAGGGGAAAGAGCTGTAGCACTGACACTTGCATTACGTGGAGAAGCGACAAATATTCTACAAACTCTCACCGCCGAGAACAGGAGGACTATGATCAACTGATTAAACATCTAGAATTACGATATGGCCACGCCCATTTGGAACACGTATACCACTCCCAGCTGAAAAATCGCTGCCAAAATCGGGCGAATCCTTACAAGAATTCGAAACTGACATTGCAGCTTGGTTCGTCTCGCATATCCAGCCACACCAGAAAATGTAATGGAGCGACTAGCGGTTCAAGCATTCCTGGATGGACTCCGTGACCAAGAAACCAGACAAGCGTTGACACTAGCCGTCCAACACATCTCGTAGAGGCACTGGCGCAGCTTTGGAATTCGAGGCAGCAAAACAATCTTGCAAAAGTCAGAGTAAAGTCCGAATGATTGAGGAAGACTCACAGGAGCCTGCTAATTTGGAAGCTGCCATAAGGAAAGTGATTAAGGAAGTTTTGCCTGAGAAAAGACAGATAAGATGCTGGAATTGTGGCAAAATTGGACATGTGCATAGCAAATGTCCAACATTCGAAAACACGACTCCGATGCAGGAAAACTAAAGAAGGTCGACGAGAAGGGGCAATCGTCGGCCTGTGTCCAGCAAGCCCGGTTAACAACGCATATGTCGCTATCCTGCAACGACAGAACAGAGGTGTTTTCGTGAGCGGTCTCATCAATAACGAGCCTTGCACCATGCTGCTAGATACAGGTGCGACTAGGACAATTCTCGGCCTTCCTTTGCCAGAACACCAGAACGAATTGAACCGACAACTTGGAAGCTACGCACAGCAACAGGGGAGCCAGCTACTGTATATGGCGAGCTACCGATTGAAATAATTTTGGGCAGCACTAAAGTGAAACATCAGGCACTTGTAGCGGACATCGAAGACGATGCAATCATCGGAATGGACATCATGAATTCCAGAGGGTTTGAATTGGATTTCAAAGACGGCGTCCTACGTGTCACGGAGAAGAGCTGGTACTTCATGGGAGAAGTGGAGAGTTGATCCGTGTGCTGTTGGCTGAGGATGTAAGCGTACCTGAGAGGGCTGAAACCATCCTGGAGGCTCGCCTGGACGGGAGTGCGAGCAGTGGAGACGTGGTGATGTTCGAGCCCAAACTTCATGATGAGAAAATTGGACGAGGATTGCCTAGGGAAAACCCTGTTACGTGCTGAAAAATTTGTACCGGTAAGGGTCATGAATGTCAATTACTTTCCAGTGACCTTAAAGAAAGGAACAATTTTAGGGCACTGCTCGTCAGTTTCATCTGTGATCCGGGCGATGCAGTGCGATTAGCCAACCAACAACTTGCCCACAGAACTAGAAAAATTAGTTGCCATCTCTTCCAAAGATATAAAACCAGCTCAACAGCCCAAACTAAGAGATTTAGTCAAAAGTACCAAGACATCTTCGATACGGACAAGGAAAAGGAGGTCGAACTAATGTGGTCCAGCACAAGATTGATACTGGGGTGCCCGACCGATCCGGCAATCAGCAAGAAGACTTCCTCTTGCCAAGAAGGAAGAGGCTGACAAAATAGTCAGCGATATGGGAAAAGAAGGAGTTATCGAACCATCTGACAGTCCCTGGTCCTCTCCAGTCGTACTGGTGAAGAAAAGGATGGATCGACACGCTTTGTGTAGACTATCGCCAACTTAATAATGTCACGAAGAAGGACAGTTACCCTCTCCCGAGAATAGATGACACCCTAGACACGTTGGCTGGTTCCACGATTTTCTCGACCCTTGATCTGAAGAGTGGATATTGGCAAGTAGAACTGGCTCGGGAAGATCGAGAAAAGACTGCTTTTACCATCGGCTCAGGATTGTGGCAGTTCACCGTTATGCCATTCGGGCTCTGTAATGCTCCCGCCACATTCGAAAGATTGATGGAGACAGTGCTGAAGGGACTCTCATGGAACGCGTGTCTAGTGTATCTCGACGACATAATTGTGGTCGGCAGATCGTTCGAGGGCCACGTGAAAACTTGGAGGAAGTATTCCTGCGACTGAGGAACTCCGATTGAAGCTGAGCCCTAAGAAATGCCATCTGTTCCAAAAGAAGTACGATACCTCGGCCACGTTGTCTCTGGGGAAGGAGTAGCAGTGGATGACCAGAAGATCAAAGCTGTTAAGGATTGGCCCATCCCAAAAGACATTCACCAACTTCGAAGTTTCCTTGGTTTATGCACATACTATCGCCGATATGTGCTGGGATTCGCCAACATCGCTAAACCACTGACCAGGCTCACGGAGGGCCAAACAAAGTTCCAGTGGTCCGAAGAATGTCAAGACTCATTCAGGAAGCTGAAAGGAGCTTTGATCAACGCACCTGTACTGAGCTATCCCCTACCCAAAGGAAAATTCATTTTGGATACGGACGCCAGCAACGTGGGACTTGGAGCTGTCCTATCTCAGATCCAGGAGGGACAGGAGAAGGTCATTGGTTATTTCAGCAAGACGCTTAGCAAACCAGAGCGCAATTACTGTGTCACCAGGCGAGAGCTGTTAGCTGTTGTAAAGGGAGTGGAACACTTCTACAAGTACGTGTATGGAAGAAGATTCCTGTTGAGAACTGACCATGCAGCTCTCAAATGGCTCTTACAGTTCAAAAATCCTGAGGGTCAAGTAGCACGTTGGATCGAGAGACTCCAAGAATTCGATTTCGAGATCGAACATCGAGCCGGAACTAGCCATAAGAATGCAGATGCCTTGTCGCGAAGACCATGTCCAGATGATTGCTCACATTGCCGACGAGCAGAAGAGAAAGAAGCAACACTTTGTAGAACCGCGGCAATGGATGACAACTGGAATGACAGCAAGATCCAGAAAGACCAAGAGAAAGACCCCGACCTTGGCTTAGTTGTCAGCTGGAAGAAGGGCAATCGAAGACCATCATGGCAGGAAGTCGCAGGTTACTCGCCGGCTGTTAAGTCCTATTGGGCACAATGGAACTCTCTCATTCTGGACAATGGGATCCTGAAACGTGTGTTGGAGGCCGATATTGGTGGGGAAGACAGACGCCAAATAATTGTTCCCAGGAACAGAAGAGAGGAAGTGCTGCGGGAAATCCATGATGGAGTCGCTGGAGGACATCTGGGAGTGACGAAGACCCTGCAGAAAGTGGGGCAACGGTTTTACTGGACCAATTGTCAAGCTGACGTCCAGGACTGGTGCAGAAAGTGCGCTGTATGCGCTGCTAGCAATGGACCTCGAATACGACCCAAGGCCCCGATGCGTCAGTACAACGTAGGCAGCCCGTTCGAGAGAATCGCCATTGACATCGCCGGCCCGTTTGCCGTATCCGACCACGGGAATAAATACATCCTTGTGGCAATGGACTACTTCAGTAAGTGGGCGGAAGCCTATGCCCTGCCCAACCAGGAAGCCATCACCGTCGCCGACGTCTTGGTGAAAGAGTGGATATGTCGATTCGGTATTCCAATGGAGCTGCACTCTGATCAAGGCAGAAATTTCGAATCCAACCTGTTCCAAGAAATATGTCTCTTGCTGAACATCCGCAAGACAAGAACCACGTCCCTACATCCGCAGTCCGATGGAATGGTGGAACGGATGAACAGGACGATCAACCGCCACTTGTCCAAGGTTGTATCTGACCATCAAAGAGACTGGGACCAGTATCTTCATTTGTTCCTGATGGCCTATCGATCCGCAGTACACGAGTCAACCGGTCAAACTCCTGCTAGTATTATAATGGGCCGAGAACTGCGACTGCCTTGTGACCTGAAGTTTGGGATACCGCCAGGACAAGACACTGCGGGAGAGGACTACGTCAGCAAACTTCGGCAGAGAATGGACGACATCCACGAACGAGTCCGGTTGAACATCCAGAGTGCCAGCGATAAAATGAAGAAGACCTATGACATCAAGGCCGACGCTGGAGGATTTAAGGTTGATGACCTGGTTTGGCTGTACAACCCCAAACGTCGTCGTGGACTATCACCAAAGTTGCGGAACTCGTGGGAAGGCCCGTATAAAATCGTGAAAAGGATAAACGACCTTGTGTACCGAATCCATAAGCCACCCCGAGGGAAACCAAGGGTCGTCCATTTCAACAGGTTGGCCCCTTACGCTGGAAACCATGACCAAGTTCGCACCCTCAAGCCACCGGAGGATGATATGACGTTCGAGAAGTTTATGTCCTTGTATTCAAACGGGCAGAAAGTTCTACATGGGTTACTAGAGAGGAGTCACGAGACCTTTCGAGGTGCCTGCTGACTACGCACTAGCGCACTGTGTGGCAGAAGATCTTCGAATGTCCAGGGCATCGCCGTAGTGTTCTCCAAGAAATTTGGTCAACTCCAAACACTGCGGGAGCAGAATCCAGAAGTTGGTGGGGTGCTACAGTTGAAGAAAGGCCAGAGAAACATCTACTACCTAGTTACCAAGAGGCATTCCCAAGATAAACCGTCCTATGAAGATGTCTGGAAGAGTCTCACCAAACTAAGAGATACTATGGTGGACCAGAATCTGGTGGATCTAGCAATTCCAAAATTATCCTGTGGTATTGATGGGTTGGACTGGAGAGTCATAAGAAGTATGCTGGAGGCGATATTCAGATCCAGCGGCGTCAAGATTTTGGTTTGCTGTAACCCTCTTCCACGACCGATCATGAAGACCGTGGAGTGTTACTTCCATCGAACTTCACGGTGCAGATATGGGGAGTCATGCAGATATCGTCACACTCCAAGGATGAAATTTCGGGACGAAATGTCTTTAAGAAGGGGGCAATGTAACGAACCTAGGCCGGACCTGTCGCCTCACGCGTTGCCATCGACAACGATGAGATCATCCCCGGAGATATTCGAGAACCATCCAGTCGCTCTGCCGCGGAAAACAACGGTCAATATTGGAAACAATTGGAACATGCCGGTCGCCAACTGCCAGAATTCGAAACATCGAGAATGCTGTATCGGAGATAAATAGGCAACCCTCAAGTGGAGTCAAAACAGTCTGAACGAGCCCATACGATCGAGCTATACAGTGGCGTAGTAATATAAATTAAGTTGTAGATTAAATGTGAAATAAATTAGTAAAACCAAGTTAAGTTTATTTACGTTACAATACTATAGTGGACTCTCTGTCTGTATCTGAATGCCAATGAGATAAATAAATAACCTCTTAGGAGGTATTCATGTTGAAAAGGGAAACATTTTCAATTTTTAGAAAAATCATTCTGTTCATTACTTTACTCCTTTTTGGAAAATATTCTTTTTTGCCTTATTCATGTATGAGTTCTCAATTAAGACAGAACATTAAATAATAATCTGAATAAAAATTTACACTTTCAGATTTTTTCTTTTGAGTTAGGGTCCTTTGACAATATTTATCAGATGTCCACATGGTTTTTGTTTTCAGTTAAATATTGTCAGAAATATGCCCTGCAAAGGTGATTGCCCCATATTCTCATGATCAAAGTTAGGTTAGGTTCAGGACAGAATTCAGACACAAAAATTGGGACCCAATCCAGTAGCAATGACATAGTAAACACTGAAGGAACCAGGCAGAGAGTTCTTACAATGAACCGATACCAGGATTATCCATAGTAAGAGGCAAATAGATGTGTGGAAGACCTAATAATATAAAATGAGCAGTTTTTGCTTAGTTGTCGAATAGAAAATAAGATGGGATACTAGGATTGTTGTAGATTCGAGTCTATTCATTTCTGAATATTGTAAAACTATTAGTCTCCATAAGCCTTATAACGATGGGGACCATCTTTCAGAAGGGAGGGGCATATGTCCAGAATATGTCCTCCAAAGGTGATTGCCCCATATTCTCATGATCAGGGTTAATGTCAGTGGCAGATCTTTATTCTAGTCATTTTGTTTCCCGCAGCTAACATCAGAACGACGCGTACGGTGTTGCCAATTGTTATAAAATGTCAAATGGAAAGAATGTGGTGTGGAAATCGCTGAACGTCAGCGAATATTTTGGAATTGGCAATTCAATTGATGTTTGAAATTGTATGACGTAATATATACAGTTAATTTATTTATTATTCCCTCCCCAAATTGTTATAAAATAAATTCAAGCTGACACAAAACGTATTTTATTATTCAAACATATTGTGAAGAGTTATTACAACACAAATAAAACCTTTTTGCATAACAACAAAATTTGAACATGTTTCAGAATTTCCTTTCTTTAATTGTTATAAGAAAAATTTAAAGTAACCAGAAAACATATTATTAAACATATAGAAGTAATATAAAACAAATAAAATTTGATATAAAAAAAAAATTAAACAACAAAATTTAACTTTTTTTTTCCTTTCTTAAATTGTTATAAGAAAAATTCAAACTAACACAGAAAACATTATATTATTTATACATATAAGAAGTAATCATAAAACAAATAAAACTTCTAGTTTGTATATAAAAAAATCTCTGGAAAACAACAAAATTTTAACATTTTTTAAAATTTGAAATCTTGAAATTGTACGATACTTTGTGAAACATCCAACTACGCATAAAGGTATGTTACAAGGGTCACATCTATAAACTGTGTTTCTCTTGATTTTTTGCTTTGAACAAACCACACAAACTTTCGGTACCCGCTTATTTTTTACTGGGCATATATCAATAATTGCTGGGAAATGCCTATCCACAAGTCGCAAGGGGATTATGTCCTTCATCAGGCCTACGACTAGTTTGGCAGGGTTTTACCACAATATTTTCCTAAAATTTCTTTGACTAACTGTTTTTGAAATTCCAACAACGGAATGTTTTCCCCATTAACTGTTTTATAAACACTGACTGTTCAATACAGTTACATCCAGAATATGAAAAAATATTTTTTTGTACCATTTGGTAGCTTTTCTCTGAGATTCTGTGGAACTTAAGAGCATATCGGATCCATCTATGGCACCCATGTTCTGATTATAGTCGATAATACATTCGGGTTTTTCAATTTCTTCCCCTCGACTGTTGATAGTTATTATTTTACGTCCACTGTGACATGACATCAGCATAGTTACTTTCCGTTTGTCTTGCAATTGTAAAGCAAGAAGTGAATTGTTTGAAAAGCATTGCACGTCTCCTGCTGTCATCTTTTTTTGGAACGTTGGCATGTACAGTCTGTTGGTCTTAACTGTCTCACAAATATTTGTTTTTTTTCTCAGAAAGTGCCTCAGCTAAGACAGGGCTGTTGTACCAGTTTTCTACATACAGACTATGTCCTTCCTTCAAATATGGCTCCATTAGAGTCATCACATATTACCACCAATTTTTAGTTCGGGATTATGCACTCGAAATTCTGTATCGGAACCAGTGTACACAATCTGCCAATACAATTTTTTTTATACCAAAACGATGCTGCTTTGAAGGTATATACTTCTAAACGAAATTCTTCCTTTGAATTATACTAAACTCTCATCAATTTCAACTTTTTGGAATGGATGCCATAACACTTTTAAACTGTTCACGAATGTGGTCAATAACAAGTCTTATCTTGAATAGTCTGTCGTTTGGGTTGATGTTCGTGTTATCACAAAAATGTAATCTCGACAAAGGGGCCAAATATCTATCTCGTGGCATTGATTGGTGCGATATGGTAATTTATATTATTGAATCTTTAGACCAGTAGTAATTCAATTTTTGTTTATGAACTAAATGCATCAGCAAACTCAACCCCAAAAAACTAAAAAATCATTAACATCTGTTTTTTCCAATGGTTATGACGTGAAGCATGTGGAATTTCTGATTCTGTACATATATAATCATGATACCCTGTTGGTCTCATATTTTATCATTTCAACAAAATCCTTCGTAAAAAAGCATTCAAAACTATTTAATGGACTGGGTGATTGTGATAATTCTAACTGAACGCCACATTTCTCGTTTTTGTATTCATATAAGGTGGGTTTCAAATATTTTTTTTGCCACTTTATTTTTGGCTCCCTAGTTTTCTTTTATTTCGTCTTTGGTGCTTCTTTCTACATTAGCCACATTGACAAAATCATCACATTCTATTATATCTGGAGATTGTGAACTGGCAACATTCTCAACAACTTCAGATCCTGGAATATCTGAATTACCATGGCTGTTGATTATAGAAGCAATATTTTCGTACCACTCCTCACTACAAGAATATTCGCCTTCAATATTAATATTCTCTTCATCACTGTTCATCCAAATCATATAGTTAATCTTCTGTTAGCTTCCTTTTGCTTTCAGAAGCCATTTCAACTATTAAACTTCAAAAATCACCTTGATACTTTACAAACATGACAGAGTTGTCAACCACAATCACAAAACGTAAACAGAAACTAAAGTAGAGAGCGCCGCCAACACCGCATAAATATAGTTGATTCCCACAGTGTAGAAACCCTTTTAGTTCGTATATATCATTCGGTTCCTGCAACCTACCAAACACCTCTTTGTATATACAGTTGTCTATATTTGCAGTTCAATATAATTGATTTCCGCAGTAAACTCAAACAATGCCTTTAAATATATTTGACTCCCGCACTGTCGGCACCATTTTAATTTTCAACTTTATTCGCTTCCCGCAGTGAAAGGGCTAAGGAGATATTTCTTTACACTCTTGATGAAACAATTTACTTTCAGATTTTTTATTGTATCTGGAAGTACATTGTACAGTTTGGGGTCATAGTAACTATTCCCATCTCTGGTCTTTGCAAGGCAAATATATTTTGGTAACAGTTTGCCTCTATTTCGTGTGACATAGACATAGGAATCTCCCATTGTACTATAAGCAGTCAGATTAATCTTGACGTAGATTTCACTATAGGCACAAAGAACTGGTATACCCATTTCTTTAAATTTTATTTTGCAAGTGTCTGTAAAATTGTCCAGAGATGACTATCACACAGCATCAGCGTCTTTGTACTCCGAAAACCTGTGATAGGTGGCACAAGTGCCGCCAGCTTAACCCTTTGTTGACGGCCGGTACTCTGAAGTATACTTTTTTTTTTCTATAATAATAAATTTATTCACCACATAATTTTCCTTACAATAATGCATTCAATACAACAGCAATCCAACAAAAAGGATAAATAAATACAAAATCCCAAAAAGGTAAACCTGCGCATGGGTAATTTGATCTATGTGATCCTGCTACTGTTTGTACTCCAAAATATAAATAATAATAATGGTAATAATATAATAAAATAATAGTAAATAATAATAATTATGACTGTATTTTTACACACAGACACAGACACAATTTCTATCACACACACAAACACACTTAGCAATCTAAGCTAAGGTATAAACAAGTTAGTGAGATGAGTTTTTATAATGAATGAATACTGTAATTGAGTTGCCGCTAGAGAAAAGCACTATGCATTGTTCATTTCATAATTTATCGGTTGGGTGAAATTGTTAATGAGTGTAGTTGGACTATTCACTTGAGGAAATGTTCATAAACGAATGTGGCGAATTATTCTATGGAGTGAATAGTAGCTCTATTGTATTATGGTTATGGTACCATACTCTGAAGTACTGTCAGGCTACAATTCGGTGAAATGGATGGAGTATAGGCGGTATGTTTATTTTATTCTTTCAATTGTTTTTGCTCTTTTATGGTCTTTCAGTCGACATCAAAGGAAATAATTCATGATGAGTATCAAAAGAATAAACCTCTGACAGATGCAGAACTCCTAAAGATTATTGAAGAAATAACTTATGAGGATTTACCCGATGATAAGCAATATGTCATTAACAAAGTGAAGTGCATCAAGTGCAAAGAATACTTCCACCAAGCATGCCTAAAACAATCTAGTGAACTAAAAAAAACAGACTGCAAACACGAACCTCATTCACAAGGGGAATCAAATGTAACATTTTTCACGGAAGAATCATGGTTGAGAGAAGAAAACAAACTATTGAGGCAAATACTCGCAGACAAGGACTCCATCATTACCGATAAGGACATCATTATTGCAGACAAGGAAAACATAATTGCATTACTAAATGAGAAAATACTAAATTTAAATTTAGATTCGGCCAAATCCAGTGTACATATCCATACCAAGGACAAACAAAAAATATTGTTCACTGCAAAAACACCAGAAGATGCCGAGAAACCAGACAAGGCCGCAAAAAAGGGGTATCATGAAAAACCTCTAAATTCAAAAGGCTGTGAAAACAAAAACGTGACTCACCTTTCTAGCATAAATAAAGGCATTTCCCCAAAAAAAACACTATTCGACTTGGTCGTTTCCAAAGAAATCCTCGCAATACTGGATGACCCAAACACAACCAACTTGAGACATATTTCAAAGGAAATTTCGGAAATGCAGACGTTACAAAAATGCAATGAAATCATCAACTTGGAAAAGGGAAATGTTGAACAAACTGATCTAGCCTGTGCTGAATCAAATCAAAACCTTGACAACCACAACTCACATTGGCAGACTATACATAGGAAGAGAACAACAAGAATGACAAACCTTCCAACCCAGACCAAAACTAATCCTCCCAGACAAAATTCCCCGAAGGTATAGATGTATTTGAGCAAAGTCCCAGAGTTAGTAACAGAAGTCAATATACAAGATTTTCTCTAGAGGAAAACAGGGGACAGTAATGACATCTTCATCGTAAAGGATCTCAGAGAAAACAAAACTTTGAAATCGTTCGTAATTGCAGCGGACTTCACGTATAAAGAACTATTCTATGATACAAGCTTTTGGCCAGAGAAATTATAGAAGATTCGACTTCAACAAACATTTTATGAAACATAACACCAAAAATGTTCTCCATACGGAAGACCCAAAGAGACCGGCTTCTTTTTTAGAATGACCAAACCCAGCAATCCAGAGTCTACCTGTGACCTACTGGGAAAGGATGTCACTGAGAATTTTTCATATCAACATCCAATGTATCTCGAATAAACTAAAAAACAAGTTCAGCTTTTTGTCAATAAATATGACTTGGATGTCATTTGTTTCTCAGAACACTGGCAGAACGAAACAAACTTAGAAAGTATCAACATCCCAAATTACCATTTAGCTGCCTTCTTCTGCAGGAAAATTGGTATACCCGGTGGAGTGGCTATCTTTTTGAAGAACTGCTTTACAAGCGTCCAACTTCCATTGGACAATTTCAATGATGAATTTCACGCTGAGTTTTGTGGCATTGAACTATCTAATATAAAGACTATAATTTTGGCTACGTATAGATCTTGTAGAGGAGACCAGAATAAATATTTCTGTAACCTCGAAAGCCTCATTCCACTTTCCAGGAAAAAATATTATCCTCACTGGGGACTTAATATTAATTTCCTAAAAGAACAAAGAATAAATATTGAATTCCAGAATCTGATTAGATCATTTGGCCTAGAAGCCACAATCACTGACTTCACTAGAATCACTCCTAGATCATCTACATGTATTGACAACATTATTACTAATGTGGAGGACTCTAAAGTAGGCATCCTAGACCCTTGTCTCTCGGATCACTCAGGACAGTATATATTAATTCTCAACCACACCCAGCCTCCAGACAACACTATACCATTTGTAATAAAATACAAGCTAATTGTTGTAATATAATGCCCAGACTATTCAGTGAAGAGCGGTGTGGAGTTCTTTGGACCGCCTTGCTAGTTTCAATTTTTTTATGTTTCAAGCAAAGTTTTAGAAATTGTGAATTTGAATGGGCGCCAGAATTTTTTGTTAAATTGGGACAAAAATTCAAATTCCCTATTCAATAATGATTGCAAATCAAATAACTTTCCTTCTGTAAATAACTACAACAATAAAACAAATACCAACTTATATTAATCTATTTACAAATATACATCATTTACAGTTGAAGAACAAATATGTATCAAATATACATCATTTTCCAGTTATTAACAAATATGTATCAAATATATACATATATCATATATTTGTTGAATGAAAAATTTATTTAGTTTCCAAAATGAGAAAAGAAATATTGTTTTTGTTTGCTGAACCTGTCGGTTTATCGATGACGAGGTACCTCTGATTGTAATTTGTGTAGCATGTAGCTAGACTTCACGTAGTTGTTTGGCTCGCAATCAAGGGGTACTTATAGCTGCGGGTGACCGATCAGGTGGACACAAGCATCAGCTTCTGGTCCATTGAATGTGTTCTCAGCAATATAACATGAAAAACAATATTGTCTGTGTCAGAATTTGATATACAAGAATTCAAATTCTTGAAATTTGGAATTTTTCAATGCACTCCTCAACGCATAGTTGTTACAAATGAGTGTAATCTCATCAAGAGATTATTGCTTAAAATTAATTGATCATACAAATCAGCTTGTGCTGAGATTTGTCAGTAGTATTCAATACTGAAATTGAAAAATTATTTTATGATTTCAACAAAATAGATCTTTGCTCTCTATAAAAAATAATTCATTCTGATTCTGAGCAGCCAAGATTATACTTTACCAAGAATAAAAAAACAGAATTTGGCACAATCAAGATTGATATACGAAAATGACTTCAATTTCAATGATATTCAAAAAAGTAATGAGAATTATTGTTTACCAGTTAAATACTTCTTCAGAAAGTTTGCTTTAAAATCGAAGAGTATTCCAAATTCCAAGGATTAAATTTGTACATAAAATATATAGTGATCGCTTACCTAATCAAAATCACAGCTTGGTGATAATTATCACCAAATATGGAACCATACCAAAGATATATAAAAAACTCATAAAATATATATATTTTCAAACTATATCATACCAAATACAGCGTAAGTGATATCATATATTTGTGAAACCATCATTAGATCCCAATAAAGCCTTGTCAGAGCAAGCAATCTAATCAGATAAGATTGAACACTGATATCTTAATTCAATCTGATAAATCACATGTGGCATCCATGATTCTAACTGAACTCCTTAAAAAATAGATAGCGAACGGCATTGTAATTGATTATCAGATTGACCTGAATAAATCTAATCGCTGTTTACTGAACAACATGCGTAGATAACTTGAGATATTTTCTTTGTGAAGAACTACCTGACATTCTCGTTAAAAATTATCTGAACGTGACATATTTAAAAAATCTTTGGTCCAAACATCATTCCCTATACATACCTTGATATCACTTGGAATTCACTGATTCGAAATCACTTTCGTGGAGAAAGGAAAATGCTCTTATTAATTAGTTATTTCAACATGAACATAATCTATGTCAATCAATGGCTGACGAGCTTCAGAACACAAGATATCTCAATTACAGCAAGATCGGAAAAGGGGCGAGAATGGCATAATGCCTCCTTTTAATATCTCCGTTCTGTCAGATCCCTCGTGACCGTTCTTATTCTTCTCAGCCAGGAAATTTTAATTGCTTCCCAAGCTTTAAATTTAGGGAAATAACCTTTAATGAAACTAGGAATATAATAAATAAAATGAAAAATAAAACCAGTGCTGACTATCATGAGCTAAATATCTTTTTAATAAAAATAATCAAAAATATCATAATCTCACCCTTAACAAAGCTCATAAACGAAGCCATAAAATGCGGAACTTTTCCTGATTGCCTCAAAATTACAAAAGTGATCCCAATACCAAAAGAAAAAAAATGCAGAAGAATTGTGTAAACTAAGACCCATCTCAATACTTCCCGCAGTCGGTAAAATATTTGAAGCTGCTCTGAAATATATAGGTACATAACATCATTCCAGATTACCAATATGGTTTCCGGAACGGAAAATCAACCACAGACGCTGTAATGGAGCTGGTAGATAAGATCGTCATAGGATTTCAGAAACGTGTCCACACAGGAACAGTGTTCTGCAATCTTCAGGCGGCATTTGATTGCGTGTCATATGAAATCCTGCTTAAAAAATTGGAGTGGTTTAAATTTGAGGAAAATTCAATTAACCTAGTTAGATCATATCTATCGGAACACAGACAGTACGTTTTTTTGAATAATAAGGCATCTGATACCAAAGAAATAAAAAACGGAGTTTACCAAGGTTCGGTTTTGGGACCAATTCTATACTTAATTTATGTGATTGATTTCAAGACTGATGGTGACTCTGAGATTACGCAATTTGCTGACGACACATCCTTAACGCTCCAAAATACAAACTACAAGACTATAGTTAATGAAATAAAAGTAGCCGAATCGAATGCTGATAAATGGTTGACAAATAATAAATTAAAACTGAATACAAATAAAACGCAACATTACTTGTTTACACACAAACGACTGCCTATAGATCAAAATGAATCGATCAAATTTCTTGGGTTCCAAATGGATCCAAAGCTCTCTTGGGAAAAACATGTAGATTTTATTTGCAAAAAATTGGCAAAGAGCATTTATGTTATAAGAAGTTTAATGGACATTTCATCTATTGAAACCATTATCACTGCTTATCATTCACTTTTTATGTCCCATATCTCTTATGGTCTAGTACTTTGGGGGCACTCGCCTCATGCAAAAAGAGTGTTTGGACTGCTTAGAAAAGTTTTGCGAGTTATCTTCAAACTGGGTTATCAAGAAGACGTTAAAACAACATTTATTAATAATAAAATGTTTACACTACCTTCTCTTTACGTCGATTCGTGCATAAATGATGTAAAAAAAAATCCTCACTTATATCTAAATCAAAACGATTTTCATTCACATAACACCAGACAATCACAACAAATTAAAATTGAATTCACAAGACTAAATCACTGCCGTTTTTCGAAAAATTATTATGGTCCTATTTTATTTAATAAACTGCCAGAAGATATAAAAACTTTAATACAGCTTCGTTTTCAAATTACATGAGGAATATCTGCTTGGAAAACGCTTTTTATAGTATCGACGAATTCTTATCATTTGACTTCAACACCAACTAATATATTTCGAAGTTACAATCTACGTAGACACAAAAAAATAAATTATAGTTATGTATATTCTAGTGAAACAGTGATATTTATATTGTAATTGTTCACCTCTCATTTGTTTATTTAGTTATTTATTTATATACTCTTGACAAAACTTTATAATACTATTGTATTTTTTATGGTGAATAAAGGATAATCTATTCTATTCTCAGCCGTAATGACTGTTCCATTGACCACGGTTAGATGTCGCTGAGATTTTCAATAGGGATTGATTAATGAATCTCTGAGCATAACAATAAGAAATGTAACAGAAGGGTAATAACAAAATCGGGCATCGAGAAAGTGAAAAATGGTCTATCTAATATCGACTGGGGTTTTTTTGAACCAACAAATGATCCTAACCTATTGGCAACATATCTAATAAATACTTTATCAAATCAAATTGTTGAATATTTCCCATTGAAAAAAATATCTCGCAAAAAGCAGAGACAACCTGCCAGATGGTACAACCACGAACTAACCAACACGAGAGATAAACTATCAATTATCAAAACAATCTGCGATGTCACTAAAAACACATATAATATACTCAAAAAGGACTATAACAAAAAAGTCAAATCCGCAAAGCGGAGAGCCTATGAAAAACACATATTGGGATCTACAAATATATCCAAAGCTAGCTGGGAACTTATAAACTACGAGAGTAACAGAAATAAAAAGGGAAACCCTCCAAATCAAATTACTCCTGATCAATTCAATGACTTTTTTGTTAGTCAGGCTGACAATCTAATCAAATCGTTACCTTCAGTATTATTTTTGTTCAGGGAAAATATATGTGAATAAAACATAAAAAATTGTAATTTTTCAAGCTTTCATCTCAACACCTGCTGAATATTTTTCGATACAATTAAATTAAGACACTTCAATTTGGTAAATATATTCTATCATTATGATTTATTAAAAGGAAATACAATGAATAAAAGTGTGGATTAATCACTGCCGTCATGATAAAAGTAACACATCCCAGACCATAATCACAAAACTCGTCCACCATTTTGGAGCCGCCATCTTGAATCCTTCAATTTTGACAAAATAATCATAATCTCCGACCCCAAAAACCCCCGCATACCAATTTTGAATAGAATCGGGCCATAATTACAAAACTCGTCCGCCATCTTGAATTTATGAATTTTGACAAAAAATTCATAATCTCCGACCTCAAAAAACCCCCACATACCAATTTTGAATAGAATCAGACCATAATCACAAAACTCGGCCGCCATTTTAAAGCCGCCATCTTGAATTTTTCAATTTTTACAAAAGAATCATAATTGACATGACCCCGTAAAAAACCCCCTTTTGGGGAAAAAAAAAAAACGGCCCAAATACAATATTTTCGGAAGTATGTACAATACTAATATTCTTGTCTAACTGACATGAATTCACATATCTATCTATCTTCTCTGTACTGTGTGTTTCTAAAATGAAAATTGATACAGAGATAACGTAAACTTGTTAAAAATGAAAATATTCACAATTACTGTGTGTCTCTGACAATAATATTCTACCACGATAACCCCCATATACCAATTTTGAATAGAATCAGACCATGTTTGCGGATGACACCACTATCCTATGGCATGATAAATCAATTACCGATCTATTCGATCACATCAGTGTGGATGTAATAAGCGTGAAAGAGTGGTGCGATGCAAATCTCCTATCATTCAATGTCAACAAAACGAACATCGTATCATTCAGATATAACATCAGGAAGGTTTCATTAGATGATGGAATAATTAGCAATGCCGCGGAAAATAAGTTTTTGGGATTACTTATTGATGAAAAGTTTAGATTCAAAAGCCACATTAACAAGTTGTGCAAAAGATTAGCATCGGGTTGCTTTGCCGTACGTAGTGTTTCTCACGAACTGGATATTACTAATGCTAGGAAGGTTTATTTTTCATTAGTAGAGTCACATCTACGCTATGGCATATGCTTTTGGGGTATATGTTCGCATCAACTGTTTGAAAGGGTCTTTACCCTTCAAAAAAGAGCCATTAGATGTTTATGTAAAGCTAAATGCCGAGATTCATGTAGACCATTGTTTTTAGAGCAAAGGATTTTAACACTGGCAGGTCTTTTCATTTTAGAGACAGTATGTCTAATTCACAAGAAATACAGAAATGAAATAAACAACTCTTCAGTATATAATACAGTTTAAGACACCATATTGCTCTACCCGTCCTTACGTCAGCTCTTACTCAAAATTTCCTTATTTACAAGAGCAAAAAATTATTTAATCACCTACCCAGCAATTTAAAAGAAATACAAAGTGCATTTAGATTCCGAAAAGAAGTGAAAGAGTTCTTGGTTGTGAGGGCCTATTATACTACAGAGGAATTTTACGAAGATCAATTTAACTTAGACTGTAATTAATGTGATCAAGTAAGATGCAACCTTTTAGATTTTCCATTTTATTTTAAATCATTAGTTAATGTCGACCCCAATCCTTTATTTGTATTATTTATTTACTATTTTGTGTATTGTCAAAAAACTGTTGTTAATTAACATTTGTGTGTATATTGGCACTATTAACTTTTTACCTTTGTATCTTTTACCTTTTAAATTTAGGATTCCAGACTTTGTCAATGAGATGTATCTATCTTCGGACAATAAAGTATATTTGATAATCACAAAACTCGTCCAAGAATCATAATCCCTGACCACGAAAACCCTCAGATACCAATTTTGAAGCGAATCGGACCATAATCACAAAACTGGTCCGCCATAGTGGAGCCGCCATTTTGTTTTTTTTCAAACAATTTTTTTTTAATGCTTTGTCACCGGAATTATGTACACCTGCCAAATTTCAAATCATTCGGACGTCTGGAAGTGGGTCAAAATCGCGCCCAAAGGAGTCGGTTACAAACAAACAAACATACAAGTGAAGCTAATATAAAGCGTGTAAAAATGGTAATTTTTCAACACCTGCTGAATATTTTTCGATACAATCAAATTAAAACACTTCAGTTTGGTAAATATATTCTATCATTATGATTTATTAAAAGGAAATACAATGAACAAAAGTGTGGATTAATCACTGCTGTCATGATAAAAGGGTTACATATGTGTACATTATGTAAATTATAATTAATTTTAATATGATTTGCTATGAAGAATGAACGATAAAGTACAGAGAAACATTAAAATCAAGATGTACATTCCGCCTAGAAAATAAGGAGCTTGGACATACGAAATATTCCTGTGGTGAATGATAAACTCAGAACAGTCAGAGCAGCAGGTTACTTGTACTACGAAATGTTGAAAAAATTCTGCAGATCGAAAATAGTAGGGGACCACAGGCCAGGTTTCTGAATAACTCCTTACTAATGACATATTTTTTTATGGAAAAAGTTGAACTAAAATTATTAATACAAACTTTCCAAATTTCAGAACTTTTCAACAAATTGTATTCTGGAGGTCTTTGCATTCATTTTCAACAAATTATCTTACAACATATAAGAACGAATCGAATACATATTTGGAAACAATTGCTTACCTAATTTTAACAATAAATTAAAATACCAAAACAAATTGAGATCAGAAGCGAAATTAGTCTTTAATTTCCCTATAATCAGATGTGGTACAACAAAGATATTTCTGGGCGCCAATGAGGATAAATTCTACGAACAAAAATTACCTTTCGTTTTGTCCTAAAGATACATATTGCAAATAAAAACAAACATCACAAAAATATTAAAAGTGTTTAAACCACATGGGCAATTGATAAGTAATCATACCAATATGTGAAAAAACATAAAAAAACATGTTTAACAGATACAATAGTTTTTTCAATGAAAATTAAATTGTCATAATAAACTTCGCATTAAAATTCAAAATCCATGTTTTTTGGAATTTTAAAATTACTTAAGAAATATAATAGGGGTAATTTAAATCCATTACTTCCAGGGTGCATTTCTCTTTTTTCCAGTGAGCTGGCAATGCTTTGAACACACCAAATACTTTGCTAAAAAAGCATTTCTCAGTCAGGTGGCACCATGAAAAACGTTAAAATTACTTCTTTGTTCATCCAAGAGTTTTTTTTTAATAAAAATGCAATTCATCTTTTTATACTCTTGGAAAAATATAATTAGATTGGCATGAATCCAATATTTACAGTAAAAATTAACCTAAACAATCATTCTACCCTGTATAATTTTAAATTTCCTGAATTAGACCCTTTTGGACTTGTGCAGAAATTATGATAGGCAATTGGTCATAAAAATAGAACTGCTTCCCAGTTACCAAACAATGCTTTAAAACCACAAATTACTTTTACAGCAATTCAATAATTCTTATAAATATATATATATATATATATATATATATATATATATATATATATAGAGAAGGCCATTGAAATCGAAACAGTGGCTCTGTAGGTCAGCAGAACCGAATTATATAAAAACGCTCGGACACGTCAACTACATTTTCGAGGGGGACATCATTCGTGATGAAATTCCCCTGAAATATATTCCATCCCTCGGAGCTGTGACCGCCACCCCTAAATTTTTTAATGGCAACATATAGCAAGTGATACCTCATTTGAAAGGTATTTTCCTTCTTAATATTAAACAACAAAAATAAATTAATTCTATGGATTTGTTTTCGAGATATAGGAACTTGAAGTGGGCAAATCACTTTTTATTCACTCAATCAATAAAAATAACATCTAACAATGCAACTGTTTAAAGATAATTATCATTGTCAAGGAATTAAATGATCTAACTGTTTACCAACAAATAACATGCAATTCCGTTTCAAATTTTTATTTCATCCTCATTTACTTGATCAAAAAAGTTTTAAGGTTCTTAAAAATCGATAAAAAGACGTTTTCTCGAATTCGACTCAAATGTGAGTACAACAAAAACATGTATGAGATAATTTTTTTCGCCAAATCACAATTGTGGACGTCTATCAGTGTCAAACTGATCTTTGATTGAACGACATTAGAGTGAATTACTTGACTAAAGCTGCTGAATATCTTTTCACAATAATGTGTATACAATCGCGGAAAGAGTTGAAATAATATTTTTTTTATGAATGATGAGTGCGGTAACCGTACAGCTAATTTGTTCAATAAAACGCATCCAGATAAACTTGTTGCTAGAAAATACGTTCTAGAATTAGTGCAAAAATTTCGTCAAACTGGATCAGTAGCCAACAAGAAACGAGACCCAGAACGTGAATTTCCGTTGAGAAATGAAGCTGTTGAAGTTGCACTTTTAGGACAAGTTCATGCAGACCCAACATTGAGCACAAGGAAATTGGCTAGTGTTACCAGTATCCGCCGAATCCTGAAACATCATAAATTCCACCCCTACAAAATACATTTGGTACACCAATTGAATGAAGATGATTTTGATAGGCAACAGGAATTTTGTGAAATTATGACTACAAGAATAGATGCTGATGAGAATTTCCTTTTCAACATCTGCTTTTCTGATGAGTCTACATTCATTTTGAATTGGACTGTGATTCGTCATAATTGTCGTTATTGCTCAGATGCCAATCCACATGTTTTCCACGAAGTCCATACTCAAACTCCCCAAAAACTCAATGTATGGGCCGGTATTTTTTTGGGGACCGTTTGATTGGACCAGTATTTCTGAACGTAACCTGACAGGAGAAACTTTTTTGGAATTATTGAATGAATTTGTTCATCCACAATTAGTAGACATCATTGAAAATGACGATCGTTACCATGAAGACCACTTGATATTTCAACAAGACTTGGCACCTCCACATTATGCACAGCCTGTTAGGGCGTTTTTGGATAGAATGTTTCCTGAATGTTGGATTGGAAGAAGAGGCTCTATAGAGTGGCCAGCCAGATCTCCAGATTTAACCCCACTCGACTTTTTCGTGTGGGGTCACTTGAAAAACAAAATCTTTGCAACCGAACCAGAATCTCTGGAAGATTTACGAAGGAGAATTATCGAAGAATGCCGTCGAATAACGTCGGAAATGCTACGAAATGTGAGGTCTCGTTTTGAACAGAACTTGTACTATTATATGGAAATGGGTGGTAGACAGTTTGAACATTTAGTTCATTGACAATAATAATTATTGCGACAGTTGCTTTATCAGATATTGTTTTTATTGATTGAGTGAATAAAAAGTTATTTCCCAATTTCAAGTTCCTATATCTCGAAAACGAATCGATAGAATTAATTTATTTTTGTTGTTTGATATTAAGAAGGAAAATACCTTTCAAATGAGGTATCACTTGCCATATGTTGCCATTTAAAAATTTAGGGGTGGCGGTCACAGCTCCGAGGAATGGAATGTATTTTGGGCGAATTTCATCGCGAACGACATCTTCCTCGAAAATGTAGTTGACATGTCCGAACGTTTTTATATAATTCGGTTCTGCCGACCTACAGAGCCGCTGTTTCGTTTTCAATGGCCCACTCTGTATATATAAATTTAGATATAACGACTGAAAATTGGTATGAACAGTGGGGAATAATGGGGATCTTCAGTCAGCACAAGTGTTGAAATATTTTAGGACCCTGAGAAGTGTGTGGGAAGTATTTTATTCCTCGATCTACGTTTTTTTTCTTTTGTATCACTATGTTAGATGAATATGTTTAACATCATTGAAACCAACCTCAACAAAGTTTCTCCCTGATGATGGAAATAAACATTTCCTAAAGCTTGGATAAACCTTAAAGAGTTTACTTTTTCATTGCTGCTTACCCCAATATCCCTAGTTTTATATATATATATATATATATATATATATATATATATATATAATTTCTGGAGAATGAATTTTTTACCATTGGTTATTTAGGGCTGATCTTCCAAAATGTTGGTATGATTAATAATCAATTAATTAACTTGATGGAAATCGCGAGATGTTGCCTTGGAATAAATTCAAAATAACCTAATAAATATCAGATAAATCAACAATAAAACAATATACTAAAAAATAGTAATTCACTCTGTGTTATGACTTCTACGTTCTTCCACAAGAGATTGCAATTTTCGAGTTGATATTCTTTTGCTTGGAGGAACCATATCTGCATCCAGATTATTTTCGGTAAGCAATCTTTTACCTACTACTCTGTTGCTGCTATTCACGAGTTTGTTTATGTCTTTCAGGTCCTGTAAGTCGAAAAAAAAAATTAATTCAATAGTAATAAAAAATCAATGGAGATTAAGTAAAAAACTATGGCGCGGCCAGTCGGAAAGGTAGATTTCAGAATGTAGTTATTGATTCTGAAACAAAAACAGCATTTCTATTTGTGTAAACTTTTAAATCAAAAGTTGGTGAAGGATTCAAATCTCCCATGCTTCCTAACATTTTTATGTAATCTGACACAAATCAAAAGGAAGAAGTATAACCAGCACACATGGATATAGACAGTACTTAGTTGGGTTTCAATCTTAAGGTGGGCGTTCAATATGGCTTGTAAAACTAATCCGATAGAGGAGCCAACATTCATTATAGTGAATATTTATCCAAGTTTTCAACCGTGCAAATGAGTAATTATAGTCTAAACTAATTTCTACTATGAGACAATCACCGGAGAACGGCCGCCGAACACTGCCAAGGATTATAGTTCTACTCTTTGGCACTGTTGCTGATAAAGTTACGTACTCCATGTAATAGCTGTCTTGTCATTTGGTTTCGAAATTAATCAGGAAGAAATGATTCATGAAATAGTTATTTCGAAATAACATTCTTTGAAAATGAAATCCAATGTTGTTATATCCATTATTATGAGGTCCATGAGGGCTTCGCAACATGACAGTTGGGTTGTCCTCTGAAGGTCAAATCAGCAGAATATAATATTTCAGCGGCAGAGGAATCGTTATTGGATTTTGAATTTTGATATTCTTCTAGTGAATGTTTTGAAAATCTCGCGTTATCAACCGGTCATATATTAAGTTTGAATCCCAGGTTCATATGTATTTTGATTGTGACTTCTGTGTTTGTTTGAATAAGTCGTTGGGAATGAACCGATTTTTATGAAATCAATGAATAATCTTTGGATGCCATAATTCACTGGTTGCATTCTTACACCAGAAGATTTCAGAATCAAAAGTTGCAGCTCATAATTTTTGGGAAAAAAAATGCATGTATTGGCGTATTTTCTTCAATTTTCGACAAAAAAAATCTTAATTATCGAAAAGAATTCAATCTCAATATTTTCAATTGGTACTCTAATCCTTTCTGAGTTCACCTACTAAATTTGAGTTCTCAACGTGTAAAAGTTTCTCGATGCAACTTGAAATAAAAATACACTACATTAAACGCCCACCTTAATATTATTCAGAAAAATAAAAACTATATAGTTTAGTTGAACTTGATAAATGTTAAAATACAATGATGTTCTGTTTGTCTGCGGAAGAGAAACTCAAATAGTATCTGAATGACACGAGCGAATGAACTTCGAATGAAAGGAGAATACAGGATAAGCAACAGTTGTGGAACTCATAAACCTCTATCAAAAGATATATAGTTTGGCTATAATGGTTTTAAAATGAAAGATTGAGAATTTTAATCTTCCAACTGAAGCCATTTTGAAACTACTGAACCGAGGCATTGATGGAAAGTATTTTTGTGACAAATTTTGGTCCATTCGGTTTAAAAATGTGGCATCCACTTTGTTGACAAATTTCGTTATATCCCATATAACTAATAGTATTTTTGAGTTCTGGAAACCATGATCGGCGAAGATATACAGTGTGATCATTTAAGCGTGCAACATATGGAATTTTTTTGAATTAATTGCACAACCAAAAAACAAATATTGCCGAAAGTTGGCGCATGTGCTATAATCAGATTAGGTACACACAGGTCAAATAGCATTCAGGATAGGTAGGTAAAACAATATAAAAATTGTACAAAAGTAAATTACCCTTATTTCAGAAAATTCAGCGAAATGTTATTGAGAAAAGTAGTTTAGAATTAAAGGTTGTGCCTAAATACTAAGATGCCTAGAAACCCTGGTGTATGTACTGATTCGATTTTGTTTAGACTTTTTAGTAGAGATTCTCGCGTCCTACTTCAAATTTTTCACAATAGATGGTGACAACTTGACATAGTTCAACGAATTGGATCTGTTTGGCCATTACAAAATGCATTCGCCGACCTTAGACAACCTGCACACTGCTGCGGAATACGGACATGAAACTTCCAACTAATTGGAAAATTTGAATGCTTTTCAATCCGATTGAGGTTATGATTTGTGAATTGTTATTTCTGCAAAACTCAGTTATAATTACCAATGTTTTGTATTCATTGAAAATAATCGTGTTTGTATGTTGTGTGGTCAGTGGTCAGTCACAGGCTGTCAATTTTTTGCCGCACCAAAGCAGGTGAGTGAAATTGCTAATATAACACATTTTAAAAGTTTATGGAATCAATAAGTGGGACTTTTTCTCCGATAATTTTAAGGATTTTGTTTGCACTTCATATGAATTAACGACAGAGCTTAAAATGTGTTGACGCATAATATATTCCATTTCCGAAGTACTCTTTGGAGTTCAAATGAACCTGGTCCTAAAAGTTTCATTGTGATATATATACATAAAATATATATATATATATATATATATATATATATATATATATATATATATAATATATATAATATATATAATATATAGTTTGATTTTTGGGTAAATTTATAGTCTCCAACGATTTTCACAATTTTGGGTTACCTACTTGCACAATCTCTCACTGAGCACAAACTTTGTGCTCCCAATTACTTCAGGAGATACGACGACCTTTCCTATGTCAATAAAGGTATTTTTTTAACTCAAATTTAACGTTCAAAGTCATAGGATTCTGGACACCAATACGATGTGTCTTCCAACTTATGGAGGTTATGAATAATAACTTAAACATACGAAAATACCGTGTGAAAAATGATCGAAATATTAGCCCCCAAAAAAGCAACCCATATTGATTATATTCTATTAAAGTCTGAAAACGAAATTGATATTCAAAATGAGCAGTTGAGTTATTCGTTGTTGTGAAATATATGCACTCATTGAAGTTCAAAAGAAAAATTATCACAGTTCAATGTATTTAACCAAAAAATATTATCATTTACAATTGCTGAATAGATCAACTTTTCATGTAATAAAGCTTATAAATTCCTCGATTAATTAACAAAATCTCACAATACCCTTTCAAGAGAGATACTAAATGAAGAAGATTCATTGATTATAGGAGGAAAATGTACTTTATGCCTATCCACGACTGCGTGTCACCATGATTTCCAAGTGGAAAATAATAAATTAGCATTCATAGCACTTTCTCAAATACATTTTAATATATAAAATTTCTTCGTAAGTTAAAAAACAAGGAATAAAATGATCATTGTCTAAAGAGACAATGGTATTATATACCATATTTTACTTACATAAAATGTCATTTCAGTTTCACAAGATGGAACCATGCACTTCATTTTGAATAAATGTATAATTCGAAATGAAAATGGAATTCTCGATTTTCTAACGCCACAATTGAACAAGCCAAACGCCAAAAGCAAACAAGAATCAAATTCTAGGCCGACAGTGTCTTTTTATGCCATTTTCGTCGTAATCAAAGATAAATATTAAATATAACCTAAAATAAAATCTTGATTCGTTGTAACGGCGGCGACACCGAGGAGCGAAAAGCCGAAGCTTAGACAATGGATGTAGTAATAAAGTAAAGAAAACTGAACTGTTTGTCGCTGTCTGCCGAATGATTGAAGACAATGACAACAATGACCGAATTGCGGAAATCTACGTCTTCCACATCTTTGACGTTTTCGGAGCGGACCGAACATTGTCCGAATAAATTTCTTAGGAGAGTTGCTCTTTGGTGTTGACATCTACTCAACAATCATTCGAATCAGGTCGCCATCTAAGAAATCAAGCAGGCCATATTGTCGTACGTTTGATCCCACACATTTTCAGATATGAGTGCATACACCAGGGTTTCCAGACATCTTACTAAATACCAACCCCCCCAAGATTTTTTTTAAACATTCATCATTTCCCAATTTTTTTTTTATATTCTCGCCCCAAACACTTTCAAGAATTAATCAAAATCAAATCAATTTCGCATAACTTTGTTCAAATTCAAGCATATTTATAAAGTTGAGTAAAATTTTGAATTTTTTAGGGAATCAGACTTCATGTTTCATGTTAACGATATTAAACACAACTTTAAAATTTCGCAAAAAATATTTTTAACTAGCTAAAACAATAGTAATGATAATATGCATATTAAAAAACTCTAATTTAAAGTGCAAATTTTTTATTTTAAATGTTTATTAAAAATATGTACAAATTAATCAACAAACATGAAATCCTACTAAAATAATCGCGGATGCCCATGGAAAAAACCAGTGAGGGTTAAAAGTAAACATTATTATTATGAATTAATAAAATAATGTATCCATAACGTGTGCACTAAACCCACCCAAATCTCGAAAGTAATAATACAATGTTTTTAAACGTATTTGAATGTGGTGCTGATGGTTTTGCCAATATACATACACCTTCTCATTCAATGCATATAATTGTCCGATCATAAATTTCACTAAGAGTAGATCGCAATACATTTGCTGGAATATTTCTGCAATTAAATCGTATCGAATTTTCAAGCTCCTCAACATTATTAAATGTTCGATCCTTGTATAATTATTGCTCAGTTAATGCATCGGGTGGGGTAACAGGAGGGGCGCACAGCAGTGCGTCTCTCTTGTTTATGTGGTATTATCATATCATTGCGTTCCTTGTTGCTCGTGTAGATTTCTGTCTATACCCCAGATAAAATGTTTCCGATACTGTAGATGAATAAATCTATCTATACAGGGTGATTCAAAAGTACTTTGACAAACTTCAGGAGGTGATTCCTCACAATATTCTAATATGAATTGTCCAAATAAATATATGTGCGGAAACGCTTCATTTCCAAGATACAGGGAGTTTGTTTTTTTATTTTCGTTTTTTTAAAATAACTTTCGAAATACTGACCTTAATTAAATGAAAATTGGTATCGAGAGGTTTTTTGAGGTGTCGAATTCGAACCTGATGTTATTATTGCTCTCACTCGTAGGGGGCGCCACCTACACGTCTTTTTCTTTTTTGAAGATTCATAACTTTTTTGAGCATACTTCTAGCACATTTTTCAGTAAAAAAATCAATTCCTCTCTCATATCTACATAAAAAAGCTACCCTTGTTACAAGTCGCTATAAGCAACCGTTTTCTAGATATTTGGACTTGAAAATTTCAAGTCGATTATTTGATAATTAATCGATGCGTGTTGAAGTTATTATCATTATTTTGCATTTTTCACAAGAATGCTTAGGAAATGAATTTGACGTTTAAGTAAGTAGTTTTGGTAATTACATATTATGTGACTGTTGAACGTTTTGTTGAAGTTTCTGTAAGTTTTAAAACACTAATTTTGAAAAAAATTCAACACCCTGTATCTTGGAAACGAAGCGTCTCAGGACATATATTTATTTGGACAATTCATATTAAAATATTGTGAGGAATCACCTCCTGAAGTTTGTCAAAGTACTTTTGAATCACCCTGTATATCTATCTATAATGAGGACAGAATTGTGTAGTCTGGTATTATGCATTGTAGCCAATTTTTCACTATTTGTCTTATATTGTTTCAGTAGTATCGCTTGGCAATATAACTGTCTTACATAAAAAAACGCTCTTCTGATATAATAACTCAGAAGAGTACCTAAAGCCTTTTCCGAGTATAATTTTGTAGGTGGTGAGGGGTCGTCCATGAAATTCTGAATCTAGAAGATGTGAGATTCAGATAAAGTAGTTTCTGAATCTTGATTTATTTGAAAATATGTGTATATCAGATGTGGAATCATCTGCTACTGAAAGATAAACTTTAGTCACTATGTTCAAGATAACCTCTTGTGGGCTTTCATATTGAAAAGGAAAACATTCTCAATTGAATGATTAGACGCTGGATATTGAACTACAACTAACTAACTCAAAAGAAAAATCTAAAAGCGAATATTTTCATCCAGATAGTTATTTGGTTTCCTTATCCAGTCTTAATTAATGAGGCAAAGAAGAATGTTTTCCAGAAAGGGGAACTCACCAGAAATCACTTGTAACATTGATGCAAGAGTGGCATCACATTCACTAGGTCTTCAATACATTTTTATTGACGAAAGTCTATTTCACGCTTCACGATCTTTGGAAAGACAGAAAAATTTCATGAACCCATTTTTTAGAAGCAATTTTACTTTCCAATGATGGAAAAATATTATAAACATTTTTTGCAGTGACACTTTGAAATCTGTTTTTTTACAATTATAACCTGTCATAGAGTATGATAAATTTATATTTGTTTGAAAATATCAACACGGTGTTCATAAAATCAGATGTGAAATCATAAGTTAGGTTGTTCAGGACAGAATCCTACCAATGAAAGTCAAATGATATGGTGTCGGAGAGGCAATCCTATAAGATTTCCTCTATTCCACAGATGAATAAATTAATAAAGCCAGTCACAGTCGGTTCATTCCTGAGAACAAATGATGGATACAAAAATTGGGACACAATCCAGTAGCAATAACATAGTAAACACTGAAGGAGCCCAAGCAGAGAGTTCTCACAGAGAACCGATGAGCAGTTTTTGATTAGTTGTAGTATAGAAAAGAAAATGAGATATTAGGATTGTTGTAGATTAGAGTCTATTCATTTTTGTATACTGAAAACTATTAGTCTCCTATAAGCTTTATAATGATGGAGACCATCTTTCATGATCACCCCATATTCTCATGATCACGGTTAGCACACCCAGACGTTTATCCTATTCATTTTGTTTAAATGTTATTAAATCTCGAATTGTTTGAGAATGGTTCACATTGGACAATGTGTGAATTAGATATATAAGAGAGTTGCTGGACTATAGCAGAGAGGTGAAAACCTTTTAGGGAAGTGACTTGCAGAAAAGTGAATATAGAGTATAGCCACAGATTATACACACAGATAGGAAGCTCCGTCCATTTACTTTGATGTTTGATTTGCCGCTTCACTGACCTCGGCCCTTTAACCTCGAGATAGGCACAGTTGCCAGTTCTAAATTGTTTCATTTGGAATTAGGACAATACTGCCAACATAAGTGGTAAGGTCGAATAAATTAATGAAAAATGAACAACTGATTGAAGATTCGCTTTTGAAATCATTTGTAGTGTTCAATGCTGGAGTTTTAAGTTGTGTTATGTAGAATAATATCGTTTATTTCTTCAAATTTCTTATTTAATTTTGTGAAGTTGGCAATTCTGGGCCATAAACACGTCATCATTCGAAATGGAGGTCTCGCTGTAACCTCAGTTGTATATTTAAAATAACTTTCATGAAGGTCAAGAAGCGCATAATTATTCTGACAGTTCTTCCGGGCATTTAACTTGAGATAGGACTCCATCTCTCTCTAGTTTCGTTTGTCTTGTCTAGCCTTCTCCTCTGTATGACTACTCTGTGGTATTCGCTGTGTGCATTAGGCTGGAGGGGATAGATGAAACTATGACAGCGTCCATGTTGGCAGTAGTAGGTAATGATCCTGGTAATCACAAGCACAAGCTGAAAACTTTCAGTTTCTGAGCTCTCCCCGTTTATTCACAAATCATTTAAAAATGTATTTGTTTGAAAATATGAACAGTATGTTCATAAAATCAGATTTTTCTTTTGAGTTAGGGTCCTTTCAGAATATCTATCAGATGTAGTTCAATGTCCAGCGTGGCTTTAGCCGGGGAAGTAGTTGTTTTCTGTTGAGCCCGGATCCAACGGCGCGTGGGGTGGCACTCCTCGCGCCAAACTTGCCAGTTCACGCGCAGTCGGATAGGGCAGGCTTGGCGATCTTCGGTCGGCGCGGTGAGTCCCGTTGTTTGTCGGTTAATGAACACGGTTCAAAGGAGCTCGGACGATGGAGTTCAACACGTGTATACCGATCCAACTATGCGGCTAGGAGCGTGGTACTGTCAGTGCCGTGGTATATAACTTTCACCATGGAGTGGTCGAACGGAGTAGAATTTTTATCCTTCCATGAAGCCGAGCCGATTATTTGGAACCCAAGGGATCCAAACAATAAAAACGGGAATTTAATTCATGATGCCTGGAAGAGCAAATGAGTGATTGCAATTAAACCAAATGATTTACATTTTTAACGCCAACACTGCCGGCTTAAAACAGACTACAACCGTTGTGTGTCCACGTCTGGAAACGCGATCCTACATGCGCCGTGAAAACGGCCCGACACATTTCGACGTGCCAACCTCGACACTCAACCCTCAATCCAGGATTGCCACTCCACGCGCCGTTGGATCCCGGCTTTAGACATTCACAAAAAATAACTTCATTTTTATCGTGGATTTTTCAATTCACAGAAAAATCTTTCTATTCAATATTCAATTGAGAATGTTTCCCTTTTCAACATTAACAAATATTGTACCATACTTCAGATGAATAAACATTATTGTTATCGTAGTGGCAACGGTCACAGTTGGGTAGTATAACATATAATAACAATGAGCCCTCGCTATTGATGTGTAGTCGATTGTAAAAATAGTACGTGTAAATTTTATACATTTCCAAATGCATCACAAAAACTGCAGCAAAGAGATAATAAGTGTTATGTTATTCCACGAAATTTCAATCTCTAATTCCGGGACGTGAGGTTTTCATTCGATAAATATTTGAGATGTTTTCCGTTTTCTATTTGATCGTCTAGAAGTGGATACTAAATGTATTTACCAAGTTCTGTTGGACAGTGTTGAGCCGGTGAGAAAAGCAATTAGCGACTTAAACTGCGAGTTGTAAACTGATCAATCAGCCTTATGAACAGGGGACTGAGATACTTTTGATGTATTTCCGAGTTGTCTAACATACACGGCATTATATCAGGACAAAGTACCTCGCAGAGGATTATTAATTTGTGTTCTAATTTTCACGAACTGGTTTCATTTACAAAAGCAATTGGCCTTACATGTGAACTAATGTTGAATGTAATGCAGTTCAAGTACTAAGAGTAAACATCGTTACTTGTACTGTATAAGCAATACCCAACATTTTGTTGACAATTATACGTGTTAGAGAGTGTTGAACGTGTTTGTATTATTTAGGGACCATTCAACGTTCTTACATCCTTGCAAGGGTAAAAATGGGATCCCATATTCAGGTAAAATTGTGAACCTCATTCCTTTTCTGATTATTATATCAATCAATATATACTTTATTGTATTCATGAAAAAATCATGGTTACAAAGCAATACAATGTAAGGATAAAAATACAATAAAAATCAGTATAAACATATAAGGTAAAAAAATAAAACATTTTAAACGAGTAGAGACAATTAATTACAAAACATTTAAGTATAATATATCACCAAAATATTGCGTCAATAAATCATGGTCACAAAGGATAAAGTTACAATAAAATTAGTATAAACATCTAAGGTAAAAAATTCAAACGAGTAGAGACAATTAATTACAAAAAGATTTAGGTATATATCACTAAACTATTGAGTCAATAAAAAACTCATCCAAACTATAATAGGTTATTTCCATTAATTTATATTTTAGCTCTTTTCTGAATTTTTTATTATTGATGCTGTTTCCAAGATATACAGGGCAATTACTGTTAATATTTTATGGGATTTGAACAACTCTTTGCAAGAATCTCGAGGTTTAGCTTTGCACAAGTATCTTAAGGCTCGTTTCTGTAGGATGAGTACACTGTTCAATAGGTAGTTGTTGCAACTTCCCCAAAATGCAATGCCGTAGCGGATATGTGATTCGACGAGGGAGTGATAAACCATCTTTGCAGCTGAGAAATTTAATTCTTGTGGAGTAAGCTTCACTGCATAACACCCAGAAGAGAGTTTTTTTCTCAGTGCGATCACATGATCAACAAATTTCAATTTACTATCTATGTGAAGACCCAAATATTTTGTGTTGTTTTTATTTTCAATGATTCCTGATTCTAGGTCTATGTCATCAAGCTCACATTTAAACGTAAGCAGATTTGTTTTATTGATGTTGAATGATAGTTTATTGGAGTCACACCAGTTTGTTACCTTAGTTAAATCTTCGTTAACAGCTTTGTTTAATTCGTCAGTCTTTTTGTTGTACCATGTAATAGCAGTGTCATTTGTAAGACAGACCCCTGAAACCATAGTACTGAATCTTTTGCAGCAATATTCCGTGATCAACGCAGTCAAAGGCTTTCGACAGGTCACAGAACACTGTTGCCACAGCCTCACCATCGTTGATTACAGTATATATATTGAATAAGAGATCGAAGATAGCATCATTTGAGTTTTTATTGGATTGAAATCCAAACTGGGTATCATTTAAAATTTTATGTTTAGAGAGAAAACTCAATATTCTCATTTTTACCAATTTTTCTATTAATTTCGCTAAAGTTGGTATTAGTGCTATAGGTCGATAATTAGAGGGATTATCAGTATCACCACCCTTGTGCAGTGGAATAATAATGGAAGTTTTAAGTTGGTCAGGAAATATCCCTGTTTGAAATGATTGGTTTATTAATTGTACTAAAACTGCCAGTGCTTCATTTGGTAGATTTTCTATTATACCTATCGATATGCGTCAATTCCTTTTTTAATTCATAAAGGTCAGTATCATGAAGTACAAATGAATCATTTATTCTGTAGCGTTCCATATTGTCAAGTGGATTTATTCCTGATTTAATGTCATCATGGATTTTTTTAGCGATTGTACAGAAATGTTTATTCAAGATGTTCGGGGAGTTAAGAATTTCATGTCTTCTGGAATTTTTCCCTCTGAGATTGTTAACTATTTCCCAGGTTTCTTTTGTTTGATTCTGTGCTTTGTTAATTTTATCTTTATAATAGTTTTCTTTAGCTAGTATAATTAACCTTCTATAAATAGAACGGTAATTCCTGAAATAATCATGGAAGTAAAGGCGGTCAGTAAATTTTCTCATAGAATGCAAACAGCGTAGTTTTCTTGATGATATTCTTAATCCTTTTGTGAGCCAATGCTTTTTTTTTTGTTTTTAGTTTACATATAGGAAAAGCATAATTGAAAACATCTAATAGACGGTTATAAAAATCAGAAAATTGAACATTTGGAGCTAGGAGACTGATATTTTCCCAATTTATATTAGAACATTTTTGGAAGAACCTATCGTAGTTTTTCTTACTGTATATTCTACCAAATCTACAGTCTTTTTTATTCTGATCATATATTATTTGATAATTTCATTAAATAGTTTTGCGTTGAATCTGATGTTATTTAGTGGTTTCACGTCAGGTTAAAGGGTACTTTTTTTAATTTGTTAAACTACTTGGCTCCCTCACTTTTTTATGTTCTCAAGACCTTATGAACTAACGAGCAAGCACATTACTTGCCGTACCTAAAAGTTCACAGAAGTAGCATTAATTTATGATATTCAAAATACCATAATTTTACATGGATAACCTCCAAATGCGGTGAACTATCGTATCAAAACATATATTTTTTACCATTTACTTACTTTTTTCTTTGACAGAAAAAAAACTTTGATTCATCTGCAACTAGTAGTGAGCACAAAATTGTTACATTGTGGTAGATTATTAGAAATTGTTACATAGTGAGTATTGGAAATAAAACAGGAAAACTTCAGCTATCGAGTCACTAGAGGGCATTATTACCAGTCTTGCACACAGCGAATAGCTATACAAGATGTAGACTTAACTGCTGAGTTGACCGGTTGGCAGCATTGAACAGATAGTTATTTGTGTAAGTATAGTTGTATGCCGATATTATATTGTAAGTTTTTTTTGGAGTTTATTATCTGGTTATCTTAGAGTTACCAACCCCGTTTGGGAACATATGGCCACATACCTATGAAAATAAAAAAATTAAAAAACTTTATATTTATCGTAGATTTTTCATTTGTCCCTTTTCTCCTGAATTTTGTTTTGAACATTGGCATGCTCAGATGAGTCCCAGTATGTGTGGACCTATTTATTAATTTAAGTAGGCAAGCAAGCCTAATATACAAAAAAGTAAATTACAAATGTATAAATATCTTATAACATTATTACACTATGTAAATTGTATAACGAACATTTGAGAGTACATTTAAAGTAAAGCAAAACATACATATCACTAGATTACTAGGTTGGATAACGTTAATAAAACCAAAAACACAAAATAACAAGATAAAAGAGAAAGAAAGAATACTAAGGATCACAATGAGGTGTCACTAATATACTTCTTTAATGATGACTTAAATTGTTTTACTGAATTAGATTCTTTTACGAATTGTGGTAGTTTATTAAATTCGTTTAAGCCTTTATGGAACATACTGTTCATTCCAAATTTAGTGTTAGTTTTTTTTATGTAAAAATTGTTATTTCTTCTCGTATTGTAATCATGAACTTCATTAATTCTCACTATGAACTTTTGAAAGTAATTGGGCAGCAATCCTTCATGCAGTTTAAATATAAAGGTCATAGTCATAAATAACATACGTTCTTCAACACTCTAAGATCAATGTAATTGCTGTGTAACGGCTACATCCCAATATTAATCTCATACCCCGATTTTGAAGCTTTTGCAATTGTTCTATTTTGTCTTTATCAAGTAGAAAAAGTAATGAAGCACAATAATCAAAATGAGGTTGAATTAAACTTTTAAAAAGAGTCAACCTAGCATACATATACACTTTCTTACATATACGAGATAAGAAGAAAATTTTTAGATATTTTCTACAAATAAAATCAGCATGTCTACTTAGTTTCAAATTTTTATCAATTGTAAAAACCAAATATTTTATTTCAGTTTCATTTTCAATGTTAATATTATTAATTTTTATAACAGCATTTGCCCAAACAATTTGATCATATTTATAAGATGATGTCAAAATCATACTTTTTGTTTTACTGACATTTACCTTAAGTTTATTATTAAATAAATATGTTTCAATGCTATTTAAAGACCTATTCATTTCAACAATTGCCCGATCCAAATTTTCATGTATACAATAAACCAATGTATCATCAGCAAAGAGATTTATAAAGTGTGATCCAGAAATGTGATAAATAATAAAAAGCAACGGTCCCAACACACTGCCCTGGGGTATGCCACTCTCAATTATAAGTTCATCTGACAATTCATTTCCAAATTTAGTTTTTTGTCTTCTGTTGAATAAGTAACTTTGAACCCAATCCAAAACTATCCCCAATATCCCATACTTTAATTTTTCCAAGTGTCAACTGTTTCAAATGCCGTCGAGGTCGAGAAATGTCGCAACAATGTACTGATTTCTATCAATTATATCTTTCCATTCAGTTATTAAAAATTGTAGAGACGTTTCACATGAGTGTCTAGCTCTAAAACCTGACTGGTTGCCTAGAAACAATTCATTGGTATTAAATTACTGAATTAATTGGTTATATACAGATAGTTCTTACTCTTTTTCAAGAGTAGATAGTATATTTAACGGCCTAAAACTTTCAGCTTCAATTGAGCAACTTTTCGGTACAGGAACAACAGTAGAAATCTTAAATTGATCAGGAAACACACCGGTTCTAAGTGATGTGTTAATTAAATTTAATATTGCATAGCCAGCTACATCAAAACAATTTTTCAAGGAGTTATTGTTTAAAATTTCTGCTTTGTTAGTTTTGTCAAGAGAGAATATAATATTTCTTAGTTCATTAATTGTTAAAGGCACGAATTCAGTGAAATTATTTAATAATAATAATATTTATTCAGTAAGATCATCAATGATGATATTGACAGGGTATTCATGTGTCCATTTCTGTACATTTTGGAAAACTGATGTTATTTCATTTACACTTTGTATAAAATATGAATTAAAATTATTAGCAATGTCTAGTTCCTTATTTAAAATTACATTTTGGTGATTAATCTCAAACTGGATATGGCTAGCAACATCTTGTTTTGGCTTAACACGTTTTTTAAGACACTTCTTCATTTCCTTACTATTATTTTCATTGTTGTCAATCGTTTGTTCATAATATAATCGCTTTTTTTCTTAGTAAAATTGTAATATGCATTATTACACTCTTCACGTCTTTTTCCTTTGAGTTCATCATCAAGTAGGGTACCTACATAATTACTTTTAAGATACATTGTTTTTTCAGGGACAATTTCATTTACAATTTTTGACACATTGTTAATTATTTCAAGCAGCAAATTATCAACATTAACTCAATTATTGTTCCAATTACAAGAGATTAATTGAATATTTATTTATATTATGATACACTTGATCTGTGAATTTTCTAAAAGTAATTGATTTTTCGGGCAATCTAATGTAGTCGACAGATAAATTAATGGATATGATGAATGCCATGCTCAGAAATGTTGGGTTCATTTACAACTGCTCTCACATTATCGTAATTAGTAAAAACATAATCAATTGAAGTTTTTGAATCATCACAACATCTTGTATAATCCTGAACAACTTGATCCAACCCGTACATATTAAATAGTGTTTTTATTTTCTGCTCATAATATTCGCTACTAATTTTTTTTAAATTAAAATCATCTTTAACCACCAGCAATTTTTTTTACATTCTCCAGATCATCAATAAAACCAGGCTTACTGGAACTTGGAGACCCATAAAGACCCCCAATGTTCCATAGATTAGTACCTATTTTGATTTTTATGAAGAAACACTAATACACCATATTAATTATATGAGTTTTACTTGACTTAACTTCAACGTCTTCCCTTACGAAAATTAATATGACGACTTGAACCATTACATCTAAACATCTGGTACCTTTCATTATAAAGTTCAGTATCATCTATATCATCAGTGATACATGTTTCACTAAGAACAATTACATAAGGCTTATAACTAATAATGTTCAGAAGCATATCAGCCGTGTGAGCTAAAAAATTACTAACATTGGAATATATAATATATTGATCATAACTAGGATTTTGAATATTAGGCTCTACTTGTTTTTTAGATTAATAATTTTAGGGACAGAGTTCACATATTTTATTGTTTTAGAAGTATCGCCCTTTTCAACCATCTCCTTAAGTTTATCTTTAACATGCTTGTAGTATTCCCTTTGAATCATTGTTTGATCAAAAAATACCTTAACCTTTTCCGTACGGCAGCTACACGAAATTTTTTTCCGTACAGACGGGACTTTTGAGCGTGCCGGACAGACGGCTGTCGACTATGTGTGACACTATACAGACCGTGCCGAACAGACGGCTGTCGACTATGTGCGACACTATACTTACAGACCGTACCGTACAGACGGCTGTCGACGATGTGCGATACTATACTTTGATACTATACTTCAGCCTCAGATAATCCACAGTGGCTATCGTGATTTTTTTCTGTCTTTTTGCCCGCGACGAGATCCCCGAGGGACCAGCAGCATTCTCCGACGACATTTCAAGGCATACTGGCGCGAAAAAACAAAAACACTGCACTTGACTTAGCACTGGCCATGCCAGGTCAGCCGCCTGAGCGGTTAGCTTGCAGTGAACGCAAACGTTGCGACAACAGTCTGTATGCCAAATCTAAAAATTTTATGCGTCACATCCCAACCGGCAGTCGTCCAGGAGACAGTATACATGTCGTCGACCATATGCGACAGCCGTCTGTGCGGCACATATCCTCGGTGTCGCATATGCTGTGTCAGCCGTACGGAAAGGGTTAACACTACCAGGTAATTTATTCTTATTGAAAAAGACTTGCTTAGCATCCTTTTCTGTGGTAAATATCACTTTCACTAGTCTTATTTTATTTGGATCAAATTTTCCCAGTCTAAATATCTTTACATTACGATCAAACAGTTGAATATCAGAGTACTTTATCGATTTCATCTAGGGTCCTCTGTGGACCGACTTATATTTGTTATTATAATATTTTTGCTATGCTTCTTCCCATTCCCATTCAGAAATGGCCTCCTCAGTTTGGAGTAATGATGAATTTGTAGCTTCAGCCTGATTAACGATGCGTACATGTTCATTTTCTGTAGATTGAGTCTCAAGGGCTGCTATTTTCACTTATAATCTCCCTAGAGCATGAATTATTGCCGGAAATTTTTTGAATACAAGTCGCGAAGCGATGAGGGATAATTTTCTTTAAAAATTCATGTACGAGACAAATTTCCCGCAATTAATTCAAGCACGTGGGGGATTCGGTAACAAAATTTTATACCGGAATTATATTTAAATAGAAAACATTAAGTAAATATTTATTTTGACGTTATTCACAAATAAATAGAAGGCTGTGTGTAATAAGTTTTGGGGATTTTTATATTGATTTTCTTCGTCTTACTAAATAATATATATAATATCAGATAATTTATATAAAATTAATTGATTTTATCAATTTTCTTACTGGTTTCAGGAAATGTTAATATTGATAAAAATAAAATTTTTTATTTTTCCCCGTGCCCTAGTAAAATAAAATATATAATATCAGATAAATTTTTATATAAAATTGATTGTTTTCATACAATTTTCTTACTGGGTTTCAGGGAAATGTCAGTATTGATTAAAAATAAAAATATTGCGGGATATTTTTTTTTTTATTTTTCCCGTGCCCTAGTAAATAAAATTTATAATATCAGATACATTATTATAGAAAAATAATTGATTTCAAATAATTTTCTTATTAGGTTTCAGGGAAATGTCAATATTGACTACAAACAAAGGTGATATTCAGCAAAAAATATATAACTATACCTATACATATATACTTAAATATTTTTCATATTCTTTTAGGTTTAATTCTAAGAAAAATTAATATTAGCGGTAATAATTTGTTTTTCAAATAATTCAGGAAATCGGGATATTTTATTCTTTATTCCAAATAGAACGTTGTTGGCGTATGTTGCCGGTTAAAAAAATATTTTGTAAAGTTAGCCATAGATTTGACATTCACTACTCTTGTCAATCAATATTTTATTTGTGACATTATAAGTTCCTCATAACATTGTATACAATCATGAGTTAGTAAAAAAGTGATAATAAAACATACCTAGTGGAAGAATCTGGATTGAATCCTGAGCAAGAAAACTTATTTAAAGTGATTGGCAACATTCTGCGTGATATTGTGCATTCTTTTGGACACAAATCTAATACTCAAAGAAATAAACTGGTGTCACAGTATTAATTTTTATTTTATGAAACACAGGCATATTGTTAAAAAAAACACCGTTTCTGTGTTTTATTCACCACTTAGGAAAAGGAGGTAGAAGTGGAATTTTTGAAGAATTTAAAATTAATTAATCATATTATAGAATGTATACCTTGATAAATTGTTGTAATATTTCCAACTTATACAGTAAGTAAATAAAAAATATTGTCAATATTATTTTTATCTAATTATATGATAGCTGTCATGTGCCGGGAAATTTCCACTTATTAATTTTACATCTACATGCTAATGTAAATGAAAAATTTTCAGAAAATTTGCTGGTTACCATAACAATGTCGAAATAAAGCATCTGATTGGTTGAAAATGACTGGTATAAAATTTTCACCTCAATTTCTTCAATTTTTATTTAATTTACCATTTCTGTAGTTCACATACAACTTTGTCAAGATTAGTTTTCTGTTCATCAACCGAGTTTGATATGTGCTGGGTAGATTTCTTTAGTTCAGAAAATTCTTTCTCAAATGCATTCAAGGATTCAGTAAGCAGTTCCTTGAAGATAGATTTGATTTTCCTCTCATCCATTTTTGGATTACTCTCAGATCTAGTATCGGAGGTAAATTGACTATCGGTGTAGCAAACAATTTACGTACTATTTATTGTCTCGCTGACATACATTAGCCTGGCGCGCACAGCTAGGATGATAGTATGTTTCACAGAACTCACATTCAATGGAGAATTTCACACTTTTTCTGCAATGCTTGCAAATTTTTATTTTATCTTGACTATTATCACACATAACATGTAATTCTGCCTAAATCCACTGGACTAAAGCATTTATCACTTACTTTATCAGTTATCTCTTTTTTGGCACCATGTGGTTTCTTTGGTCAGAAGACAAAAAAAAACAAGAACAGAGAAATGCTAAACACTTTGGTTGCAAATTATGCATATATTGTTGGTTGTTCAACAGATTTGTATTTATCAGTGGATGGCTTGCACTCTGCCTCACAGTTTAATACCAAACACAGTATTTACATGACTTTAGTTCATCGAATTTGAAGAGCACAAACACATTTAAACTTTTTGCTGCCATATATGTTTGAAATATTCCACAACAATAGGTCCAATCAGGGAGGCCTACGTATAGTGGTTACTAAAACCCGTTCACCCATGCTAAGAACTAAGTAACAATGTATGAAATTTAATAAAAAATAAATCATTACCTTGGATGGACTGCGGCTGAAGAAATAATTGAAACATCCTCCTGTAGTAGTCGTCGAATTTTCCAAAGGTCTAACAAAAACGTTTCCGACAACCTGTATGCTGGGTGAAACCAGATCCCTTTTTATTGCAGGCAGAGGGCTCAGTAATATATTGCTATTCTGAAATATAGAGACGTTAAATTAAACAAAAACAAACTTGAAAATGTGTTTTACCTGAGAAGAGCTTCTAAGCTTTATAGCAAACTTCTGCATTACTTCAACATATTTAGAATTATAAAAGTAAATAAGGTCACTTCGTTCCTCAGGAATTGTTCCACCTGGAATACAACAACAAAAAAAAAATAATTAGAAAAGCAAAATAGTAAATTAGAAAAGCTAATATGTGGAAATGTTCCTTGTATAAACTTTGTATACCCCAAATTAACTAGGTTTGATTGAGTGTTACAAACAAGTAATATCGAATATAGGAATCACCAATAAAACAGGCATCAATAGAAATGATTCTACATTAAACATGTTCTTGACAAAACAATGTAGTGATTTAAATACCTAAGTGGTATATCAAAACTTCATACTTTTCCATTGCTAACTCTCAAAGTATGGTAATTGAAGCTGCAAAATATAAATTGCAGAAGACAACACCTGTTTCATTCATCCATTGTGTTATTTGTCTTTAGAGATTTCGGTTATTTTCTAGAAACTTAATTTATTGTAACGTAAATAAACTTAACTTGGTTTTAATAATTTATTTCACACTTAAATCTACAACTTAATTTATATTACGCCACTGTATAGCTCGATCGTATGGGCTCGTTCAGACTGTCCACTCCCTCTTGAGGGCTGTCTATTTATCTCCGATACAGCATTCTCGATGTTTCCAATTCTGGCGGTTGGTGCCTAGCATGTTCCAGTTATTTCCAATATCGACCGTTGTTATCATGCCGCGTGACTGGATTGTTCTGAATATCTCCGGATGACCTCATCGTTGTCGATGGCAACGCGGAGGCACAGGTCCGCCTAGGTTCGCTACATTGCCCCTTCTTAAAGACATTTCGTCCCGAAATTTAATCCTTGGAGTGTGACGAAATCTGCAGGACTCATCATATCTGCACGCGGGAAGTTCGATGGAAGTAACACTCCACGGTCTTCATGATCGGTCGTGGAAGAGGGTTACAGCAAACCAAAATCTTGACGCCGCTGGATCTGAATATCGCCTCCAGCATACTTCTTATGACTCTCCAGTCCAACCCATCAATACCACAGGACAATTTTGGAATTGCTAGATCCACCAGATTCTGGTCCACCATAGTATCTCTTAGTTTGGTGAGACTCTTCCAGACATCTTCATAGGACGGTTTATCTTGGGAATGCCTCTTGGTAACTAGGTAGTAGATGTTTCTCTGGCCTTTCTTCAACTGTAGCACCCACCAACTTCTGGATTCTGCTCCGCAGTGTTTGGAGTTGACCAAATTTCTTGAGAACACTACGGCGATGCCCCTGGACATTCGAAGATCTTCTGCCACACAGTGCGCTAGTGCGTAGTCAGCAGGCACCTCGAAAAGGTCTCGGACTCCTCTCTAGTAACCCCATGTAGAACTTTCTGCCCGCTTTGAATACAAGGACATAAACTTCTAACGCTCATATCATCCTCCGTGGCTTGAGGGTGCGAACTTGGTCATGGTTTCCAGCGTAAGGGGCCAACCTGTTGAAATGGACGACCCTTGGTTTCCCTCGGGTGGCTTATGGATTCGACACAAGGTCGTTTATCCTTTTCACGATTTTATACGGGCCTTCCCACGAGTTCCGCAACTTTGGTGATAGTCCACGACGACGTTTGGGGTTGTACAGCCAAACCAGGTCATCAACCTTAAATCCTCCAGCGTCGGCCTTGATGTCATAGGTCTTCTTCATTTTATCGCTGGCACTCTGGATGTTCAACCGACTCGTGTGGATGTCGTCCATTCTCTGCGAAGTTTGCTGACGTAGTCCCTCCCGCAGTGTCTTGTCCTGGCGGTATCCCAAACTTCAGGTCACAAGGCAGTCGCAGTTCTCGCCCATTATAATACTAGCAGGAGTTTGACCGGTTGACTCGTGTACTCGGATCGATAGGCCATCAGGAACAAATGAAGATACTGGTCCCAGTCTCTTTGATGGTCAGAGACAACCTTGGACAAGTGGCGGTTGATCGTCCTGTTCATCCGCTCCACCATTCCATCGGACTGCGGATGTAGGGAGCGTGGTTCTTGTCTTGCGGATGTTCAGCAAGAGACATATTTCTTGGAACAGGTTGGATTCGAAATTTCTGCCTTGATCAGAGTGCAGCTCCATTGGAATACCGAATCGACATATCCACTCTTTCACCAAGACGTCGGCGACGGTGATGGCTTCCTGGTTGGGCAGGGCATAGGCTTCTGCCCACTTACTGAAGTAGTCCATTGCCACAAGGATGTATTTATTCCCGTGGTCGGATACGGGAAACGGGCCGGCGATGTCAATGGCGATTCTCTCGAACGGGCTGCCTACGCTTGTACTGACGCATCGGGCCTTGGGTCGATTCGAGGTCCATTGCTAGCAGCGATACAGCGCACTTTCTGCACCAGTCCTGGACCTCAGCTTGACAATTGGCCCAGTAAAACCGTTGCCTCACTTTCTGCAGGGTCTTCGTCACTCCCAGATGTCCTCCAGCGACTCCATCATGGATTTCCCGCAGCACTTCCTCTCTTCTGTTCCTGGGAACAATTATTTGGCGTCTGTCTTCCCCACCAATATCGGCCTCCAACACACGTTTCAGGATCCCATTGTCCAGAATAAGAGAGTTCCATTGTGCCCAATAGGACTCAACAGCCGGCGAGTAACCTGCGACTTCCTGCCATGATGGTCTTCGATTGCCCTTCTTCCAGCTGACGACTAAGCCAAGGTCGGGGTCTTTCTCTTGGTCTTTCTGGATCTTGCTGTCATTCCAGTTGTCATCCATTGCGCGGTTCTACAAAGTGTTACTTCTTTCTCTTCTGCTCGTCGGCAATGTGAGCAATCATCTGGACATGGTCTTCGCGACAAGGCATCTGCATTCTTATGGCTAGTTCCGGCTCGATGTTCGATCTCGAATTCTTGGAGTCTCTCGATCCATCGTGCTACTTGACCCTCAGGATTTTTGAACTGTAAGAGCCATTTGAGAGCTGCATGGTCAGTTCTCAACAGGAATCTTCTTCCATACACGTACTTGTAGAAGTGCTCCACTCCCTTTACAACAGCTAACAGCTCTCGCCTGGTGACACAGTAATTGCGCTCTGGTTTGCTAAGCGTCTTGCTGAAATAACCAATGACCTTCTCCTGTCCCTCCTGGATCTGAGATAGGACAGCTCCAAGTCCCACGCTTGCTGGCGTCCAGTATCCAAAATGAATTTCCCTTTGGGTAGGGATAGCTCAGTATAGGTCGTTGATCAAAGCTCCTTTCAGCTTCCTGAATGAGTCTTGACATTCTTCGGACCACTGGAACTTTGTTTGGCCTTCCGTGAGCCTGGTCAGTGGTTTAGAGATATTGGCGAATTCCAGCACATATCGGCGATAGTATGTGCATAAACCAAGGAAACTTCGAAGTTGGTGAATGTCTTTTGGGATGGGCCAATCCTTAACAGCTTTGATCTTCTGGTCATCCACTGCTACTCCTTCCCCAGAGACAACGTGGCCGAGGTATCCCACTTCTGACACCAATTGTAACGTAAATAAACTTAACTTGGTTTTAATAATTTATTTCACACTTAAATCTACAACTTAATTTATATTACGCCACTGTATAGCTCGATCGTATGGGCTCGTTCAGACTGTCCACTCCCTCTTGAGGGCTGTCTATTTATCTCCGATACAGCATTCTCGATGTTTCCAATTCTGGTGGTTGGTGCCTCGCATGTTCCAGTTATTTCCAATATCGACCGTTGTTATCATGCCGCGGCGTGACTGGATTGTTCTCGAATATCTCCGGGGATGACCTCATCGTTGTCGATGGCAACGCGTGAGGCGACAGGTCCGGCCTAGGTTCGTTACATTATCAATAAATTAAGAAATACTTACCCTCACCAACTTCTTCCCTTTTCAATAGTACATCTCGGTAAACACTACTGCTACTTTGAGGTTGTTCCCTGTAAAATTTCATGATATCTTGGAATTTCAATGGAATATAGGATATCCTGCAGATGACGTATATGGCACACATCAACAATTGGTCCAAATGCCTGTCTTTGATCAAATCACTATTACAAACTGAATCTTCGAACACGGTCCAAATTTTCCTTTTTAATTCAACGTCTGTCAGTCCAAGTTTGTTGCATAGATGTTCCATCCTGACATAAGCCAAATTATAAAACTAAAAATAAAAAAAGTTATTTTAGCTTTTCAGAAAGAAATGCATCAAACTCAATATTGAACCCACCATGTTCATGCATTGGCAGTTTGTTTTTTAGCTGAAAATTCATATGTTAATAATATTAAATGAAATAACGTGTATTGTTCTGAACAAGAGACCTTCTGAACATTTATGTTCATCTCATGAAATGGTTTATTTATTTAATAACGGACAAGCCAATTACACCATTACAAAAACAAAGAAAATGTACTATTTGTTTTTACTGCTTTTCTAAGGATGGTAAAGATGAACCGAACATTGCAATTTTGTTGTTGTTAGGGTTTGCTTATTTCAATATTCTGTGAAGGGATTCGTTTTGGCCATAATTTGTTCTACAAAAAGGAATCTTGAAGATGTCACTATTTCTGATTCTTCTAACGCCGGTTACACACTTGGCGGTTTTTACCATCGCGGCAAATCTGCCTTCGCCACTCAAAAGAATCGAGCACAGCGGCGAAATTACCACACTTCAGTTTGTCCTTTTGCAGGGATTGCACACAATTACAATTATAAAATGAACCGGCAGCAAATTCTTGCTCTTTGTTATAATAAATAGCCAAGATGGCCGCCAATGACAAGTTAGCTGAAGATGTCTCTGAAAAATCATTTAAATGTTGTGTAAAACAAAAGGTAAAAGTTGCTGTGTGTGTTTCATGTGGAAATGTTTTTCACAAAAGCTCTCTAGAACGTGTGAAAAACTATGTGACAATCGACGAAACACATGTTATTTGCTGTGAAACTAGTGAACCAATGAAACAGGCTGGGCAAACTAATAGTAAGTTTTTGGACTCCCTACATTCGAAAATAATTAATGATGAAATCAACAAATACTTGAAAAATGAAATAAGTCTGCTGAGATTATTCATTCAAGAAAAAGATGAAAAATATGCAGTCATGACAGAAAACAAACATCTGTTAGATAAAAAAATCATTTATTTATCAGATAAAAATCTAGCCTTATAAAAACACTTTGGGGAATGTACACAAATACAAAGTGATAAGGTATATCTCACCAAAAAACAAGTCATGACAATAGAATGAAAATAAAACAACACCAGATAAAAAACTCCAAATACAGACAAACCAAAAAAAGGCTCATATTAATCCACCAGAAGGAGAAGAAACTAGCTCAGAGATCCAACAATAAATTACGAAAAACCAGGTGCATTCTGGAATAAATCAAGCTCAAGAAAATAAAATATATTAACCTTGAAAATGATGGAAAGGAATATCACTCTAGCAAAGAATGGACTGAAGTAATGAAAAGAAAAACCAAAAGAAACTGTATTACTGGAAAAAATGAGGAATTAATTAAAGGGGTACCAAAAAACGTCATTTTACACGTCTGTAGATTGGATCCCCAAACAACTGCTGACGACTTAGAAAAATTGTTGAAGAAACATTTTCCAGAAGTCAAATGTGAACAACTTAATTCGAGATTTCCAACATTGTATGCGTGTTATAAAGAGACTATATTAGAAAATAACTTCAAGAAAGCCATGAATACAGAAATCTGGCCTTTTGGTGCATGTATTAGCCGGTTTTTTGTGAAGCGCAAGATGAAAATCGCAACAGACTAGCATTTCAACCAAATTTATTGTTGCTCAATGTGAATACATTGAATAATGATAAAATTAATTGTTTATATAGCGATTCAATTTGTAAATTCAGGAACTTATGGAGATTTCAACTCAGACAGGTATAAAAATAATAATTTTAATTTGTTGTGTACTGTTCTATCTTCTTTTGATTTTAAACCGGTAGTAGATTGGCCTACCCGAGTAACAGATACATGTACAATAATTGATCAAATTTTTATAATTTTTTTTTAATGAAGGTACCTGCTGTGTTTTAGATAACGACATCTAAGATCACAGAACTGCCCTGTTAGAGTTAGATGTTTTCATTGATGACAAAGTCTGTCACACGAAAACAGAAATGAAAATGAACTTATTAACTTCAAAAACTCTCTAATAACAGAGAATTGGGAACATCTCTATAAAATCAACGATTTCAATGAAGCTTTCATCTATGTTTACCAAATTTTCCTCTACCACTTCAACGTAAATTTCCCCCAAAAAAGATTTTACCATAAAAATAATAACAACGGGTGGGTAGATGATTCGGTAAAACTTTCACATATGTACTTGAAAGATTTATTTGTATTGAAAAATTCATATCCCAATTTTATCCCAATCTATAAACAGGCTAAAAGAAATCATCATATCTTAATGAGTAAAAAAAAACAGTATTATCAGAATAGGATATTCGACAATCCCAATAGGAACCGCTCCTCATGGAATGTTATATCTGAATTAACAAATAAAAATAAAGTAAACAATGATATAAATATTAAAATTAATAACAAGATCATCGAAGATCCGAAAACTATAGCTCATAAGCTAAATGACTTTTTCATTCAAGCTCCCATTGATCTAGTGGAAAAGATAATATCTAAGGATGATATTGGTATTAATATGAATAATTTCAATCCCTACACAATGTATTTGAATCCTTTCACAGAAAATGAATTATTCTTATTGTTAAATAATAAATAAAAAAATTAAAAGTCGTCTGGCCCAGATGAAATACCAAATTTTATATTAAAAAAAGTGATCTTCCTGATAATAGCACCATTGACACACCTTATTAATATGTCATTCTTCACAGGTGTTTTCCCACAGCCACTGAAAACTGGTAAAGTCACTCCCATTTTCAAGAAAGGTGAAGCAACCTTAATGCAAAACTATCGTCCTGCTACAATCCCATGTGGACTGTCAAAAATATTTGAATATGCGTTCTTAGATCGCCTCCAATCGTTTTTAAATAAACATTCTGTTCGAAGTCATATGCAACATGGATTTCGCTCTGAAAAATCCACCAGTACAGCTATGTTTTCATTACTTAATAAAACTATAGAATATGTTGAAGCAGGTGAATGTCCAGCAGTCATTCTTTGCGATTTAAGCAGAGCTTTTGACTGTGTCAACCATCACACACTTATATCAAAATTGGAAAATAAATGTGCCATCACAATAAAACAGGCATCAAATTTTTTCAACAAACACGACCTATTCTTCAACATTGACAAGACGGAGGTTATTCGTATACACCATGTTCAAAACAAAACAGAGGAAATGTGTTTCACTGTCAATAACATGGCGATAACTACTAATGAAACTGTCAGATTCTTAGGTATTTTTATTGATGAGTTTCTCAACTGGATAGCTCACTGTCAGCAGTTAACATCAAAACTCAACTCTCTGAAGTTTCTTTTCATTAATCTACGATCAGTTTGAACTAAAAGTCATTTGATCAAAATCTACTTTGCTCAAGTGGAATCCAGATTGAGATATGGTATCTGTTTCTGGGGTGGTTCAACCCAAACTCAAAATGCATTTATTGCACAAAAACGAATATTACGATGCATTGCAAATATTTCATTTAGAGAAACTTGCAGAGAACTATTCAAAGAATATACAATTTTAACATTAACATCTATTTATATATTTGAACTATGTGTGTATGTATTCAACAACAGATCATTCTTTACAATGAATGAGAATTTTCATCACTATGATACGAGAATCAAACAGCACTTTCATTTGCCTTTAGCAAAAGTGAGAGTAACTTCATATGTACCAGAGTACATTGGTCCAAGAATATTCAACAAACTACCGGAATACCTAAAGGATATAGAACAGCTGTCTGTGTTCAAAGAAGCAATAAAAGACCATTTATTGGAAAAATGTTGCTATACACCGACAGAATATTTTAACTGATTTTAAACTGTATTGTATACTATGATAGTACATTTCAACAGATTTTAATTGTCTTGAAATCTTTAATCACTATTTTTCCTCACTTCTAATTCTATTCTTTTTATTCTAATGTATTGACAATTCCCCATACAATGTAAATTTGTCTAAGTGGAAATAAAGTATTATTATTATACCGCCGCAGAAAGAAGAGGGAAATAAAAAATTGACATTTGGATTCATCCCATAAACCAGCAAAGATAAGAATTTGGAGCATTTTATACATTGCTTGAAGATTTGAGGAATGATGATACGAAATTTTTCAATTATTTTCGACTAAAGATATTAGGATTTCATTACCAATCAAGTCACTCATTTTGCTCATTATCAGGTTAATTGAGAATCGTGAAGCAACTTCAAAGCACACTGTAGTCACCACTGCTCGTAGCAGACTGAAAACGAAAAAAAACACCGAGTGTGTAAGCATGCATTTGATCATGTACACCACTACATGGGCGGCGACGGCAAAATTGCCGTCGGAGTAGTGGCTATGGGCGGCTGCACAACGACCGCTAACGGCAAAACTGTGTGAGAACTTTCATTCAATTCTTTACACTACTGTCAGAAGGACGGCGAAACCGCCAAGTGTGTAACCGTCGTAACATTTACAGAAAGTAAGCTCAACAATATCAGGACAATCAATACTGCCCACAATAACTTTATGGAGGAATATCAAGATTTTCTGTCTTCTATGTTTTAAAGTATTTAAATTCAGAACCTTTAATATTTGTGAGTAATTATATTAATCTCTATCCATTCCCAAAATATAGCTACAGTATCTTAGTAATTTATATAGAGTACTCTTCAAGAGTTCTATATCAACTTTGAAGCATGGCGACCAAATGATAAGAGTTGTATTCGAGTATAGACCTCACCTGTGCACAATAAATAATCTTGACAGCAATGAGAGGGTTCTCTTGCTGAAAGAAGAGAAAAGCCCAATATTTTTCGTGCAAGAGATGAGTTTTGTATTAAGTGGATCTTGAAAGTTTTGTGTCAAATATACCCCTAAATCTCTAGTCTCTGATAAATTTGTTTCGTTAATTTGGTAAATGTGATTAATAGCGTTATTATTTTGTGAAAAAGTGATTTTTTGACATTTAGTCAAGTGCAGTTTTAGTAAATTAATATTACACCACCTAGAAAGGTTATTCAAGTCAAACTGTAAGATCTCAGCATCAGATATGGATTGAATTATTCTAAACATCTTTAAATCATCGGCAACTAATAGGAAGAAACTATCAGTGATAACATTAGGAAAATCATTAACAAATATATTAAATAACAGCGGTCCCATTTGAGATCCCTGGGGTACATCTGAAGGAACTTCAATTGGATCTGATACTGAACAACCATATTTTTCATATTGGACTCTACCAATTCCCAGAGATTCAAGTTTTGAAAGTAATACACTGTGGTTGACTCTATTTAGTTACCACAAATTAATATAAAAAATTAGGTGGTAAACCTATTATTGAATTCTACAACAACTAATACAAGTTCAATTACTGGAAACTTTATTGTAATATTTTCAGGACTATCTATATATAAATAATATGAATATTACTCTAAACAATACACGTTTAGTCATCTCTGATAGTGAAAAAAATTTAGGATTGACCTTAGATACTTTTCTTAGATTCAAGAATCATGTAAATCTTTTATTACATAGATGTTATATGCGCACTCGGTTTCTTTATGCTAGTAAACATATTTTAAATTTCAAAACAAGGAAAAAACTTTCAGAATCTTTGGTTTTATCCCTTCTAAATTATGGTAACATTGTCTACTATCCATGTCTTGATAAATGCACTCAAAATCGACTTCAACGAGTGCAAAATACTTGTTGCAGATTCATATTTAATCTAAGGAAATATGATCACATTTCTCAATACATCCTGCAGTTGAAGTGGCTCAAAATTTCTAATGTATTTAAACACCATTTCCTCATTTTTTTGCATAGATTGTTTAATACTGAAAGTCCACCATACCTTCTTGACAAACTAGTATTCAGAAACAATTTACACAATCTTAATACCAGACATTCACAGATACTTAACATGCCACACCACCGGACAGCTTTGTTTGAACGTAGTTTTACTTATAATGCAGTAAAACTTTTTAATTCCTTCAAACCAGAATTATCAACTCCACTAAATAGATATAAGAAAGTCGCTAAAAATGAACTGCTGAACCAACAAGACTAGTCACATTGCTACATATTTTTTCTCTCTTTCTTGATTACAAAATTTACCAAATTGTTTACTTATATCAATATTATTAACATTGTAAATGCTTTTTCTTTTTATTATCTTTTATATTTTATTATTTTCATTTTTGTATTTCATTTTTGTAAACTGAAAAGGTTAAGAGTTCAAGAGTAGCTATTAGCTAATCTTCGCCTTTTCAGGGCAAATGCATGTACATTTGTTAAATAAAGTCGATTTATTATTATTATTATTATAAAGTAGGATAATTGAGAAGTATGTTTGCTCACCTTTCTGAAAATAATTGACAAGCTTCCAGTTCGTTTGGGCAACTGAGAGGTGGAATCCACAATAGGTATCAATTTTTTGTTTCCATCTCTATCTGTAATCACTACAAAAGGCAAAGATAAATCAAATGAGTTTTATGAATTCCATAATTTAATTTTATTGATATAGAATATTTTTCAGAGTTATGTGTCTTTAGTTTATTTCACTACAGAAAGCATTTTTTAAAGAATCATAATATATTAAATACATTTTCAAATTAACTGAAAATAGACCTATTATGTCATTGTGTTCTTCCTAATGCATAGTGAAATATGAAAAAGTTTATTTATTGGTATAACCACCAAAACTCCTATAGTAACAAAAAATAAGATGAATTATTGAATATAACTAGATCTTTTAAAGACCCACTTGAGCGGTAAAAAAATTGAGTCCTTATTCATTAGCTCTTTCAAAATTAGTCAGAATGGACTATTATTAAATGCATTGATAGAATGACAGTAATATATGAAAACAGTTTTTATCATCCCACATGCCTCTAGATTGAAATTTAGGGGACAAATTGGCATGACAGTAATTTGAAAGTAAATCGTAAATAGGTCAGTTTTAATATGCCTATTTTCTAACGTCTTTAACACATTGAATGAGGAAGCAAAAATCAAGCTAAATTAATTAAGTGCAGTATCAGTCTCCCATGCCCTATACCGGTTGAATCTAGTGTGTGTTATTGGTCCTTGGGATCCAATATGTTAAAAACAATAAAGATACATCTAAACTAGAATATATGAATCAAGGCGGTAATTTCTCTAGAGGAATCTGTTCATCATTCCCCACAACACAAGTGACAAGCTCAGCTTCGGTCTCCAAGTACCATTTTTTCTAATGATTTCTGTTTCTACCAAATTTCATTTTCTTACATTATTTATTACTGAAACTATTAGAAAACATATACACCTCTTACAAAAAAAGGTCAATTTTCTGATTAAAAATGAAAAATCATACAGAACAAAAAGCAAGAATATTGAAACTTTACGTTAAAACAACTTAGTGCAAATTATTGAAACAGTTGAGGCACATTCCTGGTTTCTTAGTACGATCGTTACAATAACTGATAACGTTCCTTTTTTATTTGGAGTATGGCTATCCATGGTGCAACGTAATTTTCGATAGCATCCAACGCACATCTTCCTTTTTAATAGCCCCGGTCCAGTTGGCTTTACCAATTTAGGCACAGATCTTCTTGGAAGTAGGTTATTGGGTTCTCCATTTCTTTCATCCCGCTCCACCAATTGCTTTGCAAGTGTACATAGTTTGTTATATATTATCCGTGTGTTCACAACAGCAGCACCAAATAATAGTTCGAATGCCAGTTTGCGCTACCATTTCAGTCCTTCAAACCAAGTGGTACGACATTTAGTCCACACCTTTCTTCGCCTTGTTATAATCTATTATAGCATTGGGTTTCATAACGTCTTCATCTTATTTAGATTTCTTCCCTGTGGCAGTTAGACAAAACTCGTGTTTTGGATTAGTAGTGAGCATCAAAACAGGACGTTTATCGACCCATTTTATGATTTTCAAGCAAAAGTGTTGCTTGCAATGTATTTCGCCTTTCTTCATTTTCATGTTGAAAAGTTTGGGAATGCCCTTTCTATTTATTCTCAGTGTATCACAGTATAGCATTTTTTGTTCAAAAAGAGCTTTAGCTAATGGTGAAGATTGTAGCGTTTAAAAGTGCTACATTGAATTATTCTTTTATTTTGGATTATTCGGTATGAAATAATTCTGTAGATTTATTTCATCCGCATGCCACACTCTGGTGTAGAGTAGAGCAGACTTCATGGAACCTGTAATCGGAGTAAGTACCTGTAAGTCGTTGAAAATAAGAATCATGTCTCGGTTACTAGATAGCGGTAAGATTACAATTCTCTCGTATACTCTTCTTTGTATTTTCATCTTTTCAGAAGCTCTGAAAAGGGAATTTTTGACATTTGACAGAAGCTTTGACATTTGAGATAGAAGGAAGATGGATGGAAAAAGGATAATCATCGGCATGTCTTTAGTCATTTTGTGAGGATCAAAAATACCAATAGCACTCCTAGGTTTCCTGTTATTAAAAGTAAGAAGTTTTGTCAAATTTGGAAAAAGAATTCAACAACTTAACCTAACAGTTGTCAGTTGTGGAGCGCCCCCATCAAAATTTCTATTCGAAACCCTCTTCGTTCTGAGGTGAATTATAAAATTGTTCTTGTCGAGACTGAAGGAGATATACGTTTGCTATGTCCTTTTTCTGTAGCCTCATGGTTATTTCCACATTAATACTTTCCATCGGTTCATAGGGTTTCATGGTTCAGTTTCATAGTGCAGTTTCATGTTGGAAGTAGCAGGCACAATCAACAAAGCACAATATGGAAGCTAAATGTTGTATTCGAAGTACAGACCAGTCATAGTTTTATGCTGAAGTCGAAGCGAAGACAAGCAGGAATAGCAATGTTACACCCTGTTTCAAGAAGTTGGTTTCTTGAAGATACTGCCTAGTCTCAAGGTCAGATTTGGTTGCTGAAAGAAGGTATTTCATGACTAGAATCCTGTGGTGGAGCCCTGTTGTCTTAGAGGTAATCTTTTATGCATTATTAGTAGTCCTCAAAGCACTCGTTTGTGTCAGCCGCTGCAAGACTAGCATAGGATCTTCGCTGGATACCAAACCTTATTATCAATGACTAATTTCTGTCTATTTTTGTTCATATCTGTCAGTCTCAAGGACTGGAAGTGAATGTTTATTTCCTAATTTTATCACAAGCGGTAATTGCTCAGTTTATACTTATATCACAACTGATATAGGGTTATTTCATATATTTATCGTAACCGATACTTATTTATTGTATTCTAGCTTGTAATTATATATTTTGTGGTATTGTATGCGTGGTAGCCAATATAATTAATTATTCAGCTTAATCAGAATAAGCTCCTGATCAAAAGGTATTACAGATTAGATAAGGTAGTATATTTCACCATATTTTCCATACTCTGTTGTAACCTGCTAGTAGTACTACCAGTGGAGAGAGCTCACATAGGCACCTATTGTTCATTTTATAATCATGTTACTCCCACAAACTTGATGTAGTGATAAGTTTATGTACATATTTATTTGGTGATGGTTAAATTTTTTATAATATAGGGTATTAAATTTGAATCTGTGCTTCTCTACTAATTTACACACAATATCTCAGACTACCCATACATCATTATTGAAATAGTCTTATTTTCGTGTTAAATAAGGTAAGCTCAATATTTTTTTATAGAACCAAGTGGATTAAAGTATATCAGCCACTGCTCAAATATTTTCTAAACTCAAGACCTATAAATGTTTTCTGATGAAAAGCACCGTGTACATGTAACCTGTTTTCCCAGGAGAAAAACAATGGCTACAAGGTATTGATTGATAAAGTATATATTGAAGGTCAGTAGAAATTGTTGGCATAAAGCATATGACCATCTAAAGAACGATTTCAAGAGATCGAAAACTATACTTTCAGAATGGGACTCCCGATCTTTTCCTAATTTTTTCTGGTGTAAATGATTATGTTATGGGTATAACCATCCACAGTACAAAGTTTGTACAGTTTGATTCCATATTTGTCACTTTTATTAGGAATATACTGCCTAAATATTAGTCCCTATGAAAGGAATCAAACTTTCATAGATGACTACCGCTCTTCCTGGAGATAGAACGGATTGGAAATTATGATTTAGCATGTGCAATAGATTTTGTACTTTATGAATTCGGTTGCCTTTGACCAGATTTTCGTCATTGTTGTCACAAAAGTGTATGCAACAAAAAATTAGGAATCGATCGCGACTCATAGTTTTCGCGATAAACTCATTTCTGAACATATTATCCTTCCACCAACACAAGTGTAGCGCAGGGTCCTGAACTATTCCCATTACCAATACAATTGCAAAACAAAAACATTGAGTTCTTCTTTAATGATATCAATATGTTTGTCTCAAGTACAATAACTTCGAGAATATCATGTTAGTAATAATGTATATGCATCGAGCGATTTGATTATTGGTACACTGATGTTTAGTACAGTTGCTTTGATTGATTGATTGTTAATGCGTTCACATTGTTTAGTACAGCTGCTTTGATTGATTTTATTTGATTGATTGTTAACGTGTTCACATTGTCAACATTAGATAGACTGCTCGATTCTTCTTCAGATTCCAAAACATCAGTTCCACGACCAGTACTTGCTACATCTGACGACGAGCCTCCCAAAAACGTGTGCATAAAATCCCAGTCTGCAACAGAGTCATTGCTGTCAAAATCACAAAAACTGTCTTCGTTATGCGTTTCCTGACGTCCTCCAATCTCTTCTTCACTCTCTTCAGTTCGTACGGTTTTTCTTCTTGGCCTTGATTCATTCCCACCTGTTCTTCATCCTATACTTGACTATCCATTTCTTTAACCTCATTTTCGGTTTCAGCTATAAATTCAATCTCATCGTCTGTTTTTTCACTGCATTCAATGCAAGAAGTAGCATTATTTTCGAGTGTGAAGCCATCTTTTATAATTGTTAGTGCAACAATTACACATTTTCATAGGCACGTAGTTCCACAACACACAACAACTGGCGAAATATGACAGTAAACAATACAAGTCTCTGGGGACCGACAAGGCATGTCACTAATAAATATCACTCCAGTGTGGTACCTATCTCCAGGGACCGTTACAAACTCAGTAGTTTTGTTGAAAATATGTAAGTTTCAATGATCAAAAAGCTATATTTAACGGAAAATTGCAGTTTTCTTTTTGAAGATATAGCTCCTGCACCATTCATAATTTGTCAGTAGATTAGCCACACCTAACGTATTCGCGCCTTACGGTCTCTGGGGACTGATAACGCATTCAACGTGTTAAGTGTATCTTTGTAGAAGATTTCAATTGCCATACATCTTGTGAAAAATGTGCCAGAAGTCCATCTAGTTAAAATCACATTCTGTTCCTAGTATATTGGTGAACATCTAAAAAATGAATAAAATTGATAACTTGTGTGGTATATGCACTACGGAACCCTGTAGCATTATTCCAATAATATTCTTTATGATTTATATTTCTGCCCACAACTAGTCAACAAAAAATGTATCAAAAGTATTTCAAAATTTAGTTGCATCACCTTTCAGGGCAATAATTAGTTTAGGCACACATATATCAGTCAAACCTTAGTATACTATAACGTTAATTGAATTGGTTCATTACCAGTTCCAACTACCAACTTTGAACCATGATGTCGATAAAAATGTTAAAAATAAAGAAAAGTCACTAATCATTTCTGTTTCTCAAAGCATTTTTAACAAAAAAAAGTGTTCGTTTAATAACAATTGTAATCACTTACTTATATGGGTATGCCTCTGTAGCACTGATTGCCCAGGTTGAACTGATGGAAATAATTGTCTATTTATGGATCCACTGATAGGAGATTGAAAACGATCAGTAGCAGAGGAAGTTGGGGACTGGACATCTGAAAAAAAACAAAGGTTTCCACTTGTGTAATATATACTATTCAAGTTCATTCCAATGTGAAATTTTGATGAAATAGCTCAATAATATCTAGGTAACAATATTACAATTGCTTTGCAATAATTCCATTTCTCACCACAACGTCTTTCCTGGCATAGTAAATGTGGCAATGAATAACACAACCATGAAAGCAATATCAAACAAATGAATCATATGTGTTGCAACAGAAACATTGAATATGTGTAAGAAGGGAGGTTTCAAAAAATACACTATACTTCTGAATACATACTTGAGGTTGATGATATCTCTGGGCTCTGTACTCTGGTATTGCCATTGTTCTGATCATTGTATAAAATATGACCTGGAAGAGCAGTATCGGAAAATTTAGGAATATCTTGGGCAGAGTTTGCTATCATTTCCCAAATTTGACTGTCGGATTTCCAGACTAAACTCTCAATAACAGTTTCTTCAACCTGAAAAGGAATATACATATGTGCTGTTAGTCATTTGAAAGTTTATTTTGTATTCATACAACAGTTACAATAAAATGTAAAAACACAAACAATCTTGACACTAATTCAATGTACAGGCGGTATTTTTTATGTCGTACCACATCTCGAAAACGGTAAATTTTCATCACATTGGATTTGATTTCAAGTTTGAGTATTCACTAAAGGTAGATTTATTTAAAATTGTATCCTTGCAACTTAACACAAATAATTTTTCAAACAACATCAAAAATTAAATCAGGCCTATATTCTGAATGGGAGGATTTTCATTGTTCGGACCTTGATGATGGAATTTATGGGCAGAAATGGAGGAAAAATACATATCTGAACTCGGTAAGATAAAGACTACTCAAATTCATTCAAAAAAATACAGGTCCGTATTCGAAAAAATAGAGTTGAAGAACGAAACTATTTATTGAGAATCAAAGCACAGCAGATCAAAGCAAATTTGAAACGGAGTAGAAAGTTTCTTGAACACATTACCATATTTCTAAAAATGGAGGCGCTAGCCCAAAGAAAAGAAAACAGGCCATTTCGGTTTTCCCCGTATACTTTGAAAACGGTTCGTGATATTTCCGATTTGGAAACATTGTCTTATTGTTCATTAAAATAGGCAACTTTTGTCTAATTTAACCAACTTTGTATCATTTACCATTTTCGAGATGCCAATAGTGGTACGACATAAAAAATACGCACTGTATAAATATAAAATTAATATATAAACCAAAATGAAATATAGAGAAATTCAATGATACCATCCGATACTAGCATATAAAAAAAAAATCTGAAATAACGAAAATATGGATAAAAGTAATATACATTAATTTCATACAAAAAATTTGGCTAAAATTTCATGCTATGCTGAAGTGAGATTGGCATCCGAGAATTCTTGTATGCTATAAATATATTTAATTTATATTTTAAATTTTGTTGGAAGATCTTTAATCTTCTGAGAAGTTTAATAGAGATGTGAAAAAAACTTGTGTGTTCAAGAAAGTTTACGTTTTGGAATTATCATATTATTTTTATTTCATGTGTAGGATAATTTAATTATTGAATTAACTTTAATTTGAATTGACAGTTATATAGAGGCTAGGTAATGTTAAATTATATTATATTGAAAACTTGTCTACATGACTCCTAAGAAGTTTTGGTTATTGCTTTTTTCTGCATACAGATAATATTTAGCCAGTCTGTGGCATTACCCCTCAGCAGTATTCCATAGGATATTTGGCTTTGAAATAGTAGGTACTCTGCAAATGTATGTGAGAGCTGCTTTTGATAGATTTCTTAATAGAAATCTTATACTTGGAAGTAGTTTTGAAAGAGCTTGGATGAAAAGTTTCCATAACAGTTTTGAATCAAGAAATAGTCTCAAAAATGTTACTTTATATATTTCCTCGTTTTGAAGTATACAGTTTTGTTCAAATTAGGACTTAGCTGGTTTAGGGTAGACCAGGGCTTTACCTCTTCAAAACTGTGGTCATAAGCATTTGTCATAATTTTTTTGTATCTTGAAAGCTTTTTACTATTCTTTTCCTACTCCTCTATAATCACAATAAGTTCTTCGATCAGTTAATAAATACGAATACAAGAGTTTATAACCTACCTGCACCATACATCATGGCAAATTATAAGTTTTTCTTTATTTTGGTACATTTTGATAAAAACCTGACTTGGAACTTCTCATTTGTTTATTTTTTCTTTTCAGTATTCAATTGAAATACAAATTGGATTAGTGGAAGTCAAATTTTAATTGAAGATTTGTACCAAACATAAATAAAAGCTTCTAATAACAATGATTTAAGTGAGCAGATGACTCAATTTCAGTTTTTATAAAATTTGTTATAATGCTCAAGGTGTCTAGTCGTTGAAATTTAATTATTTTTATTATAATGCTGGAATAAATGAAGAACTACATAAGGAAAATCTGGCATTAACTGTTATGGTTGGTCGTTGGCAGTCTTTTTTCAATTCGTTATAATCAGACGAGATTTGTTGATTGACATTTCTATATCAGTATGTAAAATTCAGGGTGAATGACTTTGCATAATAAAGTATGTGCCACTTAAGATGGTAATAATCCTTCTACTTCATTATTTTTTCTTGGTTTAAAAAACATAAAACTTAGAATACATTTAGGCACCATTCCATCCTATATGTTATAAAATTACATTAAAAAAATCAACATATCAAGGAAACTACGACCCCTACTCTCGCTTAAGTGTGAGTCAGAATTTTCCAAAATATCTGGGTATTAAATGCTTCAATAAGATAAAATCGTTTATAGTTTATAACAATAAGTAAAAGTAAAGCTGGCCAATAATTAATGACCTAAGAGGGGCAAATAGTTCATCAACCAATATCAGTGTCCCATCATGTAATGAGCTGAATATACTTTACTGCTAGGTCACTTTAAATCTATTAAAAAATGTTACCAGTTTTGGAAGACTCCCTCAACTATATAACAATTTTTTTTTGCTCCTACAGATGTATCTGGTTGGGATAAAATATCCTCCAACAACTACAGAGGCAAAATTAACAATTCATTTGAGAAAGCATGTTTCCATCTTCTGTAATGATTTAAGCATCTTCAGACCATCTCTCTGCAACACACCCTCTCTAAAGTATTGAAAGATTTTTAAGTTGTCATTGGCTCAATAAGTTTTCCATTATAACAAATCCACCTATATCTAAGGATTAATGAGAGTTAAACTGCTGAATCACAGAATACTGAGTTTTCATGATGTGTCACTGAAATGTTTTGACTCTTAACTTTCTGAACGCAGTCAAGTAGTTTAAGAGTTTGTTGTTATTTTAAGAGGCAAAGATGGAATATGTTTGTATTGTATTTATTTATTGATCCCAAGAAACATTGCTGTTTATAGAGGGATTACTTTTTACATAAATTGAATAACGGCAATACATATGAAACATAAATTAATGAATACATCAAACGATTAATAGAAAGAAAAGAAAAGGAAAGCAGTCAAAGGTGAAATATTATAAATTTTTTAAGTTCTTTTTTGAACTTAGTTTCAGTCTTTATTTCTTTTAAAGGCTGTGGTATTTTATTATATATCTCAATTCCCTCGTAAAAAATAGATGTTTTTCCAAAGTTTGATTTAAAACGTAATGTGTTTATTTTATTTACATTTCTTGTTTTATGATAATGGATATTTGAAATATGATCAAAAGTAAGATCCGAATGTTTTTTTCCTGTATCAACATAGTGGATGAAAATTGAAATTTTAAATTCATATAAAGAACGAAGATTTAGTAAATTATTAGGTTTATATAATTTTTTTGAGGGTTCTAAAAATGGCAATTTGTATATGCATTTTATAGCTTTATTTTGCAAAGTTTGTAGTGGTTTCAAAATAGAAATTTTGGCTGAGCCCCAAATAGATATGAGGTATTGCAATTTGAATAAATTAAACTGAAATATATGATTTTCAAATATTTTAGTGGGTATATTGTCTTATTCTGAATAATATTCCAATCAAAGGTGAAAGCTGTTTCTCAGATTGTTGATATAGATTGAACCAAGAGAGTGTTGTGTCGATATTTAAACCCAAGAATTTTGTATTGTTGGTATACTGAATTTGAGAATTTTTGAATATTATTGGTCTTAGAGAATCAGTTACAATACTTTGTTTAGAAATAAACATAATTGATGATTTCATAAAATTTAACAACAGTTTATGAGCATGAGCCAATGAGATAAGATTTCAAGATGGGTTCAATATTAAATAGAATTTCTAATTGCTCTCTGCAAAATATATTATTGTTGTATCATCAGCAAAAAGTTTAATTTGACCTTTCAATTTAAGTTCTGATATCGAGTTTATATATATCAAAAATAGAACTGAGCAAGTATAGATCCCTGTGGTACCCCACATTTGATACTTTTAATTGAACCAAGTGTATTTTCGATATATACTAGTTGTTTCGGTCCTCAAATAATTTTAAACCAAAAGTAAGTATTTCCCCTTATTCCAATATCATATAATTTTCTCAAAAGAATTTTGTGGTTAACCATATCGAATGCTTTCCGTAAATCCAGTGATAATAAGCCGCATTTTTTAGTCGAATCTATTTCCAATTTGATTTTTGATATCATGTCTACTGCTGCAGACTCAGTATCACTAGATTTCCGAAATCCATATTGTTCTGCATACAGAAATTTTGATTTTTTCAGATATATGGTGTACCAAAGGGCTCTGTTCTTGGCCCAATTCTGTGGCAAAATCAGAACTCCCAGCAGTTGAACGGCACTCATCGAGAACAACATCCTCGAAATAAAAAAATGGTGCGAGTCAAATCTATTAACCTTCAAATTAATTAAAACCCATATTCCCACTTTTAAATGTTCCCTCAAGCCGACTTCAATATGCGGTCGTGTGCATGAATCTACTCAGTCCAAATTTTCTTTTTGGGGACATTCAGCAGATATTAATAGTACTTTCATTGTACAAAAAAGAGCTCTCAGAGCTATTTGTGGGATAAAAAGGAAGTCATTTTGAAAGACTGAAAATACTCACAATTACAAACTTGTATCTATATCGTTTCTCCTTACTAGCTTTCAAAAAGAAACATCAACAATTTACAGATGTTCATAACTATGACACATGCAACAAAAACAAGTATGTACTACCTCAATTCTCAATTTAATTATACAATTAAGACATTCAATCACCTACCGGCCTCAATGACCGGAATAATTCCGATAAACATTTTAAGGGTAGCAAAATGAAGGATATTGATCACTCACCCTCTGAATTCTGGTCCGTTAACCGATTCTATCAGGCATAACTTTGTACTGGGTTCTTCGATTTGGATGATTCTTTTTTTATTAGATAGGGTATACCTCATAATTGATCATATTTGGATTTCGAATGGAATTATCCACCCTTACGGGTAGAAAAATGGGGATAATTGATTTTTCACTTGTGAACATTGGCACACATATGTAGTTGACAATGACAGATCGCTACTGTCATTATTTTTGTTCCACATCCGTCACAATCATTATATTCTATGAGAGGATGGAATGATATACAAAGTAATGAAATAAACCAGAACAACAAAAATAATTCATATTACAACAAATAGTAAAAGTAGATAATCATATTATTTAACTGGTAATAGTTGAAGTAAGGTGGGTAAGTAAGTATTTTGGAAGAAATCAAAAAACAAGTAGGTAGTAATTAGTAGATTTCAGCCACAAAAAATTGAAAAATAAAAATTTTTCAACAAAAAATTAAACCGACGAAATACGGCACTGAACAGTAAAAACTAAAATAAACCTTTTAGTTCAATAACTAAGCTCCTAAACTAATGTAAGTAACTAATTTTGAGTCGGCCAAACAAACAATCAACTGAAATCATTAAATTACTTCAAAAAATTATCAGAATGTCACAGCATTTTACGCCTTACCTAATTCATTTGCTTGTTTGTTTGGCGCCGACTCAAAATTAGTTACTAACATTAGTTTAGGAGCTTAGTTATTGTGACTAAGAAGGTTTATTTTATTTTTTACTTTTCAGTTCCGTATTTCGTCGGTTTAATTTTTTGTTAAAAAGTTTTTATTAGAAGCCACTGACAATATTCAATTCTTTCCCAATGATCTTGAGGTTGACATACATTTCGATAATTTTACTGCGAATTGAAAGCAATTAACTGGTTTCGGTTTCACATGGGCCCGTTTCTTGGTGGTACACTAGAACGGTTTTCCGAAGTACGATATAGAAATGGCATCGCCAGCAAATTGCCAGGACCATAACTTCAATTTTTGAATATGTTAATTTGATGATATCTTCATTATATAGGTACTTTCTTATAGGTAATTTTCTGGTGAAATTGCTTATTTTGACGAGTTCTACACTCTGTTAAAAAAGATCACCTTTGAGTAATTATATTACACAACTTTTTCAATTACCTCAGGAACTATGGGATCAACTGAAAATAAAACTATATACTAAAACTCACCTTGTTAAGATATTTAACCATTTCTCTCGATAATTGATCTTTGGTCCGCACTATCAGCTCAATGACTTTAACAAAGTGGAAGGGCTGAATACCCAGTACATCGAGAAGCCAAGGGAATTTATTTGGATAATTGTAACAAAACAACACAATTTCCAGGCAACAAGTGAACATACATTCATAGAATAGTCCTTTCTCAACCAAACCCTAAAAAACATCAACATAAAATAATAATAATAATATAACATTTATTTTTCAAAGAATATAAATGTGTACATTGAGATGAATAAATAGTCAAATAAACGTGTATGGTCACAAAAGCAACGCTTGAATGTAACGGATATAGAATGGATATGCAAGGACGTACAGTCTCACATAGATGTGATATTTTCAATAAATATATCTATATTATATAAATTAAGCTAACTCAATGAATGAATACCCACAAAGGCATTGCCTGGGCTTGGGCTTCTTGGATTGAGTATTATGAATATAGAAGATTATTCATGCGTACTGCCTTATAATCTCTACATATATAAAAATCAATTGCTGTTCGTTAGTCTCGCTAAAACTCAAAAACGGTTTGACCAATTTGAATATTTATGTTTTGTTTGCTCTAATACAGGGAAGGTTTAAAAACAAAAACAAAATTTGTAAAACCCAAAAGAACAGCTGAAAAATCGAAAAACGGACCTATTGTCTAACTGACGTGCTATCGTCTAACCGACGTGCTATACAAAACTGTCATTTCTTCCGTGCAGTTGTGTAAAATGTATAAAGTAAGTAAGTTTATTTAATATAGGTATCCTAATATATAATATATAAATATAAATGTTACATTTTAACAATAATAACATTGTAGTAAAATATTCGCTAAGCAAGAATATGAAATGATATTGAAAAAAAAAGAAAATAAATGAAAATTATATTATTTTACATATTTTATAGTCATAAACAAATGAAATGGTGTAAATATTAAATAAACCTTAAATGATTTAAATATATTTTGATTTCAGGTAATCTATAAGTAATTTTTTGAAATGTATTATAGAACTGCTACTTATAATGTCTTTTGGAAGCTTGTTATATTCAATGAGACCTCGGTGGAATAGTGAATTCATTGATCTCGTGTAATTTGTTCTTGTCACATAAAAATTCATGTTATAGTTATTCTAATCCCAATTGGAACGGCAATAAAAATAAAAGCACTACGAGGAGTGTTCATATTCACTGCCCGGCAAATGGAAAATGTATATACTACCAGTGTTTTTACTTTCAAAGCGTTCCTGATACAATCATAAAAAAGTTCTGTCGTGTGGAAGAGAATTCCTTCTCGAAACTTACTATGTCGGTCCAATTGGGATTAGAAATACTATACCTCTTGTAGGGTAATCATGAATTTCATTTTGATAAATGATGAATTGATTGAAGTAGGTAGGTAGTTTTCCTGATATTATTTTGAAAATAAAAATTGTAGAATAATAAAACACTCTGTCCTTAACTGATAGCCAATCAAGAACCTGCAGCATATATATTAAATATGGGAGTGTATCTGTTACATTTCAACAATATTCTCATTCCTCTATTTTGCAGTTTCTGCAATGATGAGATACAGTTTGAATTGAGAAGAAATAATAAGGAAGGACAGTAATCAAAGTGAGGTTTGATTATCGTATTATAAACCTTTAACCCTTTCAGGACCGCGCCGGATTCAGCCGGGCGTGCTTACAGGGGCGACGCGGGAAGCGTGTGCGTGTTTGTCCGGCTTCAGTCCCGAAACGTCCAGAGACGTTATACAGATTTCTTCATGACAACCCATTTTTTTTCTAATTATAGAGAGAAAACAAAATTTATTTTATTTATTTTATTTTAAATTTTGTGATATTACACTTAAAAACATATAAAACTTTTTTGGTAAGAGAAAAATCAGAGTTCATTCTAATAAGTAGTACAAGAAATGTTCATGAAATACACATTAGAATTTTACAACTGAATGGTACCTCTCAAAACACCCAATGACACAAAGTGGGACGTTACATGGTACATAAGTGTATGATGTTTCCTTCCTCTTATTTTGCTTCGCGCAAACAACACACCTTTTCAGAACTATCTTATTATTCTCCGGTTTCCGAGGAAACATCGCTGGAAAATGTCTCTCAATAAGCCTCAAATTATTCACTATTATTCAATAGCTTGTACATTTCTTCTTCTAATATATATTTTCTCGCCATTGTAGAGAATAATTGCAACTTTCGTTTGAAAAATGCGGGTAACATACACGTAAACATGCATAAAACACTTCTGCACTTCAAACTATTCTTGTTCAACGCTCTTGTAACTCAATTTTTGATTAAAAGTACTTAATCCTATTAGAACAGTATGCTTAGCTGTCATGTTCTGCACACCTTCGCCAAAAGTGGCGAGCAAGAACCGAACCAATCAGTTTTTAGTGTGGGTGTGGTCAGAATACACGTGCTCAATACAAAGCAACCCGCGTGTTCGATCGTTTTCGGTCCCTACATGGATCTCTTGCCGTGCGTTTAAGTCCGCTTTCGGTCTCACGGACACAAAATATTTTTGCGTGTTCGTTCGTTTTTCGGTCCTGAAAAGGTTAAGGAGGTTTGAAATGACAGATATCTGCTGATTCGTGTGAATTTTTATTTTTTTTTGCAATTTTTTTGTTAATAAATTGAAAGTGTTTTTTTAAGTTTAGTGAGTGTCTATCATAAATCCAAGATATTTAAACTCTTCTACCAATTCAATTGTTTCACCATATATTTCAGTTTTTATCAAGTTTTTATCCAACAAATTGTTTTTATGCTGAGTGGTTATAATCATTGATTTTGTTTTCTTTATGTTGAGTTTCAGTTTATTAATTGTGAGAAATTCTGAGATTTTGCCAAGTGTGCCATTTTTTGAATAGCATTTGGTGGATCAACATCACTTGCTGTTAGTAGGGTGTCATCTGCGAAAAGATTAATAAATTCACATTCCTGAATATAATTGATATCATTCAAGTATAAAATGAACAACAGTGGTCCCAGTACACTCCCTTGCGGAACACCAGTATTGATGACTTTATTAGTTGAAAATGTATTATTTATTTTGGTACATTGCGACCTATTTTCCAAATAGCTTTTGAACCAGCTGTAGGGACAATCGGTTAATCCAAAATATTGAAGTTTCAAATCGTTTTTAAACGTTGTGGATTTTAAGAAAAGTCTTGGTTAAAGTGAATTTAGGTACACTTTAAGGTTTGTAATATTTTTTTTTAGTGAGCGGCATATATGTATACAGTAGAACTCCAATTATCCGAACTCCGACTATCCGAATCGCCGATTATCCGAATCACAAATTGTTGTGCCTACACTGACTTCCCCCCGCGTGTGTAGGCACAACGGCAAGTTAAGACAAGTTCCGGCGCATTGCAGTCACGGCGCACCTGTCATTGTTTGTTTTGATTAGCCAGTGTGCGTGTACAATACTGTATTGTTTTTATACCATGGCCAAAAGAAACGTGTTGTGCTATCGTTAGCGGACAAACTGAAAATTATAGAGCAACCTCGATAAAGGTGTAACGGGTAAGAAGTTGTCTGAGATTTATGGTGTTGGAAAAGCAACAATTTCTGACATTAAAACAGTAAGTCAACACTTTTAAACTTTGTTTGGTGCTTGAAAATGAAGATGGAAGTTCCTCCAGGAAAACAATGAAGACAGCAACCAACAAAAATTTGGAAGATGCCGTGTTTAAATGGTTTTGCAGCAACGTTCTATGGGAAATCCGATTTCAGGTCCAATCCTTTGTGAAAAGCCAAAATCTTAGCAGAAAAGCTTGGTTATTCATCTTTTAAGGCTAGTAACGGCTGGCTAAGGAATTTTAAATTCAGGCATGGTGTACGAGTTAGATTTGGCTGGTGAGAAGCTTTCAGCAGACTCTGCAGCTGCTGAAAATTTTATTGAAAAATTTAAAACTGCATCAGAATCCTATGATCCGGAGTTTGTTTATAATGCCGATGAAACTGGCCTTGTTTGGAAAGCATTACCAAAACCACTTTGGCTTCTAAAAGGGAATCTAGTGCCCCTGGACATAAGGTCAGTAAAGAAGCGTGTTACAGTGCTTAACTGTGCCAACTCCACTGGAAATCATAAACTGCCACTTCTTTGATAGGAAAATCAAGAAATCCAAGAGCATTTAAAAACGTAAAAAACTTCCACTCTTCTACAAAAGTCAACCCAAGGCCTGGATGACTGCAGCTTTGTTTACGAATGGTATGATGAAGTGTTTATTCCTGAAGTGAAAAAGCACCAAAAATCGGTGGGAAAAGAAGGCAGTAAGGTGCTTTTAATTGTTGATAACGCACCCACTCATCCTACAGCAGAACTGTTGGAAGAGAGAATGGGCAGTTTAAAACGACGTTTTGCCTCCCAATGTTACAAGTTTGCTGCAACCCATGGACCAGTCTGTTATTGAAACAATGAAGCGCCATTACAGAAGGCAACTGCTGAGAAAACTGCTGATCGAAGGTGCTGAAGATGAAGAATTGGTTTTGGAAAATCATAGCAAAATAAATTTAAAGGACTGCTGTTACATGGTAGCGGAAGCTTGGAGTTTGTTACGGCAGTGACGCTAAGACGTCGTGGAATAAACTGAAAGGCCTACCGTCTGAGAAGAACAAAAAAAGAATCTGAAGAAAATGAGAAACAAGAATATGGAGAGGATGATGATGATGAAGATGCGTTGTCACTAGAGGAAATAAGAAAAATGATTGGAAAAATTCCTGGTCGTACAGAAGTAAGTGCCGAAGATGAAGGAGAGTGGATGGCTTGTGACACGCCTGACCCTGGTTTTCAAATTCCCAATGACGTGAAATTGTTGTAAGTGTGAGAGAAGATGTTGAAGTGGAAGTGGAAGAAGAACTTTCTGCTGATGTTGAAGTAGACGCTGGACCATCAGCTAGTGAAGCATTTGCCGGCCTCGGACTGCTTTGAAGTGGATGGAGCGCAGCCCGAGTGTGACCACTTGCAACTGCTCACCGCACGAATGCGGACCTGGCTGCCAAACGGTTGAAGACCAAAACAGCTTACATTGACGGAGATGTTTAAAAACAATGATTTTATTTCTAAACTTGTACATAAGTACATTTTATGTATTTATGTATATTTAAAACATGTGAAAATTTCATGTTTCTTTCATTTAATTCAATAAAAAAATAGTGCAATATCAAAACGTAGCTTTTATTCTCTCCAATGGCAATTTTTTTTAAAAAAATCCGATTATCCGAATATTTGATTATCCGAATGGGTCCCGGTCCCCATTAATTCGGATAATTGGAGTTCTACTATATATATAAATATATATATATATATAATAAAACGGCATAACGGGATAACGGCATAACCGGAATAAAGGGAAAGGGGAACACAGGATAATGGGATAAGGCGAAAACAGGATAACGGGATAATGGGAAAACGAGATAACGGGAAGCGGGCAGAGTCAAAAACATAACCTAGATGAAAAAACCCAAAGAAAAAAAGAAATTCTACGCGTACGAGAGTTTTCAGGAAAACAAATTGAGAGAATATAGAAATTTGGACAGGGCGTCTGTTGGGTCAGCTAATAAACAATAGAAAATACTTACTGATATATCAGACCTTATAGTTTTCTCATTTTGTAATACATTTTCCACAAAATGATAAAATAATGTGATGCTTGTTTGTAGTCTACTCCTTGCTTCTTCTTCACTGTTGTTTCTTTCATAAGCTGTTACAAATTTTTCACCTAATGAATTGAGGATGTCCTGAATTTTTGAACTTGGATCAGTTTGAGTGGATCTGAAAATTTGTTAGATTTTGATTAAATTATCACAATAGCGATATTTAGCAACTTTGCTCACTGAGGAAATGAGAATCTAACTGGTAATTACATAGCAAGTTTTTTTCTATTTGCAAAATTAATGGAGAAGTAGAAAAGCAAAACCTTCCACCTACAAACAATCATCTAGAAACTTCATTATAAAAAATTAAAAATTTCTAAAGTTCCTTCAAGATTGGCACATTTTTCAATAATCAAGAATATTAGTAATCGTTTAAAAAATATTTTAGCAGAATGACCTTTTTTAAGAAAACTTAGTATTAAAAAAATATTTCAATCGATCCATATGTAAAAAGTTGTTTTTTATCATTTCACTTACTGGAATAAATGTTGTAAAGTTTCGCTTGGGCCAGCAGATCTGTTATTCAAAATATTATGTAGACGAGTAATTTTCTGGGTGGCTGTCCGGTCACTTGGCAAAGGCAAAATGTCTGCTTCCCTGGGCCCTAAATATCGTCTACCAGACAACGGGGTATCAAAACGCTTTGGAGTTACCTGAGAAAAAAAACATCTCAAGTATTTCATCAAGTAAAACTCCAATCAACAAACTTACAATTGCTTCATTATTCCTAGGTGAGTTAGAACCTGGAGTTTCACCTACAAAATTGTAATGAATTGAGGAATTTGTGCTTGTTGAAAACTTGTTGGGTATATTAGAAGATCCAAAAGATTAAAAAATTAAATGGAAAATTATTTTTCACAAAAAGCCAAGAATACCCTATGATATGATATAGGCAACATCTGTTCATATTATCACTCAATTTCATTTATAATTTTCAAGTCTCATTCTTAACCTCCAAGAAAGATGGAGTTGATTCGTGTTGATTATTTAGTTTTATAATTTCACAATGTTTATGTTAGGTTTGCAAAAGGCAATTTAGAAGTTGTGATGAAATGATAATATTTCACAGGTAAGCTATCAGTGCCGTAAACAACTTGGTACAGACATGACATCTTGGTTATGACAATATAACAATGGTTGGTATCCTTGTATAAGTGCGAATTTACACGATCCAATAAAATTGACCAATATGGGTTATATTTACACCTGACAATTTATTGGTCAATTTTGGCAACAGTTTTTACTCAGGAATACCAACATACTGACAAGAAACGGTTCAACTTTAGGAAAAGATCCGAATATTATTCAATAGCTTATTGAATTGACTCTGATCCATTCTTAAATATCTTTGAATTGATTAGAATCTGCACTCAGGAATTTTTCGTGAACTAATGTCAAGTTTCCTTTCCCTCTTTTCTCAATCAAAGATCTAATCCACCATCTTCTACATCTCTGTCTTTTATATTCAGCAATGCACATTGCTGTGAATGTAATGCAACGTAAATTATGTTTTTTTTCAAACTATCATTTTTCTCGCGGTCAGGGTAGGGTATGTGAAATCGCGTAAATAATTACATATGTATAACCTGAAAATCTCTGTTCTAGCAGGCATCCAATTCATGGCTGAAAGTTACTGAAAATTGTCACTAAAAATTGATGAAAAATTAGAACCGATTCTAAACTCATCAATTTATTGGTCAAGTTCAAATTGACAATTTTCTGTTTACACCTATCAATTAAATTCAAGCTCACATAATTGACCAATTTATTGGATCGTTGTAACGAATTTTTCGTTACTTCCTTATACATAATCAATTTCTAATAATTTTTCCGGTTATCTTTACGGTGGTGCGAGTCAGTAGTCACTGCTCAGGTCGTAAACTGCAATACTGCGATCTTTATTATCGATCCTTGAAAATGTAATCTTGACAGTTCGTCGAGTCGAGCGGTTGTTTTTTCCATAAGTGTTTTTAAATAGAGGAAAAACCGAGATTGGTTTGGGAAAAAACAGGTGAAGTGGTGATTTGGTCGAACCGAAAGGATGATCATTCTCTTTCCTCGATTGAACCTCGACATATGCAGGTGTGCTGAGTGAATTGATTCTGGTACGCTACGATTTTTAAATTGAATGGCTATCACTGTTGATATTGGTGAAGTATAATTATTTCCTTATTTTGCAATCAATGTTGTAGTTATTTAACATATTTTTCTGCTTTTTATATGCTTGTAATATTCGAATTCTTGGAGGTATTGCATGGTAATTGTTGAAGGTCAAGTATAAATTCTATACTGTCAGATTTTCGTCACCTTTGGAATTATCAGAAAATTTTCGATTAAATAATCTACATATTATCTTATATCTTACATATTGGCTGATTCCTATCAAGGTTGATTTGTGTCTTGGATTTAAGTAAAGGAAAAATAGAAACAAAAATATATTTCGGCCATTTTTGCAAGCATTTACCGCACATGTCTATGTGGCTGACGTAGTATCCGTTCAGACCATTGGCGACAAATTTTTTTTGGAAATCAGTTCTACGCTTTTCCATTTATAGGTACAATCATATAATTGGGAATTTCGAGTGGACTAGCGCTTACCTCACAGTACCAGGAGATTATTCCAAGGATTCCGAGTGCAAAGGGTGTATTCGACTATTCTGGGACAGCTATGCAGTTACCTTATAAGACAGCCCTCCGATAATCAATTTTTTTTTTATTTCATAACTATACGTTTATGAGATTATTTTGGTTTTCTCTTGAGAAAAAATAGCTTCTGGAGATGATTGTACCTCTGGCTTAACTTGTCTTAGAACACTCGATTGCTAATATATTCCTCAAGCATAAATTTTGATTCACATTTAACAAGTTCCTTTTATCGTTCTACTTCATTCAATTCACAGTGAGGGTTATTTTTTTTTATCGTTGTAGAATCAATTCATTTTAGTCACTACCTTGTTGCCAAGAGCAGGGAAATTCATTAAATTTTTTGAGAATTACCTGGCCTATCTTATTGAAAAGGGAATTTGCCGCCCTATTTCGAAATATCTCTGAAAATTATTTGATAGAAAGAATTATTTAACTTTATCTTTATCTAAGAGAGTTGTGCCCACTGGAAGACGTGTGGTCCCCCTCTTCTTTTCTCAACCGAATAGTATACTTTTGCTCTAGTGCCTGATTAGTATTTCGATTTCTAACGCTATATTTTCCTTTGGTACCTACTTGACGAAGTATATTGCTTTAAAATAGTATATTTTTACTTTGGCAACATTTAAGTATATTGCTTTAAAATACTATATTTTTTCTCTGGCAACCTTTAGAGTATTTTTTCCTTAAAATACTATGTTTAATTTTTCCTGGTGAAGTCTCAAGGAAATTTTTATATTTCTTTTTTGAATACATTTACTCATTAATTTTTTTGGACTTTTCTGGTACATTTAATCACCTTATCAAAGCTTACTTTGTTTCAAAATTTAACTGAATTTTAAAAGAACGTTTTGGGTGAGGTTTGTTTTGTTCTGTTTTGAATTTTGCTCGTTGTTAAAAATTTTTTAAATGATTAAAATCAACTTGGAAATTTAAAACCAGAATAGCATATTTTATTGCTGCTTAATTTTTTCTTTCACTGTAATCTTCCAGTCTTATATATGGACTGGAGATTTTTTTTGTATGCTATCATTTGCATCTATCTTTTGTCTCTAGATTAAAATTTGAATCATAAAAACTTGGAAGTTCAAAGGATATCCTTCGTTCTCCCCCATTTTGTACAATTTTTTATTCCTATCATCTTCTTCGCATGATATATACCATGGAGTGAAGCCACCTACTGAGACAGAAGGACTGGTACTCTAGGTCATATAGCTCGTTAAATTCAGCCTGGTCCGTGAAGATAAAACCAATTCACGCCAACAAGGGGGTCTAAAACCAACAGATACCCACCCGTCTACCGCTGAGACCATCTTCGTCAAAACCAGCCTTCTTCATCTCCCTCCATTGAAGACCTCCCCAGGTATATACCGTATCACCATCGTCTAGAGGAATCTTACATATTTGTAAATGTTCAAATTTTATCGGAGTCAAAATTTTCAATGTACATGTAATTTTTCAATTTTTCCATTGAATTTTTTTTCTACTCTCCAAGCAACATTGTTCAAAGTTTTTCATCAATTCATACTATCCAGTCACTGTTATGATTCTTGGAATAAATTTGTTAGTTGATTTCCTGCATATTTATTTGCCTTCCCATACAAGCTAGGTGACATTTATTTGTATTTTTTTTTATCTTTGGCTTTTGTCTTTAGCAAGCCTGGCGCCCAACTCTTGAACTAGTCAAGTTAATTGATGTATAATTTTTTTAGTGGCCCAATTTGACAAACTAGGAAAAGTTATTAATTGAACCTTACTCATGGCCTAACCGTATCAATCTGAGCAGCCTATCAGCAAAGTGATTTAGCCTTCTTAAATTTGAATCAGATACTTCAAATTTGGGGTTCAAAAATAAAGGGTGTTACATCGTGTAAATTCGCACTAAGCGTTACGAACAATTTCTTTAACTGGGGTGTTTTACTTATACAGTTTATGTTATTTGATTGAAGGGTCTAACCAATACCATCCTTCAACAACTTACTTGTTTCAAAAGTCTTAAATTATTATTTTTATTTATAACACATACTTAAAGTTGGATGAAAACAAATTTTTTTCAGATTTTTTTTTTAAATTTTAAATAAACAATTCTTCAAATTGATATCAAATACATGTTATCTCAGTATAACCTTAGTGAATTTATTTTGTTTTTCTTTTTCTGGAGGCTTTTGGTTGTGGCATCTGTAAATGTGATCTGTTTTGCAATGTAAATTAAAATATGAAAAAAAGACTTTTGGGAAAAAACACTTTATATAAAAAATTATTTTGCAATATGAAAAAGATAGGTACATGTGATGAAAATTATGTATATGAGGGGAGAATATATCTAGTTTATACTGTCTTATCTTTTGGGAAATGTATCTAGATATCATTTTGGGAACTTAAGCTGAGAAAGGGATTAGATGAGAGTCTGGAATGCAGAAAAATATTTTGTGTGGAACATAAATATTAGTGCAATAATTTTTCAAGCCAAATGATGTAAAATTCATACCCATGTCCTGACATGGTGATGCTCTGGCTCCTTGAGCAAAACAATTCGTCTGCTGATGCTCCAATAATTGCCTTCGGTATTCAGCTAAAAAAAAAAAAAATATTTACAGAATAGGATAAAAAAAACAATAGAAACACTCACCTAAAAATATCCTCTCATCAACATCTGCTTTATTCAGTAATCGTGTTTCATAGGAACTAGCAACATTCTTGAAATTCTGCTCAAAAAAATCTCTATTCAGAAATCCAACGAAACTTGATGGATCTGCCATGAGGGTACCATTGAATATAAAAGTTGTCATTAATGATTTCAAGTCGTACATTTTCATATGCATTACTTCAGTCAGCATTGAAGGGCATTTGCACAAGTGGCTGATAATGCAAGGGGCTTCAGAAGGTAATATAAAATCAGGGCTATTCCAATCAGAAGGCAAAGCTTCGAACTGTGGGTTTAAAAGGTCACGGCGTTCTGTTAAAAATGCATTCTTGAATGCCAAATCGAGACATGCATAAAGGAGGTGATAGGATTTTATCAATTCAGAGCTGTATTGTGGATCTTCGCCTTTAAGGGTTATGAAGAGATTCCAAATGAATTCAAATACTTTTGATGTATTACATGGAACAGGCCTGGAACATGATTAAAAAATATACCCAAGGAATTTAAACATATTGCTGCGAATATTACCTTTGTTTTCTATTTCGATGTTTGAATTGGTCAAGATCCTGTAACGTGGGTGATAAAAATATTTTTGAGAAAAGGGATAGTATTCTTTGAATGTGTTATGTGCTACACCAAAAGTATCTTCAAGATGCTTTATTTTCTCCTTGAAATCGTCCTTCAGGGGTTCCATTTCCACCCATTTCCTGATATTGTTGAAGAACTGGACAAAACTAGAATAGAAATACTTTAGTTTTGGTCTGAGTCAACCAGTGAAGTTGCAGTAAGTCACAGGGAATTCAATATATCATATAAGTACCAGCAACTTCACATTGGGGATAATATGCACAAAAGGTTAACCTTGTGATCTCTCAAAGAGTTTAAAAGCAATTCAAATTAACGCGTTCTTATGACCTTCAAAATGTTACTACTTTGCCACATACCATTGACTATTTTATATTAACGTTCATCAGTTTGTGATATTTATTGAATTTTCCATAATATAATTACACAGGAAGTTTATGGATTATGATAGGGCGACTTTTTCAAGAAGACCCATATTCAACATTTTCATAATTTTTAATTAGTGGCACCCTGCAATTACTTAACGATATCATTCTGCGTCTATTTATTCTCCAAAGTTAATATTGTCACTTAAATTTTCAACTTTTTCAATATCTCGAAATTATATCATATTGCATGATTTTTATAGTTTTGAGCGAGACATCTGGTTTTTTTTAGTTTGAGTTCGAATAATGAGAGTAAATTATATAGTGTTTCACTTTTCATGGAACATCATCTATCTTTAACTTTAACACAAAAATCAACCTAAAAAACAATAAACCAAAAAAATAATTAAAAAGTTTTGGTCAATATCTCCGAAACTATTGGTTATTGGACGCAATGGTAACTTTTAATCAGGAAGACTTCCTCTGAACAATATCAAAAATTCTGGCCATTCTCACATAGATCACTTTTCGATAACGTTTGAGCGGGTCCTTTGCAGGATCGATAAATACACTGGAAATATACTCACTGACCAAGAAAGGTCCCTCTGTAAGAGATATACACGCCTGGTGATATTGGCTATGTGTGAAGAGCTTGGTGGGGATAATCAAATCGGTCGCATGCACGCTGTGGCAGAAATGTAGAACATCGGGAGTGTCAAATTTATTTTGATAATTCCACGTTAAATTCGCTGTCTTATATTTTCGCTGTTCATGAGCTCAAGAAGAAAATGGGTCACAACACTTGTTGTGTTGTGAACTGCACAAATAATGAAAAAAATAGTTTGGGTAAATTTTAGACTTTTCCAAAATCAGCCTGGAAATTGGAGCCACAAAAGAAATGGATAGCTGCTGTGAAAAGAAAAAAGGTGCCCGAAGAAATGTCGAATTGTACTATACTAAAAACAATTATATCAGATCATTTCAGTCAGATCTTTGAAATCGAGTATATAAAGGAATAGCAAACCAACAAAGCAACTATAGAAACAGATTCTTCACAGAAAGAAATATATTGAGATTCATCTCAGCACTAGAAACTGAAACTTGGGATGATGTATATAAAGCAACTGACATAAATAGTAAATACAACAGTTTCTACAATAAATTATACTACCACTTTGACATATGTTTTCAATTAACCTTATCCAAACTGAAAAATTACAAATGTAACTGGATAAATTCTTAAATAAAACGTTATTCCCTCTATATCCAAGATCTCTATGAACTTTATCTAGAAACAAAATGCGAAAATGTATATATTAAATATAAGCAAGAAAAGGGTGCTTACAGGAGGTACCTGTCAGACTATAAAAAATCCGTCAACGATTGTCAAATATCTCATTCACAAAACAAATCAAAAACAGTCTGGAATACCTTTAAGAATATCAAAAATGGGAATTTGGTGAAAAAAAATTCTATTGAAATAAAAACAGATAATGGGACTATAAGGGTAACAGATCCCAAGGAAATTGCCAGACAATTCAACAACCATTTCACACAAAAAATTGCAACAATGATTTGATGGTATGAAGGTAGCTCACAATGATAAAACAATTTTTCTAGATCCAGTCACAGAATCTGAAATGTATAATATTTTAAATGAGCTGCAGCCCAAATTTGCAAGAGGGGTGGATTCTATCCCTCCATACATACTGAAAAAAGTAGGAAAATACATTAGCAAACGTGGACATGATAAATGAGAGTATGGCTTCAGGAATATTCCCAGATAATCTTGAGACAGCTCGAAGATTTTTGAAAGGACTATTTACAAGCGGCTTGTAACATTTCTAAATCGATTTGACGTACTTGTTCCGCATCAATATGGCTTCAGACAAGGCATGTCAACAGAACTAGCAATATATAATGCATTAGTTGAAATATACAAGACAATTGATGGAAATAAGGCTGCAGGTGGCTTGTATTTTGACCTTTCAAAAGCCTTCGATATGGTAAACCACACTATCTTATTGAGTAAACTAGAAGAATATGGAATTAGAGGAAAGTGTAATGATCTCATAAAGTCATATCTATCGGGACGATCCCAAATAGTAAGTGTTTCACAAAAAAATCTATTATTTTTTTCTGAAAAAATAAAATCTCGGGGTGCCGCAAGGTTCTATCCTAGGCCCAATTCTTTTCCTGGTGTATGTAAATGATCTCCCGGAAGCTCTGAGACCAGGGCTGGTCTATCAGTTTGCAGATGATACATCGGTAATAATGTCCACTCCTGTCCTGCGGCGCTTTCAGGGGGATTATCAGATATAGCAGAAAACATGTCAACATGGTGTACAAAAAATGGACTAAAGCTTAAAACAGGAAAAACAGGGCTCATATCATTCTCTAGATATCAACTAAGTCAAGAGTCTATCTATGTTAGGCTTAACTCCAAATACATTCCACTAATAAATGAAATCAAATTCTTAGGGGTAACAGCTCAAAAAAGAATTATTCGTTTTATGTTGAAATTGCAACATGGGTCATCTTGTAAATCCCATTTTGTCAATTTATAAATTTTAACAGTACCGTCTTTATACTTCCTACAATTAGTCACTTTTGCAAAAAAACATTATAATATTTTCACAAGAAACTGTGATTCATATTCAAACCAAATGACAATTAATACTAGATATGAAATGAACTCAAGATACCTCATCACAACTAATCATTCTTTGAAAAAGGGACCCAGTATAGAGCAATCAAAGCCTATAACTCTCTTTCTATTGAAATCCGAAATATTATACACACGAAAAAATTCAAAATTTCAGTCACAGACTACTTGAAGGAAAAAGTCTATTATAACTTCAACAGCTGGTAAGAGATGAATCTCAATATATATGAAGATATGTGTGTGTTTGTGCATTCACATATGTGTTATGTGTATGTGTATCTGTAACCCAAAACTATTTTGACGTTGCTATGTCCGCTTTTAGATTTTATGGCAATAAAGGATATTATTATTATTATTATGATTTCACTGGACCAATTTCATTTTTACGATATCATAAGTAATAAAAACTAGTGCAGCGCAAAATTCAAATTGCACTGAATCGCTCCACCCAGACAAAAAGGTATCTCAGCGAGAGACTAGAACCTTGGAAACCTCGATCATCATTATTAAAATTTTGCTCATTAGCAGTTAGTGCATGGATTTGATTTTTGGTATTTTTGATATTTGACGCAAAAAATATGAAGTTGCTTTGGGCATTTTGCAATTAGGGGAATTAGATTGGAGCTTAATAATGGTACTATTATTGATTGCGGTTTTGGTTTTCAGTATTAATTGATATTTGATACTGAAATATATGAAGTTGATTAGACAATTTTCGAGTGATTGGATGAACTTGGTGTATTTCTAATAAAAAATAATGCTGAATAAATGCCATTACACGCTTGCGGAGGAAATTAATAAATAAGGCACAATTTAGGTTAGATGTTTTGTGCGGTGTAAATGTCTCTGAAGTTTGTCTAATAATATGGGCTCGTATTTAATAATTTTGGCCGTTAATTCTCAGTTCTTCAACATTTCTCACATCTGCTAAAACTAATTTATTTTCCTGTATCACAGTTTGGGTTTGGAAAGATATATTATATTTTATGCTTTCAAATCTTGTTCTCATTATAATGTCCATTTGTTTAACTTATAAATATTAAAATTTGCATTCAATTATTGATAATGTAACACATTTCTTGTTTTTCACTTGATTTCAATAGAAATAATTAAAACATAGCTTAACATCTAACTGTGGAATATTTCACGGGTCCCAAAATGTTGCTGGCCCTAGGCACAGCAAATAAGAAGTGAGACAAATACGGATTTTTCAGGCCTGAAAATTTTTGAGGAAACAGGTGTATTAGTAAAAATTTGGGGATCCTGAATACGAATCCAAAGGAATTTTTGGGCCTATTCTGCTCCATATGCTAATATAATTTTCAGGAAAAATGGCTGGCGTGCAGTGTATATCACATAGGATGACCTCTTTTGTGCAGTGAGTTTATTTAATCCCCATGGTTTATTGCCGCAATGCCGCCCGAAGTTTATTGCCACCCCGGTATTTATTATCGCCCTGGTGTTTATTACCGCCCGAGTTTATCATCGTCCCTGGAGTTTGCCGTCATACCCGGAGTTTCACATATTTCCGTGATTTCTGTTGACGGCTATACAATATCACTATAATGACAAAAATATTTCGATCAACATGGATATTTAATAATAGGATGTTGAAGAAATATCAAATTTCTTATTAATTCAATAGAAAATCCAAAACCTACATTAATTTGATCAATTTGGAAAACATAAAAGGAATGCTTTTAAAATGTTAATTTAGTAATTACACATCTATTCATTAATTTCATGGGAGATGCATTTAATTTTTATTTGTCTATTTATAATCTTTCAAAAAACTGCTGCTTTGTGAAATCGCTTTGTGGCTGTCTGTGTCTTTGCAACGTCCTGGGTAATTACTGGCGATGTGCGTGTTTGTAGACATTAACACGTTTGCGGATAAGACGGCATAAGCTGTTCGACATCTAGGGACAAGACATGATATGCCGTCGAAGTATACTGCTATTTGGGAAACACCATTTTTCTCAACTGTCCGTGAACAAGTTAAGCACTCGCCAATAATTACTGGTGTCTCTTTATTGTATCCACGTTGCGAAATCGCAGATCCCCGCTGTAACTCCCTGCAACTTCCATGAGACCGATTCTGGTTCACTGGGGTACTGGTACTTGGAAATTTAGTGCTAATACTCACCTCAAATTACTATATCTAAGAAGACTTGTCAAATTAATACAGTTTCCTTTGACAACTGTGGATAATAACGTTGGAGTTTCTACTGACTGTGATGCAACAAACACTGCACACCCCAACCAATGTAATGCTTCCCCCTATAAAATATAAGCTGTGGATAGTGAATACATTTCTAGAAAATTATTTAATGACTCACCTCCAGTACGAAATTTTTATTTATACTCGAAAATTTTTCCCAAGCAATATTGGTCGTTTTCGGGTCTAAACACAACTTATTACACAGATCCGAGAGCTTTTTGTTCAGTTCATCTTCTCCATCAGGTAAAACCATGTTGAAATCGAATAATTTGAGTTCCTGGATGTGAAAAAACTATACTTTTGTCCACCTCACTATGTGGTCAACAACGCCTATAATTGGGCGGGAAGCGAACACTTTTGAGAAAAATATTTTCATCAAGAAGACTGCCAAACAACGTGAAAATGATAGAACAGCATTACCATTTCAAATTGTCTATCATCATTTGCACTATTTTGCGGGAATTTTTTTTGTTATTTACGAGGGAGCTGGTTGTAATCTGAAATGAAAACATTATAACCTGCAAATGTCAAAACAAAATAGGGGAAAATATTCAAGGAAAGCTATTGGAACCATTGGTTATATAATTATATGATTTTATGATACAAGATATAATATGATAAAAAACAACATACATGTAAGACACAAACACAAGAAGTAAAATATTGAAATTAATGAATATTTATACAACAAAAGTTCCCGCCCTTCGCGCCCATTCTAATTTCTACCTTTTTACGTCACAGCATCAGCAGTTTTGGTGGTCAAGGTTATATACGTTAAGGGGTTATCTGAATAAAGAGATTTATAAAATACCCGAGGTTGCGATGACGTCGAAAATGTTTTGTTGGAGTGTCCCTGATTCGTTGTTATATGTTCTCATATTGTTTTATCTCGATCGATAATTGAACGTTAGTGACATTTATTGAATATAGACAAATTATTTGAAAAGGGAAACATTCTCAATTGAATATTGATAGAAAGATTTTTCAGTGAATTGAAGAATCCACGATTAAAATGAAGTTATTTTTTGTGAATGTCTAACAGAAAACAACTACTTCCCCGGCTAAAGCCACGCTGGACATTGAACTACATCTGATAATTATTAAATCAAACAACTAGGTTATTCTCTAAATTAATTCATTTAAAATTTTTTCATTCGAGTTTTTTTTTTTCCTTAATTTTTTAAAAAAAAAATTTTTGATATTTGGATGTTGCCAGCCGAATATGTGGATTTGTACTAACTACAAGAGCCTATTTCTCTATACGAAATATTTGTTCTATTCTAAGTTTCTACATTTTATTTTTCATTACGATGAAAGGAATCTGAAGTGGAAGATCAATTCAGGTTTTCATGTGCAACCACTCCATGAATAGTTCGGAAATTCGACTATAGGAGAATTATTCATCCTTATACGACCCCTATTGGATATGAACTGAACTGTTAAGAGAAGTAATGATTATATTCTCGCCGTATGACTGTTGTATTATTTTCATGATTTGCTGTGTGAAAAGTAACAAATTGTGCTTTTTTAAACCAAAGAGATGTCAAAAGTCGATCGCTGAGTAATACAAACTGTTAGGTGTTTGGTTGTGAAAGTAAGAGAAGCGTGAAGCCTAACCTCTCCTTTCACAAGTTTTCAAGAAAGAATAAGAACTCCGTATATATAGACACCAAACTTGAACTCCGAGAAAAAATTTACAAGTATAAGGGCACGTTTTTATGTCCAAAAAATTGGTTTGGTTGAGGTGGAAGGTGGTGGACGAGAATGACCTCATTATAAAAACGATTAAGTGGAACTGTAATTTCAACCACCACATTAGCCCACCGTCATAGACGTGCAAGCAGAAATAATAAGGGATGCAGCATTGCTTTAGAGCAAGAGTATCTGCAACCCCTCGATACACCTTCCCTGTCTACGCCGGTTGATGGTAACGGATTTTCCGCAGGGGGCTGTATTATGCCATATAGAGGCCCCTGGGCAATGTAAGTCTCGGGGCCCCTCTCCTCTCCTCCTCTCCTCCTCTCCTCTAGGTTGGTAGGTAGTATTTAAGCCTAATACTTACACCAAATATTAATGAAAGTATGACATTAACTAAAACAAAACTATATACTGGTAATGTTTTTGCAAATGGTGGTTATAGTAAAATTATAACAATTATTTATTTCCTGATTAACTGTAAATCATCATCATCCATCAGTCAGAAAACCGCATTGTAATTTATTTGAATATTCAATCATGTATTCGATCATAAAATAGGAACAACGAGTCAAACAAGAAAATTCACACATCTGAACACAATACACAATAAATATCCATTATGGATATTTGTATTTAAAAAAATTGATGTAAAAGTAATACTACACCTACGCTTTCAGTTCAACCATGATGAAACAAAAGATGTGAGAGAGAAACAACACTGATAGACTCTTGACTTGCACATGTCACGTCTCATTTTCGCGCATGCGCATCAATTCAACATTGCCCATCGAAGAGGGTCCGAGCGATCGTCATGCGTCATTTGTTTTGGCTTCACATTTGTTGTCTTTATTATCAATATTGGTACTCAATACATATATGATATAAACATTGCCGAGGTAGGGACAGGACCGTTTTCTATTTCTATTAATGTCATTAAGTTTTATTCAAGAGAAATATGTATGTACCTTATATGCTTATAAGAAGTAATGAATGTAAAATCGTTTTTGTGAAATTGTTTGTCCTATGAAAAAATAGACCTGAAACCTTTTTAAAATGAAAATGAATGCATAAAACTACTTTGACTTATTTTTCTCACGGAGAGCGGGGCCCCTAGCCGGCGCTGGACCTTAGGCACATTGTCTATTGGACAATCCGGCACTGCGCAGGGGGGATGTCCATATTGCGCCATATTGGAAGCAGGTGATAATTAAGATGTCTAAAAACCCTGGTCAAAGAGTATCGTAGAACAATAATCTTTGCCCTGGTGCTTGCACTTGGGATCAACTTGGCCTACTTGATAATAAAGATTATTAGCTTTTCAGATGGCGGCGGGCGCCAATTTAATTTCAGTTTCAATTCAGTAAAAAAAGTCCACACAGGGTATATTCATTTCCTCAGCTGTCTTTTTGAGGCGAACTGTTCACGGGTTCTAATTTTTGCTTTGCTATTGGTTGAAACGAGACATCTGTCAAACTTCACCAATAGCAAAGCTAGAATTAGAAGCCTCCGAACATTGCACAAAGAAAACTCTCTATTATTGTTTTTCGTATCTTTTGAGAGGTTAACTTAATATTTTTTCGAAGATTGAGAATAATCACGCAGTCTCTTTTAGATGTATGAGGTAAATGAGTTGCAGAGTAGAGAACAAATCTGCTAGATTATTGTGTGCTTATGTTTATGAGTACTTTATGCTGAGTATACAGATGACAGCTTTTCGCGTTTCGTATTCTGATTGGTTGCAGTGACAGAAAAACATTTTAAGAAAAAGCTGATATTTGTCCAGTACATAACTTTGAAATATGAATATTTTTTTTGTTACGCTTTCAAAATGGAACATTAGGAAAATCTGTTAATAGTACTACGGTATCTTCTAAATCATGTATGCTTGTGCACTCTATAATGGTACTACACTTACGAGCAATAGAATCGACCCACCGTAACAATAGGCTTTTTCATTTAGATGACAAATGCCTAACTTTGTTTACCTGTCAGACCCAACGGCATTGACGGCGAATTTTTTTTTTAAGGAAATAAAAATTTTCCGAGTTTTCCTATGGATAGTTGACTTGAATTTACATGGAGAAGAAAACTCACCATTAGAAAATATTCGTGTACATTATTTTATCTACAAATGAAAGCTTTTTGGCGGTATAAAATAGGTAATAAGTACTTAACCTACAAAGAAAGTTACGAACGCCAAATGTATGCAGGTGCATTTGTCATGAAGTTGACTGTTGACATAATGTGAAAATACCGCTAATTTTGAACTAAGCCAATCTCAAATTGTTATTTCAAAACTAACCAATGGCTATTCACTTTCCTAATAGCCAATCAGACTTTGAGTCTCAAAACGGGCGCATGCGCCTCAAAAAATCATCTAAATGAAAAGGCCTATTTAAGTTCAAGTTCAGTTTAGGATATGTGTTTCCAAAATGAAAAACAGAGTATATCTGTCCGAAATGCATATTCATTTACCTGTGTAATCGTTTATGATCGCTAAATAACTAAAGATTAGCAAGCAATATTAATTTCATTAAGAGCACGGGGTCGATTTTTTTGCTAGGGTATAGAGCTGCAGCTTCAATACTAATCTCCTGCTTCATAGCATATTCGTTAATGTATAAATCCATAATAGGTAGGTTTTAAGTACTTCAAATAATTATACTGTTTTCAACAACAAAAAGTATAACTTGACTATAACAAAATAAAGCCGAGTGTCACGATCAGTATCTGACGCTGACGTATGACGTATCTTTTCTTTCTGTGTTCACATTCTGCTCTGAATTCCTTTTTCGCATGTGAACAGTCCCCGCTTTATCATTCGGCTTTACGCTGTAAGCTATAAGCAAGTTCGTTTTAATGTGCGACCACATTTATATTATTGTGGTGCAACTAAAATATTTCAAAATCATTTCTCGAGAAAATATGGTTCTTTTGACAGGCGGAGAGTTGGAAATGAAATTGTCAGAAAATTTTAAATTAAATATTCAATGCATATACAATATGATAAACTATGAAAATATCATTATTAGTTAATTCGTCAAGATTTGTACTTGCCTTTGGTACTGAATACAGGTATATATTCGAATCTGTGGCTTTAGACTGTCCACACAAAATGCAAAAAGGGCTCATTTTACAAAAAGTATCCTGCTTACACACCACTTAAAAATCAACACTTCCCTATCATAGACGTATAAATATATAATATATTTATACGTCCATGTTCCCTATGCACTAATGAACGACGTCATTTTTGAAAGAACGAACTGAAAAATGAGATAGGCAAGATTTCAAATCAACGAGAAGGAAAAACGCATAGACACCGACAAAATAGAAAATAATTTCATATAAGATGCCGCAGATGTAAAAAAATTAGTTTTGACTTAAGCGAAGATATAAACAAACATTTTTGGACGGCGCCATCTACCACAGAGATGACAGAGAGAAGCTCTATTGAAGTATTGTCCTCTCGAAAATCTAAACAATATCGAATCAGTCCAAGCACCAGACTTTTTAGACATCTTAAGGACAATAAATGATGAGAGAGAGAGAGAAACCACCACATTAGAGTTTATATGTTAATGTATTTTTACAACATTAAATATTAAATAATTACTGTGACTTTTGTTTTCCATTTTTGGAGTGTTTTGTAGTTTTTCGCTAACAAATCGATGCACTGCACCATCAAACAATGAATTAATGATCTTCAATGTTTACAAAAGCCCCCAAAACATACAAAAATTGGTATTTATTTCGAAGTAATTACTAGATAACTGGATATTGCAATTTGGACTTTAATTTCATTTCCGATTATCTAGGGTAACTGTGGAAGAAAGTTTGAAAGAATTCTAAAGGATATAAAATTATAATTACCCCCAGTGGAAATTTCTTCTATTTCTTTGACAGTTAATTGCACAGTTATCGTCTCACCCTCAACTTCCAGATTAACATAAAAAAAATTCAATGGATTCTACTGAATAAGCCATAATTCAAAAATATTGACAAGAAGTAAATAGTGAGCATTTGATCATAAACCTAACCTTACGAATAATCATCAACCAAATCATGATGTGGTGGATAAATTTGTTGGATATAAAAACGAAAGTGGTTGACCCACCAATAATATAAAAACGACTTGGTGGAGACACCACACCAAGTTGGTGGATATAAAAACGTGCCCTAAGGCTTGGATAAATAATCTAAACTCAAAAAAACAGTCCCGAGAGCGGCAGTGGTATGTTCTCTTCATTTCACAACGGACTATTTCATTTTACCAGGTGAATACAACAAAATCGAATTGCCAGTATACCGTATACCTATATATTCATTTCAATGTATTCTTTGTGAAATATTTAATTTCAAGTAATATGATTAGGATAACGTAGTTTTGTAACATATCATTTTCTGACCACATTTCTCTTGTAACTATGTCAATGTCTAAAATAATGTGCCTTTTTTGTAGATTGGTCTAAAAAAAAAATTCCATTGTATATTAGCAAATGGCAGTCACCTATAATAGAGGAATCTTTTTTGTTTTGTTATTCTACTTCTTCATATATGAATCAAATAAAAGTTATAATGATTTCAGATTGTGCAACTCAAAATTCTAGGCCTAAAGTGGTTCCAAGTTTAATAATGAATGAAAAATATATGAGATCAGTAAGTAAGATTGTATTTGGATAGTTATATATCTAAAAAACTCAATCCATAAAAACTTCAGAACAAATCTAAAACCCAAAATGAACAGTTAGGAAAATTGAAAACTTCCACGAATGAGGGCAGAATATTACATATAGGAAGTTCCGAAATTAATAAATGCAAAAAGTCCCAAGGTTTGCTGAATGACCAGATCAACTTAAATAATTCTCCATTGTTGAATTCCTTTCACCGAAGATTAAACAGGTAATGGATATAATTAATAAGATTTATATACCTAATACTACTACCTGCCTTGATTATTTAACATGATACATCGTGATTGGTGAGTTAGTATTATCTCCACCTGAAGAAGCTATTGAACAACGAAACACGTGTCGTGGTTTTGTAAACCCAGTTTAGTGAAAATCATTCAGTTAATAAGTGAGTGTCTTTTGGTTGCTTTACAAATGAGGGCATTCTCACAAATTCAATCGCACTAAATAGTCTCTATCGAAAGTTTCTCAGTCATAATATATCATCCACCACTTCACTATAGAGTCCTAAATGTTATTAAACGCATAAATTAAAAATGTAAACACAACATTCAAATATTACTTCTCTTTGCATCCATTTGTAAAAAACGGTGGCGCCCTTATCGGTCGATTTCCTTCCCTATACGAAAATGAATCCATGCGACATTAACAAAGATTATCTACTCTTTGACCTTGACGAGATTCCCAATAGAGAGCGCAACCCATAGAAGAAGTAGATATATTTTGGAAAAGTGGCCCCGCTTCCATAGCTACCTGATTGCAAGGACATTAAACTATATTTGTATCAGTCCCTATGTACCATGTATAATACAAACTTTGCTGTCAAATGACGTAACTGCAATACTTTCAGTCAGCTCAGTAGTCAATTTTCAGGTTTATGTCATTCACTGATAGGGTGAGACCTCTCGCTGACGTCACGTCTCGGGATGGTAAAATTTCCGCTTGGGCCACCCTCTACGATCGCTTGAATAACCTTGACCAAAGAGAGTAAAGCTGGATTTATAGTTAGACGGACTGTAAACGTAGACGCACTGTATACGTAACAAACGGACTATAAAATATTATTGTATTTATAAATCGACTGAACGGAATTTTTGCGCATGGGTAGAAGTGATAGTGATATTCAACTTAACCTACACATTATACGAATCATAAACAGCCTGTGTTGGTCTGGATTTGTATTATATTCTAAATATTTATCTATGCTTCGTTTTCTGTGTCACAATGGATTATGAAATACATGAAGGTATGCTTCTTGGTGCCGTGGGACTGTTGTTGTGTGCAGTAGCATTGGAAAAATGTCGACAAACTCGAAGAACAATAATTATGCGACTAAGACGTTACAAAACAAGACCCATAAACCGTAATAGAAAAGTAGAGAATGTCTACAATATAACTATTCCCGCTAAAGCAGCTGGACATTGAACTACATCTGATAGATTTCTGGAAAGGCCCTAACTCAAAAGAAAATCTGAAATTGGATTTGCATTTTCATTCAGATAGTTATTTGATTTTATATTCCAGTTTTGATTATATAAAATCAAATAACTATCTGAATGAAAATGCAAATTTTCAACAACACACAGAAACTTTGAGTTAGCCTTCCAGAATATCTATCAGATGTAGTTCAATGTCCAGCGTGGCTTGGGAAGTAGTTGTTTTCTGTTAGACATTCACAAAAAATAACTTCATTTTAATCGTGGATTTTTCAATTCACAGAAAAATCTTTCTATCGATATTCAATTGAGAATGTTTCCCTTTTCAACATGAATACCCCACAAGAGGTTATCTTGACGATGGAAGATAGTGACTAAAGTTTATCTTTCAGTCGCAGATGATTCCACATCTGATTTTATGAACATCCTGTTTATATTTTCAACAAATCAGTCTACAATAATTTTTTAAAGATGAAGAATGCTGATCCAGATCAATTTTTTAAGTATACGTGAATGACTGTTCCAGTATTTAATGAATAATTACGTCTTGTAAAAAACATCACACATAATTCTTCATTTTGATTGGCCGGACGCAAGAAACGTAGTGTAAAAGATGAAAGTTGGCCAACTCTTCCGTTCCAGTCCGTTTCACTTACGTTACGTCATGCGTTTACGTTAATTTATAAACAAGTACATAAATCATATAGTTGATCTTTTTGCAGTGCGTCTACGTTTACAGTCCGTCTAACTATAAATCCAGCTTAAACGTTATCTGAGTAGGAGAGTATATTCCCCATAAGACAATGGTGACACTGATAGAAAGAGATGAAAGTTCATTTGTGAGTCATAGTAACGTATATGGACCTGCCATGGCCACCATTCTCTCTGGACAGTGGCGGACTCCGCACTCTGGTATCTGAGAGTTACAGGCTCTTGATTGTATACTGGACCACTCTGTATGTTACGCGTGCCACCTGTACTCAATGAGAGTAAACGTTACCTGAATAGGAGGTCCTAATAAGCTCTAGCCAATAAGAATCTTGTAGCATTAACCCGTCTTAGTGACGTACATGGACATGAGTACAGGTGGCCCACGTAACATACAGAGTGGTCCAATATACATTCAAGAGCTTGTAACTCTCAGATATCAGAGTGCGCTAGTCCGCCACTGTCCAGAGAGAATGGTGGCCATGACATATCCATATACGTCACTATGACTCACAAATGGTCTTTCTTCTCTTTCTATTAGTGTAACCATTGTTTTATGGGGAATAGACTCTCCTACTTAGATAACGTTTACTCTCCTTGACCTGTACTCATGTCCATATACGTCATATGACACGTTAATGCTACAAGATTCTGATTGGCTAGAGCTTAATATATAGTACCTCCTATTCAGATAACGTTTACTCTCTTTGGTCAAAGAGAAGAGGGGACAAGAGAAATCACTAACCCTATTCATGAATGAAATAGTAAAATCGATTCAAAATCCTCCAAATGCTGTCACTTTTGATCTCATTCATTAAATCAGAGTTTGGTTTAGGATGGGCTTAGCCAATTAGGAGTCAGGAAAGCCTGTCATGTGACATCAAGTGTCAGGGTCAGGGATCGTACACGAGGAGACGCTTCGGCGGACCTTTGGGGGTTTTCGTTAGGTTATTTATATTGAATTATGAAATTCTTAAAAAGGACTGGATCACTGAATCTGCAATTGACGATCGAACCAAAAAGGTCTACATTATATTGAAACTATTCAAAGGTTTCAGATACATACATTATTACATTTATTATGGTTCTTGCTAAGTTCTTCATGACAAGCTACCTATTCCAGATGCATACCGAAAAAATCCGATAAGGGGCTGTGTATATGACCGCGGCAAAACTTTGCCCTAAGTTTTCCAGGGACAAAATGGAACCTAACTTTTAAAAGGGTCTACGTCTAGCAGAGTTGCTAAGGACCGATGACGGTTCTAAATGACCTAATATGTAAATTAAATATGTATTCATTAAATTGTACCAAATCACCCTCTAGCTTTTTTTTATCGAAGTAAATAACATTTATAATTCAATTTCACTATAGTTCTCAGACTGTGTGTTACCGAGTAGTGTGAATTTTTTTTATTATAGGATCTGCAATTGTAGCTGTATAAATTATGTAAATGTGCTTGATTGGAAATCATTTAAACTCATTTGATGATTGTAATAAAATCCATACTGTGTTTTCAAGCTTATTTATTATCACAGAACATAGTTTGGAATTGTTCATCATAGAACATGCACCTCATATATGCGAAAATTAAAAGAGAGGCATTACAAAATATCCTGAAGTGTTTTTTTTTCTAATAACTATGAATTACCCTTGCCCTCAACACAACAGCCTTTTTTGCTGAAACAAACTTCTCCACTCTTCACCTGAAAAATTAATTTTTTATTTGAAAAAAAATTGAGAATTCAATAGACATCACAAAAATAAGAAAATAAAAGTTGAGGTATTATGTAAATAAATCTAAAATTCAAACTATAAGTACTCATAGATATCGATAACCTAATTTCATTGTTTTTTGGATCGTACTAAATTCCACGAAAACCTCATCAGACCAGATTTCTATAATTGAAATAGTTGGAAATCTTAGTACCCCAAAACTGAGAAAGGAGCTTGTCATATGCTCTTTCCAAAACATTTTTTAGAAATATATGCATTCTTTTTTCAATTGAACTTCCGCATTCGATCCAGACCGAAAATTATAAGATATGATAAGAACATCAAACATATAATCAATATCTATGTTACCTTCAAAAATCAGCATACCTCAATTTCCCTCTTATTTATGGCAACCTTTGAAATATTGGGGAAATCAATTTGTACATTGATACTTCTGTCTTGTGGGCCAATTTCAAAACTATTCAGTTTTCTTAAGATATTTAATGAAAGGACTGTGCAGGAATACATGAAACAAAAAACATGGGGTGGAACAAAATCATATGCTATTGTAAAAAAAGTACTCAATGGGATTTAATATCCCCAGACATAGCCTGACAGTAATCCTAAATTAAGTTTCTGAAAAATTGAAACATGTTTTTACTTCATCTTTATATTTGTGCTATAAACTTTGAATATTAAATGATGTAATGACTCATTTCGGTATCATTGAAAAAATATGTTTTTAATATAACAAACTTACATTTGAATTATTTGTGCTTCTGTATCTGTAACTTTTTCAATTTCTTGGTCCTTCTATTACTAGTTTCTTCACTTTTGAAATTTCGGTTGGCATACTTACACAATATAAAATATTCTAGAAAAATCGAATTTAGACGGTTTTCTTCACATAAAGGAATCAATATAAAATTGAACCAGAGAAAGGTAGATCTCAGGTGAAAAACAACTACTTTCCTGGCAAATACCACGCAGAACGTTGAATGATATTCACCTGAAAATCCATGCATACTTCCATATAATATCAATGGACATTGAATGCAAATGTTTCTTTCTGATAAGCTCGATTATGTTTAATTTATGTCGTGTTCACCTAACAATCCGCATACCGGTTTCAGGCTTCTTGGCCCTCATCAGTACGGAGTAGTCAACCAGCCAGAGGTGCAAAGAACTCTGGCTGAAGTGAGACACAACGTAAACAAACCATCATCGATCTTGTAACACCTATAGGTACGCCGAAAAAGATAAACTTTAACTGGCGGTACCTAGTGACAGAAAGAAACACTCCGAAAATCTCCCACCTCGATAGGTTTCTAAATAAAAGATACCTTCTCAGTAGGAGTGGCAAGCCCGTCTAGCATATAGTGAGAGATAAGTGCCATGTGAAGTGGAATGAATAGAAAATCGAATTTAAACGGTTTTCTTCACATAAAGGAATCAATATAAAATTGAACCAGAAGGTAGATCTCAGGTGAAAACAACTACTTTCCTGGCAAATACCACGCAGAACGTTGAATGATATTCACCTGAAAATCCATGCATACTTCCATATAATATCAATGGACATTGAATGCAAATGTTTCTTTCTGATAAGCTCGATTATGTTTAATTTATGTCGTGTTCACCTAACAATCCGCATACCGGTTTCAGGCTTCTTGGCCTCATCAGTACGGAGTAGTCAACCAGCCAAAGGTGCAAGAACTCTGGCTGAAGTGAGACAAACGTAAACAAACCATCATCGATCTTGTAACACCTATAGGTACGCCGGAAAAGATAAACTTTAACTGGCGGTACCTAGTGACAGAAAGAAACACTCGAAAATCTCCCACCTCGATAGGTTTCTAAATAAAAGATACCTTCTCAGTAGAGTGGCAAGCCCGTCTAGCATATAGTGAGAGATAAGTGCCATGTGAAGTGGAATGAATAGAAAATCGAATTTAAACGGTTTTCTCACATAAAGGAATCAATATAAAATTGAACCAGAGAAGGTAGATCTCAGGTGAAAAACAACTACTTTCCTGGCAAATACCACGCAGAACGTTGAATGATATTCACCTGAAAATCCATGCATACTTCCATATAATATCAATGGACATTGAATGCAAATGTTTCTTTCTGATAAGCTCGATTATGTTTAATTTATGTCGTGTTCACCTAACAATCCGCATACCGGTTTCAGGCTTCTTGGCCCTCATCAGTACATAACATAACATAATCGAGCTTATCGAGCTTATCAGAAAGAAACATTTGCATTCAATGTCCATTGATATTATATGGAAGTATGCATGGATTTTCAGGTGAATATCATTCAACGTTCTGCGTGGTATTTGCCAGGAAAGTAGTTGTTTTTCACCTGAGATCTACCTTTCTCTGGTTCAATTTTATATTGATTCCTTTATGTGAAGAAACCGTTTAAAATCGATTTTTCTATTCATTCCACTTCCATGGCACTTATCTCTCACTATATGCTAGACGGCTTGCACCCTACTGAGAAGGTATCTTTATTTAGAAACCTATCGAGGTGGAGATTTTCGAATGTTTCTTTCTGTCACTAGGTACCGCCAGTTAAAGTTTATCTTTCCGGCTATCTATAGGTGTACAAGATCGATGATGATTTGTTTACGCTTGTGTCTCACTTCAGCCAGAGTTCTTTGCACCTTTGGCTGGTTGACTACTCCGTACTGATGAGGCCAAGAAGCCTGAAACCGGTATGCGGATTGTTAGGTGAACACGACATAAATTAAACATAATCGAGCTTATCAGAAAGAAACATTTGCATCAATGTCCATTGATATTATATGGAAGTATGCATGGATTTTCAGGTGAATATCATTCAACGTTCTGCGTGGTATTTGCCAGGAAAGTAGTTGTTTTCACCTGAGATCTACCTTCTCTGGTTCAATTTATATTGATTCCTTTATGTGAAGAAAACCGTTTAAATTCGATTTTCTATTCATTCCACTCCATGGCACTTATCTCTCACTATATGCTAGACGGGCTTGCCACCCTACTGAGAAGGTATCTTTATTTAGAAACCTATCGAGGTGGAGATTTTCGAGTGTTTTTTCGTCACTAGGTACCGCCAGTTTTCCCACTATAGGTGTTACAAGATCGATGATGGTTTGTTTACGTTGGTCTCACTTCAGCCAGAGTTCTTGCACCTTCTGGTTGACTACTCCGTACTGATGAGGGCCAAGAAGCTGAAACCGTATGGATTGTTAGGTGAACACGTACATAAATTAAACATAATCGAGCTTATCAGAAAGAAACATTTGCATTCAATGTCCATTGATATTATATGGAAGTATGCATGGATTTTCAGGTGAATATCATTCAACGTTCTGCGTGGTATTTGCCAGGAAAGTAGTTGTTTTTCACCTGAGATCTACCTTTCTCTGGTTCAATTTTATATTGATTCCTTTATGTGAAGAAAACCGTTTAAATTCGATTTTTCTATTCATTCCACTTCACATGGCACTTATCTCTCATAAAATATTCTCATTTGAATTTCAATAAATTCGCTTTCTGAAAAATCTATATTCTAGTCTGAAGGAAGTGAGCGATGCAGTGTTTTGTGATATATCTAAAGCTTTTGACTGATACGCAAGCTTCATCTCTACCGCTTCAGACGACGAAGCTTCAATTGGTTCGAGTCCTATCTAAGTGAAATAACCCTAATTGTGAAAACTGATAGTGTCTCAGCTTTTGGGCAAATGTTTCCATGCCTTTATTGCATACATTTTCAAATAACTGAAGTATTCAATGTGTCCTCATATTTTTTATTATTTAGTCACATTGCCATTTCAAAATCCTTTAGTTTTTCTCCAACGTACGCGAGTGAAATAAAAAACAAAAATTCTTCTGGTTGGGATGATATTTCATTAAAAATATTGTTGAAATTACCCGAAAATGTGTTAGACATTTTGGCAGATGTTATTAATTCTTCAGTATTGAATGGCACATTCTCATCATGTCTAAAAATTGCTGAGGTCATTCCACTATTCAAAGGGGGCGATCCAAGTTCACCTGCAAATTTCAGACCTGTTTCTTTATTACCAACCTTGGCAAAACTTATGAAAAAACGAATATTATGCTTTTTCAAGAAAAATAAACTCATTCACTCCAAACAGTTTGGTTTTCGTGCTTCAAGAAGTACAAACGATGCAATGTTTGCTTTACTGGAGGAAGTTTATCTCCAACTGAATAGCGGTGAGGTTGCTGCTGCAGTATTTTGCGATATGACAAAAGCGTTCGACTGCGTCAATCACAACATATTGTTGCATAAACTTGAAATTTATGGTTTTAGAGGAAACATTCTATTATCGTTCAAATCATACTTATCTGACCATGTGCAAAAGGTGACTTTTAATGGGTTGACATCTGCCGAACAGGAAATTAAATACGGGGTACCACAAGGGACTGTGCTCGGTCCCTTGTTATTTTTACTGTATACAAATGATTTAGCAGATTTACCCATTGATGGTGAATTTACTATTTTTGCAGATAATACATCTTTACTTTGGCACAATAGCAACGTGGTGGCTTTACATAACAATATTGAAAGCAATCTGAAAAAAGTCAAGCAGTGGTGCAACGCTAACCTATTAACGTTCAATATTTCAAAAACCAATATTTTAACATTCGAGTGCACTATTGATTCTGTTTCTCTCGATGAACAAATCATCAATTCCAAAGTAGCATATAAATTCTTAGGGCTACATATTGATAATAACTTGAGATTCGAAGACCATATCAGCAAACTGTGTAGGGAACTCTCCTCAAGTTGCTATGCCATAAGGACTATCTCCTCCACCATGGATTCTATATCAGCTAGAAATGCATACTTTGCACTCTGTGAATCTCACTTGCGCTACGGGATATGCTACTGGGGTACAAGTTCTCAAACTTCAACAAATGCAGTTTACATACTACAGAAAAGGGCTCTTAGGTACATATGTCAAGCAGGAATACGAGATTCTTGTAGACCTCTTTTTTCATCACAAAGAATTTTACCCCTAGCTTGCCTCTTTATTCTAGAAACAGTTTGTTTAATTCACAAAAACTACAAAGACAACATTATGATCAATCAGTCAAATTATGAAATCCGTCTCATATATAATATCAGTCTTCCTATCCCCACAAATTCACAAATCAAATCCTCCATACTTTACAATGGAAAAAAATTATTCAACCATCTTCCTCTTCCCATCAGGAAATTAAGAAGCAATGAAAAATTTCGTAAAGAGGCCAAAAAACTCCTTCGGGGACTCTATTACAATTCAGATGAATTCCTGCTTGACACCTTCACAACTTATCATGTAAATTCCTGAGAATTTAGATTCATTGTGTACCATCTACTATACTAGTTTTCAGTATGTATGTATCATTTTATATTGTTGTCCTTCATTGTCTAGTTTGTGAAATGGTTGAATTTTAAAACTTTTTAAATGTTTGTTATCTTATTTTAACTTAAAATGTGCTGGTTTTAAAAATGTGTATGTATCAATTTGTATCTTAGTTCTTAGTAGCTTTGTCAACAAAATTTTATATTTTATGACAATAAAGCATTTCTGATTCTGATTATATTTTATTAGCTGGTCAAATACAAACACATTTTGTTAGAATGTCTAATTTTAATTACATTTTGAAATGTTTGTTTTAAATAATTTAATTTTGTTATGTTCTGAAATATAAAGTCTATTTCAAATAATTCAAGTGTTTCATTGAATTCTCATGTAATATATATGTACTCATGTTTTTTATTAGATAGAAATGATTAGTTCGAATTCAAATACTGTTATGAAATAATTAATATGGGTCCCAGGACACTCTGGTGTCCCCGGGAACGAAGAGGCAGACACATTATCCAAGATAGGATCGGAAAAGACCCCAGTCGGACCGGAACCTATCTTGGGAATACCCAGCAGCCTGGCAATCTCAAGCGTGGAGGAACTGCTACGAAAGCAGTTCTTAAAACATGGCAGAGGTGCCATGCATGAGGCAATCGAAGCTCCACATAAAGGGGCCATCGAAAAAAATGTCTAAAGAGATCCTGTCACTCGACAGACGGGACATCAAGACTGTGACTGGGCTCCTAACGGGACACAATCACCTGAACAGGCACATGGAGCTCATTGGGATTATAGATGATGCCCAATGCAGATGGTGCCTGGAATACGACGAGACATGGTGAACAATGTCATATATCTAATTACACAATTTTAGTAGCTTATTCTAGGACTAACCCGATACATGGCGGATCTATGATCCTGATACATAACTCTGCTTTTGAAAGTTATGACTTCAAACACATTGATACTCTGAATGACTTGCTGGAAGATAAAATATTTGAATGTTCTATGATTCACTGCAAAATAATTAATATTTACATACTCTGTATCTACAGATCCCCAACATCTGACATAAATCTATTCCTGTTTAAATTAGAATCCCTGCTTTATAGACTTCTTCCCAATAGCAAAATTATTCTAACCGATGACTTCAACATAAATTTCATTGATGAGAACTCTGAAGCTACCCAGCCTCTTTCAAACATTATGAGTTCCTTTAATATCACCATGCACATAGACACTCCTACCCGTATAACGCAGCACACTCAACTATTATAGATTATGTGTGCAGTAACTTTGATGATGAAACTGTGTCTACTGTAATCATACCATCAGGTCTATCAGATCATGAAGCAATCATTGCTCATTTCAAATCAATTCCGAAAAAAAAACAAACAAAAATCGGCAGAGTATGTAACAAAAAAAATTATGAAAGATTTTTATTCTCATGCTTAAATAATGACTGGTTCTTAATGGATAAGAATTATAGTTTCTTTGCATTCTATAATGAAATTGTACACATTTTTAATAGCTCATTTCCATTACAGAATAAAGAATGGTTAACTCTAAGCATCAAAACATCTGCAAAAAACTCACGGTGCTTGCATTATATCAGAAAATTTAGTGATAATCATCTCTTTCACTCTTACTTCTGCAATTATCGTAGGATTTACAGGAAAATGTTGAGGCTAGCCAAAGATCTATACTACAAAAACAGATTTGAGCAAGCTGCAAACAAACCTAAGGAAAGTTGGGGTATTATTAATGAGCTCAGAGAGAAAATTTCAAACACACATCAAATTTCCCTAAATCCTAACACTCTAAACGAGTATTACTGCTAAGTAGCTGAGAAGTTAACGGTCGAACTATGGTCCGATAAAAATCCACTTGATTACCTCTCAAACGTAAGAATTGCGGATAGCATTCTACTTTATGATACAGATCTTCAGGAACTAAAAATAGTTATAAAGTCAATACATAACAAGAAATCCTCGGGAATCCATGAAATTTTCGTGATGGCTATTTCCCTGACTTTTTAAAAACATCACTTGTAGTTCCTCTCCATAAAGGGGGAGACACCGAGAATCCGGCAAATTTTCGACCAATTTCTATAATTCCCACAATTGCCAAGATAATAGAGAAATTAGTGAAAAAAAAAAATAACGGAATTCTTGATTAAAAATGGTATCATCAGCAAACAACAATTTGGCTTTCAATCCGGTAAAAATACAAATGATGCTATCTTTTCCTTCCTCTATGAAGTATATACTGAACTCAACAATGGTGATGTTGCGCAGCAGTATTTTGTGATTTGTCTAAAGCTTTCGACTGCGTAAATCATGAAATACTGCTGCAGAAGCTTGGGTGTTACGGCTTCAGAGGAGTAACAATGAATTGGATAAAATCGTACTTATCAAATCGCAGCCAGATAGTAGTAACCTCCTCACGATCATCAAAATCTTCTATAAATTGTGGAGTGCCCCAGGGATCAGTATTGGGCCCAGTTCTGTTTTTGTTGTATATTAATGATTTGTCGAATATCAGCATATCTGGAAAGTTTACACTATTCGCTGATGACACCACAATTATTTGGCGTGCCAAGAATAGTAGTGAACTCAAAGAGGTGATATATAATGATGTCAACAGTATTAAAGTTTGGTGTGACTCTAATCGTCTTGTACTCAATATTTCAAAAACCAACTTAATAACCTTCCGATGCTTACTTGATGACTTACCCCTCGGGTCAAATGTTATTGAAAATAAATTCAACACAAAATTCCTAGGATTGGTTATTGATACGAAGTTGAGATTCGAGGATCACATTCTGGCCTTGAGGAAAAAAATATCGTCTGGGTGTTTCGCAGTCAAGTTTGTCTCAAATGAGTTGGGATCGTGTGCGGCTAGAGTCGTTTATTATTATCTAAATAAGTCTCGTCTCAGGTACGGCATCCCATTCTGGGGTGCATGTAATGATATCTGCATGAACAGTATTCTTGTTCTTCAAAAAAGAGGGCTGAGGTTTATGTGCAAAGCTAATATCTTCATATTGGAAACCGTTTATTTGATTAGGAAACATCTGAACACGTTTAACGCTTTCACTGCGGGAAGCGAATAAAGTTGAAAATTAAAATGGTGCCCATAGTGCGGGAGTCAAATATATTTAAATGCATTGTTTGGGGGTTTACTGCGGAAATCATTTATATTCAACTGCTAATGTAGACAACTGTATATACAGAGAGGTGTTTGATAGGTTGCAGGAATCGAATTAAATACATGAACTAAAAGGGTTTCTACACTCAGGAATCAACTATATTTATGCGGTAATCACGCGCTCTCCACTTTAGTTTCTGTTTAGTGGAAAACTCTGTCCTGTTTGTGAAGTATCAAGGTGATTTTTGGAGTTTAATAATTGAAATGGCTTCTGGAAGCAAAAGGGGGGCCAACAGAAGATGAACTATATGATTTGTTGATGATCAGTGATGCAGAAGAGAATATTAATATTGAAGGCGAATATTTTGTTTTATGATTATTTCTCATATGTATAAATAATATAATGATTTGTGTTATTTTGATTTTTTCTTACAAGAATTTAAGAACGAAAATTCTGAAAAATGTTAAAACTTTGTTGTTCTCCAAAGATTTCTTATTTATATGCAAAGATATTTTATTTGTGTTGTAATTACTCTTCACAATATGTATGAATAATAAAAATGTTTTGTGTTAGTTTGAATTTATTTTATAACAATTTGAGGAGGGAACAATAAGTAAATTAACTGTATATATTACTTCATACAATTTCAAACATCAATTGAATTGCCAATTCCAAAATATTCGAGCACATACAGCTACTTCCACTCCACATTCCTTCCATTTTCTAACAATTGGCAGCACTGTACGCGTTGTTCTGCAGTTAGCTGCGGGATGCAAATATATTTGCGCACAGGTAACTGCGGGAATCAAATATAGTTTACAGCGCTTCCCCGCAGCCGCAGTGACGGTACTCCTAATAGAAACGGCGGCCGCAGCGGAAGGGTTAACAAACTTCCTTCACATTATGTCACTCGACAAGCTATAAACGTAAATCTACCACTTCCTAAATCATCACTAATAAAAAAATCTATGATTTACAATGGCTGCAAGATGTACAATCATCAACCTACCTATATCAAAAACACAGCCAATTTGAACATTTTTAAAAGGTCCGTAAAAAACTTGTTGTTAAATAAACCTTATTATGATTTACAGGAATTTTATTCGGACACATTCCAACACTTTTAATTGTTATCAGCTAGTCTATACAATTTCTGTTTGTTTGTTGGTTTGGCTAATTATATTGTATTTGCAGTCTATTTTATTTATACATGTATTTTACATATTAACTAGTAGGAAACTGACATATATTATCTTATTACTTTATATTAATCATTGACCAGTATGTACTAAACATACCTTAAAACTTCTTAGATGTAAGCAAACTTTGTCAACAAGAATTTGGTTTCTTATGATAATAAACTAAATTAACTCTCTCTCTCTCTCACATCCTCACTGCCGCTTTGGTATACTAGAGAGAGATCAACCTTGGGAGCTTAATTCTGAACCCAGAGGACGTCAAGGAGATTCAGCTGAATTTCGTAAAAGAAATCTGCATGCCCAGCTGGCTGATTTTCTCAGAGCAAGTGGGCGCACAATGGGCCCGAATAGATAGGCCTACGTGCACAAGGTTCTTCGGAACCGGCCCACCTTGTGCGAAGAAGAGATAATTTCTTTTTATGTTGAATATATTAAAAAAACTTTTATCTTTAAGTCACAAAAGCAAGGGACGTCGCAAAGATGATACAAATGACGTCTTTGGGCTGTGATATTTACCCGTCATTTTAACGTACAGTCACGCCATCTTCAAAGACGCAAATGACAAAAAAATGTCGTCAAATTGACGTTACAAAGACGGGAAAAAACTTTTGGCTGTGACATTTGCCCCTCATTTTAACTTACAGTCACGTCATCAAAGTCGCAGTATGTTACAGATGACCAGAAAATTTCGTCAAACTGACGTCAGTGTGCCGCCTGGGTCGTTGGCTTAATTTTTTGTTAAAAAGTTTTTATTGAGCTTGTTACTGTTGAAATATACTGAATTCCGTGTACTTACAACTCAATTGCTTCATTTATTTTATTAGATTTAAAGTTTCCCACGAGAAACACAGCGATAAGAGCACTAGAGACATATCTTATGTATGTCAATCAAGGATACCATCATATCCTATGGATGTCTGGCTGTACATATACAGGGTGTAACATAAGTACGTTAAAATATTCAAGTGACGTATTCCTGAGACAATTTTATGAAAAAAGTCTATATAAACTTGTGTGCGGAATGCTTCGTTTCGGAGATACAGGGTGTTGAAATTGAATTTTTTTGTTCGCTTTTTAATATAACTTTTGCAAAAAATAGGTTATTTGCACGAAATTTGTTACCCGGGTTTTTTTGACGTGGAAATCATAATTTCGTATTAATTTTCATGTAACATATAGAGGGCGCAGCGTACGCTGTCATTATTTATTTTAAATTGCCCTAACATTTTTGACAGTAAACTTTTGGTACTTTTCATGAAAAAACCTTATTCCCACACCTTTTCCAAGTAAAAAAAGTACACTTCCAATTTTCTATATAGATGCATGTTACTTAGCTCCTAGGGCGCTAAGTGAAGTTGCTGAGAACATTACAAAAACTAAGTATGTAGTAGGTCTCGTCAAAATAAACTACTTTTTTCTTATGAAATGTTTATCGAAAAATGATTTGTTTTCAAGATACAGATTGTTGAAATTTTTCAAAACATGGTTGGTTTTTGTCATTAAGTTTTTTGCAATTTTAGTTATTTTCATCAAACTTTATACGCAGTATACCCGAACAGTCTTCTTCTAAACTGAGCATTATCAAACTGCTTAATCAGTTTTGGTACCATGCCCGACTTTACGAATGCTGAAATGGCTGATATAGTTTTTGAATACGGCTTGGCTAACGGAAATTCAACCGAGGCCAGACGCATCTATCAGGAAAGGTATCCCCAACGCGTCACTCCTTATGCAGCGACATTTGCGAATCTTTTTCCGGCGATGTTCCGAATCTGTAGGACGGCCACGGACTACCTGAACTGTGGAATTGGAGGAGGCGGTTCTCGAAGAAATTAGTGAACATCCAGAGACAAGTATAAGAAGAATTAGTCAAACTTTAAATGTGAGTCACATGACCGTTTACAGAATTTTAAAGGAACAGCAATTATATCCTTATCATATTTAGCTTGTCCAGGCACTTACGCTACATGATTTTCAACCACGTATCGAATTTGCTCAATGGCTTCAAAGAAAAGTCGAACACATCCCCAAATTTCATCGAAAATCCTCTTCACAGATGAGGCTAATTTTTCAAGAAATGGTATCATGAACTTCCATAACAACCACATCTGGGCGGAAGATAACCCACATGCGATAACGCAAACTCATTTCCAAGACGGATTCTCTTTTAATGTATGGGTAGGAATAATTGGGTCCTATTTTCTCCCCTTACGTTTGAATGGAGATGCTTGCCAACATTTTTTGGAACACGAGCTTCCCCAGCTTATGAAAGATGTTCCCATTGGTCTCCGAAATCACTCTTGGTTTATGCACGATGGAGCCCCTGCTCATTTTAGTCTGATAGCAAGACATTTCTTAGACGTAGCATATCCCCAATGATGGATAGGAAAAGGAAGCACTCAGCATTGGCCCCCCGAGGTCACCGGTCCTCAATCCCGTCGATTTTTTTCTTTTGGGGACACCTAAAATCACTAGTTTATGCTAGCCCCATTGAAAACGAGGAAATGTTAAGGGATCGCATCATAGCTTGCTGCAAAACGATAAGAAACACTCCCGGCATTTTTCAACGGGTGCGGAATTCTTTGATGAGGAGAGCAGAAGCTTGTATTACTGTTGGGGGTCGTCACTTTGAACAGTTGCTGTAATAGTTGTTTCGTTCAATTTGTATACGTTTAATTGCCTAATAAATATCATAGTACTTCTCCGAATTGTTTTTTTACAAACTCTGAAATGTAGCACTTTCTAATTGAATAATGAAACCTGACAATTTCTTTTAATTTGGATTGATTAAGCAGTTTGATAATGCTCAGTTTGAAAGAAGTCTGTGTTTAAAGTTTGATGAAAATAACTGCAGTTGCAAATAACTTATGACAAAAACCAACGTTTTGAAAAATTTCAACTATCTGTATCTCGAAAACAAATCATTTCTCGATAAACATTTCATAGGAAAAAAGTAGTTTATTTTGATGAGACCTACCACATACTTAGTTTTTGTAATGTTCTCAGCAACTTCACTTAGCGCCCTAGGAGCTAAGTAACATGCATCGATATAGAAAATTGTAAATATCTCGAAAACGATCACCTCCAGCATTGTTGAGGAAGTGTACCTTTTTTACTTGAAAAAGATGTGGGAATAAGGTTTTTTCATGATAAGTACCAAAAGTTAGGGCAATTTGAAATAAATAATGACAGCGTACGCAGCGCCCTCTAGATGTTACATGAAAATTAATACGAAATTATGATTTCCCACGTCAAAAAACCCCGGGTACCAAATTTCGCGCGAATAACTTATTTTAAAAAAATTAACACCCTGTATCTCCGAAACGAAGCATTTCCGGACACCGTTTATATAGACTTATTTTCTTAAAATTGTCTCAGGAATACGTCACTTGAATATTTTAACGTACTTATGTTACACCCTGTATACGGATGTATATATGTGCTAATCAGTAGGGGGTTAGGGAGAGGAAGGACAAGAAATCGTTTACGGCAATTAAACAGTTTATTCATACAGGCATCCAAATAATCTGCAGTAGCGTTAACACATCAGTCTTACACTTACATATATATTTAAGCAATTAATAGCAATAATATATTTTTAGCCTAACGGGTAAAGTTTAGTTTATATTTCATATAGCCCTCAACAAACAAAATGGAATCGACGACTGGTACACAAACATTCCATTTTATATGAAAATATCTTTTACAGAAAATTTACATTCAGGCAATCGATATTTCAAAATTAATCTCATAAGCAACTGTCTTATAATGGATAACTTACAATTACAAAGAAAAAATATTTGAAACCCTATGACTTTCAGGAGTGTACTATGCCTGATGGAGTCATATTTTACAGAAAACCTTGTCATACGAAAAATAATGGGTAGATTTCAACTGACATGATAATTCATAAAATATTTGACCACATCAAGTATTGTAAACTCGAGACTTTTGATATGCATTCAATCTGAAATATAGCGTTATAGCAAAAATATCATGGCAAGATCATTTCCTACATCTCTGAACTATAAGTTAAAAACTAAGCTTGGCAATATATCTCGTATAAAATGCTATTTTGGTCTGACACACAGATATGTGTTTCTCAAATTCGAAGCTTCCCCGGGTGAAACACAGAATGTCACACCCCGAGTGTACAAAAAAATGTAATCTAACTCAATGCCAAACTAACTACAGTGATTTCTGAAAGAGCACCATCGATAAAACAATTATTTAAATATTCTAAAACACAAATAACACAAAACACTATAAGACAAAATACAATATATCATAAAAAAATAATTATATAAGTTCATTGGTCTCATTACACTTGGACTTGTTTTTTTAGTCTAACGTTCCTATATTTTAAAATAACACAGCTCACATTCATATGGTCGATTACCATGAGATCTGTCTATATCCATAAACTCAATTTATAACTGCCTTTGAAAACTGGAATAAAAATGTAAGCAAATATACCTCTTGAGGATTTTTTTTTGAAGCTAGTCATCAATTCAACTTGAATTCTCTTTTTTGAATCTGCAAAAAAAAACGATAAAAATAAATATAAATCTGAACCAAAGTGATATGGCATATATGTACATATATGAAGTTTCGAATTAAATGACAAAATTCATTCAAATATCTTTTGGAAAATTAATCTTAGTTCTATTAAGGATGAAATGGCCTCATTACAAACTACTGAAAGTTTAACTTTGTCTCCTGCGCTTCTGCAAAATAATTGTGGGGATGGTCCTGACACTACTAAAACCATACTAACAAGCAAAGAAAACATGCTTGAGAATGTCATGCCTTGATTGTCAATTTCAACCACAAAAATAAATAGTAATTTATGAAAAGCTCATTGTGTTACATAATAGAGTGGAATGTTGAGTTATACTCCATAATATTTAATATGACCTTAGAGTGGGATGGATGAGACTATTTATGGGTCCATTATTACTTGAAAAGTAACCCATTACAGCTGAGGAAATTTTACCATTCCAATCAGCTCAAACATCTTTGTGATTTAATTAATCAGTGCATATATCTACAGAAGCTATCACCCCAAACCACCATTCATTGACAACTATTGATTTCAGCTATACATTTTTTTATGTCAAGTGGTCCTCTTCAAAGGATAATTTTTATTCCACTGCAGTTATGTCTAGGAATTGTAAAAAAAACTGTGGGAATTAATAGATTTTAGATGAGGGTAGAGAGTTTCCAAATTCTCATTGAATAATTGAATTTTCAACCTCTTCCAATTTCAATCATAATCGAGTTTAAATCAACTAGATTAAGCCTAATGATGGCAAATGAGATTTTTCCGAAAATTCGTGAAATTGGACCTTTTGAGAACCAATACCACAAAAGGCGGAGGGAAACTTAATAAATCAGTTCAACTGAATTGATCATTCAAAACTTGAGTGGGTGGTTTGAAATTCGGCATATTGTAAAATACTTGAATACTCTTATTTTGACCACCTTTTGTTTCCCAAGTAACACCCCGATTTTTGTTAAATTGAAATATGATCGACCCTTAAGTAATTTCAAGCCAAATTCCGAACCATTATCTTCAGGACCAACCGAAAATTTGGGGGTGTACCATATCTTGTGGTCATCACCTGGTATACATAAAACAAGATATCGGTGGTTTTCAGTTCAGTTTTGCACTTTACTTTGGTTTAGATCTGATTTTTTACTACAAGTTTGGTGACTCTCCGATATATCTTCTGCCGAGATATACAATGATATGCATGAAACTTTATTTTTGAATGTTCAAAGGAATCTCAAAGTCATACTACACAATACTTCGTAAAGAGGGTTGGAGGAGATTATTTCATGATTCGGACCTATATAGGAACATCCATCATCAGCAAAAATATGAGGATTTACATTCTTTAAGTGAAGTAATAATGTATTCCAAGCTTTTATCGAGGGTAATATCAAAAGTGATAGGGGCTTTATCGCTCAATTTTTTTTTGAAATTTTCGAGAAAGTATTTTTCTAGGAAATTTTACCGAGTGCGATTTGCGGTCTTATTATCTGATTAAACCACGAAAGCGAACTACTTGAACAGTTTTGTTTTTTTACACGCTTTATATTAGCTTCACTTGTATGTTTGTAACCGACTCCTTTGGACTTGATTTTCACCCACTTCCAGACGTGCGAATGATTTGAAATTTGGCAGGTGTACATAATTCCGGTGACAATGCATTAAGAAATTTGTGTGAAAAAAAAATTGCGGCTCCAATATAGCGGACGAGTTTTGTGATTATGGTCAGATTCGCTTCAAAATTGGTATCTGAGGGTTTTTGTGGTCGGAGATTATGATTCTTTTGTCAAAATTAAAAAATTCAAGATGGCGGTTTCAAAATGGTGGACGAGTTTTGTGATTATGGTCCGATTCTATTCAAAATTGGTATGTGAGGGGTTTTTGGAGTCGAATATTATAATTCTTTCGTGAAAATTTAAAAATTCAAGATGGCGGGTCACTAATGGTGGACAAGTATTGTGATTATGATCCGATTCTATTCAAAATTGGTATGTGAGGGTTTTGGAGTCGAATATTATGATTCTTTCGTGAAAATTTAAAAATTCAAGATGGCGGGTCACTGTATATATTGACGTTAAAATCTTTGAATGACTTCTAAAATCGAGATTTGACTATTAATACAGCTGTACACATTAATAATTTTGAAAATAATTACAGTTACTGATAGTAATCACGGAATTAATATTAGATTAGAACAAATAATAGTTTACATTTTTTTTAAAAACATGCTTTTATAAATAAACCAAACTAAAAAGTAGAAAATAAATAATATTTAAAAAAACTAAAAAACACGCTTTTTATAAAAAACCAAACTAAAAAATAAATAAATAATAGTTTAAAAAAACTAAAAAACACGCTTTTATAGAAAACCAAACTAAAAAATTTTTATAAATATAAATTAATAATAATGTAAATAAAAAAACATTTTATTTTATTTAAAAAAAAGCGTGGGGTGCTCAATCTGAATCTTAAAAAGCACCCCACGCTTTTTTTTAATAAAATATTTTTTTTTCTTATTCACATTATTATTAATTTATATTTATTAAAATTTTTCACACTATTCCTAATTCAAATTTATTTTCAATTTTTTTAGTTTGGTTTTTAATAAAAGCGTGTTTTTAGTTTGTTTAAACTATTATTTATTTATTTTTTAGTTCGGTTTTCTATAAAAAGCGTGTTTTTTAGTTTTTTTAAACTATTATTTATTATTTGTACATCTCTTACTGTTCTGTACGAGACTTTCCCTGAAGACTTTTTACTGAACAGTTTTTGTATTAACCAACCAATTTATATATATATATATATATAGATATACGAATTAATATATATATATATATATATATATATATATATATATCTGAAGACTTTTTCTAACAGTTTTTTATTAACCAAAATTTAATATATATATATATATATAATATATATATATATATATATATATATATATATATATATTAATTTGTATATCTCTTCTTTCTGTAAAAACTTTCCCTGTCAATTTTCTTGGTTTCACCCTTCTTCAAAAAATATTAACTCCCATTCTAGAAACCCACATCTCCACTTCCGACTACAGGACCAACCAGGCCAGCTGTCACAACAAAAAATAATATTTTTAAACACTTTATAATTCAAACTCAAAGACATGTGAAATAGTTTTCTATATTATTTCTATTTTTCTATATTTTCGGTTTCATTGAAAATGGACAGGACATGATCAGTAACACAAAACTTGATTTTATATTAATTATGAATATATGGCTAATCATCAGAAAATAAAACGACGAATATACATTCTGGAATAACTATTCACATTTTTGTTTGCAGAAAGAGTTATGACATTAATTCTATAAGCACCAATGTATCTTTCATTTGACAAATAACCACTTGATACTTTGGCAAAATCACTAATTCATTCCAATGACATTTCGGTAGTAATGACGGTTTCAGAATTTAATGAATTTCGGCATAATAGTAGATTATGATAGGAAAAAGAACCCACTAAATTTTTGAAGAGCTACAGAGAGAACCAGTATTTTACAAAAAGTATCGTTAAAATCTCAATAAAAAAGGAGAGAATGAGTTAAAATAAATTAAAATCTTACCAGAATCTGCTGAGTCACCATTAGCAATATTTTCTTCTTTCTTTTCTTCCTTCTTCTCCTCTTCTTTTTTCTCTTCAGATTCTTTCTTCTCTTCAGATTCCTTCTTCTCTTCAGAAGACTGCTTCTTTTTGTCCTCCTTGTTCTTACCCTTTGCAGGAGTAGCTGGTTTTGGCTTGGGCTCCAAACTTGGATCCAAAATTATCTTACCTACATTCTTGCGATCGTGCATCTTTTGCATTGCCTCGGCAACCTAATAGAAAAAAAATCCTCACAGATCTATCTATATGTAGTGCTACAGATTTATTGAATTGATAATATAAATAAGAATAATAATAATTGTAGTTTCATTTCTATTCATAAAAAGAATCACAGATCACAGGTCACAAAAATTGACCTTTTGAGTCAGAATTGATAGGGATTCGAAATCGTATGGAATTTTATGCATTACGAACGATTTGATTTCAATCCAATCTTTTAGCATAACTTCTCAGTAAATTAAACGAAAAACAAATTATAATGAATTTGTAATGAACAATATGAATTGAGTACATGTGATATGAAATAATACTAACATCTTCCAGAGCCCAGGTAGAATCTAGCAGAGGTTTGATTTGTCCATCTTGGAAAAGTTTGAATACTTTTTGCACAGTTTGGGCGACAAATTCTTCTCCATGTTGCTGGTACATCAGACGTCTTAAGTTGAATCCAGCTAGGGTGCGATTTTCATCAAAAAGTTTCAGTGGTGAAACTTTGTCAACTTGCCACCACTGAAAAACGTTGAAAAAAAATTGTTACAGAGAAACTGATACACAAATAAGCTATTTTGCTCTGACAACTGCTAAATTCACCTAATTTTGATTGAAAAGTAATATACATATTTCTATATTTTAAGAATGGTTGCCTTAACAAAGCATTACCTCAAAGACAGATAGGAAACAGGTATGAATTAGCTGGAGCTTGTTTCCAATGTTGTGAGAAGTCAAGGGGATCGGCTGACTAATGAATGATTCTCCTGTTCCCAATCAATTAACGAATGAATGCTTCTCACTAGGAAGGGTAATCATCATTAATATGTGGAAGTTACTTCTTTGGGTGTTGGTATAATATGAATCCTTTGATATTTCGACAATGATTCTCTCGTAACAAACAAGGCATCACCTCAAAGATAGATTGGAAATAGTGTGAAATTAATTCCTAGCCTGTTTCTCTAATTAAGAGGTGCACATTTTAGCACAAAAAGAGAAATATAATGGAGTAAAGTCAAGAGGATAGGTTACCAATGAATAATATCCCATTCCCAAATATTTTTTGTTCTCACTACAAATGAAAATGTGGGAAGCTACCCTAAGAAACACACCTCTTATAACACCCACAAAGTGAAATTCAAAAGATTGGAGTCATTGGGTACGACTGACCAATGAAATATACTCATTCTGCTCTCAATACATTTATGAATTCACTAGCAGGATACTCGTGATTAATATGTAAAAGCTCCTTTCTTGAGGGTTGGTACTATCTTCATTGTTGGATATTTTAACAATTGTTTCCCGACAATAAACAAGCCATTACCTAGGACATTGATTGGAAACATGATGAGATGCACCTCTAGGCCCAAAAATACTAATAAATTAAAAACTTAGGAGGAAATCAAGGTGTGTGTGTTCATGTATATTTATTGATAAAAAAGAATAATGATAAAATGACCTTTTCTATGTATTGATTTTTTTGAAAACATTGCCAATTTTTGTAAATACTCAAGAATCAGGCTCACAGCTCTGAGCTATGGCGAGTATTTTAGGATATTCTGACAGAAGGCTATGAAAATCTGGCGGCACCCTACACGAATGTTCTAGTGCTTTCCACCCTTTATCTACTGGTATAAAGATTCCATTTTGTCCTCTGTGATATGAGGATTGTATTGACAGATATATAACCGACAACCGTGCCTTTATTTCTACAGGTTCACTGATACTGTCATCATATCTGGAAAGTGACTAGTTAGTGCATTGCAGTTGTATTTTGGATTAGCTTGAAAGTTGATATGGATTGTTGTCAGTTATCAGTGTCTCGAGTTTTATTTGTAGGTGTCCATGCCACTATTCTAGGAATCCAAAAGTAACACAAGTGAACGAATTTTTTTTCCACTAACTGATCTTTTATACATTTTTACCGATTTTATGTCAATTTCATATGGAAACACTTTCTTGTTATAAAACAAATTTGGGGATGTTCCAAAAACCCTATCTGAGGTTTTTTAGAAAACCAAGTGTTTTGACACTTGTCTAGAACAAAAAACACCAATAATAAGATTGGCGATTTGCGACAGTAAAAAAACAACTTGAACGGAAGTTTATAAATATTACTGAATTATTGGAAATTCTTACGGATCTGGCAGCACTGAAGAAGCTCTTTGTTTCCCCGGTAACCACATTTGATGATCCATATAGGACATACCTCCCCATGGGTTTGAGCAGAGTGTACCCCTTGTTGCATTCTTCCCCACATAGGCAATCGAGAACGATATCAATACCATCTGGTGAAATTTTCCGGATCTCGCTGGCGTAGTCCGAACCTCTTTCTAGGAGGTGGTCCACTGGGGAGTAGGCATTTTTGAGGGCTTCGTGCTTACTCTTGGAGCAGACACCAAATATGGTAACGTCAGGGACTGTTTTAGCCAATTGAACGATTGCTTGACCCTGGAATACAAGGACATTGAGATCATTATAGTGTTGAATAAATTTATAAAAAAAAAAACGAAAAAATATATTTTCAATGCCAATAAAGAAAACACTAGTTAGTCTATAATCTATACTAATATTATAAAGAGATAAAATTTGTTTGTATGTAGTGGGTATTCTCTGGAACTACTAAACCGATTTAACAAAAAAAAACATGAATAAAAAGCTAAGCTACCCCTGTGTAATATGATCTATAAATTCATTTTGATGAATATATTGATTGATTGAATATTTTGAAGAAATCTCAATGTTTGTAAATTAAATCTGATGAAAAAGCGCTGCTTGGCTACTTTTACCTAACCTAACCAAATGGTTGGATATACGTGAAAATAACAGCTTTCATGCCTTTTTAAACCCCACATTATACATACAACCCTGAATTTTCACCCTTCTACGATCAACCCCTATTTTTCCATCGCGATTTTTTTTTTTTATTTTATCCACAGATCCGCAATAGGGTTGCAAGATGGCAATCGAATATAATAATTGTAGTACGATAAATTGAGAACGGGATAACGGGATAAAGAAAAAAACGGGATAACAGGACAACGGGATAACAGGATAAGGGAATAACGGGATAACGAAAAAACGGGATGAAAGGATAAAGGGGATAATGGGAAAACGGGATAATGAAAAAATGGGATAACAGGAAAAGAAAAAAACGGGATAGGAATGGGATAACGAAAAAAACGGATAACAGGAAAAGGGATAACGGGATAAAAAAACGGAAAAGAGAAGGGGAAGATAATAAAAGGGACAACAAAGGAAAACATAAAAAAAAATAAAGGAAAAAAAAAAAAAATTTACGCGGACGAGAGTTTTCGGGAAAAACATTTTAGGGAACATAGAAATGTGGACAGGACAACGTCTGCCGGGTCAGCTATATATATATATATATATATATATATATATATATATATATATTATATATATATATATATATATCAACTGTGATGTCATGTCATGTAATCAACTGTACTTTGTGTATTTTTTTTATCTTTTTTTTTTTTGTTTATTTTAATTCAAATTGTATAAAAAACCTTTTTTTATTTCAGTATATATAAGGATTCAAACTGTCTTGGGGTTGCAGTCAGATGTATCTTTAATCTTCAGGCCTCAATGATTAAAAGAAAACTCTTTGTCATTTGTCAAGCTTTCGGAAGTAGTTTATTCCTTTATCAAGACATCAACTTGAGGTTTAAAAAATTATAAAACTGCAAAATTCCATAGAAACAGCAAAGTTGAAACACGTCATTAATTTAAAAACACATAATAAGTACATAACTAACAATCGGTTACAGATTAAAACAAAAACATATTGTTACAGAAACACATCAAATCAAAATTATTATTTCATTATTCTTATCAACTAAATTCAACGCAGAGATTAGATGTGTTATATTATATATATGTTTTTCGCTGAAATATTTTCATATTCTGAATTTATATTCCTAAAAGCTCCTGCTCATTAATATCCCAAGAATGTTAATGGAATAATACATTTATTCGTAAATTATTCGGATTATTTCCTTTGGGGTAGTTCTTGCTAATTAATCCTATACGTTGAGTTTTAAAATAAGATTATACCCAGATAGAACAAGTACACTCTCCGAATGTTCGCAGAATCAGTTGATGAAATATTTCTAAAACACATTTTATATAGATACTCTATTCGGACAATTTCTGAATATTATTTTTTACAAGCTTTTATTTAGTTTCACCTGTCCCAATGTCAGTCTGTGGGTTTGTAATCAAATCTTACAAGTTAAATTTGACCCACTTCTAGTTGTACGATTATCGTGAAATTTGCAGTTATTCATAATTTCGGTGACAATGCATTATGGAATTTTTGCTAAAAAAAAACAAAATGGCGGCTCCAATATGGAGAACGCGTTTTGTGATTATTATTCGATTCTATTCAGAATTGGTATGTGGGGGTTTTCGGGGACAGAAATCAATAATTTTTTGTCAAAACATTCATAAATTCAAGATGGCGAGGAGTTTTGTGGTTACAGCCCGATTCCAATAAAAATTGGTATGTGGGGACTTTTGGGGTCGGAGATCATAATTTTCTTGTCAAAATCCACAAATTCAAGATAGCGGCTCCAAGATGGCGACGAGATTTGTGATTATAGCCCGATTCCAATAAAAATTGGTATGTGGGGGTTTTTGGGGTCGGAGATCATGATTTTTTGTCAAACTCCACGAATTCAAGATGGCGACGATTTTGCGATTATAGCCCGATTCCATTCAAAATTGGTGTGTGAGGGTTTGTGGGGTCGGACATCATGATGTTTTTGTCAAAATGCATGAATTTTGCGGTCGGAGATTATCCATTTTTGTCAGAATTATATAAGACGGCGGATTTCATGAATGACTAACGAAAACTTAATAAAAACGATTACATTACAGGGCAACAACCAACGTCACCTGGAATGCAGGGTCTGCTAACCGAAACCACAAATTGCGGCTGGTTCTGTGGTAGTATTCAAGCTCCGTTGATTAATGGTTTTTCTCGCAAGTATTGTTCATCCTTGCACTCTCACAGAATACCTGAGGCCGAAACAAACAAGTGTCTAATTATACTTTCCTTTAGGGCTATGTCCATTAAATTTCTTCCGTTTTGTTTACCAGTCCCTCGATGTTCTTCCCATTAATATATATATATATATATATATATATAGAGAGAGAGAGAGAGAGAGAGAAGATTCAAGAAACATTTGAAAAATATTCTAGAGAGTATTCTGAAAATTTCCATAACTTGATCTTATATTGAAATGGAAAACATCAATTAAATATTGGTTTTTTTAAATTGAAAAATCTAGAATAAAAAAAAACGATTTCCCCTTAAACTAAAAAATCCAAATGTGAGAATCTAACAAGGTTTTTGGCCCAAATTTTCTAATAAAAAGTAAATTAGAGCCTATAATTAGAGTTAAAACGCTAACTGATGGCGAAGTAGCAATAAATCATTGTGAGACGAAATGTACATTTTATTGGCCATCCCTCTCTAATGTAAGTAACTTCTCCGAAACGTTAGTCGTAGCTTATTTAGTATCGTATCTCAAGCTTAGACGTATATGTCAGGCCTCACTAATGATTTAATGCTCATATGAATGTGGAAATCATTTATCTTTAATTTGCAAACACTACTTGTTATAGTGGTTAATCGTTAGCCAAATTTGTGGAAAGGAAGATTTTTAGGTAAGGGGACTATAAATATAATTTTGTGAAATCGAGATGTCCGCACTAGGTTGAAGGTATTACTATGGAATTTTCCTAAAAATAGACACCTTTGAACCCGGTTAACATTCTATATCAGATTACCAACTGAATTGTAATTCGCTCGGCAGAATACAGGCACATTCTCTAAACCATAAATTGAATGAAATGATGGCGCCTATAGACTGAGCCGGGGGTTGAGGGGTGAGGAGTCGTGACTCGAATATGCGACCATGTCACGTAGACCCCGAGTTCTAGCAAATATTTCAGAGGTCTTTCACCGCAACCATGAATGTGCACGCCACCAGGAACAAACGACAAATGCCAGTCTTTATATTTGAAGTGTCTGGTTGGGGGTGGCCTCAACATATTTTACAGCTTTGTTTTAAATATTTAATACTGTGCGACTACAGCATTGGCGTACCAGGAACAAATATTATTAATATGATTGATATCACTTGCGTTTTCAAGCAAATTCCCAGTGGAAATTGAATTATGTATTCAATTTTGCAGATACGAATTCGAACCGGCCACATTTTTACTGAAGAGTTTATTATTCATTTTGTACAAAATATTCTCTTGAGAATTCAGGATAATGAAAAACTTTTTTGACCGAAAAAATAAAAAAGGAGGAGGTTCTCTAGTCGACGTGTATTTTTTTTATGTATGACCACGCATAACTTTTTACAGAGTTGTCCGATTTTGATGATTGGATAGGGTTTACCTCGAAGTTGGTCCCATGTGATTTGATGAAAAAATTCCACTCCTAAGGTAGGAAAATGGGGTATGATGTTGGTTCACCCACTGAATTTTCACTTCTAACCGATTCTACCACGCATAACTTTGTACTGAGTTATCCGATTTGGATGATTCTTTTTTTATTGTAGGGTGATTGCGCCAGTAGTCGGCCACTTAAGGGGATATTGTAGGTTTGATACGGTTCCATATTTACATATTCGCAGATAGAAAATTAAAAAAAATATGACGAATAGAAAAAGGTATAAGTAATATGAAAAAGAATATTACAGAACCATAGGGCTTCCACACCTTCAAGAAAAAAATAATATCTACAAAAAGTACACTTTTGCTAGTTCTCGGCCACCAAATTCCAGTTCTCGACCTGCTAGTGCACCAATTCTCGGCCACCTACCCAGTTGTCGTCCATTGATGCCTTTTCTCGGCCATGGATCTTATGTTCCCCATCAATAAGGTTGATATTAGCGATTTTTCGAATGAACAGCTTACACAACATATTTATTGAGTTTAATGAAACAGAACAGTTTACAAAAAGAAAAATATAAAATATATCAAATAAAATGAAAAAACATTTAAAATAAAAACGCCAAAAAATAAAATACTTTTTCTTAAAACAAAAAATCACAGAAAAGAAACATCTAAATAAAAAAGTATGGAGTTGCGTTCAGGTACAATTTTCGAATATATAATCTTTTTTCCCAGCCTCAGAATAAGGTAGAGAAGAAAGATTGGTACATCGCAGGTGGTACCACCTTATACAGATGTCGTAGCCAATATTCTTCTCTCCCTTATCCTCTATGTCGCTAATCAGAACATCGTCACACATGGAACATTTTTGCTTTGGCTTCCTAGGTTTTGGTTTGGATTTCAATTTTGATTTCCTTTCAGCAATTTCCTTCCTCCTAATCATTCTCTTTTTCTGCAACTTCACTTCTCTTTCTGCTCTTATCTTGCGTCTATTTTCAATGTCTTTGGTTTTTTCAATTTCTCTTCCTCTTTAAGTAAAATGCTGCTACATAGGTACCTACCTACCTAGGTAGGTACCTACCTAGGTAGGTAGGTACCAACTATCGAGGCATCGATTTTTTTTAAATATTTTGTAGTAAAATAATATGTACCTAGGTATTATCGGACATATTGTTGGAAGCACTCTCCTTTTCATAGCAAAATTTGTTGAAATTCAATAAAACAAAGTAGAAAATCGATTGCGATTTCTGGTCTGCTAGAGTGGCCGAGAACAGGCGTTCTTGATGCTAGTTGTCGACCGCAAATATTCTATAGAAAAATGTGCTGGCCGACAATTGGCACACATTATTTATTTATTTATTTATTTATTTATTTGGTACACCATTCAACAGCCGAAGCCAATTACAGAATGGGAAATATACATTCAGGAAATGTTAAACAGAGTTAAACCTAAAGTACAGACATTTACAGAGATAATCCTAATGTACATGAAATAAGACAATTTATTCCATAAAAAGTAAATAATAAGAGCAATGATGTGTATGAACTGAAAAAAACTCAGTGAGAAAAGTTCATACAATCACAACAAATATGAAACTATATTATATGTTCAGTAAGAATCATTATGATTGCAAGATAGCTATTTTGATGTCAGTTGGCTTGCAGTTGAAAATATCTACGTTATTCTGGATTGACAAGTAATCAAAGCATATTTTGTACATAGGAGGCGTGTAAGTACATTTGTTTGAGGAAGGGAGGTAAAATGTATTACTATTACGTACAGGTAGCCTGGGAACATGCAACTTTATATGTGAAAGTAAGTATGGACAATTAATTATAGAGAAAATAACCTTGTGCAAAAATAATATACCTAGGTATTTACGACGATTGTCTAGAGAGTGAACCTGGAATCTCAAAAGTAGCACTTCATGCGGAATACCTTGGTTTGGATAGAATCCATCACACTTAAAACTAATGTACTTCAAGAATCTTCTCTGAATATTCTCTAAATTTATGACGTGTATGTTGTAACAAAGTTCCACACGACACAGCAATACTCAAACCTTGATCTACAAGCGCATTGAAAGGAGTAAGTAAGTGTTGATATCAGAAAACCATTTGGAGTTTCTAATGATGAAACCGAGGATTTTGAAGCCATTTGAAACAATTGTATTCACGTGATGAGTGAATGTGAATTTTTCGTCAAAGATGACCCCAGATCTTTGAATTCTGCCAATTTTGCAAGATGTTTCCATTTATTGTATAAGGATATTCGGTGGGTGATTTTTTGCGACTAAAGGAGACAAAATTGCATTTTTGTATGTTGAGAGAAAGTGAGTTCGCTTCACACCATAAATCTAATTTTTGGATATCTTTTTGTAGGTAACTGCAGTCGTTCACATTAGAAATCTGACGAAACAATTTACAATCATCTGCATATAGTAGAATTTCAGAGTCTAACTCAAGGCAAATGTCATTTATAAAAATAATGAATAGCAAGGGACCTAATACAGATCCCTGAGGAACACCAGAGGTGGCTATTATTTCGATAGATTTAAAACCGCGGTATTGAACTCTCGAACGTCTTTCGCTTAGATAAGACTCCAAAAAGTGTAAGGTTGTCAGTCAAACCAACAGAACTCAGTTTTGAGAGTACACCATGGCAAGCCTGTCGAACGCCTTTGAAAAATCTGTATAAATGACATCAACCTGGGAAGACATATCCAAAGCTCCTGCTATGTATTGAGTAATGCATGTAAGATTACTTGTGGTCGAACGACCCTTAACAAATCCATGCTGATTATCGACAATCTGACATCTCACTGTGCATATATAATATCATATAAGATCATTTCGAAGAGTTTGCTGAAGTTGCATAGTATAACCATTGGTCTGTTATTTTCAATCATATGTTTCTCCCCCTTCTTGAGAACAGGACTTATTTTACCATATTTCCAGACATCCGGAAAACAAAGTGTTGTCAGTGCTAGATTGAGAATGATGGATAAAGGTTTAGAGGAAGTGACAGCAGTCTTTCAGGAGAAATGTTGGAAGACATCTACATTTTTTTTTTAAAGACTTCAGCACATCATCTTCAGTTATTTTAGGGATGGACAAAGTTGGTATGTTGAAATTATTAGTGCTTTCAGATTGTCGATAATTGGATGATCTGATGAAAGCAGATTCAAAGTAGGTGGCAAAAGCATCGACTATACATTGGGGATCAGACAGACTACTATTTTCATAGTTTAGAGAATCAGGAATAGCTGAGCTGCTCCTAATTGTATTCAGATAAGCCCAAAATTTGGATGGATCATCTCCTAGATCTTTCTCCGCCGTTCGAATATAATTGGAGTGTGCTATGGCGATATTTTTCTTTATATCTCTGCGAAGATTTTTATGCAATTCGAAAAATTCAGTGTTACCCGTTGATTTATAATTGCGTAAATACTTGTCCTTTGCTTTCAAATTTCTTATGATATCGCCGGTAAACCAAGGTGGGTAGGAAGATTTTTTACCAACTGTTTTGGGAACGCATTCTGTTAAAATATTATTTAATAGGTTGTAGAACCTATCGCAAGCTATATCTACGTTATCATTATCTTCCAAAAAAGTCCAATCCGCATTGAAGAGCATGTCATACAATTGAGGAAAATTTGCTTTCCTAAAGTTGAAGGTTTTCATTGTATTCGTTTTGAATGTTTTGAATGTTATTATACCAATTCTCGGCCATATAAAAGCAAGTTATTATATTTATTTTATATATGACATTTTAGTGGCCGAAAACTGGCTACAGAATCAACTTCCATAAGAACTTCAAAAAGGACAGAACGATAAATGTCCATAGCATTGGACCGTGTCATTAAAGGACCACGAATACTCAGCTCAATGATCCAGTTCTCGGCCACCATGGCCGACAAATGGAAAATAGTTGTTTTGAGATTCCAATCTACCGGCCACCCCTCAATTTAAAGAAAAAATTATTCATTTACAGTTTTCTCGCATTGAAATGGTAGTTCAACAAATAAAGATACCCCCTACATGAGTTTTTTCTTGTAGATCTAGAAAAAAATCACTTGAACTTACCGTTGAAGAAGTTATGTCCCACTACTTTTTTCAATTGACCAACGCACAAACAACGTTCACTTCGACCAGCATCTCTTGAACTGGCAGGGAAAGAATGATGAGTCTCTGAACAGCTAAATCTATGAAGGAATATGGCGGGAAAAGTATGAGAGAATTTTTGGCGGAATTTTCAAATATGTAGAGTTAGTATCTTTCTTATTATTTCATGAAAATGGCAAAAACGGCCGACAACTGGAAGTGGCCGGCAAACTGGCGCAATCACCCTATAGGGTATGCTTCGAAGTTGGCCCTATTTGAATTACCTCCCTAAGGGTAGAAAATAGGGGATGATTTATTGATTTAACACCTGTGAACCGATTTTGTTGAAACTTCTCACACATACTATGTAGTTCTGATGAACTACAACATATGGAGGCCCAGAGTTAATTTGATGATGGAGACGGAAGACAGTCGAGGGATCTCTTCAACGGTTCACAGCAGCTACCTCGTGTTTGGGGTAATATGTACATATATAATTACATGTCCTTACTAACTGACTCACTGATTTACAATCAACGCCCAGACCAAACCGCTGGTCTTCAGAGCTAAAATTTTGACAGCATATATTTTTGATATTCCATCCCTAAAGGGAAGATAAATGTGTTTCAGGGTTTCTGAAAAATCAACTCTAAAGGGGTAAAATGGGGGTTGAAAGTCTGTATAGTTAGTTTTCAAGTTGGGGTCATAAAAATTGGTATTTGAAGTATTTGATACAAATAGAAGAAATATGTATTTCAGTGTTTTTATAAATTTAACCACCAAAGGGGTGAATGTTTGTAATGGGTGTTTCGTTAGTTTTCAAAATAGGGTAATAAAAATTCGTATTTTAGGTCCTTGTAAGGGATAAAGAAATACATGTTTCAGTGTTTTCATAAATGCAGCCCCTAGGGGGTGAATTGATAATGGATGAACTATACCTACATACAAATATTATTGGAAAAGTTAAGTTTACAAATAATTAGGTTATGATTTGCTTAGTGCTCGGTTGAGTTTGACCAATAGGATATTTTTGCTACTGGATCATAAAAATCAAATCAATCACGTCACAATTACGTGATCTCCATGATTTTTTGAGCAGGCTGAGCATTTCAAACGAACAGGACTTTCTGTAGGTAATTTTTGACGAATTCTACATCATGTTAAAATTACTCAATGGACCCTTAGGTGTCTGCAGAATGAACCCAGTATAAACACTTTAAAGAAAATCGCTGGATTCATTTTCTAAAAAAACTATTTCTACTTTGTTTTCAAGTGTATTATGATATTTTGAAAGAAGTATGAAGATATACATGAAATAACCCCAGATAGGCGATCAACCTTGCTTCACAAACAATATATTTCTTCTAGAGGTGTTCGAATGCAAAAACAAACAAGTACCATGATATAATTTGCTTACTCTTTTTTTTTCTCTCTCTATCTCTCTCTGCATCTCTCTCAAAATTATATTATGTACAAAAAGAATAATTCGATGTAATTTTTTGGCTTCCTACTTAATCATTCCGTGTGAAATTTGAAAAACATTCTTAGATGCTAAAATTACCCAAAAATTACAAAATGATTTTTTAATGATATTTTGCCTTTCATTGAAGTTATTGAACAATGACTTCTTACATTGAAAACATTTCCCAATTCATGAAAACATAATTTGTTTTTTACGCGAATGATTTGACTATTTGTGATTTCCATATTCAACAGTTTGTTCCAATTTTCAAGTTATTTTTCACAGAAAATTGATATTATGTTCTTCAAATCCAAAATATTCTTGAAAATAAATATTACTGAAAAAAGAATACGTAATCGCTATTGTTGTCATATTAACAGAACTGTGGGTGTATTGCTGGAAATTCTATTTTTTTAAATTTTAGCATTGGTTACTTCCGAGAGATGCACTTCCCAATATTCATGACAAAAGAGTTTTCTGTATCTGAATAATTTTACTAGTGTGATTTCAACATTCGAAATAGCTTGAACTAATTTTTAAATTTCACATGAAATTGAGTTAAAAGCCAAAAATGGGAGATCTGCAATTAAATGTTTGTGATTTCAATGTGTCTCCTTTATATATTATTACATAATACTTGGTCTATTTATAAGAATTCCACTGAAGAAATAATTATAGAAAAAAAAATCATTTGGTTTAATATTCAATTAGTCTTTCAACGCAATGAAAGATACGCCACCTGAAACGATATTTGTTATAAATGTCCCCTCGTACGGGCGACCTCAACATATTCAACAATAAACCATTCCATTAATATTGATCACGAATGTTTAGCGTGGAAGAAAGGGAAAACGAAGTAGTCATGAAATGGGTAAACATTAGTTTCCTATAAAATGTCTGGTAGGGGTGGTTCTTAACGTTTTATTATACGCTACTTTACGAAAAATTTATTATTCTCCAGTAATGGGCTTGAAGAAATCATTGGCGTACCAGGATCACACTGAACGCATACCTCAAAACTTTTCTGGTAACTATACGGTTGGCTGTCTTTGATTTAGAATAATTCCACTTTTTTGAAAAGATGCACATAGGTATTCTATTGAAAATAAGTTTTTTTCCGAGATTTATGAATCTTCTCAATCGACGCGACGATACTTCATGAAACCCTCTTACTGAACTAAACAAAAACACACCTATTTCTCTGAATTGGGTTCACAAAACAACGACACTCGTTTTGCTGAACAATAGCTTTATCGGTCGAATAATAACAATTGTAATTTAGTTTATCAGAATTGCGTCGTTGATTTATTATGAATATGTAGAGCAAGTAGTCAGAGTATTAACATATAAAGATTAACCAAATGTGCATAGAACGGAAGTGTATACGACTACCTATTTTGTGTTTTATGATATTAAATCTTTCTAAATTGAGGTTTTGGACCTTTTTTGAACGTTGAATTTATTTAATCATCCATTAATTGTTACGATGTTCGAGTTATTCGGTTTTTGAATGTTCGGCCTGTTTGACCTATGTAATCAGTTATTTATTCGTGAGCTGAGCCAAAGCCTGTAATAATGCCTTTGTTGTGTTTGGAAACACTTTTTGTATAATTTGAACTTGAGTTAGTTATTTGTTAGATTGCATTTACTATCCTATTAACATTTTGTTTTAATATAGAATAATTACTTCATTTATGTATTTTACTCAAGTCAAGTTATTTGTGGACTATTATCACAAACATACATAACTAATATAATTTTCATATCGGGAAATACTTTCCATAGGAAAATATAACGAACGAATTACAATTCACTGCGGTTTATAGATCCAATCTGATAGATCAATAATATTCTTTCGAAAAAACTGTATAAACAAACAGACCAGTGTGTTCTGTTTTCACTATACACAAGATATGTTTTCCATCCAAAAAGACAAAATTTCAAAGTAAATACATATTTTGGCTATACCCCCGAAGAAGTGTTTGCTTTCCTATGGCAAAAAGATATACAGAATTGTCGCCTATATAAAAATCTTGCTGACTTGAAAAGTGGAGCACAAATCTTCATGATACTGTTACGAAATCGAATATCGTAGTCACCGCATGTTTACCTAGCATGTCGTCAAAATTCAAAGAAAACTCTGGAATAATCAGGATAAATCTAGCGACTTCAAAAAAGCTCGACGAACGACCGTTACGAATGTTCTCGGCGTTATTGACCTATATAAGAGCCAGCCTAACCAGAGATGTCAATATAGTATGTGATTCAGATACAGTGTCGTGACCAATATTTTAGTTGTAAATTGTGATTGATTTATTGTGTTGTCAGACTACCTTATTGTGTTGTCTTCAGTGGAGTGTAATAAATGAACAAAATTAGTTCCGTATTTTAATAGTCACCGACCCCAGATTCGTAACAATACTACTTACTTCTCGAATGAAACCATTGCTTTGATGGAAAATTTGAACCTAGTCACCTGAAAAAGAATGTTCGAAAGCTCTAGAATGTTTAGAACTCAATAAACAAAAAAATTACAATATTTACCGATCAACCGTATTAATAATGTTTTCAATCAATTTTGGAACTTGTTTTCTTTGCTAGAATAGGCAGTCGGATAAACCATCATTCATTCATATTTAATTATCCACCTTCCCTCAAATTACTCGCTCTACATAGTTATAACAACTAATCAATGCAATTGTAATATAGGTTGACTCCATGAAACTTTTGTTCAGCAAAACACGTGTCATAGTTTTGTCAAGTCAATTAGTGAAAATCAAGCGTTCTTTATCGTTTCCATAAATATGTAGCTAATGAGATGCGCTTGTTGAAGGCTTTTGAAAACATGGTAAAAGGAAATTATGTGGTGAAACAAAACGCAAAGAAAAAACATCTGGCCCGATAAATAGAGATGTTCATAATTACTTTCGAAGGTTCAAATTTATTATTATTTTTTAGGCTTAATGAATCTCATTGAAATTTCTCGCTTGGGGCGTACTTTTATGAAAAAAATGAGAAGCTCAGAGAAATACATCGATGTACACGTCAGTTCGAATTTGAGATGGATGTTTTGAATTTTAGCTGAGAATACTATTTTTGATATCATTTTCAAGACCAACTTGCACTTGGCGACTCAATAATAGAATTCATTATTTTTATGTTGCAATTATACTCGTTATAGCAAATACCATTTTTTATTTAGTAACTAGCTGGTACCCGCGACTTCATCCGCGTAAAATTTGAATTTTTTTCCTATGTTTTTCTTTGTGTTGATTCATCTAGCTTATGCCTGTGGCTATGCCCGCTTCCCGTTCCCGTTTTCCCTTTTCCCGTTATAGCGTTATCTCGTTTGGGTGGCATAATTGATTTGACAGCGAAAGTAATGCTCTGTGTCGACTATTACAAATTCACTAACTTCTGGGACGGAAGGTTAAACACGATTCATTTATTTGTAACAGAGAGACAAAAACCAATTTTCATAACCCTAACTTAAAAACTAACGGAACCCCTATACAATTTTCCAATCCATATTTAACCCCCTTTTCACTCCTTTAGGGGTTGATTTCCAAAACACTGATACAGTATTTCTTTATTTGTAACAAAGACCTGAAATACCAATTTTTTGACCTAAACTTGAAAACTAAGGTACTCTATACAAACTTTCATCCCCCATTTTAATACCTTTCAACCCCCTCTAACGGAACTCCCATAAAAACTTACCCCCCCACATTTCATCCCTTTAGGGGTTGAATTTCCAAAAACACTTTATTTGTAACAAAGACCTCAAATACCAATATTTATGACCCTGACTTCAAAAATAACTATACGAACTTTCAACCCCCATTTTACCCCCTTAGGGGTTAAATATTCAAAAATCCTGAAATGTTTTTTTATTTGATAAGAAAAAATCCAAAATACCAATGTCTCTAACTTCAAAACTACTCCCCCCCCCCCTTTTCACTCACCATTTCACCCTTTTGGGGATGGAATATCAAGAAAACCTGGAGAATAACCTAACAATACCTCAAAGGAACCTCTTGACAGGGCCCTAGAAGTATTTCACCGTTTTATGACGTCATATCAGTCGGGAATGTATTTAGCATTCAAACTCTAGCGGCTAAGGCTAACATCAACAATATGATTCAATGCCGTGAGAAGTCAAAAGGCTTAATTAAGCTCAATAAATTTGCGTTCTCAGTCAAGTGAAAGTATTTGAAACCCGGAGCGCTTGCAATTGTATATGATTGAATTTTAGTTATTTGTGAACTAGACGTTTTAGTACATCTTTTTTGGTTAATGCAAGTCCTCTACTGCCGGGTAGACAGAGAGTCTAGCATCATCACCTGCCAACGTCAAATGATATATTACCAGTACATTTTTTGTGCTGCAGGCGTTAGTTGTACTAGATGTGTACCTCAAGCAAATGGCTAAAATGTTAACGATTTTCAAGAAATAAATCAATTATTTGCATGTTCTTTTTACACTTTATTCGTGAATTCATTCGAATTGTCATCTGTCTCGCCGTATTCCTTACATCTACACCGTAGTCAGTTGTTGCACTAGCATTTGGCATATCCCAAACTTCAGATATTTTTTCCCCATTGCCGGTGCTATGAATATTAACCATTAGCTATACAGTATCGGAAACAATTTATCTGGGGTATAGACAGAAATCTACACGAGCAACAAGGAACGCAATGATATGATAATACCACATAAACAAGAGAGACGCACTGCTGTGCGCCCCTCCTGTTACCCCACCCGACACATTAACTGACCACGTGGCAATGCGACACAGCGCACAGCGACTTGACTCATTCTTGCTGAGCCGTGGTTGCGAAAACAAAAGACCGTGAAAATTATTACCTTTTGAAACATGCCGCCTATTTACACAAGTACAGATCGTTAAATGGTACTTTGGGGGTAATTCTGTACAAGATACTGGAAATCTATTCATAGTGGCTTTTGCAGATAGACCTGTACCTACGGAAGCGACTGTCCTTTCAATTATTAATAAATTTCAGAAATTTGGGTGTGTGGCAGCACATTGCAAAAAATGTTATCCCACAAATCCACCACCGCATCCTAGACAAATACCCGAGGAACAAGAAATAAGAGAAACACAAGTGTGTGCATTGGCAGAAACGACACCGAGTAGACAGATCGCCGACGAAGTGAATTTGAATGAAAGAACTGTAAGGAATATTTTGAAGAGAAACGGTTATCATTGTTTCAAAGTCAAGACCACACAAGAACTTTTGCATGGATACCATTTCAGACGTATGGAGTTTTGTGAAACGATGGTCGAAAAATGCAATAGGGCATTTCGTGTAAATGATGACTTTCTAAAAAAGGTGTTATTTACCGATGAATCGTCCTTCTCAATTCATCGAAAACACAACCCATCCGTAGTACGCTATTGGTCTCGTAAAAATAAATATTTGAGTATTGCTGTGAGGACACAGTACCCAAGAAAATTAAATGTGTGGACGGGACTTTTAGGCGATCACGTCATAGGCCCATTTTTATTGAAGGGAATTTAAATGCAGCAAAATATTTGCAACTTTTGCAAAATCAAATTATTCCTGCAGTTCGCGCTCTTCCGATTGACTTTAACGACGTGTGGTTTCAACAAGATGGTTGTCCTGCCCACAATGCAGGCACGGTGGTTACATTTTTGAATCAATTATTTCCCGATCGGTTTATTTGTACGCGAGGTACAATCAACTGGCCATCTCGATCACCAGATGTAGCACCTCTCGATTTTTATTTCTGGGGCATGCTAAAATCGGAGGTATATCGGCATGAGTTCGAACGTGCCACCAATTTAGATGAACTGAGGGCAAAAATTATTCAGTTGTGTGCTCAGGTAACACCAGTTACCCTTGCGGCTACCAGAACAGAATTGTACAATAGATTCGGCTATTGTTTGGCCCAAAATGGTGGTTTGTTCGAACATTTAATAAAATAATTCCGTACACAAAATATTTAATTTGGTATGTCTTTCCTTGTGAATATTTTTTTTCTCTCCATTCAAGAAATAATTGTTTTTCTGTTAGAAATAAGTTTTTTGTTTTTATTCTTACAGAAATATTGTTTGCTTTTGTTTATGTTTTCGCGGCCACCACGGCACCAAAGATATTTTGATCTACCTGTCGTCCGACAGATTAAATTGAATCAATGATTCAGTTTAATTTGTTCAAATTATCTGATGTGAAATTATCGTCAATAATCTTCTTCATTGCAGCGCGCACATTCTCCCGACTGCTGCTGGTATGAGACTGACGTCCTGAGTTGACCGCCCTGGCTCTCCTATCTCTGTGTCGTGACGTCGATATCCCTTCCTCGAGCGAGTCGAGGAGGAATTGTAATGCTCTCTCAACATATAGTAAGCTATTCTTTACGCTCTCATGAAACCACCATACCTAAGATAAATACTTTCCGATACTGTATACAGCAGATTCAGCTTTGACCGAAATAATATTAAATCAAGCCCAACCAACGTTGTGCAAGGAAGAGTGGGGACATAGGAACTTTCGTACGGTACCTCACAACTATCAGTTGACTGATAGACCAATGGACTTTCCCTATTGGGTTCCTGTGGGGTTATTTGAATTTGAAGATAAAGGTTTGGTTATCACATTGATGACAATTTATTAAATCACTTTTGGATATCTATGGCGAAAGGGGAGTGCGAGTTTCGCAGAATAAATGTCTCGTAGCAATGCAAAGTATGCATCTTTAGAGAAACATATTTATGTAAATCCTGCACGAAGCTGCAGATTGATACAAAATGGCTTATGGAACCTCATCACTCATACAAACTACAATACAAGTTACACACAAGTAGCAATTTGATCCTCCCTCCCATTTAGAAATAAAGGGGTTGGAGTATGTATGGTCATTTACGCCATAATCATTAACAGTCACTCTTACTTGAATCAGAATCGGTGGCATATCCAGGGAGCTGTTAGGGTTGAGGCTGGAACCCCGAAACATCTCAAGATATGTGGACATTCGTATTGCATAAGGGTGGCCGCGACTCGACTAACGAGGCTCTGGCAGACCTAAATCCAAGCTGTGAGCGCCGTGGCGATGGATGTATGGTATGGGGGTGCCGCAACGCAGCCGAGAAACAGGGCGAAATCTCGAAGTAATCAGACCTGTGCAGGGGGCACCTTAGGGCTGGACCAACCCTTCCCCTCCTCACTCACTCGTGGGACCAAATGACCACTGAGCCAAAATACCGAAAGGGAAGGAGGACAACTCTTGGCTTCGGTGAATGATGTCTCTTTCAGGGCACTGGAGAGGATACAATTCCGACTGTACTATAGGATCGGAAGAGAACTCTTCAGGGTAATGAACAAACGATAAGGGCCATCCAGCACTGTAAGGTAGCCACGGCAGTACTTGGAGCTGCTATTGGGACCTCAAGTGGCCCTTAACCAGGAATCATGGACACGGCACGGTGAAACAAAGGTCGGGGAGGGACAAGCGGAGAGATATTGTGTAGCAGATCAACTGAGATCTCCAGGACCAGTATTCTAGGAGATACAATGGGCCAAGAGGCTCAAGGGTCATCGGAGGCCAAGGCCAGACGAGCCTACGGGGTGGAGGTTTTAGTGGGTAAATCTGACTTACGGACTCCCACACTACCGCAAGGTGTCCATAAAGGATTTCCTTCTCCTCAACCAATACAACTCCAGATTTTCACAAATCAGTATTGGATGCATATGATCAGAATCTTGCTTGATTGCTCTACAACACATGCTTGATGGCTCTACAACACGGAACATATTTTTCAAAAATGAATGACAAGTTTGTGAGCGGGTGAAAAAAGGATATATTTATTATACTAATGACCATGGAAAGACACACACTGTCTCACTCGCCTTACCATTATTATTCCCATCTATTTTTTTACGGTGGTCATCTTCTATTCGATTCGCTGTGTGCATTAGGTTGGAGGGGATAGATGAAACCATGGTGGCAGGAGTAGGTAATAATCCTGGTAATCACAAGCACAAGCAGAAAACTTTCAGTTCCTGTGGTCTCCCCGTTTATTCACAAATCACTTAAAAATACTGTACCATACATCAGATGAATAAACATTAGTATTATCGTAGTGGCAACGGTCACGGTTGGGTGGTATCGATTGCAAAAATAGTACGTGTAAATTTTATACATTTCCGAAGGCATCACATAAGCTGCAGCAAAGAGATAAGTGTTCTTAGACCAACAGCCCGTGTCACTTTAAAAACGTATAAGTTGTCCGCCATAAATTTTTCTGAAGCGAAGTGATGGTAGGAGGGATGCTGAACTGTTATAAAAAAGAAAGCAAAACATATTGAAAGTTCACGACTGAGGGCAGTAAAAAACAAAAGTTTACAATAAAATAAAGCGACACTTGCCAATTGCAGTCGTCTAAAACTTGGCGTTCACCTGCTGCAAAGTTCAAAATATGACAATTGGAGGAATCTTACCATTTGCCTTTGAACAATATAAATTTTGTCCGCCAGTCATTTTCAATGGGGCGGAAGTGCGATAAAAAAAATCCTAAATTTTTCCAAAATTGGAGGCCCAGCGCCCTTCGACCTGGCGGAAGAAATATGTGTCGTTTAAGGCAATACTAGATCCCTCTAATTGTCAGTAATAAACTATCAGATTTTTTCGGGCCCGTTCTATCGACATATTTTGAACGTTGCAGCAGGTGAACGCCAAGTTTTAGACGACTGCAATCGGCAAGTGTCGCTTTATTTTATTGTAAACTTTTGTTTTTTACTACCCTCAGTCGTGAACTTTCAATATTTTCACCTTCTTTTTCATAACAGTTCAGCATCCTCCTACCATCACTTCGCCCCAGAAAAAATGTATAGCGGGCATGTCTGTAGCATTGTCGACATCGATAACACAAGTTCCCGAATTCAATGTGCATAAACTTATGATACCTACGTGACACGGGCTCTTGGTCTATCTGTTATTCCACATATTCTTTAATTCCGGGACGTGAGGTTTTTTTTTTTATTGAGCATATACGCATCAGCCAATAGGCTTTTAGCGGCAAAATATTTACAGTCATTACAATTTGTTATATTTTGTACAGGATGTTCGATTCTCGGAGGAATGTAATAATATTGTCTGTTGTGCATTCGTTGAAGATTTTGCTTAAATCACTGGGAAATCCGTTATTCAGTCTTTGAACTGCGAAACAAGGACACTCCACTAAGATGTGCTTTATTGTTAGTGGCACTTCACATAAAAAACATTCAGGTTGAGGTTCATTTGTAAGTAGGTGTTCATGTGTAAGGCGTGTGTGACCTAGGCGAAGTCGAGTGATGACTACTTCATGGAAGCGGTTGGATGACGTGTCGGACCATGCTTGAAAAGCTGGTTTGATCTCCTTTAGTTTTGAGACTTTTGTTTGCCAATAGTGGTTCCATGTGTCAGCTATTCTAGAATGAAAATAGGGTTTCAAGTCTGCTGCTAGTGTTCTCGTGTGGGGAATGAGTGCTGGATTCTCTAAGGCATCCTTCGCGTGTTTGTCAGCTAGGTCATTTCCTCTTATGCCAGTATGAGAGGGAACCCATAGAAAAGTTACTGATTGATTGGAGCTAAGTAGTTTCAATTCTTCTTTGATCAGTTTCCCTAGGGGATGATGGGTATATGTTTTGATATCAAGTGTAGAGAGTTCAGAGAGTCAGTTATGATCAGAAAGTTACTTCCAGATGCTGTTTTTATGAAACGGAGAGCTTTGTAGATTGCATGAAGTTCTCCAGTGAGGATGGTAGCGGTTTCGGGTAGTCTGCATTCTTTAGTGACTTCATCTGTTACGAATGCGCAGGCCACACCACTGTTTGTCTTGGATGCGTCGGTGAAGATTTGTATATGTGAGGGATATTGGGATATTATGGCTTGATATGATGCATGGATCAATTGCGTATTTGTTTCTTTTGTTCAGAGAGTAATTGGGTATTTATGGATGGTGGGGTAATGAGCCATGGTGGAGTTTTGTGAGTACTGGAAGCTTGGATTGGGGAATTTCCTGTAGTTGGATGAGAGCGAGATCGTTTTATCCTTTCGTAGAAAGGAAGATGTGTTTTGCGTGTTGACTGATTGGAAAGTATCTGATTTGGTGAATGTTCTGATCTTGACGTTTTGCTGCATAGGATAGACTCAGCTCTTGCCTTCTCAGGTGCAAAGGTAGCACACCGATTTCGCAGAGTAGACTATCGATGGGGGTAGTTCTGTAAGCGCCGGAGATAGTGCGGAGTGCATTGTTATGAATTGTGTCCAAGACTTTGAGAGTAGTAGTGGAAGCTGATGAATAGGATATGCAGCCGTAATCTAACTTAGAGCGGATCAATGTTTTGTATAATGTAAGTAACGTCTTTCCATCTGTGCCCCATTGTTTGTTTGCAAGACATCTAAGGAGGTTCAATCTCTTTGGCATGTTACAGATAAGTATCGAATATGGGGTTTCCAGGTGAGGGCTTGGTCGAATATTAGACCTAAGTATTTTATTTCATTAGTATAGGACAATATTCGGTCGTTGAGTTTCAAAATTGGTAAGTCCTGAGTTGCTCTGGTCGTTTGGTGAAAACAATACATTTAGTTTTTTCTGGGAGAATTTGAGTCCGCTTCTTGAGGACCAGGAATCGAGATTATTCAGTTCATGTTGTAGCAGGCAGGCCATGCTTTGGATGCTTTTGCCTTTTGTGAAAATAATGAGGTCATCAGCGAACAGTCTGGCTTGAACTGGTTTTTGAAGAGTTTTGAGTATGTCATTGATTCCTATGAGGAATAAAGTAGGACTTATCACAGAACCTTGTGGAGTGCCGTTTTGTGGATGTTGAACGGTTGATAAAGTGCTATTTGTTTTCACTTGATAGTTCTATTTGAAAGGAAGTTTTGGATGAAGGCTAAGATGTTGCCTTGATATCCCCAGGATTCCAGGGTTTTAAGTATTTTGTGGTGCCACGCCATGTCAAATGCCTTATATAAGTCGAAGTAGATTGCCATACATTTCTGGTTGTTTGAAAAGGCTCCATTGATGTTGGTTTCAAGGTCTACGAGATTGTCTGTTGTAGATTTTAAGGGGCGAAAGCCCGCTTGTTCTGTGATTAATTGGTTATTCTCCTCTAAGTTCCACATGAGACGTTTGTTAATGATTTTCTCGAGCAGTTTGCATAAAGCACATGTGAGAGCTATCGGTCGGTAAGAATCAGCTTCGTTGGGGTTTGTTTGATTTCAATATTGGAATTATGTTAGCTGATTTCCATAATTCCGGAAATGTATGTTGTGTCCAAATTATGTTGAAAAATTCAAGTAAAAAAGTCGAGGGATTCTTCAGGTAGGTGCTTCAGAAAGGAAGCAGGTATGTCATCGGGTCCAGCGGATGAATCTTTCAACGTGGCTATTGCTTCGAGTAATTCGGCTTCAGAGATTAGTGTGTTGATGGAATCAGTATTTGGAACTATTTGTAGGGATTCTCTTCTTCTTTCTTTATATGTCAAGAATTTGTGGTCGTAATTGTTATTTGCTGATATTTTGCTGAAGTTTGTGGCAAGTTCATTCGCTATGTCCGATGGGTTAGTGATTGTCTTCCCTTGTGCTTCTAGTTCTTGAATGCCATGATGAGCATTTGCGCCAGTAATTTTCTTGATTTTCCTCCAAACCTTGGTGAGTGGAGTGTTTATGTTAATACTTTGCACATATTTATGCCAAGAGTCTCTTAGCTTTGTTGGTTACTTGCTTAGCAATAGCTCTTTTCTTTTAAGTCAATCAGGTTGTATGTGGTGTTGTTACGTTTGAAGGTATTCAAGGATTTTTTACTCTGCTTTATTGCACGATTACAATCAGCGTTCCACCATGGTACTATCTTGTCCTTGTCGATGTATTTCGTTTTTCCCACTGCCTGTGATGCAGATTGTATTATGATGTCATTGAATTGTGAGAGGATGTCATCAATGGAGTTGTTTATTGATATGGTCGATATTTTCGTTTTGATGAGTTCTTGAAAGAGATCCCAGTTTGCTGTGTCCAGTTTCCATTTTGGTTCAGGTGTATGGGGAGTTTTGGTGCTGCTGTTGTTGGTTATCATAATTGGAAAATGGTCGCTTCCATGCAAATCTTCGGCAACTCTCCATGTGTGGTCGATTAAGATAGAAGGACTACAAAGGGAAAGATCGATGGCTGACGAGCTTCCTGAGGCCAGATTAAAATGTGTGTTGGCACCGTTATTCAGAATTGCAAGGTTCGAGCTGTTGATTGTATTAGCAATTTTTCTCCCCAGAGGTGTTGTTTTCTGAGATCCCCAGATGATATTGTGTCCATTGAAATCTCCTAAGATCATTTTAGGCGAGGGAATTTGATCAATTAGGTTTCGGAGGTCATTTTCCTCTATATCACAGTTTGGAGGGATATATATACTACAAAGATGCATTTTTTGTGATGTGCCAATTTCTACGCAACGGCTTCAAGGGTTGTGTTGAGAGGAATTTGTTTTGAAATCAAATGAGATTTTTAAGTAGATGGCGACCCTCCCCGAAGCGTGGTCTCTGTCTGTACGGTTTTATGGTATATGTTGTATGATTTGAGGTTTAGGCAATGAGAGTTCTTGAAATTTGTCTCCTGTATACATATGGCATCTGGTGAATGTAGATTTATGAGAATTTGAAGCATTGGTAGTCGTGTTCGGAATCCGTTGAGATTCCATTGCATAATTGTTCTGTACATTTTATTGACTTGAGAAAAGGATAGTGGTTAGTAAGTGGATGAATCGTAAGTGGATGAATCGCTTTCAGCATCGATGGTACCTGGAGTGATTAGTTTCAAGTTTGGTCTTCAACTTGGTGCATCTAGTTTTAATTTTTTTGTCTGTTAGTTGAGGACGAATCTCTTCTAGCATTGTGATGATTTTTGGGTTCATTGATGTAGTCGTTGGCGAGAACTAGTAGGTTTTGCATCCATAGGAATTTTCTATGAAATTTTCCAGTTGTTGACTGTTGAGAGGATATTGAGGGAATGGTTATCTATGAGTTTCTTTACGCTTTCAGGGAATCTGTAGGTATGGTCTGTTTGGAGCTTTTCGCTTTTGTACTTTTTTCTTGTGGTTGATTGATGGTGTTGCAAAGTTTTGTCGGTGTCCTCAGGGTGGGGTAAGTATTTCTGAGACGCTCCGTTTCTGTGACGAAGTATTTGTTTGGTGATGATCTAGAGGGATATCGTTAATGTGGGGTTCTTCCTCGAGGACAGTTGTTGGTTGGGAGATGGTATGATCGATTGTTTCTGTTGAGATAATATGTGGTGGATTGGGGTGTGAATAATTTCTTGTGTGGTAGTTTTGGTATTGCTCTCAGATGTTAGTTGCTGCACTTGTGGGATGGATTGAGATTGTAGTGCTATAGGATGAGTATATTGAGGTGGATTTTGAGAATTAGGGTAGGGTTCGAGAGATGGGAGGGGTAGGGAGATTATTGGCTTGTGCATTGTGATGCATTATGGCCGATTTGTTTGCATTTGAAGCAAGTGTGATTTTCTCTTGAAATAAAAATTCTATATGGTACTTCCTCGTAATCCAAGTCAATGTGTTCTGGTATTTGTATATTTTCAGGAGGAGAAATGTATATTTGCCTTCTGAAACTGAGGATATGACTATATGCCGGATCAGAGGCACCTATCTTTAGGGATGACATGGGAGACATAAGTTTCAATCCCATACTGAGGAGAGTATCTGTAAGGAGTTCATGTGGAATGGTGGGGCTAACATTTGACAGGAGAAGTCTTTCTGAAGGAGTGATTAATCGACGAGCTGGGATTACTGTACCATTGACTGTGATTTCTCCATGGTCATCCAGGAATTTATCCACTAGATCTTTGTTGGTTAGATATATACAAATCCTATTGTTTGAGATGCGTGAGCAGAAGGTTATGTTTTGGGGTTCAATTGGTCCGAGTTTCAGGAGGTAGTCTTGGATTTTGAGTCCGTCTAAGAAGTAAAAACAATGGCTTGATCTTTGCTTGGAAGTTTGTTTGTTGTTTGGCTAAGAGCAGACGAGTATGTTTTTGAATTAGAGGTACTGTTTGTTTGGTGGTTTGCATCATTCATAGTTTCCAATGTAGTAGAGGTTATTCTGATGGGCATATACATAAATTCCTTTCCGAAAGCGCTCATTCCATGCGTGTTCTGAGTCCGCCCCTGGCGAAACTCAGATACACGAGATACGTAGCTGATAAGCGACTATAGGTAGTGATTGTTTGGAATATTTTGATTCTTTTGTAGATTTATGCTTTTTCTGGTGATGGTAAAGGTACTCACAAGTAAAGTTCGTATATCCAATTTCACGTTACACCACTCACAGTAATTAGTAAGCGTTTTCAATCGCGAATATCTTGGATAATTTCGGGACCGGCTTAGAGGTTATTAAGTCGACTAAGTGCAGGACCGAACTCGACGTGAGGTTTTCATTCGATAAATATTTGAGGTGTTTTCCGATTTCCATTTGATCGCCTAGAAGTGGACAGTAAAAGTATTAACCAAGTTCCGTGGGACGGTGTTGAGCCGGCGATAAAAAGCAAATAGCGACCGAAACTGCGAGTTCGGGAATGCATGGGCGGAGTTGTAAACTGATCACAGGGGACAGAAGATACTTTTGATGTTTTTCCGAGTTGTCTATCATACACGGCATTCTATCAGGACAAAGATAAGTCTTCGCAGAGGATTTGCATTTTAATTTTGACGAACTGCTTCCGGTTACAAAAGCAATGTGCCTTACATGTGATCTAATGTTGAATGTAATGCACTTTAAGTATAAGCAAAACGCAATATTTTTTTGACAATTATACGTGTTAGAAAGTGTTGAACGTTAGTATTATTTAGGGACCGTTCAACGTTCTCACATCCTTGCAAGAGTAAAAGTGGGATCCCATATTCAACTAAAATTGTAAACCTCATCCCTTTTTTTATTATTATATTATTTGAGAATTTCCTTAAATAGTTTTGTGTTGAATCTGATCTTATTTAGTGGTTTCCCGTCAGGTTAAAGCGCCTTCACTTTCTTATGTTATCAAGACCTTATGAACCTGCGACCTTAATAATAATAATAAATGATTTATTCACACTCACATTTACAGTAATTTACAGAATATAAAGTAAAAAAGGTGTATGAATATATAGACAATACCTACGAGATGCATATATATCGAGATATACATGCATCTGTATGCAGGTTTCATTGGTTGACATGAGCGTTAGTAAGTATATATAATACATTATAAAATACAGGTAGATCTAAGTAGTATGAAATACGATTCAATAATATAAAATTACATATAAATATAGTTAAGTTAAAAGCCTATAGTAGCATATAAATATAACAATAAAATAAAAGGAAGATTGGTATGTAAAGTGTGAGATTGGTATATTAGAAAATTAAAGAACAAGAATAGAAGAAAAATCTTCAAATTTCAAATTCCAAGAACTGAGCAAATATAAAGCGGTTGTGAATCATAAATAATTTTTTTAGGGACTTTTTAAAACGATGAATTGTTGGTTCGTTTTTTATTTTTTCTGGAATGCTGTTAAAGGCTTTTGGTCCCAGATACTGATAGCTGCATTGTCCAATTGACTTATTCATAAGCGGGAGAATGAATTTGTTCCTTTTTCGTGTCTCATATTTGTGGGAGTGAGTGATCAGCTCTATTGAGTGTGAGTACTGTGTTGTCGCTAGTTTGAGGAAATATAGTTCTCTTAGATCGAAAACATTTGCCAGTTTGTATAGTGCTTCGGTCGGGTAGCGGTTATTTTTGTTGAACATTATTTTTAATTTCCAAAGGTTTCAATATAATAAACTAACGAGCAAGCACATTACTTGCCATACCTAAAAGTACACAGATGTAGCAGCATTACTTTATTATATTCAAAATATCTATAACTTGACATGCATAACCTCCAAATACGGTGAACTATCGTATCAATACACATATTTTGTATCATTTACTTACTTTTTTCTTTTACAGAAAATATCTTCGATTTATCTGGAAATAGTAGTGAGCACAAAATTGTTACATCGTGGTAGATTATTCAGAAATTGTTAAAAAAATTGAATTGTTACACAGTGAGTATTAGAAATAAACCAGGAAAACTTCAGCTATCGAGTCACTAGAGGGCATTACCAGTCATGCACACAGCGATTATAATAAAAATGAAAGTCAAATTATGTTGCTAAGCGCAAAACTTGAGAAAGGCTGGACCAATTTGGCTAATATATTTTTTTAATGTTCGTAAGAGACGGAGGAGGGCTTTTATTTTGAAGAAAAGAAACATTGGATAAGTTACCGGAAAATTCTTTTTTTTTATGGGATTTTTGTATGAACTCAAGAGCATAACTCACGATTCGAACGATTGATATCTTGATTGATTCTTTATGGTACTAAAAAAGTTTTCAAGAAAAAAAAATCGGGAAAAGGAAAGTCGAAAAATTTGGAAAAACTGCAAAAATCATAATTTTTTTATGCACACTCGATCATAACTGACGATAGGAACGACATATTCTTTTTTTGATAGTAAGTGTTCTTCCATGGAGAAGGTTTTCATGATATTCCTTTACCTTAACTCGCCACTAGACGGCGCTGCAGCGCATCAACTTCTATATCGTTCAACCGATTGCCTTAAAAATTGGTATACATAGATATTTGAAGTATTTTCGCACTATCAATAACATGTGATAACGGAAAAACAGGATAACGAGGGAATCATACTCCTTTTTCATCATTATTTTCAAGCATGTTACTTCGTGCTGGAGTAGAATTATTGATGTCCTCAGAATTTTCCAGTACATTTTGAATGTCTCATCAGCATTCCTCATGCGCAAAGGATAAAAAGTTACTGACACTTCCACTACCGAAGCCAACATCAAAAGCGTTTTATTGCGGTCGGTAATCCCGTGGTATTGAAGATTTCCCGAAAGACCCGACTCCTGGACTGGACTACGGTAGAGTTCTCAATTAAACCGAATTCCATTTCAAAACCTGTTGTAATTGTCCCTCTGCATGAAGGGAGGCCACAAAGTATCAGAATTAACAATACAATAACATAAAACGACAAGATTATAACTATTTAATAATCCAACTAAGCAAGAATCGGAAAATTCAAGAAAGATAAATGGTAAGATTTGAAAACAGCAGAAAAAAACTGTATCAGAATGATTTCCTCTGATAAGGAATAATCATCAAAAACGAAAAAACAACTAATATCATAAATGGAATGCGCAAGAACCGTAGTTGTTAAAACATATTTTATTAATGAAAAAAACCTGAAAACACAAAAATAAAATGATTTGAGAAATAAGAAATGAATTTAGAAAATATAAAATAATTTTCAAAAGGAATCTAATAATCTAAGCAAGAATCGGAAAAAATCAAGAAATATAAGACTTGAAACAGCATTTTTGTATCAGAATGATTTCCTGTAATAATGAATAATCACCAGAAACGAAAAAACAGGTAATATGAAAATATAATAAATGGAATTCGTAAGTACCGCAATTGTTATTTCATTAAAGATAAAAAACCATAAACACAAAAATTATAATTTTATTATAAGTAAGGGATTGATTTGGTCAGAATATAAAATAATTCTAAAAGGAAGGAATATAATTCCATCAGAATTTAAAAATATCAGAAACTAACATTATCAGAATCGAACAACAGCAGAATCGAACAACAGCAGAATTGAACAACCGCAGAATCGTGCCTTGGATGGTGTTGTTACCTCCACAACTTACGAAATTAGCATTACCTACTAATAAAATATTTCAATGCCATTGCCAATGCCATGGTGTTCATTATGACATGGTTCGTTATTATGGTTTTTATTTCCTTGATTTTTGATTCTGATATATTATTTTTACATCGATGTTATGATTGCTCAGTTTTAATCATTTTTATTCATTACAATTTTAATTTACGTGCATATTTGCTTATTGGTTTTGCAATATGCCAATACTTGGATGTTTGGTTATGATAATTTGTGAAAATACGTTTTTGTTTTGTATCATTCTGATTTATTTATTTCATAGTTGTTTTTGGTCTTGCAGATTGAGTTGTGATTAATTATAGGTAACCTGCAAGAAATGACACGCGTGTGACAAGTGCGATTTGTTCAATTTGACGGGATTATAGAAGATGTGTTTTTTTCTTTTGAGTTAGGGTCCTTTCAGAATATCTAACAGATTTTACAATTTACAATTTTACTATTCACCAAAAATGACTTCATATCGTGGATTTTTCAATTCACAGAAAAATATTTCTATTCAATATTCAATTGAAATATTTCACAAGATTGAACGATGGACTAAAAGTTTATCTTCAGTCGCAGATGATTCCACATTTGATTTTATGAACATGTTCATATTTTCGAACAAATCACTTCACAATATTTCCAAAATGTTTTTAAATAAATACCAACTGTAAATACAATTGTGAAAAAAAATTGAAGTTCTGCAAAGGAGTATCGTTGAATATTACATTAGGTACTGAATTCACAACCGAACTATAGATTACGTTCAAATAACTTGCTTGAAAAAGTATCAGTTCGGTAATTAAAAATGACCTTAAATGTTACATGGATTTGCAATCGGAATTTTTCGAATAATTAGTATTTTTTTAAAGTCTATGACGCAGATCGGAAAGTTAAGTATGTTTTCGATAATCAAGAAATAAATATGTTTTGCGTGTGGTTGCAAATACAAACACAGGCAATAACCAGTAGATGCTGGGCTTCCCTAATTTGCAAGGTTTTCAAGGATTAATATTTACCGTTTGTTTCAAAATGCACCAAATTTCGGATTCAAGGTTGCAAATTATCATTTTCATTAGGTTTTATTTAAAATGAAGTCGTTACATTCATTTCAATTGTCAATTTAAAGGATTCCTTGGAGATAACAATCGCCCAACTTGATTTTTTGGTATTGATTATCGTATTAAATGAAAATCGAAATAAACTGAATGCCGCGAATCCCGTTTCTTTTGTGGCATAATATACGCTTATATATGGATTCCACAGACCCGTTTCGGTGAAAAAGGAAAACATATAAAAGTACCAGAATAAAATATGGGTATAAATAACGACAGCTCTGTAGTTGTGACTAAAAGTGAACTGACAGAAAGTGTGAGGTTGATTATTATTCATGAGACATATCCACTTCCGATTTAATTCTTTTCAATAATAATTTGTGTGAAGGGAATAAATAATCGAAATGTATTGTTCATACATTGCCATAATAAGACACTCACGTATTATTTATTTCCTTTTAATTTATGGTATTCGCTTTGTAACGGAGGATCTTATCACTAACCGAAAAATTAGAGGTTTCAAACGAAAACCTAGAGATTCGTACAGGAACATCTCCACTAACGTTGGACGTGGCCAGTATCTAGTTATTGATAAACTTTTAACTAATTGTAAAAATTTGATTGAATTTGTGTTTCACATACTCAAATATTCCTATTGTTTGTTGAAAACAAATGAGTGAATCTGACAAAAACTTTGCGAACCAACAGGGCAACTGAAACGAGTGCAATAGTCTAGTTAACAAGTGCTTTTTAGGTCAAAATGTTTTCGCATTCTCCGTAAATTATGATTGAGGTGTCATTCGATTCGGAATGGCATGTAGATATTTTTTGAGAAAATGCTAAGGCCGCTCGCAAAAATTGCAATAGTTATAAACAATTAAGTGAAAAAAAAGAGGGTTTGGTTTTTGGCCAATATCTCAAAAACAATTCGAGATAATTCAAATTTAAAAAAAGATACAAAAAGAAGAGGAAATTTCCTAAGAAAAAGTTTGAACTGTTGGACCAATATTTATAATTTTTCCAGAGGATTGAAAATACGCCCGAAAACGGGTACTCCGGCTTGCGCAAGCCACGTCCCCTTCGGACCTTTAATGAATATATATTATTTAAACTTATTAAATATGAAAATTAAAAATTGAAAAAAATCAGGCGCCTGCAGGATAGATCAATGAACAATAATCCGTGGTCCAAAAATTTTTATCGCGATTTTTCAATAAGTTATCCATTAGTTAATTAACAATTTTTTGTAGCACGAACATTAACATTGCAAGTGCGATAATTGTTAAACTATTAATCTGAGAATGTTTTCCTTTCGTGGAGCTATTTTTCGAAGGTCTATGAATAGATTCCCGTTAGAAAAATTGTTAATTTTCGTTTTGTCATTAACAATTTACTAAGGTGAAAAATTATAAAGCTTCATTAATCATTGAAAAAAACTTTTTTTTTATAATATTATTATTGATCCGTTTTCTTATGATCAGTAACTACTTAAAAATGATTTTTAATAATTCTTATCTCCTATCTTTTTTTAAATTGTTATAAACAAATGCGTTGTTTTTGAGATAATAAAAAAAAATATAACATAATCTTTGATAATAATTATATTTTTAAAAAAAAACTGTTTCTTAAAAAAAAATTTTATTGCTTAAAAACGCATTTGATAAATAACATTTTTTTTACCACTTATAAAATTAAGGAACCATTTTTTTTTAAATCATTATTCATCTTGGTCTTCGATAAAAAAAAACATTTATTATTTAAATTTTCATTGTTTATTTAATGAACAATTTGTTATAAACAAATAAATTACCTCTTTGTATTTTTTTTCTTTTTCTACTCAAAAAAACAAAAACGACCATGTATTATTCTTAGAAAAAAAAAAAATTATATTTTTTATTAACTTTAAATTTTTTTTTTATTTACCACTTGACCTGGTTTTTTTTTTAATTTTATTATAACTTTTTAACTAATGAAGGTACAAGGAAAAAATTTAAGACTTATTTATTCTTTATTGATTAAACAACAAATTAAGCCAAAACTGTTTTCTACTTTTATGTCTAAATATCTAATAAACTAATATAACTATGACCATACAACTAATGTAACTTTTTATCTAACGTATATTTATCAACAATTTTACCTTATAAATCTTAGTTTTGCTCGGTAATTTTTTTAATTATGAATAAAAATACGTTTGAAAAAAAAATCTCCAAGTTTATTAGCCTCAGCATCTTAGTAACTAAAAATTAATTAGAAATGTTATTTAATTCAAGCGAGTTTATTTATAAAATATTGTAGTTTTTTTTTTCTGAAATATTATTTTTATAAACAAATGGTATAAATTAAATAAATAATAGAGTGAGAGCTTCAAATTTGTTATTTAATTAATAATGAATAAATAAGTCTCGAATTTTTTCCTTGTATCTTCATTAGTTAAAAAGTTATAAAAAATTAAACATAAAAAACCAGGTCAGAGTGGTGAAATGAAAGAGAACAGAAAATTTAAAGTTCAATAAAAAATATAAATATTTTTTTTTCTAAAAATAATGCATGGTTGTTTTTGTTTTTTTGAGTAAAAAAAGAAAAAAAATACAAAGAGATAAAAAAATGTTATTTAACAAATGCGTTTTTAAGCAATAATTTTTTATTTTAAGAAACATTTTTTTTTTGAAAAATCATAATTATCATCAAAGATTGTTATAATTTTTTTTTAAAATTATCTCATAAACAACGCATTTGTTTATAACAATTTTTAAACAATAGGAGATAAAAATTATTAAAAATCATTTTTGAGTAGCTTCTGAGTAGCATTTTCTCAAAAAATATCCACATGCCATTCCGAGATCGAATGACACCTCAATCATAATTTTCGGAGAATGCGAAAAAATGTTGACCTAAAAAGCACTTGTTAACTAGACTACAAGTCAAGTTTGACAATAGGAAGGAAATCGACCGGTGAGGGCGATAGCGTATTTTACAAATGGTAGCAAAGAAGAGTAATTATTTTTATAGAGCTTCTACTGCAATGGTCATTCGCTCATAGTAATTAATTATTCCAGTATTCTTTGATCTTCTCAAATGTATATCTATCATATTTCACCGTACTAAAAATAGAAACTGAAATCTCCCTGACTTTGTGGACCGAAAAGTTTTTAATCATCCGATATGGTCTAGTGGCTAGGATACCTGGCTTTCACCCAGGAGGCTCGGGTTCGATTCCCGGTATCGGAATTTTTTTTGCGAGCCAACCCTAACCCCATTTTCACCATACTATAAATAAAAATGCTGACGTGAGCACTCATGTCGGCTAGGATAATAATAATAATCTTTATTCCACAAATAGGTATGAAGGGGTATTTAACCACAAAAAAAACTGAATAAAGCTGATGGGCAATAAGTGCTGTTGCAATTGTTTTGCGGAAAATTGTATGGTTATGCCATAAAAAATTGTTTTTTTACATAAATGGTATATAGATACGCAGTATTTATCAATGTGTTTGAAAATAACATGAATACATAATAAATAATATATAGAGTGTGCAATCAATATACTTGCTTGTAGAATATAAAAACTCAACTTCATAAATATCGGTACAGATATGACTGAATTTTACATAAGTATTTGATGTAAAAAATGGTGGAAAAATTAATGAAATCTATTAAATTTAGTTTAACAGGTACAAATACAATACGAAAAAATAGAGTGTCATAAAAATAATTAATAAATTTTAACCAAAGTCAGTTTCACTGTCACTATCGTCATCAAAGTTCATAACAATTTTTTCTCTGGCAACTTGAAATATATTTAAATCTGATTTTTCATGCGCTACACAATTTTCCCAGCTTTCATTTGGAATATTCTGCATTTCTGACTGAATCAAAGCTATACTACAGATGAATTTAAAGTTGGAGAAACCTTATTCCTCCTTACCGATGCTTCAATTCAATTGTATTGAATATGCAAGGGTAAGAAGGAATATTACCATTGTATGATATTTTTTAAAATTTTTTATTGAAAACGATTTTATTATTATTTCCAGCCTTATTGGCGTAAAAACTAGAACAAGAGCCACCATTTAATTTATATACTCCAGATTTATCAGATTTATCAGATTTATCTTTATTGTTCTTAATAAATTTACTGAAACTGTTATTTTTACGCAAAAAGGTAGAATTGTTTTTCGGTAGGATGGCCTAAATATGTGCTAACTTTGAAATTATGTTTATCGTTTTTAGTAGGAAACACTTCTATTATAGTTTTTTTAGTTTTCTTGAAATAATATTATCCATAAGGTTTGGACATAACCGTTATTAATAGCAATTTGTTTAATTATATCTAATTTTTTATTGACATTTCTTCTGAAAGCGAATATTAATTAATCTATGTATCATACTGTTATATGCGGCTAATTTATGTTGGTATGGATGCGTTGATGAACTGTGTATTGTACATCAACGCATCCATAACAATACTAGCCGCACATATTCCGCTTTCAGATTGCTATTAATAACGTTATAGTCCAAACCTTATGGATAATATTCTTTCAAGAAAACTTATAAAAAAACTATAATAAAGTGTTTTCTACTGAAATCCAAACTGCTAACTGAATTTAAATCCACAAAAGCAGGAAACTGGGCATGTCCATATTATTTTAAGAAAATTATAAATAACATAATCCAAACCCAATATAAAGATTAAAATCAATCAAATTAGTCATAATTGTAAAATAACGTTAACAAATTACAATTCGCGCATAAAGTGTAATATGCGAGATTATCTACGTATTTTTAAATCCGTACCTGGAGTCCCTAGACCTGTTCCTATTGATTATCACACCCCGAACAATAGGTTCTTATTAGATAATGGGATTCGCATTTATAATAAGTCTCATCTTAGATATGTGGCTGGCATACTGATGTTTGTTAAGTGGTGTGATATTTTGTTATTGTGAGAAAAAAGTATAGTTGTATGATGTCCATAATTTTTGTTTCCATAAGGATAGTTGATCTAAGTCGTACCTTCTATCTTTAGAAAAAATGAGTTGGAGAAACTGTTTTTGAATTATTTCTGAAAGATGTATATAGGTTTTTGCTGCAGCTCCACATCCTAATATTCCGTAGCAAAGATGGCTGCCCACTATTGCGTAGTAAAGTATTTTTAGGATGTGGGTTGGTCATATTTTTTTAAGACATTTGAATCTATATAAAACAGTTTGTAGTTTTTTAATGGTAAATTCGAATCCCGGATATTTTATTTCTTCAAGCGGTGAAATATGTAGGGATGGGTTATTTATATTTATGGTTAAGTTATCGAATATCGGTAATCCAGTTCTGTTACAGCTAAAAAGGGACGTAGTTTATTTTTTACAAGTTTACTGTGAGTAATTTATTACTTCAAATTCAAAATATACTTTATTGTCATAAGTATAACACTTGTCGACAAAGCTAATAAAACATACAATTAACAGATAACAATACAAAATATCCCCATATTAAAAAATTGAGTAAGACATACAAACTTATATAAAATCACTTAGATAGTACATAAAAAAATAAAACACATAAAATATTTCCAATTTACAAATTATAATTTCAGAGTACCTTTTGCTAATTAAAACTTTCACTTAAAAGAATGTTCTTGTTTACAAACACTTAAAAATGTTTTTATTTTACTGAAATCATTTTGTGTTTTTCTTTTAGTGCATCCCAAGTATCAGCAGTAAATATTATTGCCGTGTCATCAGCGAAACCAGGAATGAATTCATCACTTTGAAGGGGGTATAATTGGTTCACATGAATGTTGAAAAGAATGGGTCCTAAGACAGTACCTTGTGGTACTCCGTATTCAACTTCCCTGGCTTTCACCTAGGAAGCTCGGGTTCGATTCCCGGTATCGGAAATTTGTTAGGGACCCAACACTTTTACCATACTAACAATAAAAATGTAGAATGGCTGACCGGTGGACTGAGGACTTTTTATCATCCGATATGGCTAGTCTAGTGGCTAGAATACCTGGCTCTCACCCAGGAGGTTCGGGTACATACTGTTCTACCATACTAAAAAACTTGTGGACTGGAGAGTTTTTTATCATCCAATATGATCTAAAGCTAGGCGCTCACTACGCCACCTCCCGAGACCAAGTGAGGTGTCAAAAAGGAGGTGCAGCGTTCAAACGAAGAATATGCCATACAATCTGTATATTATCCTCTATGTATTGTAAAGCAAGACATAATAACAACCAGTGCTAGGCTAGTATAAATTATGTAGAATAAAATATTTTTGAGTTAATTGGTTTTTATTTAGGAATCTCGGGATCGGAAATGTTTACACTATTTTTACCATACTATAAATAAAAATGGGGAATGGTTGGCGTGAATACCCAAACAATTTCAATCATCCGATATGGTCTAGTGGCTAGGATACAGTATTAAAAAGTGAAACGGAAATCTCCGCTGACTTCGTGGATCGAAAGGTATTTCATCATCCGATATGGTCTATGAAGATACATGGAAATCTGATGAACTTTCAGAGTATCTTATAAACAAAATTTATTATACGGTATTCAGATGATTCCTGAAATCTTTTCAACTATTTTCTTTTCTAACCGTAAACCGTACTACAAATATAAATAGAACATTTTACTCAGTTGCAGACTAATGACCATTATGAATATTTGGGAAACAAGTCTTGTTGGCTAGAAACTTGTTACTGGTACTGCAATCTCAATTTGTTCTTTGAAATTTACTAGAATATTTCGGATATTTCTATATTTCAAAACATTATAAAGCAGGTTCTAGTAATTGTTTTAATATAATTGTGATGTTATTTATCAATAATTTGTTTTGTACTAATAATGAGTTACAGTTATAATGAGGCGAATCAGCTCGTTCGAATGGTAATAATACTATTTGAGGAAGGAGATTAGTTCCCGCCAGTTGATTACTCGCATTGACTTATTGTTACCATAAAAAACACTTCATTCTACGAACACTTGCGAGATTGCCTTATGAGAGAAAAAAATAAAGAGAAGCTTCCTGTATTTTGTTGAACGGAAATAAAAATATAGCCGCAACGATGGACCACACATGTCCCTACAGAAGAAAAAGGTGGAACTAGAGAAATTTCGAACAAATAGATCATGTAAAATTGAACATTCTATGAACATGTGCATCAGATTTTGACAGGTAAACGTAAAAAAGACAGTCAATTTTCATTATCGAATTCGAATTGTAATTCTTTGGACAAACTTGGATTTGAGAAAGGGAAGAGAAGTGATTCCTGAAACGACATCAAAGGTAGAATGTTTTGAATTAACAATTGTCAATATGGTATCCAACTTGGAAATTTTGGTTAGTATATATTTGATTCCAGAATAAAAAGCAGTATATATGAGAGCTGGATAATTGTATGTACTTCAAAAGTAATTACAATTAGAAAGTACTTTTTCAAAAAAGGAACTAGGTAATTACAATTATAAAGGGCATGCCTTATAAATAGGAATTATATTAATTTAATTACAATTACACGAATGGAATTAACAACTTACTTTTCGGATAAAACAATAAACTATGTGAAAATTGAAGAACCTTACGTGTTTAAAACTTTTAAATAATTAAAAGTGTTCAACTAAATGAATCAAATCCCAGTTAAAATATATAAAAAAATGGATTTTAATAGGTATGTATTGGAAATAATATTTTTTTACAAGTAACAAGTAGAGTAATTTACACAAAACGGAATAGGCAACTTAATAATAATAATAAAACATGTGAGCTTTTAAAAGTTTATTGACTCTGCAAAAAAAAGTTACTTCAATACAAAATTTTTTGTACCTGGGTACTTTTATATTATAATCATACCACACAAATCGGGAGCCATTAGACTGGGGCCGCTTGATCAAGAAGATAAAATAGTTAACTGTTTTACACCAAACGTTTTTTTTACATTCGGTGATTAATTCTCGTCAAAACTTGTCTGATACATATCTTGTCGTGAAATCAATAGTTTTCAAACTACGGATATTTTATAAAAGTTAAAAAACGGCTTTCAAAATATAACTTGAAAACTATTGATTTAAGGACAACAAGGTATCAGAATCAGACACTTTTTAAGAAGAGTGGGCCACAGAATGTAAAAAAATGACTCCCGATTTTCGAGGTCTGGTTATACAATGGGGCTTTTTATAGATTCAAATGGCATGGTGGGGTCAAGTAGCACATCGTTGAACAGATATTTCAATTATCTATTCAACCATCCTATTTTTTTTGAATTCTGTTCAAACGTTTTTTCAGAATATGCATTTGAAATGTCAAGTATAAGTGCAGATCTGAATGGTACCCTTACCTCGATAACTCTTGAATGGTTTGGTGTGAAACAATGAGACATGAAATATATTGAATGGTATTACCGGCCCTACTTTTTGAGAGAAGATACATTACAATTACAGAGGGCGCTGGCGGCACTTCAACTTGATAATTTCGAAAGGCATAGGGGTAGAGTTGCACATCGTTGGGAAGGCAATTCAATTTTTCTTTCAACTATGGTTGTTCTACGGAATCGCAATTGCGAGTGCGGATTTTTATAGTCTCCTCTCCCTATTAACTTTTGAACGGTTTGACATAGAGCAACAGGACCAAAACTATTTTGAATGATATCATCGATACTACTCTTTGAAATAAAGGACATCGTGATTGCTCTATAGATGGCGCAGGGGGGCACATCAAGATACAAATTTCAAATAGCATAGGGGTCAAGTGGCACATCGTTGAATAGATGATTCAATTATCTTTTCAACCATCTATTTTTTATTTTATTTTGTCAATTAATTTTTTCTCAATATGCATTTTAAATTTTGTTTACTTGACATTTCAAATGCATATTGTAAAAAAACGTATTGACGAAATACAAAAAAAATAGATGGTTGAAAAGAGATTTGAGTTATCTTTTCAACGATGTGCCACTTGACCCCCCATGCTATTTGAAATTTTTAAGTTGATGTGCCCCTCCGCGCCATCTATCGAGCAATCACAATATCTTTCATTTAAAAAGTAGTGTCGGTGATATCATTCAAAATGGTTTTTTGGTGAGTAAGTGTGGTGAAGGGGTTACTAGTGCAATTTTTTTTTAAGGTCTGGTTATAAGTCACAATATGTTTATATGGTTACTTTTGATTATAACCAGTTTTTTTGAATTAGTGTCAGAGAGCGCATTCGTTCTGGGAGCGTTGAGTATTGTGGAAAATAAATTGTATTTATAAGAAGTATTTGTAATTGGAGAATTTGAATCATATGATTACAAATTACAATTCCTACAATCAAGTGATATATATCATGATATTACAGGGTTCGGGGGATATATATCATGATAAGCCCATTTCCAAAGTACTTTTTTGGGGATCATTTTAGGCTTACTCCAAACAATTACGTGGTGGAAATCGGTTCCTGTATTGGACTCGGACTGGCCAGACAAGAACGTTTTTTTAGAATTGTGTGAACAGTTACACACTACCGTGGCATCTACAGCAGGGATTGAAAGGACCTTTTCTTCTTTCGGTTTGGTTCAATCGGATTTACGGAATCGCTTAGGAAACCGAAAAACCAGTAGACTGTTTTTTATGTTTAAGTGTATGAATCAAAATATAGGCAAAAATAAAACCAACCTTGACTGGGCATGGAACCAGCCATATCTGAAGATTCTGAAGTTATTGTCACTAATAGGAATAACATTACTGCATGATATTAATAATTCAAATTCATCAGATGCATCAGATGAGGATATACCAATATCAATGTTAACAAAATAATGTTAAAATCTGTTTTTTTATTTTTTTTTTTTAATTAAAGTTATACATGTTAGAATAAAGGTTTTATTGTTTAAAATATAGGTTTGTGTTAATGTGTTTGTGTTAAAATATAGTTTGCGCAAGAAACAATGCTGTTTTTTTAATTAAATAATAAAATATTAAAAATGATATATATCGGATATATGTCCTATATATATCATGTGATATGATATTTGTATAAATATCATGATATTTTCGAGCCCTGCAAATTACACGAAAAAAAATATTGTAATTATTAATTAATACATTTTACTAGGAATTACCCAATGCCAATTGACTTGCGCGCGCACTACAACAAACCCACAAGTTATATTCAGATTTTCACACTGACTATATATAGCATGGAAACAATTTTAATTGCAATTTATATACGCAAATCAACTTCGACGTATTTTATCCCCAACTACTTTTGGAGTATTACTTAACATTAATCTGCAAAATCGTTTATGCAATTAAATAACAAGTTAGCATGGCACGGGTTTTTTGACTTTCGTTTCTTTTTCAAATAAGAATCCTCACCTTTATTTATTAGAAATTTGATAAAAATAAATAAACAAAATCACAAAAACAATTACTGTAAAATAACACAATTATTAATTAATCAATAAATATGAATTGACAATAAATATTACTCACTGTTGAAATACGTACAGCACATAAACGAATTGATATTACACACTTCCGCTAAAAAAAAAATCACAATTAACTGTGTAGGAGATTTATTTACCCGTGCATGAGTGTGACAATTAATGATGGCACAAAGAGAAGAACAAAACGAGCCCTCTAACGTTCCAATTTTCCGTCCTTTTGTGCGTCAGACGCGTTTCGTTTGAAACGTTACAGTCGAATTCGACCTTGAAATTTAACTCTCATCGCGCCCAAAGTTTCATTTCAATAAAAAACAGACAAATGTACAATCAATACCTCCTAACCTAACATTTATATAATATGTTCATTATATAATTCTACTTTAGTTAGGTATTATTACATAGATGTATTTAGTATATAGATGGCCACCCATGTCGGAGAAGGTCCTCATAAGTTCTATAGGGCTCCTACATGAAGGTCCCCCATGGGGGCCAACCTGTTTTGCATATCAGCAGAAAACTAAAAATTAAATTCCATTATGCCTCAACGTTCAAAAGGACTAACAGATGGAAAATATTTTTTTGAAAATTTCTTACTCCACTGATGCACCTGAGATCAATTTCTAATAGATTTTGACAAATAAAAACTGTTGAAGCTTTATCAAAGCATCCCTTATATTCGTTGGAATCTGTCGCACGCCACTGAAATAATAGCTGCGTGTGTTCGCGATCAATACTTGCGTTTCGCATCGTCCCAACTACGAACCTACCGTCTGGGCATGGGGAGGAAGTAACAGCGCTCCACTAAAATAAAAAACTGTGGTTGGTTACTACAGTGTAGGTTATCACGGTGAAACATATGGTTAGGCTAGGCGTATTGGGAGTTGCTGAATCCGATATGAGCCTGTGGGGAATCGAATTGGAATGAGGAAAATGAGACATTATTAATTGGGCCAGTTGGGCCTTGTACCCCTGGGGATGTAGGGCCTGACCTTCGGTAACTTGCTCAATATATGTTGTGGGTACATTTTATACATTCCACTGGATTCATAGAAAATAAATACGAGTAATAAGAACTTTTCATAATACAATATTTTATTGGAATGCACTTGTAACTTAAAAAAAAGAAGATATTTATGTAGGTATCTGCAAAGGAAATTAATTAAATAGATGTTTTCTCTCCCGAGGGTTTGTACACAGTAAAAAATGGAATGATTTGAAGTTAGTATGAATTATTTGCAATATCAAATATTTGGTTGGAGTAATATTTGATTCACTCCCACATTGCTGAATTGGGTAGAACATAAAAACTTTTTAACAAAAAATTAAACCGACGAAATACGGAACTGAAAAGTAAAAAATTAAATAAACCTTCTTAGTCTCAATAACTAAGCTTCTCTAAACTAATGTAAGTAACCTAATTTTGAGTCGGCGCCAAACAAACAAGCAAATGAATTAGGTAAGGCGTAAAATGATGCATCGAGTTGCCGGTGACATTCTGATAATTTTTGAAGTAATTTAATGATCTTCGTTGATTGTTTGTTTGGCGCCGACTCAAATTAGTTACTTACATTGTTTAGGAGCTTAGTTATTGAGACTAAGAATTTTTTGTGGCTGAAATCTACTAATTACTACCTTTGTGTGAAATCTACTAATTACTACCTACTTGTTTTTTTATCACTTCCAAAATACTTACTTACCCACCTTACTTCAACTATTACCAGTTAAATAATATGATTATCTACTTTTACTATTTGTTGTAATATAAATTATTTTTGTTGTTCTGGTTAGTTTATTTCATTACTTTGTATATCATTCCATCCTCTCATAGAATATAATGATTGTGACGGATGTGAGAGAACAAAAATAATGACATTAGCGATCTGTCATTGTCAACTACATATGTGTGCCAATGTTCACAAGTGAAAAATCAATTATTCCCTATTGTTCTACCCGTAAGGATGGATAATTCCATTCGAAATCCAAATATGATCAACTATGATGTATACCCTATCTAATAAAAAAAGAATCATCCAAATCGAAGAACCCAGTACAAAGTTATGCCTGATAAAATCGGTTAACGGACCAGAATTCAGAGGGTGAGTGATCAATATCCTTCATTTTGCTACCCTTAGGGGTGGATTTCATCTTTTGAATGGAACCAACTTCGAAGTACATCCTATCCAGTGAAAAAAGAATTATCGGAATCGGACGTCTCAGTAAAAAGTTATGCGTGATCATACATAGGTTTCGTCGGTTAAAAATGATTTGTTTCACTCAAAAAATAGTTTATTTCAGATCGGGTCCTGAAAGTACTCAAATCAAAGCAATCATTCGATGAACTTCTGAATTTTTCATGTAACGAAATATTTGGTAATTTACGATGTGAAAGTTTCTACTTTACATACATACCTATATGTTTAATTGTGAGTAAAATAAAATATAATGAAGTTGGGTTGAGTTTGATTTTAGATGAAATTTGATTTCGACAAACTGTACCGGAACTACAAAAAAGTAAATTTTACATATGAGGGGTAGTAGAATAATTCTTCTTGGTCAAAATGTAATTGTTGTGTTTTTTATTACAAGCTTTTATTTAACTTCACATTTGTATGTTGTTCAGTTCAAATCTTGCAGCAAGTGAATTTTGACCCACTTCTAGTTGTCCGATTAAAGTGAAATTTGGCAAGTCTTCATAATTCCGGTGAAAATGCATTATACGATATTTTGTCAAAATTCATGAATTTAAGATGGCGGCTCCAATATGGCGGACGAAATAAAAATTGGCATGTGGGGGTTTATGGGGTCATGATTTTTTTTGTCAAAATCCACGAATTCAAGATGGCGACGAGTTTTCTAATTATAGTCCGATTCCATTCAAAATTGGTGTGTGAGGAGGGCCCGATTTCATTCAAAATTGGTATTTTTGTCTGGTTTTTTGGGGTCAAGGCCAAGGTTTTTTTTAAAATTTTGGTTTTTTGGGGGAGATTATCAATTTATGTCAGAATTCAATAAGATGATGGATTTCATTTCATGAATGACTGAAAAGAACCGAATAAAAATGATAAAAAAATTCAAGACAAGCTCTTGTACTAATGCACTAAACAGGAAAACATATTATTAAATAAAGTATTTTCTTCTTTTTAGTGCATTTGTATGTAAGCTTGTGTTACTTTTTTTTAATTTATCAATAGTGTAGTTTTCGATCAGTGGAATTCAAGTTCGGCGCGTATTTGTGCAGAGTCTCAACTGGTTATTTCATTTCTTTGAATCAAATAATTCATTGGATTCAAATATTTGGATCATTGCGAAATTTCAACATTTTTCAAATTATCCGTCAACACATTCTTTCCAACATCAATGGAAGGAAACTGGTTTAGAATGTTTATTGATAGACAATGGAAGCAGACGAATATGAAGTTTCTCAAGGAGCTTTTCACCAAACTTGATAAAAAATCTGAAAAGAGATCCTGAAACCAAATATACCTGAAACAAATGAAAATACTGAATGGAAGAAATTCGTATACTTAATCAAACATTCAGTACAATTGCAGGTTACAGTTGAATTCAAACAGGAAAAACAAAATGAAGCGTTGAGTTGAATAACGTTAAAGAGAATAGGAACGCCGAATATTAAAAAGTTAATATTTAAATTATTTTTAGATTTTTTAAACTATAATTTTATTTTTAACTTTTTAGTCAATTGCTAAAAAGACTACGGGATAAAAACTATTCGATTGATTCATCCAAATGAGATGGAAGTTATTACTAAATTTTGGCGAATGCGCTGAGACACCAGTGCATTCGCCATATCTTCGAAATGTAAATGATTTTTTTCTGACGATCTTGGTGAGAATACCAGGCCATAGGTATGAAATTATTGTATTGTCATCAGTTCTTAATACGTGTGCAAAATTTCAAATATTTCGCACGTCTGGAAGTGGGTGGAAATTAATTTTCCGTTACCTACATTCATACATACAGGTGAAACTAATTAGTCATACTTACGCTGACAAATTTTAATTCGCGCATGAAAGTGTAATATAGAAGATAATTTACGTATTTTTAAATGCGTACTTGAAATCCCCAGACCATTTTCTATTGTTTTCACACTCCGGTATAGGATTAGCATTTATGATGGGTCTGTTAGATCTGTGGGCAGGAGTTTAAGACAACTAAGATAGCGGTTACAAAAATATATTCAGATCATAAATCACAAAACTCATACACCATCTTGATTTTCATAATGAATAGTAGTAGGTCAAAAATTACAAAAATGGCTTTTTACCCAGAACTATTTTAATCGAAAAATTTAAAAAAAAGGCAACGTGAAGAAAAACTAAACCACCTTTTCATAGTTTAGCGTTTTGAACTCGGATAACTCAGAAAACAAACACATGTTTCAGTCCTGTCGTGTGTAATGTCAAAAATGAAAGTAACATAAAAAATTAAATCGGGTATCATTGTTCGATGAAAACCACAAAAAAATTATTGTTTCTCCGAGGTATTTCCTGGATTCAAGTGATCATGGTGTCAAAATTGAAGAAATGTCTAAAGCAACATCAAAGAAATTGGGTAAAGGGAACTGATTAGCTGATCGACAAATATTTGTAAATCTTCCGAAAAATAAGAGAGCCTTATATGAATGACTGTCGAACTCAAAATATTCCTTTCTTTACATCGGAACACACTACTCTTACGACAGATCATAGAGAAAATAGTTCATAATTAATTCCAAAAAAAGTTATGTTCAATATTTCAACATGCATTCCTTTCCTTAGTCATTTAATTGTTCCAACAAAATATGATCTACTTAAAAATGATCTCACATGCCCTAGACTGGAATTTCCCCCTAATTTATTAACGGGCTCTGATCTAGTGTAGCAATTAGGGAACAAACAGATGTCTCTAACCGAACTAATTGAAATTAATAAGTATTAAATTATTTGGAATTCAACTAAAATAAAGAAACATTTATATGACGAATTCCATATCAGCAATGATTTATAATGATGAAAAACAATTTGAAATAACAATCTGCTTAAAGATCTACTAGATATGGGCCATGCTTCAAAGCCCATGGATAGATACTAAAATTATTTCCAAGTTATCAAAGGACACTAATTTTATGTTAAATAAGTTTCGAAGATTTTTTTTATATGATGTCCACGTCATTCTGATCCAAAGTTGCCATTACGCCAAATTCTTTGAATGCCACGGTTCGGATCCTGTAGGGATTTATGGTTGCTTTTTCCGAAAAAAGGCCATAAAAAACGTATGCACCACTTTTGCCTAGGCAGTCAATGATTTTTCTATGTTTGCTGTGAGTACTAACATTTTAAAAACATTTCATTCTGTTACTCGATTGGCCAGGTTTTCTGCAGTCCCCTCTTGACTACAAGTACAAAAAACAAAGTTGAACCCGTGTAATTTTGATTCTGGAAACTAATCTCATTACAAAAATGTTTCTTCCAGAGAAAGATTGTATATGTAAAGCTGTGGATTTCCATTAATGACTTTGCTCAATAAGAGAATCATTAGCAACCCACTATACTAGCTTGAGAAAAACAAACATTCAAGATGAAAATTTACCTCAATATTGGAAATCTCGAATGCCAATAGTGAAATATTCGAGGGGGAAACAACTCTTCAAATAAGTGTACATACAGAAAATTAATATTTCAATACGACTTTTAGTACCAAAATATCTTAAATATATTTAAATTATTTCAATATCAGTTTCAGTATCAACAAATACCACTTCATACTTTAAATTTACTTTTATTCCAAAAATATCCACTCCATACTTATATTATTTTCACTATCAAAATATCTATGATATATTTAAAATATTTCAATATTTGTCAGTATTCCCAAGAAACACTTATAGTTTAACATTGTGTTCATTACCAAAATATCATTCTCAGTATTTCATTACAGTTTAAATATTACAATATCCTTTTCAGTCCTCAATATATTTAAAATATTTGGGATGCAGTTCAGTTACAATACTTTTTTTTACACGCTCCACAAAATGCCTACTTTGTCCGCAGAATACCACTATTTTTATTTATTCAAAAAACTTATAATTAACACCTCAAAAACGTTTCAGGAGACGCAATAAAACTATAGAATATTTGAAATTTCGTAGTGACAGCACACGTTTTCTTCGAAATATTCTTTTAGAATGCTAATTCATGAAAAATGAACACTAATATTTGAAAATGTGTCATTGATAAACCATCGCTTGCTAGATTTTTGCACAACTTCCTTACATTAGCATTGAAAATGTATGCACAGCGAGGAAATATGTGTAGCATTTATGTTCTGTTCATTAGAAAAGCTAAAAAAATTTTGATGGAACGCGCACGCAAATGGCTTTAGCGGACATCATCTTCATATAAAGCCTCACTTTGCGAACTTGTTACATAAACTACAATAATTTTTACTACGTTTTTATTAGTTTGCTTATGTGACTGTCCGGTACAAATCTTGCAATCAATTTTAAACTAACTTCTCGATGATCTAGAGACTTGAAACTTTCGGAAATGGCTCAGAACTGGATGACAATACAATATTAACTCGTTTGTTGTCTATCTGTTTTATTTATGGTCCACAAAAAATGAGGTAAGGATCACACAATCTCTGCATACCGGTGACTAGCGGACGTTGTTTTGCGATCTAGAGTGTGCTCCGCGATAATGAACACTATTGCGATTCTCGACCTTACAGGCATCGCGCAATGGAGAAAGTGAGGATAGAAAATTAAAAAAAATCTGTGAAGGTAAACATCCTAGCCCCATACAGATTCCTAACCCCATAGAGATTGTCCTGAACATTTTTGATTGTGAATTTTCAATAGCTATGAAAATAGTTGTTAGCTTTGAAACAAAAACGTGGGGCACATGCAATTGATAATTGAAGCATGGATAGTTCACCTAAGTCATGCGCCCCACGTTTTTTAGAAAAGTTATTGTCCTGGGAAGTTTTTAGGGATATATAATCTTCTATATAATAAAAATAAATCTCGATTCTTTCTAAGCGCAAAACGTGAGAACAGCTGGACCGATTTGGATAATTTTTTTAATGTTCGTAATAGCTCAAGGATGGTTGATACGGAAAAAAATCAGGAAAGTTGCCCGGAATTGGAATATTCGGGTATATAAGAAATTTGGCGGAGGAAAAGACTATCGAGTCATGTATTATTACCAAGTAGAAGATCACAGGACCGAATCCTGGACGGGGGTAACATTGTTTTTTTTATTTTATAAAAAGAGCGGTGGACCGATTTGGCTAATTGGTTTTTTGAATGTTCAGTATACTCCGAATAAGGTTTTTAGAAAAGGAAGGATTTTCAGGAAAATTATTGAAATGTCTTTGTCCTGTTTTTTTATCAGCATGCCTGTTGTTTTTAGTTTGACATTTAAACAATTATTTATTATATTTATTAATAAATATTTATTTTGGAATACTTTTCATTTTTTAGTTATTTGCCCTGATCCTCAAATAAACAATTTTTGAATGAAATATAATATGGCCCAATAAATAGAAAAATCGAATTTAAACGGTTTTCTTCACATAAAGGATTCAATATAAAATTGAACCAGAGAAAGGTAGATCAATTTCATATCAATTTTATAATGAATCCTTTATGTGAGAAACCTTTAATGAAATTCATACATGCACTTATCTCTATGGCCCAATAACTTGAAAACTTTCATTTTAATTTTTCACCAACAGATATACACTTTAGGTACTTTTGTAAAAACACGAGGTAAATTATACCAAAATCGTTGATTCCTTCAGTTCAATAGTTCCATCACGTTTTTATTACCTTAATTACCCCAAATATTATATTCACTATGTTCCATTTATTTTCATTATATTTCAAACCTAAGTACATTTCCAGTAATTAAATACTATCATTATCCTAAATATATTTTAAATATTTCATTAGTGCGTTTTTTTAAAATATATTTTAAATATTGTTCATTATCAGATATTTAATTATGGTGTACATATTTTGGGTAGTTGTTTCCCCCTCGGAAATATTCAATTTGATTCATCATTAGATTCAATGCGACCTGTTCAAGTTTGATAGTGAGTATAGCGGCAAAATTATATTACCACCAGACACTCTTCTGGGTGGTATAAAAGTTAATTAAATTTTGGTACTTCGAACCGGATCTCGATTTTTTTTTTATATTCAATATACATGAATGGTTTCCACTAGTACTTGCGGAAACGCAACTAAACGAGGAAACACAACTTCCTGTATTATTGGATGACTCTTAGTGCATGTCATTTACAGACGCCGCAAAATATTCACGCGAATCCAATTGCGTTTCGCCGCCGATCTAGAAAAGTCACCCCCGCGCGATCGATACACCTCCCCCACCAAAAAGGGCAGACCGGAGGGCGCCCGCCGCCGCGTCGGTGTGGCACCGAATACTCTGCAGACGATTTACTTGTTGCTCGCAGACAAGGGTAAAGACCGAATCTTGAAAACGAAAGTCGAATGTCAGGGGTAAAAAATCGCATTGGGAAAAAAGCATTTTTAAGCCAAAAAATATCCAAAAAATAATTCTATATATTCTTTCATAAAACGTTATTTTACATTGTAATATCTCTCGGAAATATTTCCGGAATTCAACCCCGACGACAAATATAGATAGATAGATAGATATTTATTTGCCATTAAAGTGTTACAGGGAACACAAGGTTTTGTCATTAAAACTAAAAAATCTATAAACTATAACACAAAAATCTAATATTATAAAAGACAGAAAACATTTTTCCTTGATTTAAAAAAATAAGGAAAAGAGAAAAAAAAAGACAGAATACATTTTTCCTTGATCAACAGACACGACATTTTTAACATATAGTATTAGGCACTACACAATTTACTCTCTGAGACGATTGCTATGCATAAAAAAATTCCTTCAGGTTATAAAAACTTTTTTCGACTAAAAATATTTGTATTTTCTTCTTGAAAATATTGAATTTCATTTCTAGCGGCAGTTTATTATAAATTAAGCTTCCTGCACAGTAAGGTGACTTTTTGAATGTATTTGTACTAAAGTTTGAAATGTGGATTTCTTGTGCTTTCCTGGTCTGATATCTATGCACATCTTGATTAAGCGTCAATTTATTTTTATTATTATGAATGAAGCAGCAAATTTTTAAAATATATATTCCGGTCACAGTAAGTATTCTCTGTTTTTTGAAAATATCTCTACAAGATTCTCTGTATTGCAAATTATATATGATTCTTATGATCCTTTTTTGTAGTACAAAAACTCTGTCAATATTAGTAGATTGGCCCCATATTATTATGTTATAACTCAAGATTGAGAAGACAAGTGAATAATAACACGTTTTCAACTCACTTTGATTAATTTATTTCTTCAATTGTAGAATAGCAAACGTATTTTTTGCAAGTTTGGAGCATAATGAGTCTACTTCTCGATGGAACGTTAGGTTACTATCGATGGTTGTTCCAAGAAATTTTACACGATCGCTGGTTTCAATATGGCTTATATTTGGCAGAATATTTGTCTTACTCAGTGAGAAAGGCATAAAAACGTTTTTTTTTACATTCATGATCAAAGAATTTTTATGACACCACGATTTGAATTGCTTGATTACTATATCTGATTTAGTCTCTAGTTCTGCTAACTTGTTGGCGTGAATGATTATTGATGTATCATCAGCAAACATGTAAATATTTCCGGAAGTTACAAATTGTGGTAAGTCATTGATAAAGATAAGGAACAGTCCTCTAGGACCAAGTATTGAACCTTGCCCTACCCCGACATTCAATTCCATTTCTTCGGAAGTCTCTGAAACTATATTCACTGCGATTCGCCTATTTTGTAGATATGAAGCAATCCATTCTAGTGATTTACCTCTTATTCCTAATTTATTCAATTTCTCTTCAAGGACATTTGGATTAACAGTATTGAAGGCAGCAGTTAAGTCGAAAAATAAGCCTGCAACTTTTTTTCCTTTGTCCAGACAAGAATATACTTATCTCAGGTGAAAAACAACTACTTTCCTGGCAAATACCACGCAGAACATTGAATGATATTCACCTGAAAATCCATGCATACCTCCATATAAATGGACATTGAATGGAAATGTTTCTTTCTGATAAGCTCGATTATGTTTAATTTATGTCGTGTTCACCTAACAATCCGCATACCGGTTTCAGGCATTTTTGGCCCTCACCAGTACGGAGTAGTCAACCAGCCAAAGGTCCGAAGAGCTCTGGCTGAAGCGAGACACATCATAACCAAAACCATCATCGAGTCTATAACACCTATAGGTACGCCGGAAAAGAAAACTTTTAACTGGCGGTACCTAGTGACAGAAAGAAACACTCCGAAAATCTCCCACCTCGATAGGTTTCTAAATAAAAGATTCCTTCTCAGTAGGAATGGCAAGCCCGACTAGCATATAGTGAAAGATAAACGCCATGTGAAGTGGAATAAATAGAAAAAATCGAATTAAACGGTTTTCTTCACATAAAAGATTCAATTTAAATTGAACCAGAAAATGGTAGATCTCAGGTGAAAAACAACTACTTTCCTGGCAAATACCACGCAGAACGTTGAATGATATTCACCTGAAAATCCATGCATATCTCCATATAAATGGACATTGAATGCAAATGTTTTTTTCTGATAAGCTCGATTATGTTTAATTTGGTCGTGTTCACCTAACAATCCGCATACCGGTTTCAGGCTTTTTTTTATGTGAAGAAAACCGTTTAATTCGATTTTTTCTATTTATTCCACTTCACATGGCGTTTATCTTTCAAGAACATACTTGTTGTGTGAATTCTAGCGTCGCTAATTCAGTGGACTTTTCTGACCTATAACCATATTGGCAGTTTGTAAATATACTATGTTCTTCCATGAAAGAATAGATTCTAGTTGTAAAAGACTTCTCAGCAATTTTTGATAAACAGCTCAATAGTACAATAGGTCTATAATTTTCAATACTATATTGATCTCCTTTTTTATAAAGTGGAATCACTTTTCCCAATTTGAGAGAATCAGGGAATTGCTCAAGTTCAAAAGAGTGATTGATTAAGGTCGCAATAGGTTGAGATATTTCAGAAGCTTGATAGGGATTTCATCAAATCCCGTAGAATTTTTGTTTTTCAAACCATCTATAATTTTTATGACTTCTCTCTCAGTTACAGGTTCAATGTACATACTCTGAGTGACACTATCAGGACTTGAGCATGAAGTAGGTAGATCTCCACCAAAATGGATATCTAACTTTTTTGATACTGTGGTTGCGAAATGAGTAACAAATGAGTCACAGATGACTTTCTGGTCTGTTATTATCTCGTCATTAATTTTCAATTTGATTTCTTTTCTTACATTTCTTCTGCCCAGTCTTTCGTTGACAATTGTCCACATTGCTTTATTTTTATCATCAGATTCTCTAATTTTTTGTGTATCTTCTTCGATTTTTGTGTTGGCTATCTTTTTATTAATCGATTTCTATAACTCTTATAGCTCGCCATTAGGTCTGCATCATGTGAATTTTTTGCTACATAATATAAAATTTCATTTTATCGATCTCTTCGTCTATTCTCGGGTTTTTTCGTTCTTTGTTTGTTTTTATTTGCGTATTTTTCTTAGGGCATGTTACATTCAAACACCACTCAAAAAGCACAAGAAATTCGTCGTAATATGAATTGATGTTTCCATAGTTCTCAGTAAATAAATCATAGTTTGAAGAAAATGCATGCATGAAATTTCGCATATTTTGTTCTGAAAAATGTCTGCGTAAAATTAAAATCTCAGCTTTCTCGTTGGTCTTAAATTCACTCAATTCTTTCACTATCACTAATTGCCATTTGTGGTCTGAAATGTGTGGTTCTATGACATTGCATTTAATTTTATCGTTCAGGTTAGTAATTACGTAATCTATTGCTTTTTTGGAGTGGAGTATTTTGGTATACCTTTGCCATAGATCTAAGAGACTCATTATAAATGCTAATCTGTAATGGCCTATTTTCGGGGTCTTGATATGTCATAGGAAAGGGTCTAGGGACTCCAGGTACGGATTTAAAAATACGTAAATAATCTCTTTGTTAATGTACACACAGTACATCACACGCATCCATACCAACATAAATCAGCCGTATATGATACATAGATTAATTAATATTCCGCTTTCAGGAGATAATTTCAATAAAAATATAATTATAAAAAAGAAATTATAAAAATAATGTTAACAAATTTTAAAATATATAAAAAGGCCCCCCAAAAAAATTCTTTTTGCGTAAAAATAACATCAATATCGCATATAAAACAGATAATAATTTAAGTAAATTTATTAAGAACAATAAAGATAAAACTGAGAAGTCTGATAAATCTGTAGTATATTAATTACCTTGTGGCTCTTGTGCTAGTTTTACATAGGCCAATGAGGCTGAAAATAATAAAATCATTTTCAATAAAAAAACAATATTATTGTGACACATTGGAAATGGGCCATACAGTAGTAAGACTTCCTCCTTACCATTGCATATTCGATCCAATTGAACACATATGGCATGAGCTGAAAGCATCGGTAAGGAGGAATAATGTTTCGCCAACTTTAAATTCATCTGTGGTAGCTTTGATTCACTCAGACATGCAGAATATTCCAAATGAAAGCTGGGAAAATTGTGTAGCGCATGTACAAAAAGTGAAAAATCATATTTAAATATAGATAAGTGCCAGAGAAAAAAAATTGTTGTTAACTTGGATGACGATAGTGACAGTAAACTGACTTAAGTTAAAATTTATTAATTATTTTTACGACACTCTATTTTTCGTATTTTATTTGTACCTGCTAAACTCAATTTAATAAATTTTATTTATTTTTCCATTTTTTACATCAAATACATAATTATGTCAGAGTCATATATGTACCCGAAATTTATGAAGTTGAGTTTTTATATTCTATGAGCAACTATATTTCGTAGTTATATGCGTATTATTACGTGCAATAGATAAATTAGTGTCCTATATTGATTGTACACTCTACTTTTCCGTACTGTTTATTTATTAATTGTTATTGAATCAGACGTTATACATCATCTTTACATTAATATATCTTTTTATTTTTTTTCGATACATCAAGAAGTACCTATTTTTTTACAGGTATTTGGAAAACTGAACTTTGTTGCCTACTAGAAGATAAAAAGGATATTTTAGTTGAAAAAATAGTAGTTAGAAAAACTCATTATCTACGAATTACTATAAGTACTACTTTCCACACTCGTAGTAAATATAATATTTTATACCAGCGAAATAATTTGTTAAACCGAGCCGTCAAATGAAATATAACAATTCATTATATCGAGTACCTTCCTGCTTGTGGTCGATCGACCGCTTAGACTTATCTGTAATGAGTATCTTAGAAGTATTGCAGTACTATATATCTTTACCGATAATGGTTCGCAAACTCCAACCAAGCTAAACAAAACCGATTATTTTGAAATTTGGAACATAAATATGATATAATTTCCAATTCACTGCCATATAAAAGGTTTCGACGGAAATGGCCTCAAATTTATTTGTTTCCACGGAACATGCATATTTATACATTTCTGAAATATACGAACGAAATTCTATCAAAACTGTGGTATAAATTGTTCTATCTACACTGTCATCCACAAACTACCATCCACTACATCCACTGATCGAAAACTACCCTATTGATGAAATAAAAATAATAAAAAAATGTAAGACAAGCTTTTATACAAATACACTAAAAAGGAAAAAAAACTATTTCTTTAATTGTTTGACCTAGGTTATTCTGTGATGAGTAGCAGAATACCTATTTTTATTCGCGGAAGCTTTTGAATCTGCTACTCCATAATAACCAGGTCAAACAATTAAAGAAATTATTTTTCCTTTTTTGTGCATTAGTATAAAAGCTTGCCTTAAAATTTGTTTTTTATAATTTGTATTCAATTCTTTTTAGTCATTCATGAAATCCGTCATCTTATTGAATTTTGACAAAAATTGATAATCTCCGACCTCAAAAAAATCCAATTTTGAATGGAATCGGGCCATAATAACAAAACACGTCGCCATCTTAAATTCGTGGATTTTGACAAAAAATCATGATCTCCGACCCCAGAAACCCCCACAACCAATTTTAATTGGAATCGGGCTATAAAAAAAATTGTCACCATATTGGAGCCGCATCTTGAATTTATGAATTAGTCATCTTATTGAATTCTGACAAAAATTGATAATCTCCCGACTCCAAAAACCCCCAAATACCAATTTTGAATAGAATCTAACCATAATCACAAAACTCGTCCGCCATTTTGTTTTTCTCTAGCAAAAATGCATAATGCATTGTCACCGGAATTATGAACACCTGCCAAATTTCACGTTAATAGGTTAACTAGAAGTGGGTCAAATTTAACTTGTGATTTGATTACCAACCCACAGACAGACATCGGGACAGGTGAAACTAAATGACAATGAGATATTCTGAAAATAATTCTATTTATATACAGGATGTCCCAAAATAGGATACAACTAATTTCAGTTTTTTAACGGAAACCCCCATTTTTGTATTCGTCACTAAATTTTCGATGCAGCGCTCCCAAGTTTCTTGACTAATCTGCAATAGTTCTTGACTGATGTCAATTTAAGTGGGAAAAATTCATAACTAACTTCAGAACCATTCAAGATAACTTTACCAACTTTTTTCCAGTTAATTCCTAAGGCCTAATACGATTTTTTGAAAATAACAAATTGCAAATGGCATTAACTCGACTTTTTCAAATAAAGGGTGTTTCATTGGGTTGTCATTTAAAAAAAAATAGTAATAGGCGATGGAACATAGACTTGCCAAAAGATGCGCTTAAGCCTAAGGAATTGACTGGAAAAAAGTTGGTCGAGTTATTTCGAATGATTCTGAAGTTATGACTTTTTCTGTGGGTCTATGCACGACGCTCAAAAGTAAAAAACGATTGCAGATAAGTCTAAGAAACTCGGTTGCGTTTTATCGACAATTTAGTGGCAAATCCAAAAATGTAACCAAAATGTGGGGGTTGCCGTTTAAAAAAAAAAACAGAACTTGTTGTGTAGCTTATTTTGGGACATCCTGTATATAAAAAGAAATATTTTTAGAATGTGCCCCATTGTCGGACTTATCGTTTAAAAATCGATATCTTGGCCAGAAAAAAAGGTATGGAGCTTGCACACACTCCTGGGTCACCTTCACAATTATTGCTAAAAATAAAAAACATATTTTCTTCTTCTTTAATCACCAAAAATGCGTTAGCCGTTCAGTATGCGGATTTTCTAACGAAAAATATTTATGGTGATTAAGGAACGAGCCATTTAATCTTTGATATAGGTGATATTTTGTTGAATATTTTTACGAATTTCACATATTGAAAAATGTCTCAATTGTGAAAACAAAACTTAATATCATTTATGCATATATACCTGTCAGATGAATTATCTGTGATCTTGATATATCAAATCAAGTTGTTGGCAGAAAGCTATAGGCACTCTGTGGTAAGTTTATATACAGTGCGGTTTTTTATAGCCCCCCTCCCTATTAACTTTTGAACTGTTCGACGTAGAACAATGGGACAAAAACCATTTTGAATGATATCACTGATATTACTTTTTGAAATGAAAGACATCGTGATTGCTCGATAGATGACGCAGAGGGGCACTTCAACTTAAAAATTTCAAATAGCATAGAGGATCAAGTGAATTATCTTTTTTTTATCTAGTTTTTTTATTTTAATCAATACGTTTTTTCACAATATGCGTTTGAAATGATAACTATAACAAAATTTTAATGCTTATTGTGAAAAAAAGGGAAAAATTCAAAAAAAGGGGACTATAAAAAGCCGCATAGGCAATTGTGATTCCGTAGAATAACCATAGGTGATAGAAACATTGAATTACATTTTCAACTATGTGCAACTCGACATCTATGCCTATCGAAATTTTCAAGTTGATGTGCCCCCAGCGCCCTCTGTGGAGTAATTGTAATATATCTTCTCTCAAAAAGTAGGACCGGTAATACCATTCAATATATTCCATGTCTCATTGTTTCACTTCAAACCGTTCAAAAGTTATCGACGTAAGGGTACCATTCAGATCCGCTCTTATACTTGAAATTTCAAATGCATATTGTGGAAAAACGTTCAAACGAAATTAGAAAAAAATGGATGGTTGAAAGAAAAATTAATTATCTTTTCAACGATGTGCCACTTGACCCCCATGTTATTTGGAATTTTTAAGTTGATGTGCCTCCCCGCGCCATCTATCGAGCAATCAAAATGTCTTCAATTTCAAAAAGTACTATCGGTGATATCATTGTAAACAGTTTTCGTCCCATTGTTCTACGTCGAACCCTTCAAAAGTTAACAGGGAGGGGGGGGGAAGAATAAAAAACCGCACTGTATAATTCCTTCACGTAAAATCTAAGAAACCATGTCCGAAAAACATTTTAAAATATTTAATAAACTGTCAGATGTACCTTGTTTACTGTTTAGTTTCAAATTACAATATAACATTTTTATAGTTTTTATTATGTAAACATAAACTATGAAAGTTTCTTGGCACGATAATAATAAAAATAAAATATGTCGTTGGAACAAGCTTTTGAAGACTTACAACTTTTTTACGCTGTCAAAAATAAACAGAAAACAGTTTATTGCAATCTTCGCAGGATGAGTGTTCAGCACATAACTATGTAACCCTATACATTCAGATATTTCACAGCAATTTAGATTTATAGCCGTCTTGCTCAAGAGCTTCTTATAAAGACTAGACCCTTTTATTACATTATTCATAGGGAAAACACTAAACAGAATCTCTTGGGGTCGGCCTTACAATTAATTTCCAAGATAAGCTGCCCCCTGCTATTCTATCACGCACTGATAAGATGGCATCACATAAATTTTCGGCTATATCGTCCTATTCCAGCAGAGTAGCAAATTCTCTTTTGATCTAACACTTCCCTTTTATCTTTTATATTTGAAGATTAGGAAGTGAGAAGGTACTCCATTTTTGCAGTTTTTTGAGTCCTTTATCGAATGACTGTTAATTCGTTTTTTTTTTCAATCAATGAATATATTACACCAGCTTTCATTAGATACCTCACACGTTAGGGTTATGGGATCTACCCATTTCTTCGTTTTTCATAGACCAAACATGTTATTCTATCGCGGATGGTAAACTATCAACTCAAAACAGTTTATTAAAAAGTAAAACAAACAATTTTCCCCATTCATTTATTTCTAAACTAATAATATACCTAATATGAATATAACTATAATAATTATGTAATCCAACAGTACCTTTATAGATACATCAATAAAAAAAAAACATCTCTGAAACGCCATATATTCTTTTTTATACTTTAGGCGCAATAAACTGATCACCGCATCTGCAGCTTCAATTTCTACATCTTCCGGCAAAGCATATTCATACTATTTTCTTTTCTTTATAAAATCTCACATTTTTTAGGATAATTTCACCAAAATCAAAACAAGTCACGTTTTATTAACAAAAATCATAACAATGTAAACAGTACAGCGATCAAACCAATTTGACGATGATAATTCAAACTGCTTCCTTTTTATCAATTTTTGTTGAATATTTATGTTCAAGAATAATATAGAATATATTTTACCGTCTTTATAATAAATAACTATTGTTCATACATTATAACATCACATTAGCTTTCCCCATGCAACAAGATAAAAAAATAGTTTTCCCAGGTCCCCCACCCCGAGAAATTCATATTCAAGTGAAATATTTTTATTCATGAAATAAATGTGTGGGTATTAAATTCGGACAGACAACAGGGTCTGTTCATTATGATTTTAACACGGTTTACCTTTTTGATGCAGAACTCTTAAACGAAAATCACTATTGAATATCATTGATGTTTTTCAATAAATATATAATTTTTACGTTTGCCTGTATGTTCTGACATGATATATCCAAGTTGAAGGGGTAATTCATTGAAGGTCAAAACATCATACATTTGTTAGTAAATGTTAGAGGATTAGTTGCAGATAGTTAACTAATGTTAAAATCTACATAATTGACTAGCAAACCTATCTTCCTTAATGTTAAGATTAGGTTTTCAATATATTATGGAAATATACGAACAATGTACCAGAAAAAAAACAATAATATCAATATCCTAAAAATATTTTTAAATTATTTTCCAGTAATATTTTGCAGAACTTTATAAGGAATATTCAATTATTAGTTCTATATTCCTCGGAAATACATTGGAAATATTATCTCAATATGTTTACTTTTAAAAAAAAACCAAGATAACACAAAAATGCACGATATTCAATAACTACTTTAGAAAACTGTAATATTTCTGCAATTGGGTTTATGTATATCGAAGAAATTACATATTGTTACGGAATTAGTGGAGTCTGTCCCTGTTCATCTCTCACGTGCCAGACAGCCGTTGGGGGTTTCCGATGGCGTCATAGAATCATCGAGAAGAAGCCAGATGGTTCCGGAAATGACTTCTGAAATTCTGTACGTATGTTTTTGAGTATATAAGCGAATCGTACGCGAGTTCAGTTATGTATTGATATTATTTATGCGATACATTCGAGGTAGTACAGCGCAGTTGTCGTTATTTTAGTGTCAAAGTGCAATATTATGTTGTGTGAATAAACGTACAGTAATAATTACTAAATAAAAGCATTTTCGTAACAATATAAACATATTTTAATTTGACGAACATATTTCAGAAATATTCATTCTTTATATCCAAGAAATATCTATGAATATATGTATTTTTTGGTATATTGTGAAGAATACCTATATGTGATGATGCCAATTGTCTTGATTTGTTAAATGACACGAAATGCACAAAAGCATGGTGAGCAAGGCTTGCACCAAAACTTGTCAGTATTCACCTGAAGATACAGCGATCGGAACATGGTGAAAAACCATTCAAATCCATTAGGACCATGAAGTTTCGATTTTTTTTTCATGCCTATACATTATAAGAAATGAAATCTACACACATTTAAAAATGATAAAATATTAAAAAACATTTCAACCCAGATAATTTTGTGATCATGTTCAGTAAGTCTTTGAAGAACTTGTTGAACGAATCATCCTGAAAATAACTGAAAAAAATGAATCCTCAATGTATTCATCAAACAAGCTTGATATGCATAATACCTTGAATATGCAATTATCTATTGAGGTATGCAATGCACAAACAATCATAACGTTCATATTTTCTTTGTTGGAATCCCAGGAATTGTATATTGATAACTCTTGTCAGGAAAACATAGATCGAGTTGTTTTCCAGGAACTATAGATTGAAAATGTACAGGGTGAATTACCTCAACTTGCGGGAAATTAGCCATGGAGTAATAAAATAGAAAAATAAATCAAATATGTCCAAAACAAATTATATTGTAGATGCAATAACGAACCACTATCACATAAAAGTTTGTGTGCACCGCGGGTATTGATAGATGTGTATGCCCTGATTGTTTAGAAGTTTAGAAGATATGCTGGTGAGACAACCAATTCGAATGACCATTGGAAAGAGAAAGTATAAAAAATGTACGTATATGTGTGTATGTACATCAATCGACCCCATGCATAAATCGTTTCGCCGTATATTAATTAACTTAAGTATCAGAAAACTTTTTGTTTTTGGACGAAAAACATATATATAAAGTCATAAATATGATCATCAGTTGTTGACGTTTGAAATGGCCAATATTTACTTGGTGGAGTTCAAATTCGATATATAGTATTGATAAATGAAATAAGTAGTGATCCTGAACAATTCTCCAAATGGAAACTCCTTCAAAATATACACAGCAATACCGTCAACTTAGAATAATGACAAGTGAGATAATGTGCGTGTAATACAAATAAATACACAAATGAGTTTCCCATAACAACAGCTATCATTCGATTCGTTTTCCGAAAACACACATTTCAAAACAAAATATATTTTTATTCCCGGAATATATTTGGGCATTCAAAACTTATAACTACTCTTGGTTAAACAATTTACATTTCGAATCTATGACCGACAATCGAGCAAACTGACAGACACAATGGTGGGATCATTAGTACCGAACAGTAATTAGAAAAGATAGATTTCAAAATGTATTTATTGTTTCTGAAATACCCAGAATTAAGCTAAAAAAATAGGACATATTTTAATTGGAAAACACAAACATTTCTATTTTTGTATTAACTAAACACTACGATCAAAAGTTGGAGAAGTATTCAAATATCTCTGAACGCATTTTAATAGTTCTATCAAATCAAAAGAAAGAAAAGTCAGATGGAAAATACAGTTCACTCAGCTATTGAAAGTACACTATGAGAGTTCATGAAGCTCTATCAACAGATTTATAGTCTGCCAATATTGGTATGAAAATGAAAGACTGAGCATTGTTTTCAATTTTCCAACAACCGTCATTTCAAAACTATCCAACCGATTTGGTCCATTTTTTTATTTAATCAAGATATTAATGAAAATAATTTTTGAAACAAATTTCGTTTCATTTGGTTGAAAAATAGACTACTTTTTTGTCTAAATAAAAACATTTCTTTGATAATAATAGGGAAAGTCTGACATCACAGATGAAATCCCAACAATGTCGAACAAAAGTGCCATCAACAGAATATTCATTTCTCATATATTTGAAGAGCAGGTGCTATATATTTTGAACAACAAATTGAAAAATAATCTTGTGGCGAGTTTATCATACAAAAAATCGCAAATATAATCACTTTTAACCCACCTCATTAATTTATTCCTGCAAGAAGTAGAATAAAAAACGCCCTTGTTTCACCCATAAAAAAAAAATTCACAAGTTTTGGAAAATTACTCCAATTACTACTACCCCGATAATTTCTGAAATTTTTATTATGCGAACACAACTATCGAATAATAAGTTTGTTTGATTGCCCACACCCCGTGAGTTATGGTTCAAGGCGTTGCTCAGTTCATTTTGCACCAAATAGCAAGTTTCCAAAGTCGTAAAAAATTTTTTTATTTATAAGCCTTGTGAAATTCAACTACATTGCCAAATACCCACTTTACTGTAGCATAATGTACCAGAGCAGCTTTGACCTAAGTTGGCAGTGACAGTCATTTAACATCTAGTTCTAGGGACTCATTTGATAATATAATTTTAATCGATTATTTATAGTACATCAAACGCAATTAAAGGACGTGTTTTGCAAACGACTGAATATTTTGGGCTACTCACCACTCCACCTCCAACAGAATGCACCAAGATGGACTTTCCTTTAGATAGACCAGCAGTTTCGAATAAGAGAATGTAAGCCACAGTGTAGTTCATGGTAATGGTAACTGCATCCAGATGGGACACATTGGTGGGTAGTTTGTAGACATACTTAGCAGGAACAGCTACCAATTCTGCCCAGGCTCTGTATTCTGGTAATGCGACGACTTGATCTCCAACCTGAAATGGACCACAGTAATCTTTAATTGACATGTATCATTTCTGAGAGTAATTTTACTACTGAATCATTAAATTCATATAAAGTAACAATGCAAGGTGGTATTTCAACAAGTAAACCGTGATTGATTTATTTGTCAGAGAGCATTATTGTGCCGTGAATTGTAAATTAACGGACAAAAATCATTCTGTATTTTATAGTTGATCCATTATTAATTGCAGAAGCATAAATAAAATTTTCCAGTCTTGAGGCGCATCCTTTGAGCAGCAGAGGCGAGATAACTAATTTTTTTATTTAAATATTTTAAAAATACGTTGAAATAAAAAAATATGCCATAAACGAGGAAGTATGTATTAAAGGCAATCGAATTATTATAATTTCATACTCCCATGGTCGAAAAAAGCCATATTTTCCCACAAAACACATCACAACTTTAGAATATTTTAAAACCTATTTCGATCCCAGACCAGAGACGCTACTGACTTTCATTTGCTCAGTCCTCCTGAAACTGGTGATTTATTAGTCTCAACGTATAGACACACCTACAAGCATTTTCATTCAACCCCACGTTGACTATTGGCTCTTTTGATCTACCGTTCGCCGAGGGAGAATGTTTACGAGTAGTACACATTATTTTTTATTCAGGTTCTTCACATATACGCTCGTGTTAGCGAAGTGAGTTTTTGATTTGTTCCCTATAGAAACAGCTTCTGCAATTGAAAATTGTTAAACTATAATAGCCTCGAACAGGTGGTGTCAGAACCGAGGATATTAGTGATTATTATATGATGAAGTCTCCTAGAGTAAAACACTCCGGAAGCAAAATACCTCTCCATTCGGATTTCCGGGCGAGAGGTACTCGAGGGGACTTAACATTAAAGATTAATTTTTGCAACATCCGCGGACTCAACAAGAACATCAATGACGTCCACCATCACCTACAGACGAAAAAACCGGATATTCTGGCTCTAACAGAAACACAAGTAAACTCGTCCACCAACAAGGTCCATATGCTTTGTCCTGGTTACGAACTCCATTCTCGATTCAGGTTCAAAGGTGGAGTCTGCCTTTACGCTAAGGCTAACCTTTCATGCCAGCGTGAAGAGAGTTTGGAACCGAAAGATTTGATGTGATGTGGTTCAAGCTATCTGATACCAAACTGACTAAGTTCCTCTGCTGCCTTTACCTATCACCTAATGAACCTTCATATAACGACCTCTTTGAGTTTTTATCACTCAAACTGGACTACATTCAGGAGAACCATCCAACAGCTGAAACCATAATCATGGGAGACTTTAATGTACATAACGCTGCCTGGCTCAAATTCTCTAACAAAACAGATGATGCGGGTCGTCAAGCCGAGGCCTTCGCCATCACTCATGGTCTAGAACAACTGGTCGAGCTACCAACCCGCATCCCTGATGTCAACAACCAGTCTGCCAATACACTAGATCTTTTCCTCACCACCAATCCTGACCCGTATAGAATAGAAGTTTGTGCCCCACTTGGAAACTCTGATCACACCCTCATCTCCACATTCCATTTACCATCGAGCTGCACAATACCACCCCGTCTCATGTGGCATTACAATTCGGCCGACTGGGAAGGTCTTCGTATGTTTTCTCAGCGTTTCCATGGAAGAGAGTTTGTTTCTCTTCAGTAGATCCAACACGATGTGCTGAGACAATTTCTGAAATCATCATGTTGGGGATGCAAATCTACATACCGAATACCGAAAGAAGAACATCATCCGATAAGACCTGGTTTAACAGAAACTGCTCTAGAGCTGTGGCTTCCAAACAGGCAGCATACCATCGATGGCTAAAAAATCCGGGCCCTGAGACCAGAGCAGCATATGTCGAGGCTAGAGGCATATGCAAAGAGACAATAGAATGCTCAAAAGATGCCCACAATGCCAAAATAAGATCAAAACTTGCTGAATGTCCTAACGGATCCCGTTCATTTTGGTCTTTCGCCAAAGCTGTGTGAAGAAACTTCACTTCCAGCTCATTTCCTCCCTCTAACCAAGAAGATGGAACACTAGCAACGACTGCCCAGGAAAAAGCCAATATCTTTGCGCACCTATTTGCTGGAAATTCCACTCTGGATTCATCGGGGAAAAAAACCCCCGAACATTACACCTATTGACAGTCACATGCCCCAGATCACCTTTCGCCAACGTACTATCAGAAATATTTTGCTGGGTCTCAACACCAACAAAGCCTGTGGATCTGACGGAATCCGCCGATTGTTCTCAAGAAATGTGCCCCCTGAACTAACACCTGTTCTTTGCAAGTTGTTCAACCACTCTTACAATTTGGGGGTATTTCCGTCCAATTGGAAAATTGCAAGAGTACAGCCAGTCCCTAAAAAAAAGGCAAAAAGGCCCTACCTAGCAACTACAGACCTATCGCACTGCTATCTATTATCTCAAAGGTCATGGAAAAAGCCATCAACATCGAGCTCATGAAATATCTGGAAGACTCAGGAATTGTCAACGATAGGCAATATGGCTTCCGCCATCAGAATCAACTGGTGACCTGCTCGCTTACGTCTCACATATATGGGCATCTATTGAAAGTATGGAGAAACTTTTAGCTGTGGCATTAGATATCTCCAAGGCGTTCGATCGAGTTTGGTACCAGGGACCCTCGCCAAGCTTCCGTCTTATGGCTTGCCTCAACTGTGTTCTCTGCTTGCTAGTTTTCTCAAACAGGTTCTCCATGTAGTGGTCGATGGAGTTTCATCTGACACCTACTATAAATGCTGGTGTTCCGCAAGGATCTATTCTCGCACCAACACTATTTCTACTTCACATCAACGACCTGTTGAAAGCAACTTCATGTCCAGTACACAGCTTTGCCGATGATAGTACCCTCCATACCGCTTTCTCTTAGGGCCCTATATCAGCCCGTGAAACCAGAAATGAACGAGGAAGAAATGTTAATAATATAAATATGGACTTAGAACAATTCTCGAGTGGGGATCTAATAACTGGTAGAATTCAATGCAAACAAACACAAAGCATGTCTTTTTCTAGAAAAGCCGATATCACTGTGCCTAACATAACTTTGTCAGGAGTAACCATACCACTGAAGTCATCCATATCGATGCTTGGTATTACTATCAGCAATAACCTTTCCTGGGAAAATCACGTGAGGTCCATTGCCAAAAGTGCATCCCAAAAACTTGGTTTTTTGTTTCGTGCCAAGAGCTATTTCACCCCCACTCAGCTGCTTATGATCTATAAGGCACAGATCCGACCTGTCCTGGAATACTGTTCCCATATTTGGATCGCGGCACCTAAACATATCCTGAGGCTATTGGATTCTGTCCAAAAAAGGGCAATTCGTCTCGTCGGTGATGCCTCGCTCACAAACTCGCTCACTTGTCTGGAACACCGTAGAAAAGTTGGCGATTTGTCTCTATTTTATAGATATTTTTCATGGGCGATGCTCTTCTGAAATATCAACAATCGTTCCTGCTTTGGCAGTCTCTTCGAGACTAACCCGTCAAGTTCAGTCATCACACCCTTCGTGGTCACTTTGGAGACCTGCAGAACATCACTTTCCAAAGACTCGTTCATCCAACGAACAGCGAGGCTTTGGAACTCATTGCCTAGGGAGGTGTTCCCCGAGGCATACAACCTCCAGGAATTTAAGAAGAACACCAACTCCTACCGTCTTTCCCTTGGTTCCCACGATGTTCTCTGAACATTACAGGATATCTCTTTTCGTGGGAACCAGAACATAAAAAAAATAATAATAATGGTGAATACGAGAAATACACCATACGACGATATGGAAGCCATAATGGAAATGATCAAGCAGCAGTTGCCGAGCAAGAAAGGCGATGCTGGAAGAAAAACGAATGAGGCGAACGACGGCAGGTAGAAAAACGTCGGCAAAAGGAGGAACAACATCGACAGGACGAGGAACGACGAGAGGAGGAAGAACGTTGACAGAGAGAAAGGAATAAGGAGAAGGAACAGAGACGGCAAGAAAAACAAGAGGAGTTTTGTCGATAAAAGGAAGGAACGTAAGAAGAAACAACAGAAAGCATTTCTCGAGTAGATTATCCAGAAAACCGAGAGGCAAATCGTAGGTCTAAAGGAAAGTGCTGAAAAAATTGGGGCCGAAATCAACATACTCTATAAAACGATAAAAGGAATGGACACTGAGTTAAAAAAAGAAGTTAGTGCAGTCCGAGAAGCAAAGAAAGAAGTGTATTTCGAACAATTCTGTGAAACCACTGTATTTCTATGGACAGTCACATGGTCCCTATACCGTAAACAGTTTGAAGTTTCGGCAACAGCCACTGGATGGAACAACGAAGAAAAGACTACTGCACTTACTGGCTCTGAGGGGTCCTGCTTTGGCAATGTACTGATTTCTGCCAACATCGAGAACAGTTGTACCGAGCAGAGTTGAAAACACGAGTGCAGAAATCTGGTGAAAGTCTGCAGGAGTTTGAAGCAGACGTGTAGAATCTTATCCAGCCTGCCTACCCCAGCGGCCCCGGATGATTACTAGGATATCCATTGACGGATTGAGATATGTTGAATTACAAAGGACCCTAAGATTATTATTCTTCCAAGGAATCTTTGGTTCGTTCCTTGGAAGTGGAAGCGGCTTTCGACACCTCAAGGCCGGAAAGGTGAAAAAAGGCCCAATTTTCCAAAGCGGTATCGATCGACGAGCCACCTCAGGAAGAGGCACAGTATGAAACAGATGCTCAGCAGAATATTAGGAGAACCGAAATACCGACATTTTCAGAGAAATTGCAGGTGAGGTGGCCACCACGTTCGCCATCACCTGCGAGGATACCTCCACGTTCTTACATACCTACGAGGACAGGATCGTCTAAGGAGTCGAGAGGGAAGTGTTGGGGAAGGCCTTTGGAAGGGGTTCCCCCATCATCCTTGCAGGACCCCCACATGCCGGCTAGTAAAAACGAATCTTCCAGGTTATCCAAGTTAACAGAGTTAGAAGAATTAGAGAAGATGAACCAATACCATTTCAATACCGAACATCGTCTAGGACGACCAAATAGTAATACAGATGGCTTATATAGAATACCATATCCTAGAGCATCTGAGCAAAGTAGATAACTAGATGCCATGAAGGAGTCGCCAATATCAGATGGACGACAACTGAAGACTAATGGACTACCGCACAAATGAGGCAGGCCCAAGAAACCAATCCAAGCATTGGGGACTTGGAAGATAGGTCTTTATTTAAATAGGATATCCTAATATATAAATCAGCTAAAAAAAAGTTAAAGTGAGAGATATGTGGTACATATTGAAAAAATATACAATAAAATATATAACAAACATTAAAAAGTCGGTTCAAATAATATATATCATATTTGTGCATTTGAAACAAATTTCTTCAGTTCATTTTTGAAAATGTTCAGAGATGGGCTACTTTTAATTGGATTTGGTAATTTATTGAACTGATCGAAACCTTTGAAAATCAAAGAGTTCATGGTGTTTTTGTGATTTGCTCTATTAATATATAAATTATTATTATTTCGAGTGAAGTGGTGGTGAAGGTCATGATTGAAGACAATGTACTGTTTGAAATAGCATGGCCCTAAATCGTTCAGTATTTTGTATACGGATATCATGGTGAAATAAAACAGTCTTTGGGAAATAGATTGCCAATTTAAAACATTAAGCATAATCTTAATAAGAGTATCCCTACCGCACTTCAAAATGATCCTCATACCACGATTCTGAAGTTTTTGGAGTTGAGACAATTTATTCAGATTGAAGAGATATAGGAACAGTAGTCGAAGTGTGGCTGAACAATCGTCTTATAAACTGTGATTCTTGACTCAGTTGACAGATTATTGGCAATTCTAGAAAAAAAGAATAATTTCTTTGAAATTTTATACTTTCTACAAAGTATCTATTGAAGTTATCTGATATTTCAGAATTATCTCTTAGTGATATAAGTTCTCCTGCTTTTTCAAAGTGTATACAATTTTGAAAGTCTATGTCATCACCATTAACTAGCTTTTTAAGAGTTTTCCACATTTGTTTAGAGTTATTTCTGTATCTGTCGATTTTTTCAAAATAATATTGATCTTTTTTCCTTTTCAACACATTAATAACATCATTCCTCATTCTCTTGAATGTTTCCCAGTTATATTGTTTATCTGCATTTGGACAGTTTCGAACGCTCTGTATGCCGATCACGATGTTTGATTTTGCTGTAAACTTCATTATCAAACCATGGCAAATGATCTATGACTACAATTTTGTATTGGGGAAATATCATCAATAACTTCATTAAAATTATTCAATATTTCTTGATAAAGAATTTCAACATCAGTAGAATTCAGTGACCATTCACATGATATCAAGTTGATTTTTATGAGATCCAAATTATTTTCACTGAAATTTCTATATCTTCTTATTGTTTGATTTACTTTGTTATTAATGTTATTGAACTTTACAGTGATTGTTGAATGGTCTGTTATATTTGGATATAAGTGCACATGAGCTTGACATCTACTCTCGTTTGTTAAGACATAATCTATAAGAGTTTCGCTATGGTTAGTAACTCTAGTTGGTTCGTTGATTATTTGAGAAATACCATATGTGCTGAGGAGGTTTTTCATTTTTGTAATATAAAAACTATCATCAAAGTAGTTTAGATTGAAGTCGCCTACTAAGATACACTGAAGTTTTGTCGAGAATAAACTATCACAAATATCTTCTAGGTCATCTAAGAATTTGGCATCAGACCCGAAGGTGAGTGATAAAGACATCCGACTAGAATAGGAAGTTTGAATTTAATTGTCAAAATTTTACACCAGTAGTTTCCTTCTAGTATATAAGATTTATAGGCAGAATACTCAATGTCATTTTTAATGTATATTGAGACTCCACCTGTATGTCGACTTGTTGAGTCGCAGCGAACTATATTGTAATTAGGGATTTTCAATTCACTTTCTTCAATATCATTGGTTATTCTGGATTCACTTAATGATATAATTTTAGGGTTGTACTTTTTTGAGGAACTATTCGAAATTTTGTTGACAATCGTGGGTTTATTATTTACATATCTAATTGTTGTAGAGTTATCACCGCTTTCGACCAAGTTTTGTAATTCACCCTTAACCCTTTGATAGTACTCACGCTGAGCTATAGTCTGGTCACCAAATATTTTTATAGTTGGAACTGTTATGAGTTGTTTATTTTTTAGAACATATTTTGCATCATCTGATGATTGGAGTACTACTTTGATAGGGCGGGTTTTGTTCACTACGGGTTTACCTAATTCTGAACATTTTCAAATTGATTTTATTTACATTAAAATTTTCGAGAACTTTTTTGACAGCTTCAGTATCCTGAGAAATTCTTTCGGCCTGAGTGTTCAACTGAGATTCATTAATGTTCAAAATGATGAGGTTTGATGCACGATTTAGTCCAAGCATTTCACAAATCATGTCTTTTTTATCCATTTCACCAACGCTACTCTGGGGCCTGCTAGGTGGGTTAGCAATTCTCATTGCTTCAACTTCACTCCTCAGGTCGGAAATTGCTTTTATAAGAGCTGGAACTTGATGGAGGCCAGATGTACAGTCTTCACAGAGGAACTGTAGTGATCTTCTTTTCAACTGCATACATTTTAATTCACTGGGGCATAACTCCGAACAAGCAGAATTGCTATGAATGGGTCTCCTACATGCGTCACATTCGAAAAATGATTCATTTTCCTCAAATTCCACTTAGCATTTGAAACACCTGGTTGCCATGGTAAAAAATTCAGAGGAATCACCCAGAGAAAAAACAACAAATAAAATAGGGTACCAGACAAATTGCTGATAACACAGATAAGGAGGCAGTTTCCTTTTTTGTAGAACAGATGTTTTTGTTAACCTTCTATAAATTGTCACTCAAATGGGAATTTATTTGCTTTATTTGCAATATTTAGAGGGTTATTATTCACTATTTACTAGAATTGTTGTATTTATATGAAGTACAGTTACACAGGGCACTTCACAAACTTCACTTTGATACTATTTTCAACTTTATTAGATTCGTGAAAACTAGTTAAAAGTGGAGTGGAGCTACACATATATGTTGTGATCATACCAAATATTCATCTGCAAGGACGAAACTGGTAGACCCACCTGGAGATATACTTCGGACAGAGATTCCATCTTCAGGCCAATGTGGGCACAATATGATGTGGTTGTGGAAAACGGGTATGGGAGGGAGCTGATGGGAGTTCGTCAACTTCCCAGTTGGTTTTGCGCATGGAGAGAAAGATGTGAAGTAAACACGTACAGGCAGAAGTTCTAGTAGATTCAATGTCGAGCCAATTTAGACAGCTGGCGCAGAGTGGGGACGAACTAAAGGTCCCAAGACAAGGTCCAGGGGTAAAATGAAGAAATACAACGTAGGTTCCATTCAAGCGGATTGCCATTGACGTAGCTGGACCATTTTCTGTGAACGATGATAGCAACAAATATATTTGACTATAATAGCAACTGGGTAGAAGCCTATGCCATCCCAGCCCAAGAAGCATCTACAATAGCAAGATCATTGATGGACATGTTCTCAAGATTGCGTGGTGCAAATGCCTTGTCTGGAAGATCATGTCCAGAAGCCTGTAAGCATTCTCAGCGTATTGAATCATATGAAGGAGTCACCGATATCAGACGAACGGTATTGGTAGACCCTCCTGGAGATATATTTCGGACAGAGTTCCCATCTTCAAGGCAATGTGGGGATAGTGGGATTCCCTGGTTGGTAAAAATGGAATACTGAAACGGGTATGGAAGTCAGCTGATGGGAGTCGTCAATTTCCCAATTAGTTTCCCCGGAAAAAGATAGGGGAAGTTACGAAGAAAATTCATAAGGGAAAGTCAAGAGGATATCTGGGAGTCAATAAGACCTTGGACAAAATCGGGGAGAGATTCTACTGGGTTTAATGGAGAGACGAAGTAGAAAGCTGGTATAGAATATGTCCAGAGTGTGGAGTACTAAAGTCCTCAAAACGAGGCCAAGAGCCGAAATGAAGATATACAACTTAACAGTCCCATTCAAAAGGATTGACATTGGTGTGGCATCCACAATAGAAAGGTCATTGTTTTTCAACAAATTCTCAATATTTGGAGTAACGATGGTGTTACATTCCGACCCAGGAAGCAATTTTTAGTCGAGGTTATTCAAGAAAGTTAGTGAGCTGATGGGTATCAGCAAGACCAGAACTACTGCAGTCTACCCTCAGTCGGATCGCATGGTCGAAAGTTTCAACCGGACTATGGAAGAATGTCTTTCCAGGATTGTGGGAAAACATCATAATGACTATGATAAACAGCTTCCATTATTTCTGATGGAATAGAGCAGGTGTCTATAATTCAACCAACATTACTCCGACTAGCATTATCGTCGGAAGGGACCGCCGACTACCTTGGCAACCAAAAGGTAGAGGTGCAGAAATATGCAGACAACCTGAGGGACAGCATGTAGAAAAGTCACGAAACAACTCGGAAGTGATTGATATTGGCTAGTGACCGAATGAAAGCCGTTATGATTTAAATGCTAATTCAGGGGTATTCAATTGAGGTGACCAAGTTCGACTGTACAATCCGCGTAGGAAGGTGTGTCTCCCAAACTAATACCATTTTAGGAAGGACCGTATGAGGTAAAGAAGACGATCAACGACGTGGTTTACATAATTCAGCACAGCCCTAGGACTAAGATTAAAGTTGTTCATCTGGAGAGAGTGAAGCCCTATCATGGTGAAACGATGGTTTTTGATCGGGACGATCAAAATTAGAGTGGGGGTAGTGTAACGAAACGAAGACACTACGCCACTGCATGTAGTCTGGTACCTGGCCAACGATGATGCAGAGTTCCGATAATTCCAGAATGAACTGGACAACCGAGCGGCCTCTAGACATGTTGCGAAACTACCGTTAACATTTTCTTGGGTAATAGCCTTCAGATAAGAGACACCGGACCGCAGCAAGGAGCAGTTTTTGGAGAATAAGATTAATAATTCAAGGTGAAGTTCAACAGAGACGTGCGTGGTATTTCAACAGTGAACTCTGGTTGATTTATCTATCAGAGTGCATAATTGTGATATGTTGTGAATTATAAATAAACGGACAAAAATTAGTTCCGTATTTTAATAGCACGAACCCCAGATTTGTAACATTTGAAATTCCCAGGATCATTGATGTTCCGAAAAAGAGCTCAATAACTAGGTGAAATTTCTCTTAAGTGATGTATATTGTACGCCAGAAGCGATGGAATAACCAAACGACATTTTAGAATAACAACATTAGTAGGCAAGATAGGCTGGATCTTTGGATTCGTAATCAGATCAACAAATACACTCGATATACATTTTTTCCTGAAAAAAAAAATCCTTTTCAAAAAGTCCAAATTTGTTTAAATTTTTATGGAACACCCAATGCCATATTTATTGCCTCGCAGTTTTGAAAAATTTCAAAAACATGACTTCCACCTAATCATTATTAGCGCATTTTTGGATATCTAACGATCCTGCGAGTTTAACAATCTACGTCTTCACTAACAAAAGAATCTTCCTAATTCTGTTTTTCGGAAATGTCGGTTGAGTGACCCATCGCTTCTGGCGTGCAGTGCACATCGCCCAAGATGATCTACACCTAATCACCGAGTCCATTTTTGTAAACCTATCGATCCTACACATTTCATAATTCTACAACATTCGCGGAAGGTACGGAAGGTGCCTCCATGAGAAGTATAAATACTGTATAAATACCCAAGTGCCCCAGCGAAAATGTTTCAACATTGTTTATGTTGATACACATAAAATAATTATCCTTCAGAAACGAGCCTCAAGATACTTGTGCAAAGCTAAACCTCGAGATTCTTGCAAAGAGTTGTTCAAATCCCATAAAATATTAACAGTAATTGCCCTGTATATCTTGGAAACAGCATCAGTAATAAAAAAACATAAAACTTAGTTTGGCTCTCACTCCTCTACACACAATATTCGACAACACAGAGATGTAAAACTTCTGCTACCCACCTCAATGGTTGCAAAATCTACAATCATCTTCCAAATGATTTAAAAGAAATAGAACCACCAACTAAATTCAGAAGAGCTAAAATATAAATTAATGGAAAGAACCTATTATAGTTTGGATGAGTGTTTTATTGACTCAATAATTTAGTGATACATACCAAAATATTTTTGTAATTAATTGTCTCTACTCGTTTGAATTTTTTACCTTAGATGTTTATACTAATTTTATTGTAACTTTATCCTTTGTGGCCATGATTTATTGACGCAATATTTTAGTGATATATTATACTTAAATAATTTTGTAATTGTCTCCATCGTTTAATTTTTTTTTTTACTTATATGTTTATACTGATTTTTATTGTAATTTTATCCTTACATTGTATTGCTTTGTAACCATGATTTCTTCATGAATACAATAAAGTATATATTGATTGATTGATTGATATTGCTGAAGTTTAGTTGAAATAACTATTAAATGAACCGTATGGATAAAAATTTAAAGTTACGGTTCCAATTATTATCCGTTTATTTACACTTCACTATTACCGCACAACACTGTACTCTGACATTTAAATAAATCAATTTCAGTTCACCATTAAAATATTGCGCACCACACTGTACCTGAATCAATCTTTCTCGCAAAGTGTACCATACTCGAATGAACGAATCCACGCGATGCGTTTATATAGTCAACAGAAAAAATTAGAATTCACTAGACTGTCGTTTCCTGAATCATCTGGAACTCCTTGGAATTCACGATGGTTCGGTTGGAAAGTCCGGTGATGTCAACCAGTCTACAAACGTCAAATTGAGCACACTTAAAAACGGACAGTGGCGTTGTGGATTCGTCACAATATATTCAAGACCCCTAGATCGCATTATAATTGAGAAAAACCATTGAAAAATCTTTTTTACCAATTAAGTAATGATAACATTTTATTTTCAGATTTTCAAATTCTAATTTTGAAGAAAAAATTTTCATTCAGACAACAATTTGAAAAAAACAATATCGCGGCCAATCAGTCGATTTCACAATTTATTTATTTATTCATTCTGAAATTATCATCAACCAAATTGACATACCATGGAACATATTTTTCTCAAATTCTACCATCAAAGGTTTCATATCTCCCTAACCAACTTAATATTCCTATGAAATCTAACTCAAAAAAAAGTATAACCAAACTGGTTACTGTAACATTCCATGAAGTTAACAAAAAGTTAAAAATACAGATCTTCAACTCTTCTGAAAATACAAAGTCCACTCATCTGCTAAATAAAAGTATGAATGAAGACTGCAGTTTTAAAATTTCCCACCGTTATATTTCATTCAATAGGCTTTTTTCATTTAGATGACAAATGACTAACTTTGTTTACCTGTCAGACCCAACGGCATTGAAGGCGATTTTTTTTTAAAGAAAATAAAATATTTCCGATTTTTTCTATGGATAGTTGACTTGAATTTACATGGAGAAGAAAACTCACCATTAGCAAATATTCGTTTACATTATTTTATCTACGAATGAAAGGTTTTTGGCGGTATAAAATAGGTAATAAGTACTTAACCTACAAAGAAAGTTACGAACGCCAATGTATGTGGGTGCATTTGTCATGAAGTTGACTGTGAAAATACCGCTAATTTTGAACTAAGCCAATCTCAAATTGTTATTTCAAAACTAAGCAATGGCTATTCACTTTCCCAATAGCCAATCAGACTTTGGGTCTCAAAACGAACGCATGCGCCTTAAAAAATCATCTAAATGAAAAGGCCTATTGAATTATCCGATCGGAGAATTTAACGTCGCCGCTCAAAGAAATCTAAACAACATGGCGAAAAATTGTCTGTAATTGTATATTTGCATATTTAATTAACTTTGTTATGAACAGAGTACGAAGGCGTAGAAGGGCCAAAACAAAATTTTTCAAAAACATTTGGAATTGCCACTTTGAACTGACGGATGACACTTTGAAATGATAATTGTCACTTTGAACTGACAATTGTCACTTTGATCTGACAATTGTCACTTTGATCTGACAATTGTCACTTTGAAGTGACAATTGGCACTTTGAACTGGCAATTGTAACTTTGAACTGATACGTATCAACGATCCTTACAAGAGTTCAATACAGACTAACTTTGTGTATTTCTGAAAGCATCTCTAGAGTATTCGGGCTTATGAGAGCCAGAAGTGTTTATTTCAGTTCATAAATCGGACCCTCTTGAGAATGCCGCACAGAGTATTTTTCGATGAATCATAATTATTTGATTTGTGTTTTTGTCTCGGTTTATGTAGCGGTAAACTCAACACTGACAATTGTATTGTCACTTTGAAGTGACAATTGTCACTTTGAACTGGCAATTGTCACTTTGTGCCTAACGTAAAAAGAATACTGAAACATTTGATACACTCCCAAGATTATGGAATTCGATACTCAAGAAATTCAATAATAGCATACGTGACTCAGATTTTGCAAGAAACTCCGAAAAAAGGAAAAGCACCTACTGGATATGTTGTGATGTTTTGCAAAGGACCTGTATGCTGGTGTTCCAGGAAACAACTGATTGTGACCTTATCAATTGTCAGTTCAAAGTGACAATTTTGAGAAGTAGCAATTCACTATATAATTATCATTTTGTAAATTCATTTCCACACCACCATGAGGTAGAGAGAACGACGCGTTCAAAAAAATTGTGATGGCCCCAGTATGTTTTTTCTCAACTGAGTACGGCTCATTTTCCGCAATTTACCCCCACCGAAAATTTTGCCGAATCCTCTGTTGTTTCAGAGGTAGGGTTCTTTAACGAGCTCAACGTCTATGAACTCGGGGCCGCCATCTTAACATCCCCTCTGAAGGACGGCATATCTATCGTCTTATCTCGTGCTCATTGATAAGACGCCTGCAGCTGCGAATATGCTACTACGCTACAGTTGTTAGGGCATTAAACGCGCACCTTCCCTGTCAGGTGGTCACCCATTCAAGTACTAAACGCGCTCGACGTTGCTTGGCTCAGATATCGATCAGACTCTCGCCATTATTCATACTGTAATTTTCAAAATCTACTACAAAAATGGGTTGTCGTTGGTGTTATGTTAATTCAACAAGAAAAACGCCGCAAACATTATTCTTTTGCGTGCCCTTCGAAGAAAAAAAGGAAACACTGGTTTTGTGAGGCTCGTCGCAAGTACATACCAATAAAAACACAATTGTTTTGCTGCTACGATCATTTCACTTTGAAGGATATGGAAAACTATTACAGTATTCATTAACGGGTACTGCAAGGAAATTTAAAAAAGACGTTCTGTGCCCCTCATTTTCTATGAGCATTTACAATGAACAGCTTGATGAAAATTTGAGGCTGTAACTCGACCTTATCGCAACTCATGCGACAATGAAGAGTCTTTTTGAGACCTACTCGAAAGTTCTGCTGATTCACACAATTTTTGTGTCAAAACAGTGCTCGCGAAAACAAACAATTTTCATCAGCAGAAGTTTGATTCGATTTGTTTAATTCTATCAATAGACAAACGCATGATTTCACGCTCTTCAATATTATAATAACATCGAGAAAACTGCACGTAAATTTGTTTTTTCTGAGATGTCGCGTAAAAAGTATTTTTTTGCATGGTTTGTGCAAGGCGCAGAAACAACAGCAGAATGAAGAATGTCACTGGGTCTGTCAAATGACTTGAAACTTTATGACCGTGTAGCCTAAATGTTTAGAAATACACCGGTTTTTGTTTCATTTCAATCAAGCGAGTAGTGTTGAAGGTACGACAGTTTAAGTTTCTGTTCTATTCAAATATTTCGGGCGAGCGCGCCATGCTCGCGTGACGTCATTTTACAACGCAACGTTCTCACCGTACACTCAATCATTGCTTTGCTATGGGATGTTTGACCACAATAACGTTTTTAACTCAAGTTTTCATTTGAATCAGTGTTACAATAGTGTTATAAGTATAATATTAGATATGGATGACGGATTTGAAAAAGGACAATCTGATAACTTGCCTGAAATAGACGGGTTAATGGTTGCCCACTATTTTTCAAATAACTCCGATTTCTTGGCCGCCGAGATGCGAGGAGTAAAAATGTAAAAGTAAGTATTACTTAATAACATTTTACATTTTATTATAAATCTTTTGATCCCTATAAGTACATATTTCTCATTACTAGTGTTTTATAAATGTACGTCATACGTCATATTGATACTATGAACATCTTACTTGACATTAAGTTCCTGGGAAGGAAGAATGCGTAGGTATTTGTAACATGGTGGGACTTATTAAAAACAATACTGTGTTATTGTACCTACATAGTTTGGATCATGACTTACATTTTGTATTTTTTAAATATTAATGTAACAAAAAATTTCACTTAGTAAACCTAACCTGAACATTATGTACCAGAGGTACAAAACTTTTCAAAATTTGAACCCATGAAATATTTTTTTCATAAGTAGGTTATTATTAGGATGCACGCGACTACACCTATTAAATATTATTAAGGTAGTACCGCCACGAGACAGTTGAATTAGAAAATTATTAAAATTTGGCATACGTATTGTTTAACATGTGAACAACACCACTATAAAATTTTAACAAGTTTCACCATCCCGAACCCGAGAAGCTGACTCAATTAACACGTAACATATGGACCATGCATAGGCAAACAGCACATTATTAATTCTACCGTTAGAACTAAAATTAAGAAATTTATGAAAAACGAGGAGGAGCTAGAGCAGGATATCACAGATATTGTGAAAAAAAAAATCAAAGTGATTGTTCATCTAGTTTGACAGATATAATCAAAACTACTCTCGTTATTCAAAATAGTCCACGGAGAAGCGCACAGCCTAAAGGCGGATTGTGCCAGGGGACTTTTTAAAGAAGGACGGCGGACCATTTGAGGGTCTGAACGTGAAAAAAAAAACTCCTAGTTGACCCCATCGATTTTCCTCCCAAAAAAAAGTTCAAAAAGAGTACTACAAAAAAGTCCATTGAAGTTGTATCGAAAAACGATAATTTTTTCCCATGACGTATGATTTCTAGTGAGGGGGAAACCAGGCCTGAAATTTTTTTTGCTGCGCTTTTCAGGGACATCAATTTTTTGAGTCGCCGACTTTCTATAACGAAGAAATTTTCTAGAGTCCATTGGGGGGGGGGCAAGTGCCCCCTTCAACAAACATTTTTTTTGCGTTTCAAATCGAAAAGTCTTTTGAAATTTTTTGATTCCGTCGAAAATAGTTTCCTAATTAAACTGTCTCGTGGCGGAACTACCTTAAGCTAAGATGAAAAACCTCTCATATTAATTTCCTCTTTCATGTGATCGTGGATAAGTGCATTTTTAGGTATTTTATTTTTTATATATTAGATCAACTTACGTTTATTTTAGATCGGCTAGAAACAGCTTCGGCGACGACGCTATTGGATATGCAAAAGTTAAAAGAGATATTTGTAAAGTGAAATGCCGAATCACCCCAGAACATCATGATTTGCATCCATTTCTTTCGACTTTTAGGTTCGAAAGCAACAATAAAAAACAACTTTTCGGGTGCATTAGTGGTTTTATTTAAACACTGGCACAATTTCTAGTTTCTGGATTCGACATTTTTATTAATTTTCGACGCAAAATTCATACACACAGCTCGGAAGCAGAGCTCACGCTGACCGACCGTTGTACAGTGACGTCACAGCGGCCGATGATTCCGCGTCGACGCACGCCTGCTGAACAATTAAATATCTCGGTAACTATAAGACGTATAAAAAAAATATTTTCACGGTATTTTTTCATTTTTAATAGAGTGTATTGTAAGGTAAAAATCAAAAGTTGGTGATATTCTTCATTATCGAATTCAGTTAGGACTTTTATGAATTTTTTTGTTGTTCCTACTGTAGATAGAACGGATTTTTAATGACAATTCAACTCATGTATGAAAAACCAATTTTTGACATGGAAACAAATGCACTAGTGGTTTTTCACTTATTCATTTGTTTATTAATTATCGCGGTGTTGGTTGCCAAAATAAATAGTTTGACATGTTTGTCAACAACTTATTGAATTTCTAAGCACTAACAATGAGTCGATTCGGTGAGTCTACGAACGCCGAAATGAGTCAAATTGTTAATACCTGTGTGCCTACTAATACAGTTGCGACGCAATCATCAATCTGGCGACAATTTTCTACGTTTTGCGATGCAAAAAGATATAAATGTGAGCCAGATACTTCCATCGAGAAATTGAATGTAATATTTCAAGATTCGGCATTTAATATGCGAAAAGGCAACGGAGAAGACTACAAAGAAGCGGTAGTTAAAACAATTTGGAACACCACCGCTAAAATGCTACAAAGTAAATATTTAACGAATTCAATTTTGTATTTAACCCTTTCACCGACGTTCAGTTCAATTCATCACGAGCTGCACGTAATGCTAAACGTAAAATCCTACAAGCACAAGCCGAAAAGAGAAAATCTAGTGCATAGCTCTTAATAAACCTGAACTATTTGCAATGGCCAGATTATATGACGAAAATGAACCGGAAGGACTTCAAATAAATTATATCACATTTTGGCGTTTGAATTAGCTTGGTGCAGAGGAGAAGCAGCTTACTGCAAAACCACTTATTTCGTATCTGAAATTGAAAATAATGGAAAAGAAACTGGACGTATCGAGTATAATCCTCTATTTTCGAAAACGAGACAAGGCGGTAACAATAAATTATGTGACAGCAAATGGATTACGCCTAATATTTTAGAGGAAGATATTTGCCCAATACGTTTATTTAAAAGTTAATGGAAAAACGAGACACTTTTATAACATTGGACAGAGTATTTCTTACACCAAATCCCTTTTGGAAGAAGAAAAATTCTAAAGGATGGTATAAGAATGTGCCGATTGGAATTAATAAAATTTACAAATGGACTAAATGCTCAGCACAACGTATTATTATAGATGTCAAACGTGTCAAAATTACAAATCACTCAAATCGAGCGGCAGCAGTTAGCGAGTTAAGTAAAAGCGGAATTGAAGAACAAGCTCTAATAAAAATAACAGGACACAGCAATTCATCATCAATAAAACCATACTTACAAGTTCGAGCATTATTCAATCAATTCGTTTGGAAAAAGAAAAAACTTCAACATCTACTACAGAAACGATTAGCTGTGGCACCCGCAGTGACATCACTGTTCCTAGTATGAATTTCAATAACTGCGTTTTTTATAATTGTACATTCAAATAAAAATGTGTTTATTTTTAATGTTTCATAAATAAAGTTTGCATTGATATGTTTCTAAATTTCTTATTCATTAAATTGTCCTGAATTACACTCGATGTTTATTGATATCAGGTAAATTTGTGTTGTTCAAATTCTCAACTGTTTCCTTTAGCAATTTGACTCGAAAAACTGTCAACCTAAAAACGCTCCACCTTCGGTGTCGCGTTTTTGATAGTTGACAGTTTTTCTCGTCTAATTGCTAGGCAACAGTTTCTCATTAAACCCAAATTTACCCGATAAAATACAAACCTCTCGTGCAATTATAAGTGAAATATTGATGGCAAAAATAGTTTTAGTGATCAATATCTGTAATAATAGTGGTTTTATCCTGATTTTCCAAATCATGTCCCAACCTAATTATAAAATGATGTTAACAACCAGAAAGCTCAGGCTTTTACCTTTATAACGCATTCTTACTTTTCAAAATCGGACCATTTTTGGCGGAGAAATAGCAGATGATTCAGCGCGTCGAATGCATATTGCAACTCAGGCGCACCCACTTCCGCCCGCTAGGCTGCTTGGCTTTTAATAATTTTTTAAGCTATACTCTGACATTTGGGAAAATTTGTAAGAGAACTTTCTACATAAAATTAACTGCTCTTTTCGAATACATTTTTTATTTTTCATTACGTCACCCCCATTTCTCAAATTTTACGAAAAACCACCAAAAAAATTGTTGATTGATTTTTTTTCCAAATTCCTGACCCGCTAGGCAGGATAACTTTTCAGATTATTAAAGTACGCCCTTTTCCAAATCTGTTACCAAAAAAATTACCTTTGTCCAAACCATTTTGTGGTAGATGTCTCTATTTACTGGCCTATATGCCTCGCACAACATTTCAGCATTGGGTTCATTCTGGTCTGATCGGAGCAGGTTTTACCTCTAATGATTTTATATAGCTTGATCCATATGTTAGGTTCTTGCAAATTTCTAATATTGAGTGTAGATTTTTGTAAAGAGTCATTTTATTTTTGCCATTGTTTCCGATGCTAGAAAGCCCATCCTTTTGATAAAAGTTGCTTCCACTTCCCATATAATCGCAAATTCGTAAACAAGTGTAGTAACGAGACGATTATGAATTTTTAATAATGAGTCGGTAGTCGACTTGTTATTCAACGAGTCTTCTGATCTAAATATAGCCCCTTTCAACAAAACAATTATGTTTATCTCAGCTCTCAGTAATCTTGTTTCGTGTCAAAATAACGCGGGAGCATGAACATGTTATAAACAACCAACAAGAAATTTTATTCGTGTTTGGGATTCCAAGATACGAGTACGTATCGATACTCTAGACCTTCAGATTATTTGTAAAAGCAGCAGTCAGAAAGCATCATATCAAAGTTAAGAAGGGAGTTCCTGTCTGCAGTGGTTATCTACAAATACGACACAAACGGTGTACATGATCTAAAGCTATTATTCAAACGATTTATGTTTAATAAGGTCTATGTAGTTGGTTTTTACTTTGAAAATGTTAATGATTTGATAGTTGAGAGTTACTTAGATACTTTCCATGGTCTTGGATCACGCAGTGCGTAGCGAGTTTCAAAACGCTTTTTCATATGAACGCAAAAATTCTAAAGCAAATTCTTGATTCACAGTTATCGTTCTAAGGAGCTATTTTAGCCAAGAAATTACAGAAATAAATCTTAAAACTATAGCAAAATATCGTGTTTTGGGGATAATTCGACTAAACCAGTATTTTTTCTGAATGAGTTTCGAAAACATTGGTGAACTAATAACTGAACCCAATTGCAAGAATAGCGAAATGTAACAATATTGAAAGGCCATTGGAGATACATGCAGAGCAATGAACATAATCCAATTAAAACGGATTTAAAACATGTAGTCATCATTATTATTTGATAACTGTACATATCACTCAAATGGCTTATTAACAATGAGACGAACGCAATTAAACTCGAAAAATGAATGTCTTCAAACATACAGTTCTATGTTTATCGAATATACCACCACAACTTTTTAATCAGATTAAAAAATGAATGGCCGAATTTCTGTGTGAACAAAAGATCGTAAATATTAAATGCTGTTGTATCGAACCTTTTGTGTTTCTCCTCGTTAATGAATGAGCAAATGAGTATCATGTCAGATTCCGATGAATAAATATAGTATGTTGTTTGTTGTATATATCCTTTTGAACTCGCATTCACGATCAGAAGTTATAATCGGGAATCAGGTCTGAATTTAGTTATAGATGGAACGTTGAATGAAGCATATCCTTATTTTCAATTCAATTCAAAACATGCATTATTGCTAAAGATAAAGATCTCATAAACAAATTCTCAGCAATCAATTAAACCTAAAACACAACCAAAAACAATGGAAAATGAATGAAACAAATTAAAATCTGTTTCAAAGAATTCTTCTACATATTAATAAGTTTTAGATAAAAAAAACACTTTTGGCTTCTCTTTTAAAAGTCTTAAAATTATTAGAATTGTACTTGATAGGTGGTTAATTTTTTTATTTGACTTGTAGATGGAATTGGTACTGGAATGTTATGACCTTGCCTAGTGTTATGAATAATATTATTGGCATTTCTATACTTTTTGAACACAATACACACCCTTTCTAACATATATATAGAAGGAAGGGTTAATATAATTTGCCGGCAATCGGCCGGCAAAAATCTCTTCTTTTTATACCATACATAAACCGGATGGCCCTTTTTTGTAGTAAAAATATGGTATAAAACAAATATAGGCTACAACCGCCCCAGAATGGACTGCTATATCTCAAGTGACTTTCAATTAGTACGAAATATGCCATTCTAACCGCACCGGACTCTAATTCCCTGGACATTTTTCTCAACGCAAAGCAGCCCGATGATATTTTTTTGGCAAGTTTTTCAATGTAACCATTGAAAGTAAGCTTATTAATCCTTGTGTATTCCTAAAAAGTTACTCAAACCCACATTATTGATTTCCACAGTGTCAAGATATACATTATTTACATTACACTTAAAAGTCAAGACATTAGTTTTAGTTACACTAAAAGTCAGCAAATTACTATCACACCACATTTAAAGTCCTTATTTATGGTGGAGTTCAAGTTTGATACCTCGGAATTGTGCCAAAGAATGGTGGTGTCATCTGCGAACAAGGTTATCTGTCCATCTATCTCAACATGTGCCAGATCGTTAATAATTAATAAGAACAGAATTGGACCAAGCACTGAACCTTGGGGTACCCCACATCCCACCACACTGTTTTCAGAGATTTCGCCCCCCAGTGAGCTCTTGCGTTCTCACTGAGATAAGATCTAAACCAATTTAGTGAAGTGCCACGAAAGCCGTAAATTGGAGCTTTGTAGCAATATTTCATGACTCATGCAGACAACTGCTTAAGTTAAGTCATCGGGTACACCCAAAATTTGGGTTGGATAAGTTATCATGAATATTTACGAACAAATGTATACCAGATTGCTCAGTCCATGCCAGCTAATATGCCTAGAAAATCAATCACTTTCGGTGGTTTTTGAAACAGGAGTATTTTTAACACTTTCTTTAAAAAAGTATCATGTCATTAAAAAAAGTACTTATATGCTAAGCAATAAACGAAAATCGGAACACGATAATTTACTTACTCTATATGGAAGAATGATATATGAACAGTGTGTTCATAAAATCAAATGTGGAATCATTTGCGTGTGCTCTAGCCGGGAAAGTAGCCCTTTTCTGTTATACAGTGTGACCCATTTAAAATGGAACCACCCCTGTAAAATACGCATTTTCCAGTCATTCTCAATTTTTTTTTTAAATTAAGCATCAAAAACTGTATCTTGACACAAATTTTCATAACTTTAGTTTAATTCTCAAGGCACTCTATTGTTTTTTTCTTCGTTAAAAACGGCAAAAGTTTATTAGGCAATTTTTGTTTTGAAATTTGACTACACCACTGGATTCGTAGTAGTTATAAATGAAAACCATGGAAATTTCATAAAAAAATATTGGTTAACAACGAAGTTACAACAACTTTAATTTTGGAAACAAAGTATTTGATATTAATTTTCATTTAGATTATAGACAACTTTAAAATCTGGCAACACTGCCTATACAAAGTAGAACACCAGTGAATTCGTACAGCGAAAATCCAAAGTCAATAGCTCATTCCGTTCTAGTTATAACTCCTGAAAGTATGGTAATGTGAGCGATTTTTGGTGGAAGCGATTTGTGAATTATATTCCCTTAAAATCATTTATTTAAGTTTAGGTTATAAGTGTATTCGAAAATAACAGAAAATTAAAAATTCATTTTCAAGTTATGCAGTTTTTAATGGCCGATAAAAACGAAATGAACCGAATTAAGTTTTAAAGTATCAAAATTATTTATTCAATAATAAAACAGAAAGCAGGACAAAAAATGTTCCTTTTTTATTCTGCAAAACTCAACTGAAACAAGCTTTTGAAGAAGGTATCAATAATTTGAGGAAAGCTGAACTAATACATTGGGCATAGGTATTGTACTAAATCAATAGTAGGCGGCTGTGATTTAGTACACCACAAATGGCTCACATTACCATACTTTCAGTAGTTATAACTGTTGAACGGAATGAGCTATCGACTTCGGATTTTCGCTGTACAAATTCACCTGTGCTCTACTTTGTATCGGCAGTGTTGCCAGATTTCAAATATGTCTGCAATCTAAATAAAAATTATAATCAAATACTTTGTTTCCAAAATTAAAGTTGTTGTAACTTCGTTGTTAACCAATATTTTTCTATGAAATTCTGATGGTTTTCATTTATAACGACTACGAATCCAAATTTGGAAAAAAAAAATGCCTAATAAACTTTCGCCCTTTTTTGACAAAGAAAAAAAACCATAGAGTGCCTTGGAAATGAAACTAAAGTTAGGAAAATTTGTGTCAAGATACAGTTTTTGATGCTCAATATTAGAAAAAAATATTTTTGAGATTGACTGAAAAATGCGTATTCTACAGGGGTGGTTCCATTTTAAATGGGTCACACTGTATATTACAAATAATAGCTTCATTTTTATCATAATTTTTCAATTTCCAGCAAAAACTTCCTTTCCAATCGAGGACATATTCAACATTTTTGGCGGAAAAAATCTAAACTTTAGAGCATTTGGACTTTCACTCGCAAAAAAGTATTCCTCACTTCCGATTGAACTGGAAGCAGTAGGTTGTTTCCAAAGAGATTATTTTCAAAAAAAGCTTATCGGTGGAATTCCATTCCTCCAGTACAAAGTTACTTTTCGCATTGTTTATATCGTTAGATATACTCGAACATTTTTAGACATAAGTATCGGCCAATATATACTATAAAAATATTGGTTTATATTTATATTCATACAACCTCCCATAAAAAAAATTTGTATATCCGATTACGTTTTGACATTATCTCCTCAGCATTTCAGATTTTTAGAGAAATTTTGGAAAAAGCTTTCTTCATTAAAATACGTAACAAGAAAAACTACGAAAAATTGATAATAATTGGTAAAAAATATATTTTGTTCACGTTTGACTACTGCTGGAACTTTTGAAGTGGCGCCACCACTCAGTATCTCAGAATATATTTCAGTTAACTTTAACCTTGACAGCGAAAAGCTAGGCCAGTGTGCTAGACATTGTTTTATTTCTCGATCCAAACCTAGATGGGATTTTCTTGCAGAGAGATTTAGTTTTTTAATGATTGTGCACAGTGATTAGAAATTGTGGGAATTGATTTCATCTACACAGCTTGGATAATAACCCATAAGGAGGTAATATCAGAAGACTGAATTATTCATTGTTCAACTGTACATATTAGTTATAACTTTGTTTTCGTATATGGTAAAGAATTGACGTTTTTACAGAACCACAATTTTGAAGAGAAAATGTGGAAAAAAAAAATATCGTTAATTATTCAAAGTAGTTGTGTGAGAATCGGAAAAAAAGTTCCATTCATAATACGCTCTAAAACTAAATACTGTTAAATACATAAAACATTTGTTCGAGATTGTACCTCAAAGATAGTTGAATTTGTTTATAAAAAACAGGGTTAGTTCAAATTCGTACATGGAATGTCGAATAATGAAGAACGGAAAGTTAAATGAATATTATTCCCCCTATAGTATATGGTAGAACAACTTAAAACATTCGCCGCGTGAAAACCAATCAGTAACTTAGCTGACCGCCTGTTACCATATATCACCATACATTATTTTTATTGAGGCTTTTAGAAAATTATGAGAACAGTGGCGTGGTGTGTGTTTGTATGTGTCTGTATGTAATGGAGGAACATGGTATATTGAAGACATTAGATGAACATGAGGAACAACTGAACAATTTATTTTCATCCAAAATCATTTATATTTATTAACGTTAAACTTAAAAAAAAATTGTATAACATTATATAACTGAATATTTGTATTACTGAATATGTATTTTATAACAGATTAATATATGTTAATACTGACAAACTGAAATTTCTGCGTTGCATTTATTTCCATTTTTGATCAATTTAAAATTTCCGCTCGTTTGAAACTAGTCAGTGCGCACAGTGTTGCCAGACTGCATTTCACACGACAAGTACCTCAAACTTTTTCTCGCTCAGATCATAGATCTGCCGGTCCCAAGTCCGGAAAAAAGGTTCATATACAGTCGTCCTATTTTTCCGAAGAATTTGATGCGAAATAAAAATAACAAATTATTGAAAATTCAGTTCTAATGTTTCTTTCGATTTTTTCGGCCCATTCAACTGAAAAGGGAAACATTTTAATTGAATAGAAAGATTTCTGTGAATTGAAAAATCCACGATAAAAATAAAGTTATTCTTGTTGATATCTAACAGAAAACAAGAGGTTATCTTGAACGATGGAAGATAGTGATTAAAGTTTATCTCTGAATCGCAGATGATTCCACATCTGATTTTATGAACACCCTGTTCATATTTCCAACTTCGAAAAAACACATTTAAACAAAAAGACGCAAAGTTACATTTCAAGTGAAAGAAAAAATCTCCGCCTATGGTCGGCATGTAAAATCAAACAGGCAAATCCTATTATGTTTCTTTGTACCACTTGGATTATATAAAAATGTCAATATTTTCGTTTATCTATTACCATGATTGAACGCTCAATAACATTCTTTTTATAAATATTACATAATTTTACATTGTCCTAGTTTTTTTAGCTAAATCGCTCGACGCGTTTTTAAATAAAATAAAAGTGTGGTGAACTACTAATTTTGTATATACCTGTAATTTACTAGCAAAATTTTTAAGCGATTTCTACCAAAACTAAACTGTAAATAATTTTGAAATTTTTAATAAGTTATTTTGAATAATAGCCAATTTCGTCGACAACGCATTTCACACAACTACCTTTAATGAGTTATAAACATGTTGTTCGACGCTTTGGTTTTATTTTGAATAAGAATTCCTCCTTTCATATCTCAATAATTAGTTCAAAATTCCACGTGGTCAAATGTATATTCAAGCAAACAAAACAGATTTTTATGAATTTCAGAACAATAGTAGATCAGCCTAGAATACCGGATCGCAACTTCGCCACTGCCCACTTCTAGTTACTATTTGAGTAATAGACCAGGGTCGATAATTTTTGAAACAAAAAAAAATTATAGTAGAATGAAACTCATTGGAAAAGGAACAGAATATAACAAAAATGAAAGGAAAAATAATTTACGGGCGATCTGAGGTCGGGAAGTGGAAGGGGGTGAGTTTTTAAGGGTAAAAAACGGTTTATCTCGATTTCTGGCAAAACTACAAGTCCTCTGGAAAAAAGTTAATAATCTCAAAATTTATGTGAACAATTCAAATAACCAAGTTTTTGGTTTTTTATTTTTACCTTTTACAAAAAAAAAATTCACGAAATTTGGTGAAAACTTACTTTTTTAAGTCCCAAACACACTGTAATTTTATTTATTAAAAATATTTATTTTTCCACCTTATTTTGACTTAATATCGAAAAAGCACCCTAATTTTCAATCAGAAATTCTCCCGTCAAAATATCAGGTTTTTCAAAAAAGTCGGTGGGCTTTTTGTTCGTTGAAATCTCTTCTTTCTGATAGTGTAAAAAAAATATACATTACTATGGTAAATGTTCTCAGAAAATGCAAAGAAATAACAGGTAGTAAGGCCCAGACCCTCCTAGCCCCTTCCCCACTTCTCTATGAAATACCTTTTGATGGGCTAAAATTTTCCGTAGGTCATTCAGGTATATAAGTTATCTTAAAATAGCAATAAATAGGCATCTACGCCTATAATTTAAAGGAGATTCTACAACTTTCTCAAAATATTGTAGATGTCTTATTAAATTCGTATTCGAGTTTCTTTGCATTTTCTGTCATAGTAATGTACTTTTTTTATGCCATCAGAAAGTAGAGATTTCAACGAACAAAAAGCCCACCGACTTTTTTTAAAAAGCTGATATTTTGACGAGAGAATTTTTGATTGAAAATTAGGGTGCTTTTTCGATATTAAGTCAAAATAAGGTGAAAAAATTTATATTTTAAATCAAAAAAATTACAGTGTGTTTGGAACATAAAAAAGGAAATTTTCACCAAATTTCGTGAAAAAAAAATTGTTGTAGAAGATAAAAATAAAAAATAAAAAACTTGGTTATTTGAATTTTTTACATAAATTTTGAGGTTATGTGAAAAAAGTGTGAATACAAAAGTTGTAGATCTTTTTATTACCTACAACTTTGTTTGTTTGTTTTTTCCATAGGACTTGTAGTTTTGCCGGAAATCCAGATAAACCGTTTTTTGCCTTTAAAAACTCACCCCCTTCCACTTCCCGAGCTCAGATAACCCGTAAATTATTTTTCCTTTCATTTTTGTTATATTATCTTCCTTTTCCAATGGGTTTCATCCTACTATTATTTTTTTTTCACTTTTTACCATTTTCAAAGGCTTCAGCACTGGTCTATAACTCAGAGCAGTGTCTGAGAGTGTAAATCTGTATCTTGCATTCAGTAATTGCATGTGTTTTCTTTCGACTCAGACCATCGGATTATTTTCCAGCGGACAGTGGTTCCAAAAAATATGGTTGAATTTGACGAAATAGTACATTGTAGGGAAAGCAAAAGATGTGAATATGGCTTGTCCTACAAGGTATAATATTTTTCAAACAATCGAAAATTATTCAAAGGACAAATTATTTCAATCAACTTGTTTAAATTTTGAAATAAGCATTATTGATTTTATTCACTAATAAAGGATGCCATGAAATTTTTTTAAGGAAAAAAAAAAGTTAATTTTTTGGCGTATTCCCATGATGTTTCCGCGTTTAAATTACGAAACAAGAAAATATTCTCATCTGAAATTGTTATGTACAAACAACTATTCAATATTTATCGTCTATTAAATAAACAACTTACACGTAATATATTTTAATGTATTTAATACATATTCATAGTGATATTCAGAAGACAGCAGTGGTCATATGCCACTTTGCCCTGGAGCTTATGATCGCCTACTACCGTCAGAATGTATTGTTTGGTTAGGGTAGGTGGCATATCCACTGAACATCACTATGGATATGTATTAAATACATTAAATATATTACGTGTAAGTTGTTCATTTAATATACGATAAATATTGAATAGTTTGTACATAACAATTTTAGATAAGAATATTTTCTTGTTTCATTATTTTTCAGTAGTCGGGTTTTAGTTCTTGAACTTATTTTTATTTCATACTTTTTTGAGCAATGGTTTTTCAGTAGCCGGGTTTGAACTTACTTTTTATTTGAATTATTTTGGGGTTATAATTTCGTGATAAAGTATTTGCAGAGCCGCTTTACATTTTTGTTTGTTTATGTTTTATTGTTTTACATGTACCTAGGGTAATACATATACCGAGTGGTGTACTCCCAGCTTATGTCATTATTATTACACGTTTTGTATTTTTTAAATATAATTTTAACATGTGTACCATAGTCCATAATGAAATACGTATTTATTATATATGTATTTTGGGTAGGTTTGGAGAGAAAATATGTTTGGCTCACACCCTGAGGCCTGATTTTAGAAATTATTCCCAATTATCGGGTGCATGCAAGCAAAGCCGCGAGCAACATCTAACAATATATATATTTTTGAAATGTGCTAATTAAGCTCTTCCATTTGATACCTAAAACGGAATCATAATTTTTTTTAGTTCATGACTTTATGTCCTCTAGCGGGCGCCATATTCAATTTAATGTGACGGCACATAGCCTATAACCAGCGGACGATCAAGACGCTTCCAACGATACCTCTTTTGTCAAATTATGAGTAGTTTAGAAGTTATGAGGGAACATATGAACATACATACATACCGGTCAAAATCATAACCCTTCGCCGTAGTCGAGTAAAAAATGAATATTTCCTAACACTTATTTTCCCTTGCCTGGCCACGACTAAGTGCAAGGAAATATTGACTTTTTCTTTAAAAAAATGTCAATATTTCTGATCGATTTTCGGAAAATATATATTTTTTTAAGTTTACTTTTTATTTTTTAACCACCGTTTTTCGTTATAATTATACCCGTCATTCATGAGAATACAACAATTTAAAGTACACCCTGTATAGAACACCACTTTGTCACTTGAAGACAGTTTTGAATTATTTTGTGTTCAAAGTATGATTGTGCAAATTGCTTTTTCAGAAACCAGAGTTGGGGTTTTCGCATTTTGTTAAAAACACACGACTTATTGAACACAACTTTTACACGTGCCCCAAAGAAAATTGAAATTAAATTAAAATAGTTTCAAAACGACTACTGAATGGATATAACACAAATAATGCAAGACATTCACTTGCAAAAAACTTTTTAACAAAAAATTAAACCGACGAAAAAGTCAACTGAAAAGCAAAAAATAAAATAAACCTTCTTAGTCTAAATGATAATTGAGCTCCTAAACTAATGTAAGTAACTGATTTTGAGTCGGCGCCAAACAAACAATTATCGAAGATCATTATCTATGAAAGAAGTCATCAAAACGCAGCCGTGCATCTCGCTGCCATCATTTTACGCTTCACCTAATTCAATTGCTAGTTTGTTTGGCGCCGACTCAAAATCAGTTACTTACATTAGTTTAGGAGCTCAATTATCATTTGGACTAAGAAGGTTTATTTTATATTTTGCTTTTCAGTTGATTTTTTCTTCGGTTTAATTTTTTGTTAAAAAGTTTTTAATTTTTACTTTTCAGTTCCGTATTTCGTCGGTTTAATTTTTTGTTAAAAAGTTTTTATTTTTCAATTCTTTTGTGGCTAAAATCTACCAATTACTACCTACTTGTTTTTTGATTACTTCCAAAATACTTACTTACCCACCTTACTTCAACTATTACCAGTTAAATAATATGATTATCTACTTTTACTATTTATTGTAATATAAATTATTTTCGTTGTTCTGGTTAGTTTATTTCATTACGTTGTATATCATTCCATCCTCTCATAAAATATACTGATTTTGACGGATGTGGAACAAGAATAATGTCAGTAGCGATCTGTCATTGTCAACTACGTATGTGTGTGCCAATGTTCACTAGTAAAAAATCAATTATCCCCTATTTTTCTACCCGTTAGGGTGGCTAATTCCTTTCGAAATCCAAATATAAGGTATACCCTATCTATTAAAAAAAGAATCATCCAAATCGATGAACCCAGTACAAAGTTATGCCTGATAGAATCGGTTAACGGACCAGAATTCAGAGGGTGAGTGATCAATATAATATCCTTCATTTCGCTACCCTTAGGGGTGGATTTCATCTTTTAAATTCAAATGGGACCAAATTCGAAGTACACCCTATCCACTGAAAAAAGAATTATCGGAATCGGACGCCTCAGTAAAAAGTTATGCGTGATCATACATAAAAAAATATTATGGAAAAAAAAATACGGGTCGAATAGAGAACCTCCTCCTTTTTGGTTTCCCGGTTAATAAAATAGATGTATTTTATATATTGGAAAAATAGTGCCGCTCGTGTTAGGAGGCCTTATTTATAAATTTTTATTAATTTGAAGTCGAACAATAGTTATTAATAATCCCTACTTGAATCTGTTATTTAGTTTTCAGAGAAGAGGGCTCATAAATTTTACGAATATTCGGGAAAACATTTTGCCCAGAATTGAGAATTTGATGTCTTATTTCTGATTGAACCATGAAAGTGAAGCTCAAGTGGTTTAATATTTGATAATGAGACAGCAAATTGCACGAGTTGAATTTCCTAGAGGCAAATTGTTTGAGGGAAAATTTATGAATTTATGTGATAAAATCCTCCAGCACGAATGATATTTAATGAGAATATTTTTCGAATCACATTGATAACTCGATAAAAATAACAGAACTCATGTTTCATTTGGAATTTCAACGGGAATAGTATATTTCATTACGAGCCCGGAAATAATGCATGACTGATTTGTCACGCGCGCTCGGAAAAATGTAATGAACTATATTTGTTATTATACTTCTTTGAAAACGATACATAAATTGTTGCTATGGAAATAATCGAAGATCAGGAAAACTTACTTTACTTTATTGCAAAGACAGACACAAATAAGGTGTTTTCAAAGAAGTGTAATAAAAAACTTATAACAATTTTCATGTTACAAAGTCGAAGGAATCGTTTAGAATACTTACACCGCTCTGTATTTTGTGTTTTCTATATGCTTCGTTTCACATATTCAGAAATATTTTATTCTTGTGAAAATAATTGAATCAACTCATTAATGCCAAATAAGTCTCATCAGATTTCACCACTTTTCTCGATACTAGCGAATCATGTTTCAGAAAAAATAGGATATTTATTCACTGGAAACCAAACAGCATTTCTATTTTTCTATAAACCTCAAACTTCACAATAAAAAATTGGAGAAGAGTTCAAATCTCTTGAATGCTTTTAATATTTTAATGTAATCTGGCTCAGATAAAAAAAACTAAATTCTATTATTGTATAAACCTTAAACTTTTCAATCAAAAGTTGATGAAGGATCCTAAATTCTTCCTAATATTTCTATGTAATCTGACTCAAATCAAAAGAAAAAAAATATAACCAGCACACAAGGATATAGACAGTACGTACTTGGGTATCTGTTTGTCGGTGGAAGGAAAACGTAAATTGTATATGATTGACACGAAACTTCAAATGGAAGGAGTATGCAGGGTGAACAAAAATTGTTAATCCTCATGAATGGTAATTTACAGCAATTTTCGATTTTTCAATTTGTGTGTATAACATAGAGGAAAAAATAAAAAAGAATGAAAGTTGTGGAGCTCATAAAGCTCTATCAAAAGACCTAAAGTTTGCCAATATTGGTATGAAAATGAGAGATTAAGAATTTTTTTTGGCCCATCTTCCAACTTATCCGAGGCATTGATAGAAAATATTTTTGTGCCCAATTTTGTTCCATTCTTGGGGTTTTGGTTCTTTTTGCGAATGACAGTCTTCTTTTAGGAGATAAACATTTAATTTGTCGACGTTTCGACCGTGTCCACCACGGTCTTCTTCAGGGATTAAGAATAATTAGCTGGTCCATTATTTTGAAAAAAGGAAAGTTTAAAAGCAGCAGATGATTTATTTTTCATAATTATATTATTTTTGTCCTCCTCTTCATTGTGTTGAAGGTATAAATAAACCGCGATACTTTGTTGTTGTTCTTTTTCTTCCTTATTAAAAACACGTGAGCAATCCGATATGGATTGGAACGTCGACAAATTAAATGTTTATCTGTTTATCTCTTAAAAGAAGACTGTCATTCACAAAAAGAACCAAAACCCCAAGAAACTCAAACTCCATTATATATATATTAACATTTGAACTGATGGTATTTTTAGGTTCTGGGGACTATGATCGGTGAAGATATATCAAAATGTATTGAAAGTCTTGTGATGACGGGACCAATAGGTAGTATTTCTATTGTAATCTACCTAAAACTATTTTCAAAGTCATGACCCACCTATTACTAATCGTAAATCAGTCAAATCATGAAGTGATTATTTATGAACATTATAATATGAATAATAAATACGTCAACAACATAAATAGCATCATTTGAAATAAAATATTATATAAACAGATTCTTCCACGACTGTTTTATATCACCGATACTACTTTTTGAATTTTGAAGTGAAAGACATTGTGATTGCCTGATAGATGGCGCGGGGGGGTATCAACTTAAAAATTTCAAATAGCATGGGGAGTCAAGTGGCACATCGTTGAAAATATAACTCAATTCTCTTTTCTACAATCTGTTTTGTTTTCAATTTCGTTAATACGTTTTCTCACAATATGCATTTGAAATGTCAAGTATAACAAATATTTCAAATGCATATTGTAAAAAAACTTTTGAACGAAATAAAAAAAAAAGGATGGTTGAAAAGAGAATTGAATTATCTTTTCAACGATGTACCACTTTACCCCCCATAATAGTTCAAATTCTCAAGTTGATGTGCCACCCGCGCGATCTATCGAGCAATCACAATGTCTTCAAAGAGTAGTATCGGTGATATCATTCAAAATAGTTTTAGTCCCGTTGTTTTATGTCGAAGCGTTCAAAAGTTAACAGTGAGGAGTGAAAGGGGGGGGGGGGGCTATAAAAAGCCGCATTGTATTTCCGTAGAACAACCATAGTTGAGAGAAAAATTGAATAACCTTTTCAACGATGTGCAAATCGACCTCTATGCCTTTCGTAATTTTCAAGTTGATGTGCCTCCAGCGTCCTCTGTCGAGTAATTGTAATGTATCTTTTCTCAAAAAAGTAGGAACGATAATACCATTCAATAAATTTCATGTCCCATTGTTTCACATCAAACCGTTCAAAAGTTATTGAGGTAACTAACGGTACCATTCAGATCCGCACTTATATTTGACATTTCAAATGCATATTGTGAAAAAACTTTTGAACGAAATTGAAAAAATAGGATGGTTGATGAGAGAATTAAATTATCTTTTCAACGATGTGCCCATGCTCTTTAAAATTTTCAAGTTGATCGGGCAATCACAATGTCTTTCATTTAAAAAAGTGGTATCGGTGATATCATTCAATATGGTTTTTTTTCATTGTTCTACGTCGAACCGTTCAAAAGTTAACAGGGGGGGGGGCTATTAGAAGCCGCACTGTATATGGATAATGATCATTCATGGCTCCAACTGGCACAAAAACCTAAAAAATATATATATACACATTTTTCGCTATGAACTAAAATATTTTATTGTTCATCCACCAGAATAGAATGAATATTTGAATTTTGAACATCAAATCACTTAATGTAGTATAAGCTCAAATTCTCACATATAATTATTTTTGCATTTCCTGTTTCCTTATAGGAATTCAATGTGTTGACATAATTTCGACAGGAGCTATTGTACATTTATCGCGAAGCTAGTGTGCATTTATCAGTATAAAACAGCGAGAAGACATTTATCACTATAAAACTGAGTTGATTGATTATATCTGAGCAATTTCAAGCCGTTTGATTGATTCAAAAATAATGAGGAAAATAGTAACTATAAAACAGTGAAAAGACAGTTATCAAGATAAAACCGATTTGAATGGTTGAGAAAGTACGGTAGGTATTATTGATTGTGAAATTAATAAACCTAAAATTTAAAATAATTTCCCTATTTATTCTACGTATTATTCTGTTTAAAATAATTTCCCTATTTATTCTACGTATTATTCTGTTTCAAATTGAACTTTCCTAATTACCGCAAAAAGTCAAATGAAAAACGTTTTTGAATATAGATTTCTCACTAGATTTGATTCCTATAATACACAATGATGATGAAGAAGAGAATGTTTTTTTTTTCGAAAGTTGGAAGTAAATCATTTTGAGCCTTAAAAACATAATTCTAAAGTTCTCTTAAAAAAAACTTTTTAACAAAAAATACAACCGACGAAAAAAGAAACCGAAAAGCGAAAAATAAAATAAACCTTTTTAGTCTCAATAACTAAGTTCTTAAACTAATATTGATAACTAATTTTGAGCCAGCGCCAAATAAACAAACGAGTGAATTAGTTACGTAAAGCGTAAAATTATGGCAGAGGGATGCGCGGCGGCGTTTCGATTATTTATTTTCAAAGTAATTTAATGATCTTCGTTGATTGTTTGTTTGGCGCCTAAACAAAATAAGTTACATTAGTTTAGGAGCTCAGTTATTAAGACTAAAAATAAAAAGGTTTATTCTATTTTTCGCTTTAGTTTCTCTTTTTGTTAATTTTTTTTTTATTTTTTTATTTTTTGTTGGTAAAATCTACCAATGACTACCTACTTAATTAACTCCAGGTCTCCATTATGTTGTAGTGTCATCAGAACTACACATGTGTGCCAAGTTTCAACAGAATCGGTTCAGAGGAGAAAATTCCTATTTTTCTACCCTTAGGAATGGTTTTTTTTTTAATTGAAATGGGACAAACTTCGAGGTATACCCTATCCAATAAAAAAAAAACATCAAAATCAGACTACTCGGTAAAAAGAAATGCGTGGTCACACATAAAAAAAATATACACGTCGACTAGACAGCCTTCTCCTTTTTTCGTCGGTTAAAAATAGCTTTCAATATGCAATCTTCTCGAAGGCATATGTAGTTTTCGTGTTTGCAAATGTTATTTTCTGATTGTCAGCTAAACAACTCCTTTAGCTATGAAACCACGATATATCGCTTCGGATTTGGTGACTCGTTTTTCAGAACTCTTTTTCCATGAAAATTGTGCAAAGTTCTGAATATGATACAAAACTTTGATAAAAGACAAAACAAGATTGAAAAAACGGTTTGAAGTTGGATTAATTAAATAAATGACTGGGAGTTTTTTATATGATATCGAGAAGAGAATCAGCGTGTGCAAACATCGAGCAAAATACCAGTTATTGATTATTATTGTTTTTGTCTTTTGACTGTATGGTCTCAGGTTGATTTACAATTCTTCAACATCTCTAGAAGAATCATTTTTCTGTTGAAAGTACTAAAATCTAACAAGGTTATGGGTCCAGGAATCGTTTACCTACGGCACAGAAAGTTCAAAATTGGAAAATTTGGAGTACTGTAGGCGAAAAGCCAAATATGAGTGGAAAGACCACCATCCGTATTGAACCTCCGAACGAAGAAAATTTCGACACAAGGAGCTGAGAATACGTGAATGGAGGTGGAAAAACCCAGGAAGCCAGAATCAGAGGAATGCGGCATTGCCGACAATAAAGCACGTTCTAATTTGATTTTCAACAAACCAAATGGGGTGTGGTCAAAACTTCGTCGTAATTTTTAATCACAGGCCTTGCAAGGAAAGTGACTCTTCTGAAGCAGTTCACTCTACATAAAATAAAAAATGGTGGAAACATTCCTGGCCATCTGGATGCAGAGACAATCTTAAATACATGAAAGTGAACATGAACGTCGATCTAACATAGTGTTACTCTATAGTTCATCCGAATAGGAAAATTTCAGGTGTGCTATTGAAAAACAAGGGATAAACTTCCAAAACCTGAAATTCTAAGAGTGAAAATTAAAAAAAAAGGAAGCAAGCATTATCGCAAGATATAAACCGATCAAAAGTGGCGAAAATATAATGCAGGAAGTTCTGGAACCCAAAGTACTGAACTCTGCCACCGATGTCGAAAAACTGCTATAAGGTATGAGACTGTCCAGAGAAAACAAGAAAAAAAAAATGTGTTTTGTAAAATTTGTTGAATGTCGTGAAGTGCTGTCGTTCGCAATCTACCCAAAGCGATTAATAATAATGATAATAATAATGTTTATTTCACTTGTTGAAAAGTACAAAGAGAAAATATCTATAAGTAAATACAAAAGAATACGTCAGTAGAAATATATCAAACATACATATGACGGTAAAACACCGAATATAAATAAAGTGTATATGAAAGAGACATTTAAAAAGGATTATTGATCTTAGAATTAAACAGAATAAGTGTACATGGAAAGTTCAGTTAAAAATATATCGTCCTTTCAGTATATTGTCCAAATTCTTCGAGCTTGTAGCAATTTTTTTCGAGTAGGGAAGTTTTCAGTCTAGATTTGAAGATACAAAATCTTCGGCGCGCTTTTAATATGGTCATCTAGTTTATTTTAGAGTTTTGGTCAAAGATAAAGATGGCTCTTTTGGTATAGTGCGGTTCGGTGCATATTTGGAATTAATGAGTCATAGTTGAGAAAGCGTTTTTGTTTTTGTGTACAAAGACGCATAACTCATAAATATATATACACCAGCGACGGTAAGAATTATCATTTCTTTGAATAAGTTTCTACATGATTCCCTCCAACAACTATTGGTAACAATTCTGATTGCATATTTCTGCAAAATGAAGACCCTTTCAGCAGATGACTTTGTACCCCACATCAGAATTTCATACCTCAGATGACAATGAATAGTAGCATAATATAGATTCAACAAATCCGCTTTATCACATCGAGTTGCCATAAATTTAGTGCATAGCAATTTTTACGCAATTTGTTGCAGAGAGTTTCCATATGAGGAGCCCATGTAAGCTTGTAGTCTACTATAAGACCAAGCATTTTTGTAGACATCATTCTCACAGATGCTGAAACATTCGGTACTATTATTCAAAGAAAACTGCATTAAAGTTGTTTTGGCTATGTTCAGTTTAAGGTGATTTCCATGTTATTATTTGTTTATAAAGGTACTGTGTTTTTTTATCAAGATCTGATGCATTCTGGTCCTTGACGAGGAAATTTGTGTCATCATCATACGCAATAACATGAGTATTTGTAAGGCTATTAAAAAATTGCATCAGGTCATTGGCGTAGATAAGGAACAACAGAGGACCTAGAATTGAGCCTTGGGGGCTCCTTGCTCATGGTAGCTGAATGGGATTCAGTATTGTGAATGACTACTTTCTGGACCCTACCATTCAAATAAGATTTCATAAGTTCGAGGGCAATTCCTCTCACACCATATCGTTCCAATTTCAAAAGTAGAAGGTTATGATTCACACAGTCAAAAGCTCTAGTGAAGTCGATGAACAAACCACATATATGAAATTTACCGTCGAGGGCATTTATCACATGTTCACTGAATTCATATAGTGCCGACTCGGTGCTCTTATTTTGAGTGAAACCATGTTGATTTGGTGAGACGAGTTGATTGAAAACTTAAAAAGACGTCAATTGTTTTTTAATGTTCAATTCAAAAAGCTTTGATATACTTGGGAGCAGACTTATACCTCTGTAGTTTTCATATAGGTTGGGGTCACCCTTTTGGTAAATTGGAGTAACAAGGGCCTCTTTTAGTTTTTCCGGGAAAACTCCTAGCTCCAAAGAGATATTCATGATGTAAGCCAAAGGATTAACCAATTCAGCAGTAATTTTTTTCAATAGACTATTCGATATTTCATCACGGCCACGTGCATTGGAATTTTTTCAACTTTTTATTAGATCAAAAACATCGTGCTCGGTTATTGGATGCAATAAAAGAGAGTTCTGACATGTTGAAATGTTTCTTTGCATAAAGTTTACATCAGTTTCCCTCTGTTGTGATGCTTCCGAAAAATGACTATTGAAATTGTTAGCCATGTCAGAATCAGAAACCACAGAATCGCCATTATAAATGATGATGTTGTTGGAATGGATATCTTTTTTTTTAATTTGATTAACAATTTGCCACATGGTTTTAGATTTATTTTGCGAGTTGTTTATCCTGTTGTTTACACACTGCTTATAACTTTTTTGGAGCCTCTCTCTATATGTCTGAGTATGTCCTTATATCTCTCATTAACTTTGGCACAATCCGAATAAGATGTAACTGAGTTCTTCAACTCGTATAGTTAGTTCGGGACCGATTATATTGACATCTAGTATTTTTGATTGTTTTTTTAAATGCACCAGGGGTAAAGCCATCTCGATGTAGTAATGAATTGAGTTGTGGAAAATTGCATAGGCTTTATTTGGGCATGTTTCACTGTCAAGTTCTACCCAGGACTCATTTGTCAGAAATGATTTAAATGGTTTTTTATATTGTCCTCAGAAAAAGCTCTCCCATTATTGGAGCTGGTAGCGTCCTGTTTAGCATGTTTCAATAGTGGAAACTGTATCATTTGTGCAAAGTGATCTGACAGGCAGAAGTCTTTGACTGTCGCTCTATAGTCAGAGTCCACTCTAATTAAGAAGTTATCTAAGCAAGCACTCGAGTGTACAGTCACCCTTATCCAATCAACTGCCTATACTCTTGTGAAATGAGGAAACTCACTCGAAATTTCTAAAATAAAATAGAAGCCTGGGGAAGGAGGATATTTAGAAACCTTTTTGAAGGCATCAGATATTTGGAGATGAAGAATCAAAAGGGAGTAAATGAATTTGTATAATGAACCCAATATAACTGCAAAAGTCGAAGACATGGCTAGGACATGTACAGGATGCAGGAGGGAAGAGTTGCAGGCAGGGCCCGAAAGGGAGGGAGAGATTAGAAGGAGATGACGACCTAGAAAGAAGTGGATAAGTGAAGTTTCCCACTGAAATTATGGCATAGTAGATTTGGACCTCTGAATAAGGGATTTCATCACCTATTTTTATATTTCTTACTTGCTGAATGTTATAATAATTGTTTATGTATACCTTTTCTCTACTAGTATAAATGTAATATTAAGTATGATAATGTTATATTAAATTTTACAATTGCATCGTGAATCTGTAGTGAGAATGTAGAATTGAATTTTTCACCACGCACAACCAAACCGGTTTCAGTGGAGACTATTTTCTTTCTGTTTATTCAGAGCGAGGAAACGACCTAATGTTCAGTACCTATTTATATATAATATGTTATATCAATTGTTTGTAAACCTGCACCATTCTACTGGATTGAATAAACTTATTATTATTATTATCATGTATTCAAGGAAAACCTTAACTTAACTTGATAAAGAGTCTTACAGAAGTTAATAAATCCCATTTCTTCCGGTCTTCCTGATGATCATGAAAGCCTGAAATAGATTTTCGTCGACAAGAATGTATTGAAGACCTAGTGAATGCGATGTCTCTCTTGCGTCAATGTTACGAATAATTTTTGGTGAGTACTCTCTTTTGGAAAACATCCTTCTTTGCCTCATTCATATTTATGAGTTCTTAATTAAGACTGGAATAGAAAATCAAATAACTATCTGAATAAAAATGCAAATTTTCAAGTTTAGATTTTTTCTTTTTAGTTAGGGTCTGTTCAGAATATCTAGCAGATGTAGTTCAATGTCCAGCGTGGCTTTAGCCGGGGAAGTAGTTGTTTTCTGTTAGACATTCACAAAAAATAACTTCATTTTTATCGTGGATTTTTCATTTTCAAGTCACAGAAACATATTTTTATTCAACATTCAATTGAGACTGTTTCCTTTTTCAACATGAATTGATTTGTTTGAAAATATGAACAGGGTGTTTATAAAATAAAATCAGGTGTGGAATCATCTGCGACTCAAAGATAAACTTCAGTCACTATCTTCCACGGGCCTATGGAGGGGTCCACCCCCACCCCCCCAATATTAGACGAGATTGGAAATTTTTCAAACTAGGAATTTTCAATTGGAGCTAGGAGTTTCCAACTTCAAAAACATAAAACACCGAGTTTGTGGTCGGAATTTCCAACTCGAACTTTCAGACTGATGAGTAGAAAATTTGGAATTTAAAGCCGAAAAAATAGAATTCCGAATTTTGAGTTGGAAATTTCAAGTTTCAATTTGGAAAATGAAATTCCCAGTTCGAACTCAGAATTTTCAACTTTAAACTCGAAATCTCAAACTTATGAATCGAAAATTCTGGGTGGTTTGAGTTTGAAGTTGGAAATATATAACACAAGAGTTTGTAGTGGAAATTTACAGGTTTTAAGCCCGAAAATGAGTTCCTGATCTTCCAGCGTTCAAAATAACCTCTTTTGGGGTATTCATGTTGATAAGGGAAACATTCTCAATTGAATAGAATTATTTTTATGTGAATTGAAAAATCCGCGATGAAATTGAAGTTATTTTTGTGAATATCTAACAGAAAACAACTACTTCCCCGGCTAAAGTTTATCTTCGAGTCGCAGATCTGATTTTATGAACACCCTGTTTTTTCATACAACATGACAGGTTATGATGAAAAAAAACAGTAATTTCAAGTGCGACTCCGAAAGATATATTTCTAACAATTTTCCATCTATGCAAAGTGAAATTGCTTCTAGAAAATATGTTTCCCAATTTTTTCGGTCTTCCTTATGACTGTGGAAATGTGAAATAGATTTTCGTCGACAAAAATGTATTGAAGATCTAGTAAATGCGATGCTAGTCTTGCAACAATGTTACAAATGATTTCTGGTGAGTGCTCCTTCTTGGAAAATATTTTCTTAATCTCATTCAACTATGAGTTCTCAATTAAGACTGGAATAGAAAATCAAATTTTAACTTTCAGGATTTTTTCTATTGAATTAGGGTCCTTTCAAAGTATCTATCAGATGTACTTCAATGTCCAGCATGGCTTTAGCCGGGGAAGTAGTTGTTTTCTGTTAGATATTCAGAAAATATTTCTATTCAATATGCAATTGGGAATGTTTCCCTATTCAATTGAAACATGAATACTGTTATTATTAGAATTAGTAGGAAAATGATATCTGCTCTTGTTTGAAGAGTGCAAACAACATTGAACAACATACCGGTCGTTGATTTTGGCTGTTAAAGAATTTTTTTAAATATGTGTCACGTTGCGTTATATTTCTATATATTATATTTAAAAGACAGTACTAAAATCTATTTATTTTTTCAATTTTCAATAAAAAATAGAAAAGTAGAAAGCCCAATCCCCCCCTATAAAAAATACTTTCATTGACATGAAACATCTAAAAAATGATTCACTCGTCATTGTAGTTTTTGAGTTACACTACCTACCAAAATGGGGTAACATCAATTGACCTTGGAGACTCCGCATCATGAGAAATCCTGAATATTTCGTTCATTCGATGGGAAGAAATGCCTTTGAACTCTCTTAGTCAAATGACATGCGAGGATCTCACAAACCATCTGTTCTCAACTGAGAAATATATTTTTCCAGATGGTCCTATAAAAGGAGTAAAACGTTCATTCACATGTAACTATCTATCGTACGAACATACAAACAAATCATCGAGAACGCTTAGAGGAATTTGTCAGGCTTCTGTAAATCCTGTGATTAACAGCATCCAACAAATTTTTGGAAACTTTCCAGATATTCAACTGGTTGTCGTGTGGATTCATAGGATTGCCACGAGTTGTTTGATCAACGGGGAATTTTCATGAGAAACGCGTTTGTGTCGAACACGATAATTTCCAGAATAGGCTGCAGGGAGCGTATTGTGAAAGCGACGAGTTTGTTGGCATATGGCCAAATGACAATTTCATGCTTTCTTTCGGAACATATTCATGTTTCCAATCTTATCACATCTGTTCCGGTATTTTTTCAGATTGCAACAATGAAACTGAATCGAATTCCATTCTTTTTTCACAAATTTTCAATATAAATGTGAATTGAAATCTCAACACTGGTGTCAATGCTTGTACCATAAACAGTGAGTTTCAAAAAGTTTGCACAATAATGGGAAACTTTTTTTATTATCCATTTGTCAGAAAGTTTTTGTCTTGATAAAAATTGAGGCACTGCGGAAAACTTGGATTTGAGTTGCCAAAATTTTGAATTTTAAAACGGTGTACAGGGGAGAACAATAAATAGGAATTTTGGTCACGAGTAAACCACCCTTAATTTTCGACATTATCTAAGTTCTTTAGGATTAGAAACAATATTGAGATTTGAAATCTCAGCCACATACGAAACACAGTTTTCCCCCCATTTTTTATGGTTCTAGCCTCATAAAGAGTACTAGTATCTCATATACACCTTAGGCGCCTACCTTATATCTCTATAATAATATTTTGATGCAAAATTTTGTATAATTTATTATTTGTACTAGAATATCGACGTTTGTTTCTTGGTGCACTCTGTATGTATGTCCATAATAACTATCAGTATGATTTAATGGAAGAAAATAATGGAATAAATCAATTAATTGTAGATTGTAGGGGGGTCGATATGGCTCTTCAGCCTCTCCGTACCCTTCATCTATTCAAGACCCGGGATTCCGAGACTCCCACTTTCCTGGGAGCTAAGTTCCTGATGCCTGAGGGCGTTAGTGAAACCCCTTTTGCAAAACAACACTTGGCAATCGCAAAGCAGTGTCCTGCAGTTTCAGCGCTCGCTTTTTTTTTGAGGTGATACCTCAGAGGATAATGTTCAGTGAGCAGTCCCGTTACCAGTTTCAAGTCATTCTTGTCCAACTCGAGAAGCTGTTCAGCTTTCTTTGGCGATGGGCTCAAAAGCCTTTTCGCTTGTCTTTGCCCTGGAACCTTACTCCAATGGCTTTTAATTTGGTCAGCTTCCCAGCGCCGAAACTCTTCGTTGATGTGGGCTTTGGAAAGACCGCCCAGAAAATTGAGTGTTCGCAAATTAATTAATTAATGCTAAAAATAATACAAATCTGCAAGTTTACGATCACTTTGATCATAGTGTTACCTTAAAGGATAGTCCTAATTTATGTATTAAACATAAAGAAAAACCAAATTACAAAAACGTTCAGAAGCCTGAACAATCAATCATTGAATCCTTAAATTTCCATGTTATTGTTGGGCACTTTTTTCAAGATTTCGGTATACTGACACAACACTCCCTTATAACATTATCTAATTCATCGATATTTTGGAATGGTCTTCGAGCATACATATTTTTCTTAAGGTAGCCCCATAGAGGAAAAGTATATTTTTTCAAAACGAAAGTTTATATGTAGTATAGTTGAACCATTTACAATTGCAGAAGCATAAAATAAAAACTTTTTAACAAAAAATTAAACCGACGAGATACGGAACAGAAAAGTATAAAATAAAATAAATCTTCTTAGTCTGAATAACTAAGCTCCTAAACTAATGTAAGTAACTAATTTTGAGTCGGCGCCAAACAAACAAGCAAATGAATTAGGTAAGGCGTAAAATGATGGCATCGAGTTGGGCGGTGACATTCTGATAATTTTTTTGAACTAATTTATCGATCTCCGTTGATTGTTTGTTTGGCGCCGACTCAAAATTAGTTACTTACATTAGTTTAGGAGCTTAGTTATTCAGACTGAGATTTATTTTATTTTTTACTTTTCAGTTCCGTATTTCGTCGGTTTAATTTTTTGTTAAAAAGTTTTTATTTTTCAATTTTTTGTGGCTGAAATCTACTAATTACTAACTGCTTGTTTTTTTATTACTTCCAAAATACTTACTTACCCACCTTACTTCAACTATTACCAGTTAAATAATATGATTATCCACTTTTACTATTTGTTGTAATATAAATTATCATTATTCTGGTTAGTTTATTTCATTACTTTGTATATCATTCCATCCTCTCATAGAATATAATGATTGTGATAATGACACTAGCGATCTGTCATTGTCAACTACATATGTGTGCCAATGTTCACAAGTGAAAAATCAATTATCCCCTATTTTTCTATCCGTAAGGGTGGATAATTCTATTCCAAATCCAAATATGATCAACTATGAGGTATACCCATCTGATAAAAGAAGAATCATCCAAATCGAAGATCCCAGTACAAAGTTATGCCTGATAGAATCGGTTAACGGGCCAGAATTCAGAGGGTGAGTGATCAATATCCTTCATTTTGCTACCCTTAGGGGTGGATTTCATCTTTTAAATTCAAATGGGACCAACTTCAAAGTACACCCTATCCACTGAAAATAAAATTATCGGAATCGGACGCCTCATTAAAAAGGTATGCGAGATCATACATAAAAAAAAAATGAAAAAAATTAATATACGCGTCGACTAGAAAACCTCCTCCTTTTTGGTTTTGTCGGTTAAAAAAACAAGTTTCGCAGTCTTGAAGCGGTATCCTTTGAGCAGCATAGGCGGATATAACTAATTTTATTAAGATATTTTAAAAATACGTTAAAATAAAAAAATGTGCCATAAGCGAGGAAGTATGTATTAATAGGCAATCGGATCATCATAATTTTCCAATGGTCGAAAAAAAAGCAATATTTTCCAACAAAACACAACAGAACTATAGAATATTTTAAAACCTATTTCGATCCCAGACCAGAGACGCTACTGGCTTTTATTTATTCAGACCTCTTGAAACACAAATATGACTCGTGATTTATTAGTTTTCTTGGCCTCTCAACGTATCGACGCACCTACAAGCATTATCATTGGCTTGCAGTCCGTTTTGATTGGCTCAGGCGAATCTGCTGTAGAACTAGACAGCTGTCACTCAAACCCACGTTGACTGTCGGCTCTTGTGATCTTCTTTTGATCTTCCGTTCGGCGACGGAGAATGTTTACGAGTAGTACACATTATTTTTCGTTCCGTTACTTCACTTATACGCTCGAGTAAGCGAAGTGAGTTTTTAATTTGCTCCCCATAGAAACAGCTGCTGCAATTGAAAATGGTTAAACTATACGACTTATTAACGTTTGTCGTACAATATTAGAAGAATATTTTCATATTTCACATGGGAAATTCGTCTATGAATTACAAAAATCACATTATCTTTGACTTTTTGACATTTTAAGCAACAAACAATTTTGCGTTTCCTAACTGTGAGTCACAATGTAAGTGAAATTTATTAATTAGAGATGTGTCAGTATAAATTGGAGATTTGTTCACAATGCCGAGTGCAAATGACAAAATTGAAATAATTCCCATTCATGGACAAAATAGAACAAATCGAGAAACAGCAGAAATATTTAATCTGCGTCATCCCGAAAATCCGGTATGTCACACAACTGTAGGACGAATTTATCAAAAATGTTTGGCCACGGGATCTGTAGAAAAGAAATTTAACACAGAACATGCTAAATGGGTAACTCGGAACAATTAATTACAACAAAATGTATTATTAGCAGTAGCTGAGAGTCCGAGAAGTAGTCTCGCTGCTGTATCTTCCATAAGAGGCGTGAGTAAAACATCAGCAAAAAGATTATAATTAAAACATAAATATCACCCTAATCAACCTAAATTTATACATACGTTGAAAGAAGGAGATTACGAACGGAGATTTGAATTCTGTGTGTGGATTCAAGGAGAGATAGAAGAATATAGAGAGTTTTCAAAGTATATGTTATTTTCTGGGCAAGTTTCACCTCAAATGGAGTAGTAAGTTCGCAACATTGCCGGTGGTGGGCTGACGAAAACCCAAATTTTAAAATGGAACGCAATGACCAATATTCCTTAAAACAAACGTCTGGTGTGGCAATTTTCCATAATAAATTAATTGGTCCATTCTTTTTTCGTGACAATATGAACAGTGAAATGTTTAAAAAAAAAATTATGTTTGAGATAGAGCCCATTAATTCTCACATCAAGAAAGAGGACGGCTATGGATCCAGCTTGACAAAGCATTGTGTCGGAGTACGACATTAATTAAAAAATATCTGGATGACAAAGTGGAGAGTAAATGGATTGGTATACTCAATATATCCATAACCAGCGAGGTCTCCCGATCTAACTCCTTTATATTTTTTCAATGGGATTACCTTAAGGAAAAAGTGTATGGGCGATCTAAACCAAGCAGTTGGTCGGCCCACACCCAAGATCGATAAGGCTAATGACTATTATTAGTCTAATTATCACTTATTCCGAACCGTCAAAGAGGGTCCCCATGACTCTTTAGAAAAAAATATCCACTATATTTAGAATTTTCCATCTCCAAATCAAATATACTTATAGTCAGAAGATTGTCATCCCATGGGCAAATTTTTATACAAAAGATATATGATATATTAAATAAATATAAAAGTAATAAAACATTTGACTTGCTAGTTACTAGATAAATTACAATCAAAGTTGAAAAAAATTATTAAATGGGCAAAGGTAGTTCAGAGAATACAAATTAATTTACATATAGAGTCATTTTACTATGAAGATAATTTGAGTTCTTGCGATAAGATAGTCGTGTTGTCTGCCAAAATAGTGAACATCTCTTAATTTGCCCAAAAGCTGAGAGACTATCAATTTTCACAATTTGGGTTCTTTCACTCAGATAGGACTCGAACCAACTGAAGCTTCGTCCAACAGTCAAAAGATATATCACAAAGCACTGCAGCGCTCACTTCCTTCAGATTAGAATATAGATTTTTCAGAAAGCGAAAGATTGCATCTCCCGTACTTTTATTGGTTTGAAAGCTAAATTATGTAATTATATGTAATTTACAGCAGTTCATAAAAGCATTATCCGTTCCATCATAAGATTTTCATCATGAACAAACGTCCTTTGTAATTGTGGATCCCTCATGTATGTCAAATTTCTCAAAATATTTTCCTTGTTGAAATTACATACATATTTATCTATTCCGATATCATCATTTATTGAAAGGATTTTCCCGTGTATTGTTTATTCATAATTATATTCATATTCCAAAATAAATATGGACGATAATGATAAACAATGAAATACACATACTAATTGTCAATGAGGTAACACATCGAACGCATTACGAATGCAGTGATCACCATAAATATATATATATATATATATATATATATATATATATATATATATAACATGTGCATGTTTCAATCAAAGAAATCTCGGAATGAAACGTGAATGACGGCTAAATGTCAACTTTCAAGGATTCCAACACAATTTCACTATTTCATTCATGAATAGGGCAAGTGATTTCTCTTGTCCTCTACTCATTGACTGAACGGACGCATCTAGGCCAGTAGAAATAGACAATCAATTCACATTAATTCCAAAAGTTTTCAAACTTCGATGGTATGTTAGTGCATTAATAAAAACAAACTATAATATTTTGCAGAAGTCTGCGATGAACGGAACATTGTTTTAATTGCAAAAAACGTTTTCATGCTTTATTATGCACTGAAAATTCTAAAAATTCTGCAAACTAGGTATACCTATAGTAATAATGTTTTACAACATCATTAAGTTTGCAACCTTTTATTATTCACGGAACCTTATTTTTTGTCATTTGTTTAAGTTTTTCATTGTAATTTGTTTAAAAAAATTACAAAAGTTCTGCAAATTGGATAAGTGAACGGCAAAAAAGTTAAACATATTCACGTACATTTGCAACAATTTCTGAAAAACGCATCATTTATTTATCAAACTTTTTTTCACGCGCCATTTTAATACCCACAAGCATTGAAATAATTACAAAAGTTTTTTATTGTGGTTGCAAATAAAGAAATATTGGTCTTAGTGGATATGAAACTTTGCAACCTCATACGAAAAACGGAACCTATTTATTCACTAATATTAATTTTTTCATTTTCACAACCTCTAGAATAATGGCAAAAGTTCTGCAAATTGCAGCTATAATTACGCCTAATATTTTACGTGATGCAAGAGATTTGCAAGCGTCATTGTTTTACGGAACATTTTTTTATTTAATTATTTTTTTTTGTAATTTAGCCACACATTGTAAACATTGTGCAAAAAGGTTTGAGATATAATGTTAGACAGACATATATCTACAGTAGTCGAATTAAATACTTGATTATCCTTCGCGAATAATTGTTATATTTTGTACTGGTTGATTGGAATTGATGTTTATTCCAGATCGGTATGTACAAAATTTCCAGAGTACAAAATTTTATTTCGACCGTTAAACTATTTTTGTGCATATTCTGCTAAGATACTATTGGAAGCCATTAATTTTTTATCGCATTAGAAACGACATGCATGCATTCAACATTTTCACTTGTCACGACATGACTATAGCAATCGAAGAGATTTCAAAATGAATAATCAATGGAAGTAAGGATATCAAAACGTTATCGATTGCAAATCTCTCAAGTACATAATTTTCATCATCAAACAGAAACGTTTGCCAAAAAAAATAATTTGTGAGATCGATATTACATCTCAAATTCAATTTTTACAGGTATGTATTTCTCGAATTAAATAGAATTATAATTTACCTTCCCACTCGACTTTCTTACTACAATTGTGGTTTCGCATGAAAAATGCCATTGAATCCGAATGGAGAACTGAAATGTAATCGACACGTAAGAATCATTTTCTTGATTCATAAAAGTTGTGAAAATTATCAGGGGAAAAACATTGTTACGTTGCACAGTTGTAGGTTAATCGTACATTTGTATGACGTCAGAGTGTTTTTTAAATCTCAATAATTCTTAAATTTTTTAATGAATCAATAAAATTATGGAAACGTGTCGAGAAATCCTCGATCCTCCATCAAACGTACTCAAGAGCATTTTTTTATGCAAATTCCTAATTGTAATATGATGTTTTGAATTCATATCGAAAACGTTAGCTTTCAACATTGAGTGATTACATCTACCGTTGACGATAGTTAACACAATGAATGCCATTTATTATATAAAAATCTTTATTAATAATATTAATAACACAGGTGTTGCAAAAAATGGATATTTTTTTTAATTCCTAATATTCCGCATTGTAACATAGTTTGCAAATTATTATACTGCCACCAATTGGTAAAATGAGTTGACTGTCCGATTTACAGAACAGAGTACAAATACGAAAATATTTTTCTTTTGATTTTACTCTCATTTCCGTGTTGCAGACGAGGTTGCAAATTAATGAAAACATTGTACTTGATGACATCTTCACTTGCAACCATTATTTGAAACTTTTGTGATAATAATAATAATTTATTCACTCAAGTTTATAATTTTTTTATAATTTACAGTGTAATTGCATTCTTGGAATGGCGAATGGTGAATAATTTGAAGAAAATTCTTACGAAGCAGGGTATGCCTGCATGTGTGTAAGAATACAGTAGTTTAACAATATAGTGAGATTGTGCAATAATATACATTCATTAGAGATATAAATAATGAACCATGGAAGGTATACAATATTAAAAGATTGGTAATACCAACAACAAGAAAATGGTGTAAACATCAGGATATATAACTGTCACAAGATAAAACTAAGGTATTAAAGGATTTTTGAAGTAAAACGAATAGTGATAATAAATCTATAAAATGATATAAATATAAATAAGTGTTTGACAATCGTATATGAGAAAGAGTCAAGTCTTGCATTTAGTTTTTGATTTTCTCGTGTATTTCTGCACGGGAAGTATGCTGAACGAAAAGTTTAAGTTTGTTTTTAAATTTTCAGGTAGACAGCTGAAAAGTTTAGGGCCCAAGTAACAATAGTTCCTTTGACCGACTGACTTGTGCATGACTGGTATTACGATACGTTTTTTGTGGCGGGTGCTATAGTTATGACTGTAGGTGATCAATTCGTGTTTGTGTTTATATTGGACTGCGGTTATGTTTATGAAGAATAGTTGCCTTGGGTCAAATATTTCAGTTTCCGAGTAGAGGAGGTTGCTAGGATAGTTGTATCCTTTTTGCAGAATACATCTTAAGAAACGTCTTTGAATGACTTCAAGTGAATGTAGATGTGTTTTAGAGACTCCTCCCCAACCAATTATGCCGTAGTTCAAGTGAGATTCTACCAAACTTTTGTACATTATTTTTTGTTTATGGTCGAGTATGCTAATTATCTTTCTAAATATGTACAGAATGCAACGTAGTTTTTTTACAAGATGTAATACTTGTTGGTTCCATCTTAGATGGGTATCTAGGATTATGCCGAGGTATTTGATTTTTTTGACAGGTTTGATGACGGCTGTGTCGGATATTGCTATGTCATATTCTGGCAATGATATATTATAGCTACTGAATGAAACGTAGTGCGTTGTCAAAATTTATTGATAGTAATCTATAGTCAAACCACTTCTTTATTTCGCGTAGGTCGCACTCTAACTTGACTTTCAGATTGAACCAGTCATCGTCTTCGCAGAATATGACTGTGCCATCGGCAAAGCTGATAATTTTCGAGTGGGTACTCAATAAGAACAGATTATTGAGATATATATTAAATAATATTGGTCCTAAGACTGTTCCTTGGGGTACACCACATGAAATAGTTTTTTCATCACTCACACTGTCATCGATTTTCACTCTTTGCCGCCTATTTGATAGATAGCTTCTGAAGAGGTTATGTGGTATGCCTCTTATCCCCATATCTTCTAGAGTTTTGAGTAATATAGAGTGGTCCACGGTATCGAAGGCTTTTCTCAAATCTATGAAGACACCAATTGATGGTCTAATAAATAACTCCGATACTTATTTTAATACTTATTTTAATAAAAAAAACAAGTTCATGAAAAAAATTATTTTCCGTTTGACGCAAGAGGTTGCAAATTAAAACCCTTCTGAAGAATATTATTTTAGTTATTTATTCGAGTTTGCAGAACTTTTGGAATTCTCATCGAAAGAATTTTTTTCGATAAAACAAACATATCCGTTTCGTTTGAATGGTTGCAAATTTATCAGAGGATGTAAATTGCTATTTTTTTAAAACTTCGAAGGTTTGCAGAACTTTTTCAATTTTTTCCGCGCTAATAATGTGAAAATTTATTAAATCCCGATTTTCTACACCTTCCGTTCAGACAAAAGGGTTGCAAAATCAGACTTCATATCATTCGGACGCACTCTTCATTCTACTAAAGTTTTAAAACTTTTTTAATTATTATGAAATTTTTGAAAAATCATGTCTATCTCTAATGGCCTAATCCGCCAGCGGTGCTTTATAGCCACTACCAGCTAGAATCTCGCGGGTTCACCTCGCTGTTTGCAACTTCAGCGGTTTAAGCGGTTGAGCGGGAAGCGGTGCACTATATATGAAATAATATCGCAAAACTAGTGAAAACTGATGTTATGTAGGGATCATTCATATGAATGAAAGTAAAAAGGAAAAAATTGTAACTGAAAAAAAAAAGATTTTCCGATTTCTTTACCTCCAAAGGTATTAGAAAAACCTGAAAAAACAAATTGCAAATGTATAGGTATATAACTTTTTGATATATTTATGGAAAATAGTTATAAATAGAAAATAGAATCAAACCGAAACGAAACCAGTTTTGTTAGACTTATTTCTTTTGATTACATAGAAACATTAAGAAGCGGTCAAGAAATTTGAATCATTCTGCAACTTTTGAAAGGTTTATACACAAATAGATATGCTGTTTGTGTTTTCCAATGGAAATATGTCCCATTTTTTCTGACACATGATTCGTTAACTTGATTGATGGCAATTTCAGAATTAAAAAATACATTCTGAAATCTACATGTCCGATTGATCGCACCATTGGATTTTTTGAACATTAAGTTATAAATGTTTATTCGTTTGTCTTTCCGTCATAGACTCCAACACCTAAACAAATTGATCAATTTGGACGAAACTTCGTTTTTTTTCATAAACATCATTCAACCTTTTAGAAATTTAGACTACTTCTCTTGAAAAAGCTGTGTTATTTATAAAATGGTCTCAATTGTAGTTTCTATGTTTATTTACAAGTCTATCGGGAAATATTTGAAAGGTGCCTCACAAATTCGTCGAATATAAATCATTTGCAAAATACTCATTTAAGTTTACTTCCGACATTTATTTTTACGATTACGAGTTGTAGTAACCACAAGCGATCAACATTCTCATAAAATATGTAATGTGTAATAATATAAGTATTTCTAAAGCGTTCATAGTTAGGTTTATGGGAATCGTATTTCTAATGTTTGCGATAAAAACAACAATAAATTATTTTTCGAATTTGTTGCATACTAAAACACCATATCTATCATTATCACTGCGAATATTTGTTCCAATTCTACCCCCACCCCAATAACAAATATTTTTGGACTATACCGTTAAAAAATATCAAGTCGAAGATAGCTCAAATCTCAGAAACTGTTACATATCGACGCTAGAATGAAAGGGAATCGTAAACCACTAATATAGAGCCAAAAAAAAATATGAAAATAAAAAAAAGGAAATATGTGATGGGCCGATTTTTCTCAAAATTCATATCCGAGAATTTTGAAACATTATCTAGAAGTACTTCCTTAATTTGAGATTTAGTTTAGAATTGATTTGTTTAATAATATGAACCGGATGTTCATAAAATCAGATGTGGAGTCGTCTGCGACTGAAAGTCACTTTCTTCCACCGTTCAAGATCACCTCTTCATGTTGAGGGAAACATTCATTGAAAATTGAATAGAAGGATTTTTCTGGAAATAGAAGAATCCACGACAATAATGAAGTTATTTTTTGTAATTTCTAAGAGGAAACAACTACTTCCCCGGCTAAAGACACGCTGGACATTGAACTAGATCTGACAGATATTGAGAAAGGACCCTAACTCAAATGAAAAAAATCTAAAAGTGAAAATTTGCATTTTTATTGAGAACACTTCAACACATTCAGATTTTTTCTTTTGAGTAAGTGTCCTTTCACAATATCTATCAGTCAAACAAACATCTGTTTGGTATACTATCAATTTCTATATAAATAAAATTCGAATTTTCAAACATTACAATAAATTTCCCATATTGCGTATTATTTTTATAATCATAGTGTAATGTTCAAGAAGTGACATAATAGTTATTTATGTAATGGATGTTCCATTAGCTTTTAAGTTAGGGTCATAAAAATTGGTATTTGAGGTCTTTGTTACAAATAAAGAAAAACATGTTTCAGTGTTTTTAGAAAATTCAACTCCTGAAGGGGTGAAATTTTGTATGGGGGTCCCGTTAGTTTTAATGTTAGGGCTATGAAAATTGATGTTTTGGCTCTCTGTTCCAAATAAATAAATCGTGTTTAAGCTTTTGGAAATTTCGCCCCTGAAGGGATGAAAATGGGTTAGGTTTTAAGTTAGAGTGACAAAAATTGGTATTTGAGGTCTATGTTACAAATATAGAAAAACGTGTTTCAGTGTGTTTAGAAAATTACCCGATGAAGGCATGAAATATGGGGGGTGAATTTTTTTATGGGGGTTCCGTTGGTTTTTAAGTTAGGGTCATGAAAATCGGAATTTTGATTCTGTGTTTCAAATGAATAAATCGTGTATAACCATTTGAAAATTCCGTTCCTAAAGGGATGAAAAAGTGTCAGTGAATTTGTAATAGTCGTCTTAAAGCATTACTTTCGCTGTCAAATCAATGCCACCCAAACGAGATAACAGGAAGCGGGAAAAGCTACATATATAAGCTAGATGGAACAACATAGAGAAAAATACAAATTTTACGCGGACGAAGTCGCGGGTACCAGCTAGTTAAAAATATAATAAATAAACTTGTTATAGACCTAAAAAATCCGTGGGGGATATATCTATCTTTTGAGGATATTAGTTGCTAGCATACTAAAAAATTTAAAGAGTCAAGCGGAAGGCATGGAACAGTGAAGCAAATGTTTCAGGCAGTAATTTTCCAAAAGCGGCATTTTGTGTTAACTCGGAATTATTTTCCATAAGATTCAAATCGAATTAGTCTTTCAAACTAATGCCATAAGGCCTTGAAATGGCTCAGGCGCCCGATATCCTAACGCCGGCCCTGAAAATGGCCTACTTTTGTCTTTATTAAAATTAGCATGAACAGGTATGTTGTGAGTATAAAGAACAAAAAATAGAATTTTTGTTTTTCTTTCAGTGGTCCCACTAAGATTTCTTATCATCAGACATTTTTGACAAACCCTCCTCTCGGCCAAATATTGAACAAAATGTAATTGACGTTAAAAATCTAATCATGCTAATAATTCACAGTATTCAATATCATTCAAATACCAGTTTATAGTTCGATTGTTAAGTTATACTCGAACGCGAGGAAAATTTCAGAATTAATTAAACGAAAGAAAAAACAAAGGATGAAGTACAGTTATCTAAATCGCCTTTCCAATAAGAGATAGATCACTTCCGAATTATAGACAGAGAGCGCCCGACAATTCCGACATACTGAACCACTTTGATTCGATATGCTTTATTAGTTCCGCTTAGTAAGTTAATCGTATGACATACACTTGTAGTTTTATGGTAATAAAGAGCAAGTGGTAGACCCGCAATTTCAACAGACATTCCACTGAAAAAAAAAACATCTTCCTGTTGAGATAAAGCGTTTAAGTGCAAGCCTCGCACAACGAGAATTCCATACTAGGGCCAAGTATGCAACTATAAATTTCTTTGGAAAGATATAGCATTCCTTCCTTTCGAGAACATTTTTTTTTTAATTTTATATTAAATGTTGGTTATTATGCTTATACCTTCAAAATACATATATCACCCAGTTTCCAAATTGTTTAATAATTCTACTATAATTAATCTATATAGATATTGAAAAGTAGTGGGGGTTAAGTTTGTTCATGTATAACAAGGATCTCGGTAACACAATCGATTTTTTTAGGAATTGAGTTTAATAATGAACAGAGCTATACAATCTTAATACTTTCAGAAAAGTTGATAAGGTATGGTTAGGATGCCTGCTCATCAAAATGTTTCAGAAGGTTACGAAAGATTCGTCGTATTGGCTGTTGGGATCGGCCAATATACTTATATCGGCTTTCAGGCCGATTTTCTGTTTCAGTTAGAGATTCACAAAAAATAACTTCATTTTCATCGTGGATTTTTCAATTTACAGAAAAATCGTTGTATTCAATATTCAATTATACCACATGAATACCCCACAAGAGGTTATCTTGTACGATGGAAGTGAATCTTTCAGTCGCAGATGATTCCACATCTGATTTTATGAACATATTTTCAAAATATCGTTATTGGTCATAAATTAAAAGTGCTATATGTGAATTATTTCAATTTTGATGTAAACATTTTTGGGGCGGTACTGTTTGTCTAGATACTGCCAACATAAAATCATTAATTTTAAATTATTGTTGTAATAGTGTCTCAACTATTTTCACTTGATAGAATGTGCAGTAAATTCCCACGAAATCTTAATTAAAACGACCGACAATTTTTAATGAAGAATTCTCATTCCTGAGTGAGGATTCATAACGAACCAAGAGTATTAATGCTATTAATTACGCTTCAGTTCGCAAGAACAGTTAATATTAATCCCCAAGCCAACTGATATACTTTTGAATTGCAATTGAAATAAAATCTAGTCCAGTGCAAACATCCTGGAATCGGGTATTGTACATGATGTTCCGATAATTGTAATTGAACTAAAATGTAATGACTTATCGATTACATATCCCCGATAACGCGTCATTCGGAAAAGTAGACTTCACGTTTTATCGCTGACAAATGAGTGACAATTTGAGCCTGCTTTTATTATGAATCGACCTGATGAGCAAACAAGTCTTATATCTCAACTGCTCCTCTCAGTTTCTATAAAGAAAAAGATTGGCGAGTTACGTGACTTGAACGAACCTCACGTCGCAAGCAACAACATTGACCAATAGAAAAACAATTTCCAGATGCATTATGAAGCTTCTGATTCCAATTGAGTAGGACCTTTCCATCACAAAAGATTTCAGGTTTGAATTGGAAACAATGAGAACTCCAACTGCTTTTGTCGTCGAATTCCTGGTGACATTACTTTCAATATTCGAGCACCCTTACTGTACGCTTAATATGTCTTCATTATCAATTGACCGGAAAACATAATTTATGATGTCTGTATCGCTTAATTTCTCTTGTTCAATTTCTTAGGGTTCATTTAAAATAATTGACGACGAAATCAATTTTTGTCTTGGTTCAATTTGGTCGACCACCTCCACCAAACAAATCTCGTCCAATATATTATCGGTGCCCCAAACCAATGCTATATTTTTTCGATTAATTTTGTTGAATTTTCATAGTGCATCCATGACATCTAACATATCATATGAAAGAATATAAGAATAACGTAGAACTTATTGCTAAATGTTAGGTCCATATTGAAGAAGGTAAATCCTTGGCATATGTCCTTGGCAATGTTTGGTTTTGAATTAATTGCTCAAAAGCACTTTTGCAAAGTATTTTTTTCCAAAAACATTGCGAGATACGAAAAAAAGTCAGGGGTTATAGTAAATTGTATCCAATAACTGAAACCATTATTGCTTTTTTGCCGATTTTTGTTATTTAATCCTGTAAATAAAGGAAATCATTGAACAATTCCTGCAGTTTGGTCTTTTATAAAGTCATCTTCTGGGCACTACAGTATTCAATCTTATCTTATATCTTCAAACGAGCAATTCTTTTTTATATAGGCTATCTCGGAAACGGCTCTAACGATTTGGATGAAATTTTGTATTTAGATAGGGTTTTGCTTTTTAAGTTCATCTATATAGGTGTCTTTCCTGAAAAAACGTGATTTTACACAATTTTTTATTATGGTAGGTTAGGTACACAGGCGAATCCACCAGATTCAACTACGACGTCTGGTAGAACTGGCGAGTCCACCAGATTCAACTACGACGTCTGAATTAGCGGTAGGTTAAGTTATACACAAAAATATACATACATACATACATACATATATATATATATATATATATATATATATATATATATATATATATATATATATATATATATATATATATATATATATATATATATATATATATATATATATATATATATATATATATATATATATATATATATATATATATATATCAACTATGCGTGGGTGGACGATAGCTGCTTCCCTATTTGAGAAAGAAATGTCTCAAATGAAAGTTGTAGAGAGCAATGAAAGCTTTGTTCCAAAAATAACTACCAACATATAGGATTTCTGATGGAAATCAATAATTTTGAATAACAAATTTTTTCCACCAAATATCCCCATAATTTTACCGAATGGTGCTTTTCCCAAACAGAAATGACTTTTTTCAGTTTTTTTTTAATGGAATACCCTGTGAATATGGCCATACCAGAATAGTCCACACTATGAGCTTGCAAAAAATGTAGGTTTTGCCTAATTGATTTCCATCAGAAATTTTAAGGAAATTATGAAAAAGTCGTCATAACAGCAACAACAATTTTTTATTCAATGTTGGACAAAAGAGGTAACAAAATAAATTCCAACAATTTAAAAAACCGTAAATTCACAGCAGATGTTCAAACAATCTCCCATTTTGGGCTATGCACAAATGAAGTCTATCTATAATTATTGCTCTTCGAACTTATGTAGACCATATTATTACTTATATCAAATCACTCTTGGAACATTTGAATGTTATAGGAATTGTCAATAAAATTGACATTTAATTATCGAAAAGGTGAATTTACAGCTGAAATATGATATAAATCTTCATTTTGGGTGACTGTGACAGAAATTGTTTATTAAGCCAGTAGAATGTATGCAGTTCGATATCCTGATTCAAGGTCTATACAACCAGAGAGTTTTCTGAGGATTCAAGTAAGATTTGAGCAAACAGGCAATGTCAAGCTCAAAAAAAGGCAGTGCTTTCAACAGTTGAGAATCATCATGAGGGAAATTGCAAGAGAGCTGGATATAAGTCATACTTCCGTGAACAGAATATTGATTAAAAATAAACTAATGAATTGAATTACATCAAGAACTTTATGAAAATATATTGAATTTCATTAGCGAGGAATCAAATTTTCTGATATGAATTTTGTTTAGTGACGAGTCAACATTTAAAAGTAATGGGATGGTAAATAGACACAATTGCCCATACTACTCGACAGAGAATCCCTATTGGGTCAGAGGAGGTGATAACCAAAATAGATGGTCGATAAATGTTTGGGGGCATAATTGGAGATCAGGTCATAGGACCATATTACTTTGATGGGCTACTGAATGAAGAAATTTACAGAGATTTTCTCAGAGATGAATTACCAAATTTGTTGGGGGATGTACCGATTGACGCCAGACACATGATGGCGCGCCTCCCCACAATCGAAATCGGGTAAGAATATTTTTAAACAGATGGCGCAGAAATAAATGGGTAGGAAGAAACGACCCCATTCAGTGGCCAGCAAGGTCCCCATACCTCATACCCCTAGATTTCTATCTCTGGGAATATGTTCCAGGGGAGGTCTACCGCGAGAAACCAACGACCACAGAAGACATGAAGAATTGAATTAGAGAAGTTTCTCGCTCTATTAAAGTTCAAAAAGCAATTATGGATAGACTTAATTTGTGCATAGCTCAAAATGGGGCATTGTTTGAACATCTACTGTGGATTTACGCTTTTTTAAATTGTTCGAGTTGATTTTGTTACCTCTTTTGTCCAGCATTGAATAAATAAATCGTGATTGCTGGTATGATGACTTTTTCATACTTTCCTTGAGAATTAGATACATTTCTGATGGAAATCAGGTAGGCAAACCCTTCATTTCCTGCAAGCTCATAGTGTGGACTATTCTGGTATGGCCTTATTTAATAAAACTGAAAAAAAAGTATCCCTAGTTTTGGTTGTATGGAAAAAGCGCCATTCGGTAAAATTATGAATAGGAAATGAAAATACACCATTTTGAAGAATATTTGGCGGACAAATTCTTAGTCTAAATTATTGATTTTGAGATATTTGGTGTTGAATGAACCTATGTTGTGGCACAAATTCAACAATTACTTCCGAACCACTGTAACGAAGTTACAATTTTTCCGCTATATTTATCAACCAAAAGCTCCCTGTACGGATTTAAATTCATCTTGAATAATAGGTCTAGAAATACCATTCGTGTTTGTGATAAATCCGTGGATTACACCTACCCCTATAAATAGACTAAAACACCCTCCGTAGATCACGCCAATACCGCGACGCGTATATATAAAGCACGCGCGAGTATTACCTGCGCCAGCCAGCGACTCTCGATAAAACATTTTCAACGAGCCAGCTGGGCTATGTACAAACGCCACCGAAAGAATTCAGTCATCCGATAGAAGCCAGAGACATCAGTCCACTCGAAACAAAAGCACACGCTGCGAGCTGACGTCACACCACATGGATTGATAGAAAGGAGAATTTTTACAAGCTGGGTAATTATACTAGGAAAATAAAATTTGTATCTCGATCGACAGAGTCCACAAAACGGCGCGCGCCTATAATTCGGTCGAGAGGAATCCGCAAAAAAGGGGGAAAGCCGACTGTAGTTCCGTTTCGAAATATTTCAAAAGACTCATTAGCTTGCCGAGCCTAGCAGGAGCAGTCACGCGTCCGACCACTAGTATCCAGAGTGTGAGCCAGATACCGAAGCAGTCTACGACCGTCCCGAGCCTTGCCGAAGTAGTGAGATCGGAGTTTGGGTAAATATGTTATATCAGGTAAAAGACATCAGGAAATATTTGTAAGTACCACAGATGCGATGTGCGCATGATCGAACCATAGCCGTAAGAGGCACATATTCATTTCAATGCTGCGCTGGTAATTCCTGCATACGAGTCCTTACAATACCCCCCCCCCCACCGCATGCCCTTTTTTTTTGCTAAATTTACCCCGCCTGCTTGAAAACACCCTCCCCGCTTTCTCTGTATATAGTGCTTGCCAGTTGTTTATTTATTGTGATAACTTGAGGCTGCCGCCAGCCGCCAGCCGCCCTGCCTGTATCTCTTTTATCAATATACCTGTGAATACTGTTTTTAGAGTATTCTTTCATTTACTATCTTGAGTAGTGCGCAGTCGGCACCCAGGTTCGAAACCCAGTTAAAGGCAATTAAAGCCTGCCTTGCTGGCCCTGTTACAGTGTCACGACTATATTGACCCCTGGAGTGTCTTTCTTCACTGAGACTGCCCGGAGCAAAAGTGGCCTTTTCCACTATAAACCAAAAGGTGGCGCCCGAGGAAAACCGAGAATAGTAAAAGGCGCCGAAGTTTGATAGTAGGGGGAGAGACCCCTTTATACCACCTGGTATAAGCTCATACAAACTCATATTTTTGAGAAACATTGTTCCAAAGGAATTCAATCGCGGGAAAATATCTAGGGTGTTACATTTAAAAACAACATAACTTTGATAAGTCCCATATTTATCGGACACCCTGTATATTGGTAGTTATTTTTGGAACATAGCTTCCATTGCTCTCTACAACTTTGATTTATGTTTTCTTATCTCAAATAGGGAAGCAGCTATCGTCCACCCACGTATCGTTGATACGCCCTGTATCTATCAATCTATATATATATACATATATATATATACATATATATATATATACATATATATATATATACATATATATATATATATATATATATATATATATATATACATATATGTATATATATACAGGGTGGCCCGCCACATTCGCCTCGGTATTTCTACGAGAAATGAAGAGAGTTAGGGAAAAACTTTTAGCACAGTTATATGTGGGTCCATGAGGAGCATATTCCAAAATTATTTTGAAATGAATGATCCCCAAAAAAATTACATACCAAAGTTATATTTTTTCTTATGGAACACCCTATATTTTTTTATATTTTTAGATACTATAGACAAATTAAAGGTGAGTTACTATTATATTTCCCATACTTAAAACTGACCGTTTCTGAGAAATTTTGAGAAATTTAAAAATACAGACCATAATTTGAAAATTGTTTTCACCCTGTAACGTGTAACGAGCGGCTCGTGATTAAATGTACTGCTTAGCTCAAAGGTTAAAGTTAACTACTACATGAAATTTTCAATGCAATATTATACAGAGTTGCCTCAAAATTTGGACACACATTTAATTAAATAACTTCTTAAAGTTGAATGGAACCCCGTATTTAGTGGCGTAATTTGACGCAGAATTAGATTCCCTTCAAAACTATATTAGGGTTCCCTATACCTATCTCTTCTGCTTTTTACACAAAAGGCGTTTATATATTTTACTTATGAGTAATTTTTTTATCTTAAAAATGAAACACACTGGATTGTAATGAAAAGTGTTTTTGAAGTCATTTTATCGAAAAATTAAGAATCTTAAATAGTTTATTATTTTAGTAAATGCTCAAAATGGTGTCCATTATTCTCGATGCATAGGCGAACTCTTTCTTGAAATGAGTGCTGAACTCTGGATAACATATTTTGCGGTATGGAACGAAACGCATTTCTTATTCGTACTTTCATATCCTGATGTGTCGTTGGCGGTGTATCGTGAACAATACTTTTGATATATCCCCATAAAAAATAGTCGGGACTTGTAAGGTCCGGAGACCTGGCTGGCCAGTTCTGTGGACCTCCTCGTCCTATCCATCTAGTTGGAAATTGTCGATCTAACTCGTTTCTAACACGTCTATCAAAGTGTGCAGGAGCACCATCTAGCTGCATCCACATCCGTTGACGAATATTAATAGGTATACTTTTCAACAGCACAGGCAAATTATCCCTAATAAATCCGAGAAACATGACGCCGTTTAAGTGACCATCAAAAAAGTAAGAACCTACTACTTGCGTTCCAATTAATCCACCACACACATTAACAGACCATCTGTGCTGGTGATCAAGGGTTCTAAAAATATTAGGGTTTTCGTCACTGTAATAGTGAAAGTTATGTCTGTTAACTAATCCGTTGTTATGAAAAGTTGACTCATCGGAAAAAAGCACATAATCAAAAAAAATTTCTTCATCACCAAACTTTTCTAAAGCCCATAAACAAAAATTCAGTCGTCGATCATAATCTTCTTCAAAAAGCTGTTGATGTAGTTGAATGCGAAACGGGTGGAATTTGTACTTTTTAATTATTCTTTGGATACTCTGTCTGCTTATTCCAGTTCTTTCACATATTTTTCGCTGACTTGTGTGAGGGTGTTCAACTAGAGATAACATCACTAAATATTCATTTTCCTCATTTCCAGTAACCGGTTTTTGCCGTTCTTGCTTATTATAAGACTGCCTGTTCTTCGGAAAAGCTGCAACAACTTTTCCAATGAACGCTTGTTAGGATGACTCCTGTTAGGATACCTTTGGGCATATACTCTTGACGCTAATAAACAGTTTTCTTCACACTCACCGATTATCAAAATCATATCAATTCGTTCTTCCTGGGGATAAGTTCTCATTTTACAATATTTCAAAAAGACAATAATTTTAAACTAGTTAAAACAATGATAATGGTTTGATTAACAAGTTGTGTCACTGTCAAATACTTTTTGTTTCATAATAATAATTAACGTCATCTAGGCCAGAGCCTATAGTATGATAGGTTTTATAGGAAATCGTAAATGTATGTTTTTATTGACCCCATATTGTAATTTTGGTATTTATTTCAATATGAAGTCTAATTTGCTAAGAAACAAGCGACTTTAACATATTTCGCCTCAATAATTAAGACTCGTGCATCTTCTTATTTTGAAGAATGCTTTAATATTTCAGAAATGGCAATAAATTTAAGTTTTTACATTTGCCTGCATTTTACTTTAGATACACCGTATTTTCAAAAATTTAAACTTCTGCTTCTAGCGAATCTACGTATTCCTTAATAAAAAGGTTTTTAAAACGCTTTTTAAGCTTTTCATTACAATACAGTGTTTCATTTTTAAGATAAAAAAGTTACTCATAAGTAAAATATAAAAACGCCTTTTGTGTAAAAAGCAGAAGAGATAGGTATAGGAAACCCAATATAGTTTTGAAGGGAATCTAATTCTGCGTCAAATTACGCCACTAAATACGGGGTCCATTCAACTTTAAGAAGTTATTTAATTAAATGTGTGTCCAAATTTTGACGCAATTTTTTTCGCCGCTCTGTATAATATTGCATTAAAAATTTCATGTAGTAGTTAACTTTAACCTTTGAGCTAAGCAGTACATTTAATCACGAGCAGCTCGTTACACGTTACAGGGTGAAAACAATTTTCAAATTATGGTCTGTATTTTTAAATTTCTCAAAATTTCTAAGAAACGGTCAGTTTTAAGTATGGGAAATATAATAGTAACTCACTTTTATTTTGTCTATAATATCTAAATATATAAAAAATATAGGGTGTTCCATAAGAAAAAATATAACTTTGGTATGTAATTTTTTTGGGGATCACCCTATATATTTCAAAATAATTTTGGAATATGCTCCTCATGGACCCACATATGACTGTTCTAAATGTTTTTCCCTAACTCTCTTCATTTCTCGTAGAAATACCGAGGCGAATGTGGTGGGCCACCCTGTATACATATATATATATATATATATATATATATATATATATATATATATATATATATATATATGTATATGTATATAATCATAATTATATATAACATTATAAGAGAACCCTAACAGACATAAAGAACACAACAGGATTTTATACTCACATTATTATTGTGATTTGTTGTAGATGAAATAAAAATAATTGACATTACGTTACTCGTAACAGTACAATAACAAACCATAAACATTGAGTTGTTTTGTGTTTATTGATGTGTGATTTTGTGTTTAAACGATGTTAATGCGATGTGAGGTGTGCAAAAGACAATTTATAAGTTCTGATCAAACTATAATATTTTGCAGGTAAATTTGCCGTATAAACTCGTTTATAAGTTATTAGGTTAGTTACTCATCTAGTTTATATCATTTCATCGGAGATTTGAATGGCTCTCATGGTTGGCGAACCGCGCCATACAAATGGTCACTTTTACTCCTAATAGTACAATATCATTTCCTGGAATAGTTTTGGGTCATCAAACTATCACTATGCCGCTATTCCAGACAACATAGTTCAGATTTCACAAGGCTGTAACAGCAAAACATGTTTACCGGGGCGAGACAAATATGATTTGGGTATGGAACATCAAAAACAAAAAATCGTCGAATTCGTGAATTGCTTTTTTCGGTTTTGAAAAAATTATTTATCTTTTCGAAAAAAGTAATGGAAATCATGATTAAAATTAATATTGAAATGAAACTCCTAGTTTGCAGGCAAATACCAAGCTTTACAAGCCCCATAGGTTCTTCAGAAATTACTTTATCCCATCAAGTCTCAATCCCCTTCATAATTTTCGCAACCAAGAACATCAAGCCCTCCCACGTTATCTCCATATTGAATTTGTTCAAATTAGCCAGGACGCATATAATAAAAAAGCCACTTTTAGGACTCATTCATTCAAATGGAAATTGTGGTTATTTCAATTCACAGAAAATTGCATGATTCATTTTACTAGGATACTGCGTCTAGACTAGGCTATACCGAGCATTCGAGCAATATCTTCAGCTTCGCCTATTTCTTATCGACTTGATCCCTGGAAATTGCTGTGATCCTCATTACGGATAAACGTGAAGAAAATGCCAGCGCACGTACACAGAGTGAAACGTTTTATTATACACCGGGTTTTCATAAAATTCACCTAAAGAAAGGACCCTCAAGTAATCTTATGAAAAATGAATTTCAATGAAAATTGTCTTAGGCTCCAACTGATCTGGCTTAAGCGAGGCACTCGACGAAAAAGTCAAAGCTAACGGGGCTAGGCATGATTTTTTGACGAACAAATGCATTGCACACACGGCACACAACTTAAAGCCCAAATAAATTCGAATGTTCAGCTATTACATTCAATGCTCTGTATGTTCTGCAACACAACGAATTACTGCACGTTCTATGTGTCATGTGAATAAGACCCGGTGCTACGATTGTTTTTTTGTTCGGCTGGATCTTATTAGGGAATATTCTCAAGTATTCTCGTACACGTGCACTGCACCATGTGTGATGGCAAGATTCATTCACTGCACCGTGTGTGATGATCATATCACAGTATTACTTCCCCGTAAACACTGGCATATTTAACGTTATCAATTCACGAAAGCAAAACTATCTAAACAATCACATGCAGCATTGGGTCGAAACGTACGACAGGCAGCGTACGTTCTCCAAAAAATTATAAATTAACTCGGATTGCTCTAAAATTTTACAGAGTATATCCTTTGTCATCGGTTACACCAACAATTTTTATCAGGGTAGTAGTTAGTACGAATATAAACGAACAAATTGCCTAGGCCTGTCGATATGTTTAGAAAATACTTCAGTTACGGTTGATTTTGCGCTTTTTGAAAATATACGCATTTTCCAGAAATTATCGTAGTACTTTTTTTGTAATTTTTATAAATAAAATAAACCTTCTTAGTCTAAGTGATAATTGAGCTCCTAAACTAATGAAAGTAACTGATTTTGAGTCGGCGCCAAACAAACAATTATCGAAGATCATTATCTATGAAAGAAGTCATCAAAACGCAGCCGTGCATCTCGCTGCCATCATTTTACGCTTCACCTAATTCAATTGCTAGTTTATTTGGCGCCGACTCAAAATCAGTTACTCACATTAGTTTAGGAGCTCAATTATCATTTAGACTAGGAAGGTTTATTTTATTTTTTGCTTTTTTCGTCGGTTTAATTTTTTGTTAAAAAGTTTGTATTTTTTACTTTTCAGTTCCGTATTTCGTCGGTTTTATTTTTTGTTAAAAACTTTTTATTTTTAAATTTTTTGTTGCTAAAATCTACCAATTACTACCTACTTGTTTTTTATTACTTCCAAAATACTTACTTACCCACCTTACTTCAATTTACCAGTTAAATAATATGATTATCTACTTTTACTATTTGTTGTAATATAAATTATTTTCGTTGTTCTGGTTAGTTTATTTCATTACTTTGTACATCATTCCATCCTCTCATAAAATATACTGATTTTGACGGAACAAGAATAATGTCAGTAGCGATCTGTCATTGTCAACTACGTATGTGTGTGCTAATGTTCACTAGTGAAAAATCAATTATCCCCTATTTTTCTACCCGTAAGGGTGGCTAATTCCTTTCGAAATCCAAATATAAGGTATACCCTATCTATTAAAAAAAGAATCATCCAAATCGAAGAACCCAGTACAAAGTTATGCCTGATAGAATCGGTTAACGGACCAGAATTCAGAGGGTGAGTGATCAATATCGTTTATTTCGCTACCCTTAGGGGTGGATTTCATCTTTTAAATTCAAATGGGACCAAATTCGAAGTACACCCTATCCACTGAAAAAAGAATTATCGGAAAAGTTATGCGTGATCATACATAAAAAAATATGATGGAAAAACATAAAATATACGGGTGGAATAGAGAACCTCCTCCTTTTTGGTTTCGTCGGTTAAAAATCAGTATAATCAAAAATATAAAAAGAATTCGAGACAAAACTAAAAATAACTATGAAAAAGTCCTAGAGATGAAACGCCAATAATATGCTCCTCCACGTTTTTGGAAAATTGTATACAAAATTAAGTCTCGCGAAGAAAAATTGGAAACTTTTTCTATGAGATTTTTGTATTAACTCAAGACCATAACTCAAGACCATAACTCACGATTCGAACGATGGATATGCGTAATTCTTTTTTATTTAGTTCGTTATGGTCCTGGCAAAGTTTTCAGGAAAAAAAATTACAAAGGGAAGTCGGAAAATTTGGACAAACTGCAAATATCATAATTTTTGTATGCACTCTCGATCATAACTGCCGATAGGAACGATATATTTAATTGATTCTTTGTTTTCAAGTTTTACTTTAACTCGCCACTAGGTGGCGCTGCAGCGCATCATCTATACCGTTCAACCAATCGCCATGAAAATTGGTATACACAGATATTTAAAAACAAAAAATATTTTCACGCTATCCATAATGAGATAACAGGAAACGGGATAACAGGAAACAGGATAGCGATATAACGGAATAGCGAGATAACGGGAAAACCAGATAACGGAGAATTGAAATAAAGTGATAACGGGTTTCCGGGAAAACGGAATGAAAGAATCTCGGGATAACGAAAAGCGGGAAGAGTCACAGGCATGACCTTGGAACAACACAAAGAAAAACATACGCGGACGAAAGTTTGAGGCAAAAAAATAAGGAATATAGAACTTCAAACTGGACGTCTGTCGGGGCAGCTAGTATTTAATAAAACACCAGTATCACATTTAGCTGCATCAAGTGCTTAGAGATAAAGATTTTCATGTGGGCTAAAAATACATTATTATAAACAAAATTCAATTATGTGGCAGGTGGCCTGCTAGATCACCCGATCTAACCAATATTGACTCATTTGTGGTACACACCTAAAGCAAAGCCTTCAACAACTATGAATATGCAACAAATATTAATTGATGTCAACTGGTATGGTCAGCGAAGTGGAAAGCTCTTAATTTTGGAATACAACAGAATGTGAGACATTCGAATATTCATTTTGGTGTTCATTTTCTTGATTTATTTGAAGTAAAAATTCATTATGGGCAACCGGTATTTTGATTTTCATGAATATATCAAAAACGGCTAGGAATAAATATCATAATATATTAAATTCGTTACCCCTACCCCTTTACCCCATCTAAAAATATTCAGTTGGAAAATTGAAAAGGTTTGGGGAAAAGTGGGAAAAAGTTTGAAAATTATTATATCAGAACCATCTATAACCGTTTCAAAATGAGTGTTTATCCCAGTTCGGCTTCAAAATTGCATTCACAGGATTAGGCCAGTAGATATATAATCAATTAACATTAATTCCAAAAGTTTTCAAACTTCAATGGTTATGTTATGTGCATCAATGAAAACAAACTATAAAATTTTGCAGAAGTCTGCGATGAACGGAACATTGTTTTAATTGCATAAAACGTTTTTATGCTTAATTTTTGCACTGAAAATTGCAAAAGTTCTGCAAACTAGGCATACCTATAGTAATGGTGTTTTACAACATGCATTAAGTTTGCAACCTTGTAAAAGTTACGGAACCTTGTTTTTTGTCATTTGTTTAAAAAAATTACACAAAAGTTCTGCCAAAAAATATTCACGTACATTTGCAACCATTTCTGAAAAACACATCATTTGTTTCTTAAACTTTTTTATCGACGCTTCCATTTTCAATACACACAAGCATTGAAATAATTACAAAAGTTTTTTATTGTGGTTTGCAAATAAAGAGAATATCGGTCTCAGTGGATATGTAACTTTGCAACCTCATACGAAAAACAACCTATTTATCCACCAATATATTTTTCTGCATTTTTACTACTTCTGAAATAATTGCAAAAGTTATGCAAATTCCAATTACGACTAATATTTTACGTGACGCAAGAGATTGGCAACCGTCATTGTTCAACGGAACATTTTTTTTGTACAATTGATTTGTTTTTTTTATAATTTGGCCATAAATTGCAAACATTGTGCAAATACGTTTAAGATATAAATTAGACCGACATATCTACAAGTGGTCCAGTTAAATATTTGATTATCCATCGCGAATATCTGTTATATTTTGTACTGGTTGATTGAAATTGCATCCGAAGAATAATACGATTACGTAGTTAACCATTGAAAAATTTGAAACTAATTATTGATCTCGGAAATAATTCACTGTTTTCGACTAATCAGCGAAATAAATTTAATCTAATATTTTCGAATGCAACAATCGAAAGAATAAAATTTTTCTGCTAAATTTACTAAAATCTTGAATATTAATTTTTTCATTAAAAAAATCAAGATGAGTTTATAGCAATCGTCGAGATTTTAAAATGAATAATCGATGCTCTATCGAAGTAAGGAATCAATTGTATATCTCGCAAGTACATAATTTTCATTATCAAACGTTGCAGAAAAAAAAATTGTTAAATCGATATTACATCTCAAATTTAATTTTTACAGGTATGTATTTCTTGAATTGAATAAAATTATATTTTACATTTCCACTCGACTTTCTTATGTGGTTTCACATGAAAAATTCTATTGAATCCGAATGGAGGACTAAAATGTAACCGACACGTAAGAATCATTTTCTTGATTTATGAAAATTTTTAAAATAAAGAGGGAAAAACATGTTGGTAGGCAATTCTATTTCAGTTGTAGCTCCAGGACTATTAGATGAATGTGCATTGTTTTTGGTTAGTTAAATAGTTGTCTGTCATAAAAATACAATTGTCAGTCTTCTATTATTCTAGTAATAAATCATGTTACTAAACTGCTATGCATTCATTACTCTGTAAACAGAACACTGTGACGTAACACAGTCGTAGGTTAATTGTACTAATGCACAACTATACGAGTGTTTTTTAAATCTCAATATTTCCTGCATTTTTTAATGAATCAAAAAAATGATGAAAACGTGTCGAGAGATTCTCGATTCTCCATCAAACGTACTCGTACGTATTTTTTTATGCAAATTCCTAATTGTAATATGATGTTGACGAGCTCCTTTTTGGTCGATAGTTAACTTGGTAACACAATGAATGTCATTTATTAGGCATATAAAAATCTTTATTATCCAGATAACACAGGTGTTGTAAAAATATATATTTTTTTTTAATTCCTAATGTTCCGCATTGTAACATAGTTTGCAAATTATTATACTGCCATCAATTGGTAAAATGAGTTGTCTGCCGTTAAAATTTTTTTTTTTTGGTAGAGTACAAATACGAAAATATTTTTCTTTTGATTTCACCCTCATCTCCGTGTTACAGTTAATGAAAACAGTCGGGACATCTCCACTTGCAACCATAATTTGAAACTTTTGTAATAATTTCGATACTTATTTCAATAAAAAAACAATTTAATGAAAAAATATATTTTCCGTTTGACGCAAGAGGTTGCAAATTAAAACTCTTGTCAAAAACATTATTTTAGTTAATTTTTCGAGTTTGCAGAACTTTTGGAATTTTCATCGAAAAATTAGGACTAACAACAATTTTTTTTCGGTAAAACAGACATTTCCGTTTTGTATGAGTGGTTGCAAATTTCGCAGAGGATGTAAATTGCAATTTTTCAAAACTTCGAAAGTTTGCAGAACTTTTGCAAATTTCTCCGCGCTAATAATGTGAAAATTCATTAAATCCAGATTTTCAACATCTTCCGTTCAGAAAAAAGGGTTGCAAAATCAGACTACATATCATATGAAAGTCCTCTTCACTCTACTGAAGTTTAGAAACTTTTGTAATTATTACTAAATTTTGGGAAAATCATGTCTATTATCTCTACTGGCCTAGATATACTGTAAATTAGCACTTGTTCTGAAAAGAACGTCCAAACCGGCTACATCATGGTGCCTATATAACCCAGTACAATGGTAGCGAAAAATCCCCTCTCGTTGACAAAACTCAAGTGGTCGGTTTCTCTGCGATTCTATGTTTTTTTGGGGTGCTAATCCAAATTTGAAGTTTGCTGACAAAATTTCCTGAATCGTTCCGAGATATTCGCAAAAAAACAGCGAAATGTATTCAGTTTTTGCCTGTAACTTTGAAACTATGCATTTTATTGAATATACCATTCCACACAAAGTTAAAGAAGACAAAATTTGCTATACATTTCATGGCCAAAATGTGAGGAAGTGAGGAAGCAAGTTGAAAATTGACAAAATTTACGAACTCCGCAAAAAATTGCGTTCCTTGTCGGTTTTTTCGAAGATAACTCATAATCTACTAATTTCTCGAAGGAAGAGCAGTACAAAATAATTCCTGCTTTTTTCCAGATGCCAGGTAGTATTACCAAAATCGCTATTTCTTGATTTGTTATAAATATAAGTTAATTAGGCAAATCAAACGAGTGGAAAGGATGAACAGGGTTTACCTTGAGTGTGGCTGCTACGACCGAAATACGCCTCAAAGTCCGAGCGCTCTAACGGCCGCTCACCTTCTCACATACTCACTACTCTACATGAACTCTATAGGATACACATTTGTATAGTTAAACCATTTTGAAATTTCAGAAGCATAAAAAAAAGTTTCGCAGTCTTGAAGCGGTATCCTTTGAGCAGCAGAGGCAGATATAACTAATTTTATTTAAATATTTTGAAAATACGTTAAAATAAAAAAAATATGCCATAAGCGAGGAAGTATGTATTAATAGACAATCGGATCAACATTATTTCATTTTCCTATGGTCGAAAAAAAAGCCATATTTTCCAACAAAACACAACAGAACTATAGAATGTTTTAAAACCTATTTCGATCCCATACCAGAGACGCTACTGGCTTTTATGTATTCAGATCTCTTCAAACACAAATATAACTCATGATTTATTAGTTTTCTCGGCCTCTCAACGTATGGACACACCTACAAGCATTATCATTGGCTTGTGGTGCGTTTTGATTGGCTTGCGGTGCGTTTTGATTGGCTCAGGCGAAACTGCTGTAGAACTAGACAGCTGTCACTCAAACCCACGTTGACTGATCTTCCGTTCGGCGACGGAGAATGTTTACGAGTAGTTCACATTATTTTTCGTTCCGTTACTTCGCATATACGCTCGTGTAAGCGAAGTGAGTTTTTGATTTGCTCTTTATAGAAACAGATTCTGCAATTGAAAATGGTTAAACTATACATAGTGCGTTTCTTCGAGAAATGTGAAAAACCGACGAAGAACGTTATATTTTGCGAAGTGCGCAAATTGCCTCAATTTTCAACTTGCCCTAGCTTCTCACCCGTTGGTCCTACATTCAAAAACTACAATTGATGTATTTATGTATACAATTTATAGTAAATTGTGTCCACTTTAACTTTGTAAAGAATGGTATTTCTGATAAAATGCATAGTTTCGAAGTTACGGGCAAAAAACTGAATAAGGTTAGAAAATTTCGCTGTTTTTTGAGAATATTTCGGAACGCTTCAGGAACTTTTATCAGCAAACTTCAAATTTGGATTCAGCACCCCAAAATACAAATAGATCCACAGAGAAACCGACTACTTGAATTTTGTCCCACGTGCGACTACCATTTGATTAGACTAATATACCGTACATGAATGATGGTTCTTAGAAGGGTTCTTTTTGAGTAGGTATGCAAAAATATTTAGGATGTTGCCCCGTTTTTATGAAGCACCAACACTTTAGGTATGCACTTCAAAAAATAGAACTATGGAAGTCTTACGCGCTGTCGCAAGACCCTCTAAACATTATTTTTGGAATATTTAAAGAATATATTTGGAATATTTATAGAATATCCTTGAAATATACCGTGTTGTCTGGGAACTTACACCCTATACATTGCAGCTTTTAATAGCCCCCCCCCTGTTAACTTTTTGAAATAAAATACATTATGATTGCCCGATAGATGGCGCGGGGGGCACATCAACTTCAAAATTTTAAATAGCATTGGGGGTCATGTGACACATCGTTGAAAAGGTAATTCAATTCTCTTTCCAACCATCTAATTTTGTTATCATTTCGTTGATTTGTTTTTTCACAATGTGCATTTGAAATGTCAAGCATAAGTGCGGATCTGAACGGTACCCTAATCTCGATAACTTTTGATAGGTTTCATATGAAACAATGGGACAACAAATATTTTGAACGGTCTTACCGATCCTACTTTTTGAGAGAAGAAACATTACAATTACTCGACAGAGGGCGCTGGGGGCATAACAACTTCAAAATTTCGAAAGGCATAGAGGTCGAGTTGCACACCGTTGAAAAGGTAATTCAATTATAGTTTCAACCATGGTTGTTCTACGGAATTACAATTGCGATGAGTAACACTGATTACGGTCAATAGAGGAAGATTCATTATTCAAATGATTTTTCATTTTCGAATTCGTTTCAAAGCCTAATTAGGTAGAAATTTTGAATCGATACAGTAATCCAATTTTTTTAATTGATGCGGTGTATAGTTGAGGAAAATTTATATTGAAGTAAACAAAAGACACTAAATTCACTAAATGATTTTCACTAAACTGGGTTTACAAAACCTCGACATGTGTTTCGCTATACAATAGCCTTCATTTATTTTTAATGACCATAATTATACTACTTATGTTGGTGGCTACCTCTTCAATTCCGGGGAGTATAAAGTCGATCTCAAACCATAAAACTTTCAAATCTAGCATTAAAAATATCTTACTCCTCCATGCTTTCTACTCGCGAGTATATGCAGCACAAACTATAATTGATTAACCAACTGATCACCAACTGAATGTTCCTATCTGTACATACATATATAGGTTTGTATTTTTTAAATACTGACACACCTATTTACACTAACCTATTCACATATTTTTCTACCCCTTTCTTTATGTTCGTTCAATAGTTCCTCTTATAATCAATGTCTAATTGTATCTATCTATTTTTATATCTTGAATATCCCATAATAATATTTTACTTGTAATTGTTTATAGCACTCATGTATCATTTTAATGACTTTTTTTGTAAATAAGACCTGTAGAGATCAATAAAGTATCTATCTATCTATCTAAAGGGTATCATTCACCGTATTTAGTAAACTGATATTCAAGCAGTAACCGAGAAATGCCCATTATGAAATTATTTTGTCGATGTTTAAGAATTTATAATGTAACAATGATTATATCATTACATATTATCGCATTTGTATTTAAAGAAGATTTTCATTCTAGTTCTACTAGTATTATTTTGAATTTGAAACATTATCATGGATCCTGTACGTCCTATGGAGGGAAAAACTGAAGCAATCTACATTTTTGGTGGGGCCCGTGGGAACTACCATGCAGCAGAGGTAATTTTTAATAAAAAATTCCCTGATCGTCCAATAACTCGAAAAGTATTTGAGGGAACTGGTTGAAAGGTTCAACAGAACTGGCACTGTTCATAGGGCTAGTGGAGCTGGCCGAAAATCAATTTCGGAGGAGACAGACGTTTCGGTAATTGCCAAATGCATATTGTGAAAAAACGTATGAACGAAATAAAAAAAGATGGTTGGAAAGGAAATTGAATTGTATTTTCAACGATGAGCCACATAACCCCCCATGTTATTTGAAATTTTCAAGTTGATGCCTCCCCGCGTCATCTATCGGGCAATCACGATGTCTTTCATTTCAAAAAGTAGCATCGGTGGTATCATACAATACCTTTTTTTCTCATTGTTCTACGTCGAACCATTCAAAGGAACAGGGGGGGAGGGCTATAAAAAGCCGCATTTATGCTTGACATTCCAAATGCACATTCTGAAAAAACAAATCAACGAAATTATGAAAACAATTAGATGGTTGGAATGAGAATTGAACTATCTTTTCAACGATGTACCACATGACCCCCCATGCTATTTAAAATTTTGGAAGTTGATGCCCTCCCCCCGCGCCATCTATCGGGCAATCACGATGTCTTTCATTTCAAAAAGTAGCATCGGTGGTATCATACAATACCTTTTTTTCTCATTGTTCTATGCCGAACCATTCAAAGGAACAGGGGGGAGGACTATAAAAAGCCGCACTGTATATAATTTCAAAGGGCTTCATTCCAGCGGAACGTCAGGTAGCACGCAAAAATCGAAGTATTTATCGGAAGAATGCTTTCTAAACGTGTCACCTCTTTGCGAAGACGACTGACTTCCCGAGTATTTCTGAGAATTTCTTGATAAGGCAGGGACTGGGGGCCCCCAAGCAATATCGCCGACGGATTAAGTGCCAAACGCATAGCACGGCGCCGTTTTGCCAGGAAGTTCTTTCACCCTTTTGCCATACCAGACACTGACCAGCCGGAAGGGTAAAAATAGACAATTATACGCCATTATTTCATTCAACGCGGAGGGAGCAAATTCGTATTTTGCAGGATGGCTTTGTTCGATGTATCTACAAGGTATTTAAAAATAGTTTTATTAATGAGAAAATTGTTTTTGACTACATACAAGGATTTCAAAACTATAATCCATAAAATATCGTGTTTTGTGAAACTGTTTTAGGATATGGTTAAAGTGGATGCGTGTTCTGACGAACTGGCGTACGGACGGAAATGTAAGAATTGTTGTTCAGATCAACAGTGGTTATTTTGCATGCACATTCTGAAGAACTTATTGTAAGTTTCACCAGTTTTGTGTTTTATTGCGATATATTCATGATGAATGACATGGATGATTCTGTTTTAAGAAAGTCCTTAAATAAAATTTTTGTTGATGGATGAAAGGACTATATTTGTAAACAAATTGTTTGCGTCAAGGAAGATACTGGTGAATTTCACACCCTGTTTGCAGAGCTTTTACGCCAACCAGAAAAAATGTCCCCACAAACATTTAATTACATTCTAGAGAGAATCGAAGAAAGTATAACTAAGCAATAAAATTTTCGAGAATGCTATCAGCTTTCACATATTTTTCCATTTTTCTCGAGATTGATCTCTAATATGGTAACTTTTATCTTTGATGTCCCATAAACCTTCATTTTCGAAAACTAAACCAATTAATTTATCTACATCCATATTTGAAATTCACATTTCGCATTTAAGGTAGTTGTCGTGCTACAGTGTTAAAAATTAGGCTCGATTGTAGCGCGACGCGATACACGTGCAAACGCTGAATTAGAGGGATATTTTTTAAGGGAACTGTACACCCAGAAACGCAACTAGCATGCCTGATACAGCAAATAAGCCATGACTGATTGGCAACGTCGCAATACAACGAAACGACCGCTCGCATTTAGTTGTTCAAGATACTCTTATGAACAAGCAGTCAAAGCTATGGATCGATTTCGCCAAATGTGAAAATAGAGAATTTAATATATTTATATATATATATATATATATATATATATATATATATATATATATATATATATATATATATATATATGTTAGCCCTAGGAAGCACATAAATCCTATTGCGACAAAAATAACGGGATTGAGTACAATTTCTGGTCAATTATATTTGTGAAGTCGATTCACTAAATTCAGTAGATTGTTTGGTAGCATTTAAAGAATTTTCAAATTTACTACAACTCCAAATTTACTCGTTGCGCATAATGCGAGATTCGATGTGCCTAGATTACTAAGAGCAATAATAATAATTGAATAGAAGAATTTAGCATGACAGCAGGATTTGTGGATAACTTAATTATTTTTAGAAAAACGTCCCCAGATCGAAATGGGCCAGGAATGTTCCAGCTATCAAAATTAGCCAAAAATTCAATACCAAACGAAACCACAGATAATTTCCACGAAGCGATGAATGATGTGCAAATTTTGCAAAAATTGGTTCGTTTCATTGGTAAAGAGTCAGAATTATCAACATGCATTAAATCATATAAATAATGTATTTCAGAGCGACTTGAGAACGAAGGAATATCTTGTAATTTACCTGATTTAAGTGCCTTAAAATATGTTATATTATGGGATTTATTGAAAAAAAAATGCGCAACAAAATATAACATACGATTTTCGGAAACAAATGTACCACGATGAAGGAGAATAACTGTGATTAATCACCTAACTGAAAAATTGGAGAATGGAAAACCTAGAGTTACTAAAAATAGGAAAGCATTAACTAAAATCATTAATGATTTAAAAATGAATGTTTAGTCAATCAAGTGATTATTTAGTATAATAGTTGAAAATGAATAATATTACATGCATTGTTGTTTATATTTTTTGTAGATTTATACGCTATATTGTATTAGCCTGTTAGAAATCTAAATTATTTTTGTTTATGTTTAAAAATATTCGAATTATGTTATACGTACGTACATGTGTTGTACAAATGTATAAATAAAATAAAGTTTCTGCACTGTTGTTTGCCGTTACTCGCTAAAACTAATTCCTATTGTAATATATTATACATTAGCGCAATTATTCACAATTAGTATTCATAAATATATTCATTCCAAAACACAGTTCAATTCAAACCAGCAAGACCCTCGCGCTCTCGCTTATTTGAATCACGAGCGCTCGCTTGATGCGTTGCCACGATTCTCAGCCTTCCCCCTCTTGCACTTCTCATACGCAATAATTCAGAAACTTCTTATGACAATAACTAAATAACTGTATGTATAAAATTTGTTACTTACCTTTTAATAATATACTAATTTTTCAAAAAGATCTGAATGGAGGGTTTTTAGTTATGCCTTAAAATGTGGTGTCCGCGGTAGCTCACTACAGGGATTGCGTGTTAAACGTTGCAACTTTGAAGCTTTATATCTCTTTCGGTGTGGTGAATCATTCCAAAAATTCAATATGATACAGGTAATAATGTTAACTGAAAGTGGTATAAATATAAACGCAATCTAATTGGAAGTGGATTTCCCGACAACTACCTTAAATTCGTCCGAAAAAACAAACTGATTTGAAAGATCTCTTATTCTGACGAATTCCTGCGGGTTCTGTCGAACAATTCGCTCGTAATGTAACCGCAATTGTTTATTGCTATTTATTTGATTTTTCGTAGCCTGAGAAATCCATCAGAAGTACGCGTTTTCTCGAGGAAAATGCATTAAAGATGTTGAATATTCTGGCGGAACGTTTGGTTATGCAATCATGTGAAATATTTCATTTGTGCGGAACAATATTTTTTTATTCACCAACAATTACAACAAAAAAATACTGTTAATAATTCGACTAGAAATAAGGCAAATAAATAACAAAAGCCACAAAGTATCAGACATGTAGCTATGTGGATAGCAAATATTTATTTGGATATTATTTAATGGATTTTTTTTAATATTGCTAGTGGTACTTTAATAACAATGTTTATACATACATATAGAAAAGAAAAAAACATACATGTCACAGCAACAAAAATAATCTAATTGGTATGGTTATCGATCACTTGTTTTTTTATAATGATTAACTTATGTATTTCCATTCTAGGAATTTCTAATAGCCATATTTTGTATTTGAAGAGTTAGAGGAAGTTGAAAGAAATGACAAGGAATAATACCATATAACTTGCAGTAAGATAAGTCCAATAGTTTTGATCATTCTTGGTATATAAATTATATTTAGTAATTATTATAATTAGTAATTTTTTACCCATCCCCAAGCAATCATAGTATATGAGAGGTGTGTTTGCACTAATACATAGTAAAACTAATTTACTATGCATTATTTTCAGATGTTTAAGTATTTACTAAAACTAGATAGGTGAGTTATTATGTAAGGTTGCTGATGTGCATTACATTTCAGGTTACTGTCTAGCGTGATGCCTAAATATTCAACTGTTTTAGAAGAAATACGTTATATGTATCGCAATATCAATTGGGATATCAATAGCGAAATAACTTGGGAGGTTTGTTTCATAACTACCAAACGACATGAACATAGTTTTTTCACGTATATTGTGAAATATTCCGTCAAGATGGGAAATACAGATGTTCTTTTGTTTAAAATTATATTTACTCATATCTTATACACGGTTTCATTATTATTGATATAAAATTGTTTTCTTGTAAACAAATATTCAGATACTGATGACAATCATTTTCATCGACTATTTCCCTCAGTATTTTTCAGCCAATCAAATGGCCGAAATCTCAAACAGAGAACCAATCAGAGCAGTTTATAGTGATAAAACGTCTTCTCGCTGTTTTATACTGATAAAACCATTAGTAGATTCGATATTGTTTTTCTATAAAACGACACTAAGGTCCTGTCATAATTATATGTCAACAGGAAATGCAAAATTGATTAAATAAGGGATTTTCAACTCACTATTAGAGTGATTTGATATTTTAATTTAAATATACCTTTTTCAGCATGCTAAAAAGCCTCGGGTTTTCAAGTAAGGCAATGAATAATTGAAAACCCTTATTTTCATAACATCAACAACAATTCTCGTAGACTAGTGGATAAAGCACAATATATCATTATCAAAAGGCCAGCCAAACAGCTAAGGCGTATGACTGCGAAGCCAGAGGTGGTCGGCAGTTCGAGCCCCGGCGACTTCAAAATTTATTTATCAAATGTAACTTTTTTTATTTTTTCACATAACAGCACAAATCCAACCCCAAAAACATTGTTTACACATTTTATCACCCCATCTCAATTTATTACACCCCAAAAGCTCACTCACACCAAAATCATCATCATATTTATTCATTATGTCAAGTGGGCAGTTGGCCCTCTGGACAGGGCCATTTTAAGATACATATTTGATAGTGAATAATTTATATGTATTTTAGATTTTTAGGCGAGTTCACGAGCAGTGAATGATCATGGTAAATGAATGAATCTGTTAAACGAAACATTTAGAAACGGACACACGATTCCTTCAATTTTGGAAGAGAAGAATTGTGGTAATTTTCCCCGTTGAAAATTCAAACATAACATGAATTCTGGTAATTTTATCCAGTTTCAAATGTGATTCGGGAAATATTCTCATCAAATATCATTCGTGCTAGAGGATTTTATAGCAAAATTTTTGAAATTTTTCGTCAAGCATTTTGCCTCTAGGAAATTTAACTCGTGCAATTTGCGGCCTTATTATCAAAGATTAAACCAGGAAAGCGAAGCGAATCAGATAATAAATCCGCAAATCGCATTCAGTAATATTTCTAGGCAACATGCTTTCTCAAAAATTTCACAAGTTTTTTAGCGATAAAATCCCTAGCACATATAATATTACCCTCGATAAAACCCCTAGCACTTATGATATTACCCTCGAGAATATCTATGTTGACATCTCCGGTGACCATAGTTATATGACATTCTTGTTCATTATACCTCAAACAATCATGATTATGTATTGAAGATGGACGGACAAGTTTATGGCGAACGGTACATTTTAAACGTTTTTGAAGTAAAACTTCTTTAGGCGCGACTAAGGGGTAACTTTATGCTTTGGATGACGTAGACGTAACGCAACTGAACAAGCGTAACATGGAACGGTGTGTATTATTTACATGAATAACGTGCAGTTGGCCCAAAACATTATGACCTTACATTTTATTGCGACAGTATCCACGTGGTTATAAAGTGATATTTTCGATATTTAATTTCTGACTGAATATTTTCCAAAAGTTAAAGTGATAAAAACTGTTTTGAAAAAGAAATATATCATAAAAGCATTACAGAATTGAAAATGGCTGAATCACAAGAGCATTGTTCATTTTACCTCAATGATTATGTATTGAAGATGGACGGACAAGTTTATGGCGAACGGTAAATTTCAAAAGTTTTTGAAGTAAAACTTCTTTAGGCGCAACTAAGGGGCAACTGTATGCTTTGGATGACGTAGACGTAACGCAACTGAACAAGCGTAACATGGAACGGTGTGTATTATTTACATGAATAACGTGCAGTTGGCCAAAAACATTATGACCTTACATTTTATTGTGACCGTATCCACGTGGTTATAAAGTGATATTTTCGATAGTTAATTTCTGACTGAATATTTTCCAAAAGTGAAAGTGATAAAAACGGTTTTGAAAAACAAATATATCATAAAAGCATTACAGAATAGTGATGTATTGAATTGAAATGGCTGAATCACAAGAGCATTTACACTTTCATCTATAAATAATAATAAACGGAAAAAACCATCTAATGATGTCTTGCCGCTAAAAAACAGTTTTTATTTATTTGATCAACATTCAAACGTTTCTTATAAAGTCAGTATAGCATATCTTAAATCTCACATATTTTAAAGTAATTTCTCTCAGTTAAAGAAATAAGGTTAGATATACTAACTAGTTTTTAATAATCTCGTGAGAAATATATCTTCAAAATGATTATAAAAATGTTGTTCGGTGTGTCATCATATATGATCAACTTTGATTATCGTTGTTCTTTATTTTTCTCTAAATAAAACTGTATCAAACATTATAAAATTCATTCATCGGCACCGATGATTCTTGCTGCATATTTAATTGTTGTTTGAGAAAAAAATTGAATACTCATAATGAATAATTCTCCACTCCAATCGACAACGAGCAGTTTTCTCAAGAAATTTAGAACATTTGCAGAGTTTATGTTTCTCATATTAGTTATCATAAACCCAAAGATGGAAAAAAAGTCTCTTTGCAAAATGAGATTGCTTCTAGAAAATGTGTTTCCCATTTCCTCTGGTCTTCCTGATGATCATGGAAGCCTGAAATAGATTTTCGTCGACAAAAATGTATTGAAGACCTAGTGAATGCGATGCCTCTCTTGCGTCAATGTTCCAAATGATTTCTGGTGAGTACTCTTTTTTTTTTAATATTCTTCTTTGCCTCATTCATCTATATGAGTTATTAAGACTGGAATAGAAAATCAAAAACTATCTGAATGAAAATGCAAATTTTCAATTTCAGATTTTTTCTTTTGAGTTAGGGTCCTTTCAGAATATCTATTAGATTGAGTTCAATGTCCAGCGTGGCTTTAGCCGGGGAAGTAGTTGTTTTCTGTTAGACATTCACAAAAAATAACTTCATTTTTATCGTGTATTTTTCAATCCACAGAAAAATATTTCTATTCAATATTAAATCGAGAATGTTTCCCTTTTCAACCTTAATTTCATATTTAAATTTTAATTGAATTAATTTTATTGTAATGCTCGATGTAAATAAGTGTATGACTTCATGTTGCTCACTGTAAATTATATTATAGTAAATACTATTAAATTCTAACATGACTTATTTATTTTTAGTTAAATCGTAATATCTGCGACGTCAAAAATGTTTTACTTCAACCACGGGTACAGCTTACACGCACTCTTTTTTTTGTATTATTCACTTTAATGGCTTTCGCATTATTCTTGATTTGTATATGATATTGCTTTTGATGTATATCACAATACCGTCACACTTATTCAATCACCCTCTAAGTAATCGTATCGCATCGTACCCCACCAATAAATATAGATATGAATTGTGTACTTCCATGTTTCAGTGAGTACTATACAATTGAAATCCGAATCTAATCTTTTTAGCATTACTAGCAGTTATTAATTTTGTTTACTTCTTATGTTATGTAGTAGAGAAAATTTATCGTTTTCAGTTTTACTTACATTTTTTTTACATTCAAGGATGGCTGTAGAAGAATATGTTTCTATGTGAATTGCCTCAAAATAAATGATATTTGAGTGATAATATGAACCAATAAATGAAAAACAATGTGAACATTTTTGCAAAACTTTGTGTACTTAATAATAGAGAAATGTGATTCAACTTCAAGTAAATTGTGTTCAGTCAATCACACTTTTGCTCCGAAAGAACATATTATGATAAAGATCATAAAATCACATCGGGTTGAATTAAACAAAATTCATTTCTGCATTTGAAATTTCTCAATCCTGCACAATCGTGTCGTTGAGTCCAAATTGAGTTTCGATTTCTTCTATAGATCAGTTTATTCCGCAATTTTTATTATTTGGTCTTTAATTCAATGATTTCATATATCAAAGATCTTCCTTTTTTCAGAATTTAAAACTATGAATAGTATAACTCAATGTACATCAGTTGCCCAAAATCGAACAATCAGAATTATGTAACCTCAGTAATCATTGAAAAAGATAACATTCTCAATTTAAAAAATATCCGGAAATGAGAAAATAAATTTAAAAAATATTTTTTGGTTATAGCTAACAGAACATAACTACTTTCCCAGCACTATGCCAATGCAGGAGTTGAAGTGCCTACATTACATCTAATAGGTATTGTGAAAGGTCCCCAAAATTAAAGAAAAATGTGAAAGTATAAATTTTCATTCAGTTATTTGTTCGATTTTTTATTACCGTCTTGAGAACTCATGCTTATATATAAGTTCTTAGAAAACATAATAAAATTTGAAAGATCAGCAAATTATGCTATATCGTGAAATATCTGTCACGTTGCAAAAAGTATATTTTCCTTTTAAGAACATTGATTTGTTTTCACTAACCGAAAAATATCGATTGTAAAACAAATAGTTCGATGGATAAAACTTTCATCTGTTTGTTAGAACGTTTCCAGGGTTTTGTTTTATCGAATATCATTATAAAATATAAAAAACCGAAGAACGAATTCAATAATATTTTCAAGAGGGTCCTTCCTGTATATTGACAGTTTGATCTATTCGATAATAATTTCATTAGTAAACACTTCAATTAATTTTAGGGTTTGTGGGACTTTGTTTGGGTTTAATTACAAACGGAAAGTTGCGAATTTTAATCAGCGAAAAATATAAAGTTACGTCATTCATCAGTTTTCCTGACAGGAGGATGATCGGGCCAGGTCCAGACTGGGTGTGGAAGGGTGATACGGGCTGTTACAATTGGTAAATTTATTTGTTTGAAAATATGAACAGGGTATTCATAAAGTCATATATGGAATCATTTGCGACTGAAAGATAAATCACTGTCTTCCATTGTTCAAGATAACCTCTTAGAAGGTATTCGTGTTAAAAAGGGAAATATTATCAGCTGAATAATAAAAATGAAGTTATTTTTTGTAATATCTAACAGAAAACAACTACTTTCCTGGCTAAAGCAACGCTGGACATCTGATAGATATTGTGAAAGGATCTAACTCAAATGGAAAAATCTAAAAGTGAAAATTTGCATTTTTATTCAGATAGTTACTTGATTTTTTATTCAAGTCTTATTTGAGGGCTCATTCAGATAACTGAGGTAAAGAAGAATGTTTTGCAAAAAGGATTACTCACCAGAAATCACTTGTAATAATAATGATGTAAGAGTGGCCTCGCATTCACTAGGTCTCCAATACATTTTTGTCGACGAAAATCTATTTCACGCATCCACGATCATCAGAAAGACCGGGAGAATTGAGAACACATAAACAAGAAGCAATTTCATTTTGTAATAATGGAAAAATGTTAGAAACATTTCTTTCGGAGTGACACTTTGAAGTCAGTGTTTTTTGACAATTCAAGGTCAAGGGGTATGATAGATTAATTTGTTTGAAAAATTGAACTTCATGAAATCAGATGAGTTTCCCAATTCTTCCGGTCTTCCCTATGATCGTGGAAACGTGAAATATATTTTCGTCGACAAAAATGTATTAATACCTTGCATCAATGTGATTTCTGGCGAGAGTACTCCTTTTTGGAAAACAATCTTCATTACCTCAGTAGTAGCATATTATAGTATCCGATTATTTGCAAAATATTTGAACCTTGATTCATAAGGAATAAACAAAAACGCAATATGCAAAAAAACAGTTCGTTAAAAACGATAACATGAACTTTCATAGAGTACACTCAGAAAGTATCAACTGAAAATGATTCACCATACGTATAGTCCATTCGATATCAATTGCAGAAGCTGTTTCTATAGGGAGCAAATAAAAACTCACTTCGCTAACACGAGCGTATATGCGAAGAAACGGAACGAAAAATAATGTGTACTACTCGTAAACATTCTCCGTCGGCGAAGGGAAGACCAGAAGAACGTGGACTTGAGTGACGGCTGTCTGTTCTACAACCGATTCGTCTGGGCCAATCAAGTAGGACATCAATGCTTGCAGGTGTGTCTATACGATGGGAGGTCATAAATCACGCGTTATATTTGTGTTTTAATAGCTCTGAAAGATTAAAAACCAGTAGCGTCTGTGGTCTTGGTGTGTGCCGATCGAAATACGTTTTAGGATATAATAATAACCTACAACAAGAAATTATTTTTCTTTCTTAATGTATTTGTAGAAATAAAAGCTTGTCTTTGATTTTTTTTCATTTTTCATTATTTATGAAGTATTTTTAAAATCTTAAAATATCTAAATAAAATTAGTTATCTCCGCCACTGCTGCTCACAGGATTTCGCCGCAAGACTTTTTTATGCTTCTGCAATTGATATTGGGAAAACTATAACACATAATACATGAATCGAATCCTTATTATATAACACCATCCCATAGTACTTTTCCGCACGCAACAGCACATTGATTACTACAATGTTATGTTTTTATCTCAATATTATTCATCATTCATGATGCATAAAAACAATATTGTTATTCATCAAGGAAAATGAGGTGATAATCAAGAAGTAGGTCAAAGATGGAAAAACAAACTGATAATTTGACGTCAGTTTCAGCTGTAGTCAGTAATGTGAAGTACTGAAAAAATGACGGAATTAATTATTCCGATATTTACAAAATGCATTTTGATTATAGATACAGCAGTTCTTAATAGACGAGAATTATTTTTTTAGAGTTGAAAATTCATAGGGAACGAATATTATCAATTTAAATATTGATATCCAATTTGTTTTTTTCCCATGTTTTTTCTTGTGTTGTTCCATCTAGGTCATGCCTGTGACTCTGTCAGCTTCCCGTTATGTATATAAATATTCTCCATGTTAAAATATCTGTGAATATTTGATATAATGTTCATGAAGGTTGGTTGAACGTATAGAAGTTGATGCGCTGCAGCGCCCTCTTGTGGCGAGTTAAAATAAAATGGATAGCATAAAAACCTCCACGAAAAAACCCTTAGATGTTCCAACAATCAACCGAATATGTCGTTCCTATCGTCAGTTATGATCGAGAGTGCATACCAAAATTATGACTTTTGCAGTTTGTCAGAATTTTCCGACTTTTCTTTGTAATTGTTTCGATTTTTTCCCGAAAACTTTTCCATGACCATCACTAACAAAATACAAAAAAAAAGAATTACGCATGTCCACCGTTCGAATCGTGGGTTATAGTCCTGAGTTCATAAAAAAAGGAATTCCCTGAATTTTCCAATTTTTCGGACAACTTTTCCAATTATTCTTTCCCTAAAAACCTTTTTCGGACTCTTACGAATATTTCAAAAAATAATTAGCCAAATCGATCTAGCCGTTCTCAAGTGATGCGCTTAGCAACACAATTTGGCATTCATTTTTATTATATAGGTTCAAACACTTCCTCATTTTCTACGTTTGAACTTTTGCCATACATACAAGGGAATAATCTAATCCTGTGATTTCAAATAGCAAAATTTCCAATCATAACGCCAATTCATTAATACTAAAATATCTTCAAAAATAGAATAATTTACAAATAATAATAATAATAATAATAATAATTCGTTTATTGTACACCACATTTCATAACATTTAGAAAAAAAAATATATATTTATAAATCTGTAGGTAGGTACCTATGTGATGAGCAAATGGCCTTTGGTTCAGATTGCTAAGTTACCTCGCATCTGATCTTCCACCAAGGCCTTCATTTGAAAAAAGTCATGTTGATAGGGCCGAGAAGAAGGATGAGATCAGCGAAGTAATGGCGGAAAAGAGAAAGAGATAGAAAGATTGAGAGATAGAGAGAGAGAGAGAGAGAAAGAGAGAGAAATGAGGTCAGGAAAGTGCACATTTTTAACATTTCCTCAGATTCTCGATGCGAATGCTTCGTTTGTATCACTTTAGTTGTGCTGAGCAAGAAATAAATGATTTTTGAATGTTTTTTTGAAGGTATTGATCGGTAGGTCGAAACAGTTGGGGTTCCAGGTGTTTATGTAATTGATTGTATCAGATATATTATATGAGAATGAGCGCTTAAACAATTCTTTTTTGTGAGCAGGAATACTCAAAACCAATTTCCTTCTTAAATTCAAGTTGTGTACGTCAGTTCTATAAGTTAAATGATCATGTAAGTAGGGAGGATTTTTATACTTGATGATTTTAAAGAAAGTGCAGGCTGTGTGTAGGCGTCTGCGGTTGCTCATGTTGAGCCATTTTAAATCTTTTAGTTTGTGAGAAATTCTGGATCTACTTCTTATACCAAAAATTAGTCTTATACCAAAAATTAGTCTCATACATGAATTTTGTAGTTTTTGTATACGCCTTATGTCATTGCTATCTAAACAATTGTGATAGACCACATTAAAGTGGGACAAAACTAGTGAATCGCATAATATTTTTTTGACATCTGTACTTAAGAATTTCCTTTGCGGGGATATATCAATTTCAAAGATGCATAAGCAGTTTTGAGTTTATAAGTGACATGTTCAGTGAATCTAAGCTTAGAGTCTATAATAAGCCCTAAATTTTTAGAGTGAGACTTGAAATTAATTTTGAAATCTCCAATTTTCAGATCGTAACTTTTTGCCTGCTCGCAAATATTTTCGGTCCCGAATATCATAGCAACTGACTTGTTGGGATTGATTTTCAACATATGATCTGCAGATACTTCCAAAATTGCATTCAAGTCACTATTGATACAGTTTACGGCCTCTGCGAGATTTGGTGGATCAAAGGAGAAATATATCTGAGAATCATCTGCGTATAAATGGTAGTTGCAGGATTTCAGTTTTTCAGTGAAAGTGGATGTGTAAAGGGTGTAAAACAAAGGTCCTAAAATGCTACCTTGCGGTACCCCTGAATTTATTTCCTGCCAATTCGAGGATGTATCACTTAGAGTAACCTTCTGTCTTCTGTCAAGTAAATAGGATGAAATTAATACTATAGCTGTATCACTGAATCCAAAATAGTGCAACATAGAGAGTAGTATTCGGTGATTTATGGTGTCGAATGCTTTCGAGTAGTCTAATAATATTAAAATTGTTACTTTGTTTCCATCGAGAGCTCTAATTATATCATCGATTATTTTTAATGTTGCTGTAGCGCAACTGTGGCCGCTTCTAAAACCAGACTGTTTCAATGAATTTATTATGTTTATTACTTTCACCTTTAATTAAATTTTTATAGATTAAGGTTACTAGTTTTTTTTTTTTATATAATGAGGGGTCCACAAAGGTTTATAATGGTAATATTTATTCCATCATCACCATAAGCCTGCGATTTTATATTATCAATTATTTTAGAAGTTTCAATTTCGCTAGTCAATGAAAAAGTAACTGTTCGTTCAATCCTTCTTTTTGGTTGGAGTTATAAAAGTTAATTAAGTGTTCATTCGGTTGACCCCCATTAGTACAAGAACTTAGGAAAAAATTATTAATAGCTTCGGCGTTTTTCAGTTGCTTTGGTAGTTCTAAGTGAACTTCAATGTTTTTCGATGTTTTGGTTCGTCTTAACCATATATTTATTAAGGAACTAGCTGACCCGACAGACGTCCTGTCCAAATTTCTATAATATGTATTCCCTTCGACAACATTTTGGGTAGCGCCGCCCACCTAATTTATCAGAGGAAAACTTTGGCAATTGCCGAATGCAATAAACATTCAACTCGACATTTGAATAATGTAGAATATTGAACTGATTATGTGGTAAATGTACACAAAGAGTACATTTTCATTGCAGAGGCTGCCTGAGATAGATATTCAATTTCATAGTGAAGAAAACAACTGACCTCGTTATATCCAAACTGGCAGATAAAGTCAGAACTAGTTGACTTCATACTCTGCTTTGAGGCACTTATCATAACTATCACAAAGTCACTTGTAAGAAACAAACGACACAAACAGTATTGAAAAGGGAAACATTCGCAATTGCCAGGCAAGATTGACGCAGGCACGGTTTACAAAGCTGTCTACGAACTAAAGTTTGTCAGATTCTACTAGTATTTTCTGATTGGCTAGTGAATGAAATATCTCAATTAGCAACCAATGAGAAAACAGTACGCGATGTGCATAAGAATTAATTTGAACATTATTGTCTTTGTCTGGTTCTTAAAACTAAATACAGAGCTGTTCCGTGCGTTTTTTGAAGAGTAGAAGACAAAATAAATCACTCATCGCATTTCTGATTGAAGTAGTAAATAACAATTCTGGTTGGATTCTGGAGTCGCCAATCACTGTGTATATCTAAGATGAGGAAACGCTTCGGGCGTTTTCGTACTAGATTTTTTTTTTTATAGAATGGCAAATTTTTTAAAAGACAAAGATAATAATAGAAAAATCGAATTAAACGGTTTTCTTCACATAAAGGATTCAATATAAAATTGAACCAGAAAATGGTAGATCTCAGGTGAAAAACAACTACTTTCCTGGCAAATACCACGCAGAACATTGAATGATATTCACCTGAAAATCCATGCATACTTCCATAAAATATCAATGGACATTGAATGCAAATGTTTCTTTCTGATAAGCTCGATTATGTTTAATTTATGTCGTGTTCACCTAACAATCCGCATACCGGTTTCAGGCTTCTTGGCCCTCATCAGTACGGAGTAGTCAACCAGCCAAAGGTGCAAAGAACTCTGGCTGAAGTGAGACACAACGTAAACAAACCATCATCGATCTTGTAACACCTATAGGTACGCCGGAAAAGATAAACTTTAACTGGCGGTACCTAGTGACAGAAAGAAACACTCCGAAAATCTCCCACCTCGATAGGTTTCTAAATAAAAGATTCCTTCTCAGTAGGAGTGGCAAGCCCGTCTAGCATATAGTGAAAGAAAAGTGCCATGTGAAGTGGAATGAATAGAAAATCAATTAAACGGTTTTCTTCACATAAAGGATTCAATATAAAATTGAACCAGAAAATGGTAGATCTCAGGTGAAAACAACTACTTTCCTGGCAAATACCACGCAGAACATTGAATGATATTCACCTGAAAATCCATGCATACTTCCATAAAATATCAATGGACATTGATGCAAATGTTTCTTTCTGATAAGCTCGATTATGTTTAATTTATGTCGTGTTCACCTAACAATCCGCATACCGGTTTCAGGCTTCTGGCCCTCATCAGTACGGAGTAGTCAACCAGCCAAAGGTGCAAAGAACTCTGGCTGAAGTGAGACACAACGTAAACAAACCATCATCGATCTTGTAACACCTATAGGTACGCCGGAAAAGATAAACTTTAACTGGCGGTACCTAGTGACAGAAAGAAACACTCCGAAAATCAGCATTTAGTGAATGAATAAAAAGAAAAATTCCCCCTCGATAGGTTTTAAATAAAAGATTCCTTCTCAGTAGGAGTGGCAAGCCCGTCTAGCATATAGTGAAAGAAAAGTGCCATGTGAAGTGGAATGAATAGAAAAATCGAATTAAACGGTTTTCTTCACATAAAGGATTCAATATAAAATTGAACCAGAAAATGGTAGATCTCAGGTGAAAAAAGAAGCCTGAAACCGGTATGCGGATTGTTAGGTGAACACGACATAAATTAAACATAATCGAGCTTATCAGAAAGAAACATTTGCATTCAATGTCCATTGATATTTTATGGAAGTATGCATGGATTTTCAGGTGAATATCATTCAATGTTCTGCGTATTTTGAATCCTTTATGTGAAGAAAACCGTTTAATTCGATTTTTCTATTCATTCCACTTCACATGGCACTTTTCTTTCAAAGATAATAATGTTCAAATTAATTCTCGTGCACATCGTGTCCATTGAAATGTTACAATTTAAGGACCGAATATTGCATTTTTTAGAGGACGCAATTTTATTTTTGGGACATGTGGGGTCAATAGAAGCTTAACCTCAAGTTTGTGGGGTCGCCACCCTTGTCCCCCGGCCGCCATCTTGGAAAAAAGAGTGAAAACACTTTTTTCGCGATATCTCGGAAACTATGCGTCTTACAAAAAATTGTAAAATCATAATTTGTAGCAAATTGTTTTGCCTACAAATATGTTTATATAACTTTTTGCCCTAAATTAAAGAAGTTATAAGCAAAAAAGTGAGAATTTTTTTGTAAAAATGTTCTTTTTTGCTCTATAACTTTTTTTTGTACATTTTATAAAAAAATTACCTTAGACTTATTCATACCTAACTATTTTCTTTACCATAGAACTTACCATATTTAACTTATCGATTATTAAGCAGGTAGAAAAGGTCTGAGTGACCGTTTGGAGACAAAGGAACATCTGCCTGCTACGACTATTACTATTATACGTAGGGTCAGCTGTTTCTTCTACCTCATTTTATTCTCTTAGTTGTGCTACATATTTTGCCACGTGTAGACGTATTGAGAATTGCGGATATTATTTTCAGTTCAATCAATTAAACTGTGAGTTTTGTGTGGTGAAATTTTCATTTAGTTATAAACATTCCGACTTTTTTAAAGCGTGAATCATGAGTGATTGTTTTATATGTAAAAAATCAGATGCAGATTCAATCATCGTCTCTGCTGCGCTTACTGCATCCCGATCTCCTGAATCTGTTATTATTGTGGCAGAGGACATTGACATTCTTGTATTGCTCACGGCATTAGGTACAAGACAGCCTAACATTTATTTTTCAAAACCTTCAAAAGGGCGCACATCTGCTCAGTTAAATAGCCCTTCAAGTTTTATGTATGGAGATCTCATAACACAGAATTTGCTGTTTCTTCATGCTTTTTCAGGATGTGATACAACATCAGCAGCCTATAATATGGGGAAATTAAAATTTATAAAAATAATGGAGAAACATCCTGAATTAGCTGGTGGTACCGCGCTATTCCTGAGTGAGAAAGTCGATCCAACTTTGCTCACTCTTGTTGGCGAACGTTTTTTTCATAGCTTTATACGGCGGTAATAAAGACGACTCGCTAGACGGCTTGCGATACAAACGATTTGCCAAGACAGTGACTAAAAATTCATTTAATTTATCATCGTTGCCTCCAACACAAGATGCTGCTCGTTTTCACAGTATCCGAGTATATCACCAGGTCCAGTCGTGGCTCGGAAGATATCAAAATCCTGAAGATTGGGGCTGGAAGAAGCTTGCAAACATTTGGATGCCAATACAAGCTTCCAAGCCTCCAGCACCCCCCGATCTCATGAAATTAATTTTCTGCAGATGCAAAGGAAACTGTGGAAGCATGTGTGGCTGCAGAAAAGCAGGCCTGAAATGCTCTACAGTATGCCTCCATTGTTCTGGCGAAACATGCAGCAACATTATGGAAATATCAAAGTTAATGGAAGAAAATGAATTTGAAGATGAACTTCCAACTATGACTCCAATTTTAACTCCTGTCATTCCTCACACTTCCACATTTGACGTTGATTTTGATTCTGAGCCACAGCCAGGACCATCGAAGAAAAGTCGATTAGAGTAGCTAGCTAATAAGTGATTAAAAATATTAGATGACGAGGATTACCTTATAAGCAAGATGTCCGTGGAGTAGGCCTACTGGGGATACCACGTTAAAAAAAACGCGCTTACAGACTCTACCTCATAGGTGGCGGGGAAAAGAGTTAGGAATGAATAAGTAAAGTTGTTCGAATTTAACAAAAAATTTTTAAGAATATATTTACAATGGAAAAAAAATAAGTTAAACATTTCGTTTAGACCGGATTCTCATGAGCATTGACAAACCCGGTCAACTTTGGAGCGCTGTAACAGCGTTTTAAATGAATGAAATTAAAAAAATTATAGGGAAAAATTTTCCTCAAAAGATCATCTACAAGATTGGTCTGAGGTAATTTTGTTGTAAAATGTATAAAAAAAAAGTTAGAGCAAAAAAGAAAATTTTTACAGAAATTTTCTCACTTTTTTGCTTATAACTTCTTTAATTTTTAATTTAGGGCAAAAAGTTATATAATGATTTTACAAATTTTTTGTAAGACGCATAGTTTCCGAGATATCGCGAAAAAAGTGTTTTCACCCCTTTTTCCAAGATGGCGGCCGGGGGACAAGGGTGGCGACCCCACAAATTTGAGGTTAAGCTTCTATTGACCCCTCACACATGTCCCAAAAATAAAATTGCGTCCTCTAAAAAATGCAAAGCTCTTGTAACATTTCAATGGACTAATTACAAAGAATGGAGATTCATTTTTATTATATAGATATTGATAATAAGGATAGCTTATGGGAAGTCAAAACGACTAAACATCGATTTTTAAAAACGGTTGTTCATAAATCAATACGCATGCGCAAAGAGAAAACTATATTTTTAATCAACTACGCGATTTTGTACTCATTCCTTTTGTTCCATATTCCCAGTCTGGGATAATAACTACAAATTTAACATTGGCTAACTGAAATACGGCATCAAATTTATTGTCATCCAATTGTTAGTTCAAAATTAATCTATTACACATTGTATTGAAGGGATTGATTATGGTTTTCTGGCCAAAATGTCAAATAAATAACCTAAGCTCAAATATTTAGGGATGTGTCGAAATTCAAATATTGCGCATGCGCAATAGTTTTTTAGTTTTTGAACACCCGTATGAGTAAGGACAGACCGATTTTCTTGACTTCACTTTGTTTACATTGAGTTATTGAGGGTTATCAATATTGGAAGTTAATAATTAAATGGTCTAAACACATTATCTACATATTTATTTCTGTCCCACCCATGAATATACTCACCATAGAATAGTTATTTATGTATTAAGAGCTAAAAGTAATACATTATTCCCGAGATAGATAGAAAAAAGTTGAGAGGTGTCAAGGGACACCCGGATGGAACGAAGTTCCTTTCGATTAATTAGTGAAGGAATTGTAATAATTTTTTTTTTTTAAGTTATAATATTTTTTTTTTATTATTAACAAATATAATGTAATATAAACTTAATCAGTAGGCTCAATTTTAGTACATACGCATTGATATTGTAATATTAAAATATAATTTGCTTTTAAATTTATTAAAGTTATGACGCGTACACTTGCTAAACACACAATAATGGAGAATTATAACGCGTATGACTTGGTTAGCACAATAGTAAAGAGAGGTTATAATGCGTACTTGCTAAAAATACATAAGCATTTATTATTGTCTGTATAAAATCTCTACTTACCTAACTCCATCAGCAATATCCGGAACTTGTGCAGAAACACTGTCAGGATTCATTATTGTTATTATTTTTTATTATTATTTATTATGTATGTATGTTACGTTTTGTTCGTAATGCAAGGCCGTTTCTACCATTAGGCAAGACTAGGCGGCCGCCTAGGGCGGCAAAAGGGCGACAAAAATTAATTTCAAATCAAACAGCGAAGAAATCATTGAGCAATAAGGATAGAAAATGAAAAGAGGAAAAATTAAAACACCGAATTGTTTAAAAAATACAAACTCTTGAAATTAAACTATACCATGTATTAAAAGTATAATTGGAGATTTGGATTGCTGTTCCGTTGTATGTTGGTGGTGCTGGAGAAGGGGATATCGGGGAGACCGATGGTAGTAAAAAAGAGAATGCGTCATTTTTTTATTCTCGTCTAGGTCGGCAAAACACCTAGCAACGGTCCTGTCGTAATTTTTTTTTCATCAATCACTCAATAACATGAAAACTTTACTACGACATATAGAAACAGACAGTATACTTAATATTTTACTCATTAGTAGTATATGTAATATGAAAACTAAAAGTCGTCTTTAACAAGATTTCCTGATCCCGTTGGATTATTGGGGCAATACCCAGATGAAATACTCTTTTACTCACGCTTTACCTGTATGTATGTATGAATGTATGTATAAATGTATGTATAGTCCATCCAATATCAATTGCAGAAGCTGTTTCTATAGGGAGCAAATGAAAACTCACTTCGCTAACACGAGCGTATATGCGAAGAAACGGAACGAAAAATAATCTGTACTACTCGTAAAAATTTTCCGTCGGCAAACGGTAGATGAAAAGAGCCGATAGTCAACGTGGACTCGAGTGAGGGCTGTCAGTTGTACAACCGATTCGTACAACCGATGGGAGGTCATAAATCACGCGTTATATTTGTGTTTTAATACCTCTGAAAGATTGAAAACCAGTAGCGTCTATGGTCTTGGTGTGTGCCGATCGAAATACGTTTTAGGATATAATAATAACATTTTTTTTTTTTTATGTTCTGGTTCCCACGAAAAGGGATATCCTGTAATGTTCAGAGAACATCGTGGGAACCAAGGGAAAGAAGGTAGGAGTTGGTGTTCTTCTTAAATTTCTGGAGGTTGTATGCCTCGGGGAACACCTCCCTAGGCAATGAGTTCCAAAGCCTCGCTGTTCGTTGGATGAACGAGTCTTTGGAAAGTGATGTTCTGCAGGTCTCCAAAGTGACCACGAAGGGGTGTGATGACTGAACTTAACGGGTTAATCTCGAAGAGACTGCCAAGGCAGGAACACGATTGTTGATATTTCAGAAGAGCATCGCCCATGAAAATATCTATAAAATAGAGACAAATCGCCAACTTTTCTACGGTGTTCCAGACAAGTGAGCGAGTTTGTAAGCGAGGCATCACCGACGAGACAAATTGCCCTTTTTTGGACAGAATCCAATAATAGCCTCAGGATATGTTTAGGTGCCGCGCTCCAAATATGGGAACAGTATTCCAGGACAGGTCGGATCTGTGCCTTATAGATCATAAGCAGCTGAGTGGGGGTGAAATAGCTCTTGGCACGAAACAAAAAACCCAGTTTTTGGGATGCAATGGACCTCACGTGATTTTCCCAGGAAAGGTTATTGCTGATAGTAATACCAAGCATCGATATGGATGACTTCAGTGGTATGGTTACTCCTGACAAAGTTATGTTAGGCAAATCAAATAATGAAAGAAATTATTTTTCTTTCTTAATGTATTTGTATAAATAAAAGCTTGTCTTTAATTTTTTTTCATTTTTCATTATTTATGAAGTATTTTTAAAATCTTAAAATATCTAAATAAAATTAGTTATCTCCGCCACTGCTGCTCACAGGATTTTGCCGCAAGACTTTTTTATGCTTCTGCAATTGATATTGGGAAAACTATAACGGAATCTTTGAAATTAATTTTCACCCACTTCCAGACGTCCGAATCATATGAAATTTTGCACACGTATCAAGTACCGATGACGATACAATAATTTCATAGCTATGACCTGGCATTCTCACCAATATCGTCAGAAAAAAATGTCGAATTTACAAGATTTGGTGGTATTAATGTGAAACTGTCAGAAGACTGCAATAGAACTAAATAAACAGGAAGAAGAGTTGTCTTACTCAATAAGACGATGATAGCAATCAGTACCTAACTTGTTGATTACTTTTTAGTTAATTTTATTTATCCCTTGGGTTAAAACTTTTGGAACTTTTTTTCTTCAATTATAGTTATTTTTTTCCGATGTCGGGTCACAGTTTTTTAAACTTTCTCTTTTATTAACCTTCCAACAACCAATTTCACCATTTTTTTTTTTTCGAAGTACAGTAAGTATCTATTGATTTTTTCAAGAACCCAGTATCTGTTTTGATGTTAAAAAATATTTTGATTATATATAATTCCAGTACTTCAGTACCAATTTCAATCTTTCAGTATTCACTTTCAGTACGCATTTCAGTCTTTCAGTATACGTTTCAGTCTATCAGTACCTCATTCAGTCTTTCAGTACTTTATGAGTACCTCACTCAGTCTTTCAGTACTTTTCAGTACCTCATTCAGTCTTTCAGTACATTATCAGTACATTATATTTAATTATGGTGTACAAAATTCTGCCTAGTTGTTATCCCCTCGATAGCAACCTGATTTTTGAGTTTACCATTTCAAATAACATAATGGGCAGGAGGGTGCTAATAGCGAAAAAAAAATATATCCACTACCACTTGGGCTATAATAATACCTTCGTAACCTTGGTATTTAATGAATGTTCACTACGAATGCCTTTATCCTTATTATTTAACTTTGAATCGAAAATAAGGTGAATTTCATTCCAAAAAATCATGCGATCTTCTGCACAAGTAGGCATATACATGAGACAAAAACAAATTTTTAATTCAAACTACCATTCCAATTTAAAAAATTTCCTTTCAAATTCGACCGAATTACATTAAAATTGATATATTCTTAAATTCGAATGTATATCGCAAAATTAATCTTCATAAGTATTTCTTTTTTTTAGTTTCACTCCTTTGTAATTGAAAAACAATTCACTAACATGGGTCAAATCTTGCATTCGAAATTAAACCACTTCCATTCATTCAATCGTCCTTAAATTTGGTTTTTTTGTGTTTTTAAGGTTGGCGATTATGCATTTTTTGTTAAATTATAACAATTCAAGATGGCGTCTCCAATGTGATAGACGAGTTTTGTGATTCATAGTCGCATTCTATTCAAAATTGGTAAATACGGGTTTTTATGATTGAAAGGGTCTTGGGATTTTTGAAGTCGGATATGTATTTATCGAAATTCGAAATTGCGGTTCAAAGCTAGATTCAGATTAGTTCAGCTATATATGATCAGGTAACAAATCTTCCTACATTTTTGCAAACACTATAAAAAAGTGAAATATACGAAACTTATTAAAGACCAACATTTATTCGAGGGAACTAAACAAAAAACATATCAGTGAAAACAGATTGGGGAAGAATAACTATTGTTCAGGGGCAGTAAGTACTAAGAAAGGATTTTCCGAAATTCGAATCACAAGTGGTTAAAACCACCACCTGAATATTTGAATAATTGTTATCTGTTAAACTGTTGATTAAAATAAACCGACAAAACAGGACTTTTTTATATAATTTTTTAGCTAAACAGATTTTTTTTAAAGGGTTGGAAAAAATTATTTTTTTTTCATTAATTCATAAAATCATGATTTTTTAAATAAATACTAAAAAAAATTAAGATTTTTTCGATTTTTTTAAAAACATTGGGAATTTAAAATTAGATGCCATCGCCACAGTGGCGAAAATGCAAACCAGAGGTTATACACTTCTTTTGGGTTTTTCTTAGAATATTTCCATGTTGTATTCGTTTTCAGTTTTTTTTTGTGTAGTGTTATTCATTCCAAGACTCTAGTGAAGTGGTGTATTTGAATTGAAAGACAATATCATTTGCAAAAACTCACTTTGAAGGTAGGTAGGTATATTTTCCGTAGTTTCTGGACAGCTTAGTGAAGTCATCGGGAGTTATTATTATGAATTCGTTTGAAAAAATGTTATGCACTATTTGTGAATGAATGAAAACCAACAAAAAAACAGGTTTTTTTATTTCATCTAAAACAAACAAGATGGTGTGAATGTTTAAAGTTTTAGCATTTAATGTCATTTTTTTTAAGTTGGCATTGCCCCATCCCTAGTTGGTAAGACAATTAGTCGTGTCTTTTATTTAGTAAATACATAACACTTATCACCTAGATATATAGATATTCACTCTTTTTCCACACTGTATGAATAATCTTCGGTATGTTGGATAATATCTCTTATTTTCTCTCAACTCCCTTTTCTTTCTTCTCAACTCTCTTTGAAAGTTCTCTTTTCATTTTTTTTGGCACAGACGATACAGGAAGATTTTGGGAGGGAACTGTATTTTTCTTCAAGATCCCAAGAGCCCGTCGTCCGTCTATAGACTCACTTAATTCTAGACCGTGTTATTTGTAATAAATTATTGTTATAAATTATTCGAATAAATAATGTATTAGTTAATTAATTTAGTTGACTAAGAATAAACTGTTTTTTCAGTGTAGGCATAAGTAAACTGGACCGCAAAAATAGCAGTTATTTTTTCTGGTAGATTTTTCTTAGAGTTGATCTTATGTTTTATCAGCATTATATTATTTTATATTATTTATTTTATTTATTAATAAATATTTATTTTGGACTACTTTTCATTTTTCAGTTATTTTCCCTGGTCCTCAAATAAAGGATTTTTAAATGAAATATAATAATATGCCCCAATAACTTGAAAACTTGTATTTTAAAACACGTTAAACGCACAGCATACATTTGAATTTTTGTTTGGTACCCGGGGCCCAAACACGAAATGAAATGAAAATCGATTATTTGGTTGTATTATTGTAATTTATAAATAACACTTGTCATAAAAATGAAAATAATCTAAAAAAAAGAGATTTGAAAATGAAACCCAACGTTTGGGTTTCGGAGCCTGAAGTAATTCCAGGCCAAGAAACCCATAGGTGGGTTTCAAGTAAAACAAGGTCGCGTCGCGCGCAGTCGATGATTTTACTGTTGAAACTTAATAAAACAACAGCCAGTGGCCATCGGCCAAGAGAAAGGAAGAAAAGAAGCCCAACTGAGGACGTCAAAATCAAGATATAAACGTAAACGTTTTTTTTTTTGTTTACCATGATTTTTGAAGGACACAGCTTCCAAATTGTAAATAAATTATTTTATTTCAACTAAACTATTTAAATGGCATCTGTTATTATACTTGTATGTTCATTTATAGTTATTCTAATCCCAATTGGAAGGGCTATAAAAATAAGAGCACTACGAGGAGGGTTCATACAGTGCTTCTCAAAAGTCCCCCCCCCTCTTATTTTTGGAACGATTATACATTAACAAGTGAAATTCGGAAACTGAATATTAAAGGTTGTAAACTTCCCTACTAGTGATAGATGACGAAATCGTCAAAGATGACGTCACAAGGCCATTGTGACCAATAATTTTAAATGGAACCCTACGGCAAGCGACACCTCTTTTAAAAGGTATCGAAAAAACCTATTCAATGATACTAATTTTGTTTGTGTTTATGGCAGTTTTGGCAACTCGCTTTTAAAAAACGCAAAGCTGTGATGAATTAAATCAGTTAATACTAAAATTCCAAGTTCAAGCTCCGCCTCTGGATAGTTGTCAAATAAGCTGACGTTTTTGTTAGTCTTCCTAATTCGACGTTTTTGTAATTGTCCAAGTTTTTGTAAATTTAATAATTTGTGGATTGTTGATCGAACGTTTAACTGTTTTAGCAGCTTTTGGTACTTTTAATATTTTTGTACATTTTAATAGTTTGTTAAACTGTTGTGAGCCGAACGTTTAAGTGCTTCAAGAAGCGAAATGGTACGTGCTTTAGGTGATAAAGTAGCAGCGATCCTAATTCTTGGTGAAACTGGACAAAATATTTATGCAGCAGAACGCATTTTTAATGAGAGGTTTCCCAATCGCCCCGTTTCGAGGACTTATTTAAGGGAGCTTCTTCGTAAGTTTGAAACAACGGGTAGTATTAATGATGCGAAACGATCTGGCAGACCACAAATTTCTGATAAGAAAAACATTGATATACTGGCAGAAGTAATAGTTAATCCTACTTCTTCAACAACCAACGTTGCATCTACCTGTGAAGTCAGTCAAAGTACAGTACACAGGGTGTTGAAAAAAAACAAATTTCATCCATACAAATTAAAAATGGTTCATCAACTCTCAGACGACGACCCAGACCAAAGACTAGAATTTTGTGAAAATATGGAAACTAAAATTAACCAACGCCAGACTATGTCAAAACAATTTGTTTTAGTGACGAAAATACTTTCTATCTAAATGGAAATGTAAATACACAGAATGTGAGGTATTGGAGTGACGCAAATCCTCACCTGTTTCGTGAAACACATACCCAATTTCCCCAGAAGGTGAATGTTTGGGCAGGTCCCCTGGGAAAGAACATCGTTGAGCCTCTTTTTTTAAATACTAATTTAATTGGTGAGGTTTATCTGGAGCTGTTGCAAAACGCAATAGAACCGTTAATCATTGAAATTTTGGAAGATAATCCAGATGAATTCGGCAATTTGGAAATAACATTCCAACAGGATGGTGCTCCTCCACACTATTACGGTGCAGTAAGACGGTATTTGGATGAGGAGTATCGTGGTAGATGGATTGGAAGACGAGGTTCAACGGAATGGCCAGCTCGATCACCGGACCTCACACCTTTGGATTTTTTTCTGTGGGGTACCTTGAATCGAAGGTTTACGCCACTGAACCTGACAATATTGACGTTTTAAAACAACGTATTGTTGCAGAATGTGAGGCTGTTTCTGCAGACACATTTGCAAAAGTACGAGAAGAGTTTAAAAATGGGATATTTCACTGTCAGGAAGTAAATGGAGGTCACTCCGAGCAATTCCTTTAAGTAGATACTGATTCTTAAATCTGTAATTAATATCATACTGAATGGAATTTAAATTTTAATGTTTACTAATGAGCCATTAAAACTGCCATAAACACAAACAAAATTAGTATCATTGAATAGGTTTTTTCGATACCTTTTAAAAGAGGTGTCGCTTGCCGTAGGGTTCCATTTAAAATTATTGGTCACAATGGCCTTGTGACGTCATCTTTGACGATTTCGTCATCTATCATCGCTAGTAGGGAAGTTTATACAACCTTTAATATTCAGTTTCCAAATTTCACTTGTTTATGTATAATCGTTCCAAAAATAAGAGGGGGGGAGGGGACTTTTAAGAAGCACTGTATGCACTGCCCGGCAAATGGGAAATTTATATACTAGCAGTGTTTTTACTTTCAAAGCGTTCCTGGTACAATCATAAAAACGTTCTGGCGCGTGTCTATAGATGCCCAGATTATTAGGAAAGGCGCTATCAAATATATTTGAGGAATAGAAGCTCAGCTAGCTGGATTGGACATCTGTTATCTGAAGCCGCATGATTTACGCAGTTCACAATATTTCTTAATCAGTGCCGTGGGTTGGCGAGGTTAGGAATTATCCAATGAAAATAATTTTATCAATATGGCTTTCTGGAGACCTTTCGAAACAAATAATAAAATTCAGTTGAGATAACATGTGTCTATTTTACAAGGGGTGATCAATTGCTTTGATTGTAAGAATAAGTAACTGAAAAAATACCACTGAAAAATTCATTCCCGAAACTTTTTATGTCGGTCCAATTGGGATTAGAAATACTATACCAAAGATTTAAATATATTAACTTTTTGATAAGTGTATTTTTTTACTTTTATATCCGCAAAATAAAAACAAAAATACGTAGGCTCATTAACTATTTAGGTCTACCAGGCCCCTAGTAATGTCGCTCCATATGCTGTAACCTTTCTGAAACCCACTTGTTGACTTTCAGCGAATAAAGTGCAAATGTAACGTGAGACCCAAAGTTTTTGGGGCTTAAACCCGGTTGGCTTCGCTTAATGTGTTAATTTATCACCAACATATATACACTTTAGGTACTTTTTGTAAAAAACACAAGAGTACATAATACCAAAATCGTTGATTTCTTTAGTTCTATTACCTTAACTACCCAAAATATTATATTCACTATGTTCCATTTATTTTCATTACATTTCAAACCTATTATTTTTCCAGTATTTTCAATACATATCTAGTACTTTAAATACCTTCAGTATACTTTATTAGTTAAATACTTTTCAGTACTTTAAATACTATCATTATCCTAAATATATTTTAAGTATTTTATAAGTGCGTTTTTTTTTCAGTATATTTTAAATATTGTTCATATCAGATATTTAATTATGGTGTACATATTTTGGGTAGTTGTTACGCCCTCGATAAAATTCATAGTAAATTTTGTCGACTTTTATCTTTTTCTGGAATGTTATTTTCGATAAAATGATTAGTTTCAGAGTTACGAATTTTTTTGCGAATATCTCGGAACGCTTCAGGAAAATGTGTCAGCAAACTTCAAATTTGAATTCAGCACCTACCATGTGATTGAACAATACAATATACAATACACACAATATACAATATAATATACAATATACTTATTTTAATAACAGTAATAAATGATTTATCGAATTCATAAAAAATTATTAAAAAAATCAGTTACAGAACACATCCAAGCGTGTTCTGTGAAAAATGTGCACAATACCACGAAAACCCTTTGGAATTGAGGTGTTCTGTGACTTTGATTTCATAACCATAATTTGCTTAGTAATTACCGATATTATATTCACATGAATGTGTCTAAAGTGGCTGAACTATTTCTCATATTTTTACTAATCGATATTGTTGGCAAAATCAGATTTCGATTCCATCCAAATCGCATCGGTTTGACAAGTCCAGTGAGCTGAAACGAACAGATAAATAATCTGCCGTTGACGCTTTAATAGATAGAATGATTGATGATCAATGCGCGTAACGAGTTCACAACAAATCACTAATTACTCTGCAGTTTTTCTCGTGTAGTTGACCCTTCGGCTTTTGATACAAACATAATATTGTCGTTCGCTAAACTCTTGTGTCGCAATCGTACCACAAATATTTACATTTTGCAATAAATAGTACGAACAACAATTTGTTTATAATAAATTTCCGGTTTAATGGGTTGTAATGAGTGCTCTCATTTTCAATGCTTGACGAGTTTCTAGTTTTTTATCAATTATTCATTTAACAGGAAAACATGACTCATAGATTGTGGTGGCAGCATTCTGATTCAATCGACTGTGGAATGCCGGCTGACATGCTTTTTACACCAAAAATACAATTACGGAGCCTGTTATGATTACTTATGATTGAAGAATTAATCATCGTACGGTATCTATTTCAATAGGCCAGTCGAGAGGACATGGAATGGCAAAACGTAGATTTTTGCGGGATTCGTTTCTAAATTTATTGCATGAAATGTAGGATAAATATTTCCGAAACGAAAAATAAACCATATTTTTAGGGCTGAAAAATAACATATTTTTAGGGTTGAAAAAAACATGATTTTTTTGGAAAACAAAGTCACGTTTTTTTTTTTTTTCGATTGTTTTATCGATTTTTTCCTATAAATAAGACAAGTTGCTATTTTCAACACGTTTTTGATTTTTTTCCACCGTTCTTCAAATTTAAATAAAGATAGTTCCTGGCGAAAAACGCTCAGTCCTGCAAATTCCTATTATAACAAGTTCGAAAACCCTCCACTGTCCACTGTTTATACAGTGCGGCTTTTATAGCCCCCCATTTCAAATGCATTATAAAAAAAATAGGATAGTTGAAAAGAGAATTGAATTATCTTTTCAACGATGTGTCACTTAACCCCCATGCTATTTGAAATTTTTAATAAATAAAAGTATGAACGTTAAAATCACGTATAAGTTTTGTTTCCATGTGAAAACTAATATCTCAAAACTACGTAACAAAATGCTTGTTGAAACATTGTTTTTCTTTAAACTTCAAACAATTCTCAAACCTATTTAGTACCCGAAACTTTCAGCTGTTCTCACCAGAGGAATAGAGCATAAATACATTTTTAGAAATGTTAAACGCAATTCCTCCTGTCAATGTTACACAGATTAAGCTTATATATTTTTTATTTATAAATGTTGCTATAAAACAGGGTTGGAAAAAATAATGATTTTTTCAATTAATCCAAAAAATCATGATTTTTTTTAATTAAATCCTAAAAAATCACAATTTTTTCGATTTTTTTAAATACCTATAGTTTGATTGAATTTTGCGAGTGCTATATAGACTGAGCCTAACGTAGATACTAAATCCTGTAGTAACCAGCGATTGACCGTATGGACAAGTATGGAACTAATAGTGAAACTCAAATCGAAATAAAAACTGTTCAAACCTGTAATTTTCGCAGAGGAAGTTATTAACAATGTCACACCACTTGAGTGGTAGATGGCACAAAAAAAAATGTGTTTGAGAAAGAGGAACAGTAAAAAATGTATCCAATATTGAGGCAACTATTTGGGGCGATAGTCTCTTCAGCTTCGGTTGAACGAGTATTTTTCACATTTGGAACTGTGCACACCACAGACTGGGAACACAAAAAGTTGGAAAATTAGTTTTTTTGTTAAATATTATAATAATGACATTGATATCGATACAGCAGAGTGACATGATTTATTTAGAAACTGACTGTTAGACCTCAATTTTTAAGTTTGATAATCCGAAGTTAGAAATAAAGACACTTGATTAAATCATTGATTTTTACTGAAAAAATCATTTGATTTAAATCGTGACTTAAATCAAAATGATTAAATCATGCCAACCCTGCTTTAAAAGCTGTTGAAGAATTATATTCAAATAGTGGTTTACTACCACTCATAATCAAGTTCCATGATGATATTCTTCAGAATGTAAAACCCATAGATTGGTGGAAGTCACAACAAAATATGCCCATTATCCAAAAAAGAGTTCTCCATAATTAGAGAAATTTTCTCAACATTTGGTTTAGTCCATTCCAAACTCAGAAATCGATTAGGAATGGAAAAAGCTGCAAAATTATTTTTTTGTACAAGCACTACAATTAACTAATATAAACATTATTAAATACAGTGGTATAATTTTTTTGATATAATAAACCATTACTTAAAACTTAAAGTTTTTATTTTATCTTAATTATAACTTATCAGAAATTTCTATTTAAATTGAGAACATCATGTGATTAATCGCGATTTAACTCATGTATTTACATCAATTGATTTAAATCGTTTCAACCCTGCATATTTTCAGACTATTTCTTGAAATATCTTCCACAAGTTCAAGGATAGAACATTTTGTTCGCAACAAAGAAATTTATAAGAAAACACATTTTTAACCGATCTAAACTGTGCAAATTGGACCATTATTAATTAATTTTCTAACTTACATTATATGAAAATTATAGCAAGGGAAATTTTTTGCTTTCGCAATTATAATAGAAATATATTTTGTGCTAGCTTACACGGAAAAAAGTATTTGTTAATAAAAAAAAATTATTTGGTCAGTATAATTTTATTTGAATCAACCATTTATTTTCTGTGTATAGAAATAAATTTCCAACATTGTAAACTTTAAGGCCGATGTCCCTTCTATTTCTCAAGAGCGAAAATGAAGTTGAGTCATATAACGTTTGATTTTGTATTTTTGAAGATGTCAAAATATATAAAAAAAATAAAAAGTCGTTTTACTCCAAATCTTATTATAAACTTTTTTGCCTCATACATCTGTAGCAATTATAAGTCAAATTTGACATACTTTCACTCAATATTGGCATGCAACAGTTTTTTTAATTTGAAAATTCATTATGACGAGTACAAGATGGGAATAGAATTTCATGTCCAAATGTATCCAATATTTTGCCGAAATTAAAGTAACTCAAGATGGGGGAGTTTTGTAATTTATGGTCAAAATATTTTTGTAATTAGTATTTGTCAGAAGACATTTAAAATGACCGAAGTCATTCTAAATGTCTGACAGAAGTCAAAGGAACGAAAATTGTTCATTTGCAACTGTGTAAGAAGGAGGATTTTTTTCGATAAAAATTTTTGTGCAAAGTTGTGCCGAAAATAAGTGATTTAGGGTGTATTGTTTATGCTGGTTAAAAGAAGGAGGCATTTTGAGTGATTTTTGTGCAAGAAAACGGTGCTTGAAAATGAGGTTAGTTTCATTTTAAAAAAGTGCTGTAACTCGGGAAAGGTATGAGACCGCCGCATTTCTTCCGCATTCTTCCGGATTCGTGTTCAGGAGGCAAAAACACGTAAGAAAAGTATTTCCCCATAGTCAGAGTGCATGTGTGATGTAACTAGATATTTACCATGACATTTATTTGATAACGTCAACGAGTTTTAAAAAGTGTCAATTTAAATGACAAAATTAGAAAAAAATTATTACCTGGTATAAATAGAAAAAAAAAACAGCTTTCTACTATAGGGGCCCTGTCTATTCGTAGTAGGTACCTAATTAGATCTATTGAAAGGGTTCGGTACGTTTCATAAAACTAAATAATAACTACCAGAAATTATCCACATCAATATTTAAGTAGGTACATGAAAACTGAATAATTTTTTATTTGTTTCAACTTTGTTTTTTCTCTCAGTTGATGCACCAAGACACAAACACATTTCCTTTTTCTGCTGTTAATTACAATGTCATTTGAATTATTCAATTTTTCGAGCTAATACTGATGACAGTTGAAACTGTTGAAAGAGATACAATTAGGGTAAAAAAAACACATTGGTCACAAATGGCTTTGTATGACATTCTGTTTTCACTTCATCCATAAAAGACTTTTCGTATTAAAAATGTTATACATACACCTAGGTACACATTGAAGTTTGTCAAACCGGTTTATGGGTGAATTACAAAAAATTTATCACAGAATTTGGACATTTGTTCGTTAAATTAAGACAGGTATGACTTTGTATATCTTTGGTTTTATCATTGGTCTTTTCTTTGTCATTGACATGTCGAAATTTGTTAGTCGGTCTGAGGGAGTGGATTTCCTACACCATTCCGACAAAAAAAATTCAACCCCATTGACTTCACAATTTTTTTATAAATATGTAATGAAAAAAATACAATAAATATAAATTTTTTTCTTCACAGAAATTGACAACCCAAAAAAATCCTTAATATCTGTTGGTATTGCTAACGAAAAATCGTCAGTTCTAAATTATAAACATAGTAGGTATATTACAAGCAGAAAGGGATACAATATCATTTGCACCCTCTGTGAACTCTTCATTAAAAATCCACCCTCCTCCAATTCCATCTAAATGTTACTCCCATTCCACCCCGTCAAATCAACGCCAAACGTTAATCTCATTAAATTTCGATGGTAGCGTTTTTTTTTGTATTAATCTATTTATAATCAGAGAAAAATCTGAAGAACAAAAAATTGAAAACACGAGGAAAAAGTCTTACTTGTGGGAGTGGATAACTTCACACCATAAAGGTATATAAATTTAGTTATACGTCTACTCCATATTATTTATGTTTCATATTCTGAAATGTAGTAAGTAGTTATAGATAAATAAATCATGAAAAAATAATTATGTTTTTCCTGCGAATATTTCTTGGCTAAAGTTATTTCTTCAAATATAACAAACAATGCAAGCCCAGTCTACAGAGCAAGATGAATAAAACCCATGTGCTTTTTTTACCACTTCAGCAACTGAACAAAACAAATGACTAGCACTTGAAAAAACTGGAGCAAAAACGGTGATTTTCGGGTTTATTCATCTGTCCCAATATCATTTAATTTAACTTACCAAGCTTTTACTCGAATCAAAAGTTCCCCTTCATTCACGATGGGCTCCGGCTTCTTTAGAATTTTTACAGATTTCAATCCACCGAATCCCGTCAAAACCACAGCCCTCATCTCCTTCGGGACTTCTTTCTCTGCTTCCGCAACAGGTTCAGCGTCTCCAGTACCATTTTCTTTAACTTCTTTTTCAGCTTCTGACGCGACTTCTACCTTTTGTTCCTCGGCCGGTGCAGCTGCGGTTTCTTGTTCGGACATTTTTGCTTATCACTCGCGAGACTAGAGAACAAATGAGCGAAACAATCGACAATCGATCCTACTCACTGGTCGCAGCCGGCTTGACTCAACTCTTGTCAATTCCACAAGCTCTGGCGAACAATAAAGGACGTAACAGGTGCTGGAACGACGAACTCACATCACGTATAGGGCGCGTCTTCACAACACGCATGCGGGTTTGAGGGAATATGGAAACAAACAAACCCTCCGCGCATTTCGGTGATTGGGTATGCATTATACATGTCTTTCGGAGTTTCGGGCAGTGTTGCCGTTCGGGGTGGGGCAGAAGCTTGACCATTTAGTGGTATGTTTACTATAATTTTTCGCCGACTACCTGCCATCTAATGAATCATTATTTTTGTTTTCACTCCATCTCCATTCATCAATATGGGGACTGCCGAAACAAGTACGAAATAGTTGAAACGAAGGTGTTTAGTGGAATTAATGACTCCAAAAAATACGATATATGATAAGTATATCATATCCTCGCTGATTCATAATCGCCGAGCCGAAACTTTTGAAGCTATAAAGATTTTTCAAAATTTTTATCCTCCTGGGTTAAAACTACCACCTTTTTATTTGAATCATTTTCATCTATAACAAAACCGCCAAACAAGTTTTTTTTATTATTCCCGCTTTTATGTAGTGGTTTTATTATGGCTACTTTAAATATTTCTGGGACTTCTCCATTTGATAGACTTAAATTGATTATCCATGCAAGTGGATGTGCAATTTCTGACGCTATTTCTTTAATGGTTTTGGCACGAAGTCCGTCTATGCCAGGAGCTTTTTTGTTTTTTAGGTTAGTGATGATTTCCAGAATTTCCTTCTCGTTAGTTTCTTCGAGATATATAGAATTGTACGTATGTCTCTTACAAGCAGGATTTGCATTTCTATTTGTTTTGATTTGAGTAGCAAGTTTTGTTCCCACATTGGTAAAGTTATGGTTCCATTATCTAGTTTTATTTTAGTGATGTCGTCTTTCTTGGTGTTGGTATCTGAGATTTATTTTATAGCTTTCCATAAATTCGAGGTATTACTATTTTGATGTATAATGTTCTGATAGAATTTTTTCTTGGCCAATTTATTAAATTTTTTAAGTTCATTTTGATATTGTTCATAAATTATTTTATTTTGCTCATTCGGATTCCTTTTCATTTCTGTATATAGGTCACGTTTTTTGTTTGTAGATTTTATAATTCCATTTGTAATCGAAGATTTTCTTTTTTGTTCGTTTCGTTACAGTTTATCTGAAAAAAGTTTTGCCGCGATGTTTGTGTTGTTTGGTGAATAAATTTCTAGCCAGTTTTCATTCTGTGTGCTTTTTTTAGATTTGTGATATCTAAAAAGGATCTGGTTTTTTGTACGGGTTCTTTATTTTCTGTAAGTACTGGTACGATTTGGGTGATAGTGGTGAAGTGATCAGTGATCTGGGTTTTATAAATTTGTGGGTTGATCTTGATATTTTGTGATTTACTTTTGACGAATATATGATCTAAACATGACTTGTCTCTTGTGGATACGGGTGTAGTCATTAATTGTCGATTCATAGCCTAGTTCTCCCAGGATGTTGAGATAGTTGCTGATATAGTTTCCCTCAGTTAGGATGTCTATGTTAAAATCTCCCGTCAGTATATATACAGATCGTATTTCTTGTTCAAGGAGTTGAGATAAACTCCGTATTTGTAGGATATGTTTACTATGAAGTTCAATTTTGATTTTGATAATTTTTGCACCAGCAATATCGATAACTTCATATTCATAGGTGAACGTATTTTTGAGATAAACAACAACTCCGTCATTTTGATTGTAATCGCCATTGTTATAAAGAAGATCATACCCATCAAGATTAAAGAATGAAATGTCTTGTATATTCCACGTTTCGGTTAATACAATAATATCAAGCTCACTCAGTATTATTTTGAATTCATCCCAGTTCTTTGTAGTACTTCTGATATTATTGTGGATTAGTTTGATATTGGTCTGTAAGTTCGCTCTACATTATGTTGCATTTGCAGTTACCACTGTTTTTATATGTTTTATCTTAAAATCTCAAATGTACGAATCCATATTATACTAAGTAAGAATTAATACATTATTATACGATAGCAATATAGCAAATAGAATAATAATAATACTAATCAACTGATAATACTTAAAAATAAAAATTAAGAATAATAATACTAATCATACTACTAATATTTGAAAAATAAAACTGAGGATTAAAATTAAAAATGAAGGAAATTGCGCTTTTTGCGGATCTTAGGGATGGCTTCCTATCTTTAGGCTGTTGTAGAATTGATGAATTTTTGTCTTTGTTTTTATTTTTAGTTTCCTTTTCTTTATTTCTCTTTTCATCAGCGAGGTCTCTCTTCCGTTCTTCTTTTGTATCTTCTTTTTTATTATTTTATCTTTTGTTTGTGCCTGTTTCTATTGGTCCTTGTGGTTCTGCATAGTGCTTGGAGGGTGTCTGGGGCTCGCTCGATGGTCTTGCGAAGAAGCTGTCCAGTAGATATTCCAGTGTGAATATCTCGTTGTTTCTATATAGTTTTTCGCCCTTGATGTAACAGCGGTCTTGTGTTGTATTCCTTCAAATGATTTCTTAAAATTTTGTTTTTTTCTTGTTGTATTTTTGTCAAATCTGGGACTATGCTTATTTTCGTGCCCTTTAGTTTCTTACAATTTTCTAGAACGGTTGTTTTTGATTGATACGAAATGAATTCTACTTTAATTGGACTCTTGTCGGATTTTCCTATTTTATATAAATTATTGATTTCGGTCACTGATTGTTGTACCCAGTAGAGTATTCAAATTTTCACATAATAATAATTTAACAATTGCTATTAATAACGGTTATAGTCCAAACCTTATGGATAATATTCTTTCAAGAAAACTTTATAAAAGAGCTAAAATAGAAGTGTTTGCTACTCAAATACAAACTGCTAACTGAATTTTAAAACCACAAATCAGCATGAAAACTTGGTCATGTCCTAATTCTTTTAAGAAAATTAGTTAATAACATAATCCAAACCTAATAAAAAGAGGTTAAAAATCAATCAATTTAGTAATAATTATCAAATTACGTTGACAAATTTTAATTCGCACAGGAAAGTGCAACATACGAGATTATTTACGTATTTTTAAATCCGTACCTGGAGACACTAAAGCCTTTCCTATGGATTATCACACCCCGAACAATAGGCCATTATTAGATGGGATTAGCATTTATGAGTCTCTTATATCTGTGGCAAAGGTATACAAAGCTATTTGTGGCCTCTGTGAATTTTAAAATTATAACAACCCCCATTTTCAACCCCTTTGACGGCCTGGCAAATTCCGGGTATTGTTAGTGATGAAGAAAATACCAATAACATATTACAAGTGAAAGATGTACAAAAGCTATTTGTGGCATCTGTGAATTTTCAAAATAAAACAACCCCTATTGTCACCCCCTTTGACGGCCTGCAAATTCTGGCGTATTATCAGTAAAAAAGACCAATAACATATTACAAGTAGAAAGATGTACAAAGCTATTTGTGGCATCTGTGAATTTTCAAAATAAAACAACCCCTATTGTCACCCCCTTTGACGGCCTGCAAATTCTGGCGTATTATCAGTGATGATGAGAAGACCAATAACATATTACAAGCAGAAAGATGTACAAAACTATTTGTGGCCTCTGTGAATTTTCAAAATAAAACAACCCCTATTTTCACCCCCTTTGACGGCCTGCAAATTCTGGCGTATTATCAGTGATGATGAGAAGACCAATAACATATTACAAGCAGAAAGATGTACAAAGCTATTTGTGGCCTCTGTGAATTTTCAAAATAAATCAACCCCTATTTTCACCCCCTTTGACGGCCTGCAAATTCTGGCGTATTATCAGTGATGATGAGAAGACCAATAACATATTACAAGCAGAAAGATGTACAAAACTATTTGTGGCCTCTGTGAATTTTCAAAATAAAATAACCCTATTTTCACCACCTTTGACGGCCTGCAAATTCTGGCGTATTATCAGTGATAGATTAAAGACCGATAACAATAACATATCATGAACAGGAAGGTGTACAAAGCGATTTGTGGCCTCTGTGATATTTTTTAAATAACATCACCACCATTCCACTGCCTTAAATCGATTTCATTCATCAGTCTGATCAAATTTTCACTCTTCTGTTGAAACTGGACATCACAGTGTATTCACGCCCCTAAATGAATAAAAATCCATATGAAAAAAACGGAAAAAGAGAAAAGAAAATAACCAAGATTATATTTTTCTCAGTGTACTAGTGGCTGTGGCTAATTTCACAGCCATCAAAACTTTGCGTTTTTTTAGTCAATTTCTAGGAGCTTTTTGAGTAGTTCTCAAACAATATTCAGTAAAGCTCCGCTAATCCGAACTCCAATAATCCGGATTCTCCAGTAATCCGGATGAAATTGAAATATTAGTTACATATTTACATTATGTATTCCAAAATCCGAATTACTGGTGATTTCGTAATCCGGTGGTTCGCTGTAACCTCGTGTGAGTCGGTGATTCCCCCCTAGTTTGTATTTTGTGCTAATAAATCCCTACAGTATATATGTAATTAGGGAATTTTTGTGACTTTTAAAAAGGTTTCAATAATCCGGATGTTTCACTAATTCGGATTGCCTCGGTTTTCATTGATCCTGATTAGCGGAGTTTTACATTTCAATGTGACTAGGCAAAGTACCAGCCTCCTATGCCTCCAGAACAAATTTCCCGTACTTTTTCCGAAGGAACTGTAGAGCTAGAGTTTTGCAAATAGAGAAAACTACTTTGTGGTCTATAGGGGGGACTCCACCCCCCCCCCCTATATGTTAGACGAGTTGGCAAATTGGAAATTATTCAAACTAAAAAAAAACATTTCATAGGAAAAAGTAAAGTTTTTTCTGATTTCAAACTAGGAATTTTCAATTAAGAAAATTTCCAACTTTGAAAACATAAAATTGACTTTGTTTCCAAGTTTTTACCCGAACTTGAAATTGAGTTTGTAGTCGGAAGTTTTAATTGTCAACTCGGAGTATGATATCGAAAAAATAGCATTCCGAATTTTGAGTTGGAAATTTCAAGATTCAATTTGGTTCTAACTCAGAATTTCCAACTCCAACTCGAAATCTCAAACTTTTGAAGTTGGAAATTATATATAACTCCGAGTTTGTAGTGGAAAGGACTAGGCACAGATATAAAGGGGTTTCTAGGCATCGATATAATTTGTTGAAATTTTAGTATGTTACACCTAAGGTATTGTAACGAACCTAGGCCGGACCTGTCGCCTCACGCGTTGCCATCGACAACGATGATGTCATCCCCGGAGATATTCGAGAACAATCCAGTCACGCTGCCGCGGAGAACAACGGTCAATATTAGAACAACTGGAACATGCTGTTCGCCAACCGCCAGAATTGGAAACATCGAGAATGCGGTAACGGAGATAAATAGGCAGCCCTCATGTGGAACTCTCGGTCTGAGCAGCCGATAACGTCGAGCGATACAGTGGCGTAGTTAGTAATATGAATTAGTTGTAAATTTAAGTGTGAAATAAATTAGTAAAACCAAGTTAAGTTTATTTACGTTACAATTGGTGTCGGAAGCGAGATTTTGAAAATAAACAAGTGATCATGGAGTGGATAGTCAGAAAAATAAATTGATAGACCTTTTTGTACGCCCAAAATAGACAGTGGCCCGGTTTTTGCGAAGTGGACAATTGTGCGTGGGAATATAAACTGATACACTCTTCGCGTGAAACAGACAATAGACTGGTGGCCCGTGGAAAAGAATTCGCGAAGTGAATTTTTAACAAACTGATAAACTTTTCGTGTGAAACAGACTGATACCTCATCAAAGACAAAATGTGTTCAAGAAAAGTGCGCCCTGCGGATTTGAAGGTAGCGGAATTGAAACAGGAATTGGAGGAAAGGGAACTGGAAACAACGGGTAAAAAGCAAGTACTCCAGGAAAGACTTGCAGAAGGACTTATACAAGAAGGTGAGGACCCCGAAACATTTTTATTCGAAGTTCCCGGAGGTGATTTGAGTCCGATAATAGAATCCTTGAAAGAAGAGCTGCAACAAAATTCGAGGACTTTGGAAGAGAAGCTTGAAGAAAATGCTAGAAATCTGGAAGAGAAGCTTCTAGAAAATTCAAGAAGCCTGGAAGAAAATGCAAGAAGCCTGGAAGAGAAGTTCCTGGAAAACACAGAAGGCCTAAAAAAAGAATTGTGTGGTGTGGCTAATTTTCTAGAAGGAAGAATCGGAACCGTTGAGACAGAGATAGATAAAATTAGGGAGCAAATGAACACGGAGGTAGATAAAATCAAAGATGGGGTCGAGGCAGAAATGGACAAAATAAAGGAAACGATCAGTAAGCTGGAAAAACGAATTAATAGTGCGCCCTCCACAGAGATGGTTAACGAAAATGCAATGGTGGACTTGAGTTTGAACTTGGATAAAGTTCAAGAGGGTATGAAAAATGTCAAGGTCATTTCAGAAATAGGGAAGCTTTCCATGAAGCCGCCTCAGTTCGGCGGAAAAACTCCATGGGCAAATTACCGCCGGCAGTTTGAAGCAGCGGCCAAAGCAAACGGATGGAATGCAGGGGAAAGAGCTGTAGCACTGACACTTGCATTACGTGGAGAAGCGACGAATATTCTACAAACTCTTACCGCCCAAGAACAGGAGGACTATGATCAGCTGATTAAACATCTAGAATTACGATATGGCCAGGCCCATTTGGAACACGTATACCACTCCCAACTGAAAAATCGCTGCCAGAAATCGGGCGAATCCTTACAAGAATTCGAAGCTGACATTGCACGCTTGGTTCGTCTAGCATATCCAGCCACACTGGAAAATGTAATGGAGCGATTAGCGGTTCAGGCATTCTTGGATGGACTCCGTGACCAAGAAACCAGACAAGCGTTGATATTAGCTCGTCCAACACATCTCGTAGACGCACTGGCACGCGCTTTGGAATTCGAAGCAGCAAAACAATGCTGCAAAAGCCAAAATAAAGTTCAAACGATTGAGAAAGACTTACAGGAGCCTGCTAACTTGGAAGCTGCCATAAGAAAAGTGATGAAGGAAGTGTGCCTGAGAAAAGACAGATAAGATGCTGGAATTGTGGCAAAATTGGACATGTGCGTAGCAAATGTCCAACATTCATCGACTCCGATGCAGGAAAACTAAAGAAGGTCGACGAGAAGGAACAATCGTCAGCATGTGTCCGGCAAGCCCCGGTTAACAACGCATATGTGGCTATCCTTCAACGACAGAACAAAGGTGTCTTCGTAGACGGTCTCATCAATAACGAGCCTTGCACCATGCTGCTAGATACAGGTGCGACTAGGACAATTCTCGGGCCTTCCATTGCCAGAACACCGGAACGGATTGAACCGACAACTTGGAAGCTACGCACAGCAACAGGGGAGCCAGCTACTGTATATGGCGAGCTACCGATTGAAATAATTTTGGGCAGCACTAAAGTGAAACATCAGGCACTTGTAGCGGACATCGAAGACGATGCAATCATCGGAATGGACATCATGAATTCCAGAGGGTTTGAATTGGATTTCAAAGACGGCGTCCTACGTGTCAACGGAGAAGAGCTGGTGCTTCATGGGAGAAGTGAGGAGTTGATCCGTGTGCTGTTGGCTGAAGATGTAAGCGTACCTGAGAGGGCTGAAACCATTCTGGAGGCTCGCCTGGACGGGAGTGCGAGCAGTGGTGATGTTCGAGCGCAAACTTCATGATGAGAAAATTGGACGAGGGATTGCACTAGGGAAGACCTTGTTGCGTGCTGACAAATTTGTGCCGGTAAGGGTCATGAATGTCAATTATTTCCCAGTGACCTTGAAGAAAGGAACAATTTTGGGGCACTGCTCGTCAGTTTCATCTGTGATTCGGGGCGTACGAGGTACGATTAGCCAACCCAACAACTTGCCCACAGAACTAGAAAAATTAGTTGCCATCTCTTCCAAAGACATAAAACCAGCTCAACAGCCCAAACTAAGAGATTTAGTCAAAAAGTACCAAGACATCTTCGATACCGGACAAGGAAAAGGGGGTCGAACTAATGTGGTCCAGCACAAGATTGATACTGGAGGTGCCCGGCCGATCCGGCAATCAGCAAGAAGACTTCCTCTTGCCAAGAAAGAAGAGGCTGACAAAATAGTCAGCGATATGGGAAAAGAAGGAGTTATCGAACCATCTGACAGTCCCTGGTCCTCTCCAGTCGTACTGGTGAAGAAAAAGGATGGATCGACACGCTTTTGTGTAGACTATCGCCAACTTAATAATGTCACGAAGAAGGACAGTTACCCTCTCCCGAGAATAGATGACACCCTAGACACGTTGGCTGGTTCCACGATTTCTCGACCCTTGATCTGAAGAGTGGATACTGGCAAGTAGAACTGGCTCAGGAAGATCGAGAAAAGACTGCTTTTACCATCGGCTCAGGATTGTGGCAGTTCACCGTTATGCCATTCGGGCTCTGTAATGCTCCCGCCACATTCGAAAGATTGATGGAAACAGTACTGAAGGGACTCTCATGGAACACGTGTCTAGTGTATCTCGACGACATAATTGTGGTCGGCAGATCGTTCGAGGACCACGTGAAAAACTTGGAGGAAGTATTCCTGCGACTGAGGAACTCCGGATTGAAGCTGAGCCCTAAGAAATGCCATCTGTTCCAAAAGAAGTACGATACCTCGGCCACGTTGTCTCTGGGAAGGAGTAGCAGTGGATGACCAGAAGATCAAAGCTGTTAAGGATTGGCCCATCCCAAAAGACATTCACCAACTTCGAAGTTTCCTTGGTTTATGCACATACTATCGCCGATATGTGCTGGGATTCGCCAACATCGCTAAACCACTGACCTGGCTCACGGAAGGCCAAACAAAGTTCCAGTGGTCCGAAGAATGTCAAGACTCATTCAGGAAGCTGAAAGGAGCTTTGATCAACGCACCTATACTGAGCTATCCCCTACCCAAAGGGAAATTCATTTTGGATACGGACGCCAGCAACGTGGGACTTGGAGCTGTCCTATCTCAGATCCAGGAGGGACAGGAGAAGGTCATTGGTTATTTCAGCAAACCAGAGCGCAATTACTGTGTCACCAGGCGAGAGCTGTTAGCTGTTGTAAAGGGAGTGGAGCACTTCTACAAGTACGTGTATGGAAGAAGATTCCATGCAGCTCTCAAATGGCTCTTACAGTTCAAAAATCCTGAGGGTCAAGTAGCACGTTGGATCGAGAGACTCCAAGAATTCGATTTCGAGATCGAACATTGAGCCGGAACTAGCCATAAGAATGCAGATGCCTTGTCGCGAAGACCATGTCCAGATGATTGCTCACATTGCCGACGAGCAGAAGAGAAAGAAGCAACACTTTGTAGAACCGCGGCAATGGATGACAACTGGAATGACAGCAAGATCCAGAAAGACCAAGAGAAAGACCCCGACCTTGGCTTAGTCGTCAGCTGGAAGAAGGGCAATCGAAGACCATCATGGCAGGAAGTCGCAGGTTACTCGCCGGCTGTTAAGTCCTATTGGGCACAATGGAACTCTCTTATTCTGGACAATGGGATCCTGAAACGTGTGTTGGAGGCCGAGATTGGTGGGGAAGACAGACGCCAAATAATTGTTCCCAGGAACAGAAGAGAGGAAGTGCTGCGGGAAATCCATGATGGAGTCGCTGGAGGACATCTGGGAGTGACGAAGACCCTGCAGAAAGTGAGGCAACGGTTTTACTGGGTCAATTGTCAAGCTGGCGTCCAGGACTGGTGCAGAAAGTGCGCTGTATGCGCTGCTAGCAATAGACCTCGAATACGACCCAAGGCCCCGATGCGTCAGTACAACGTAGGCAGCCCGTTCGAGAGAATCGCCATTGACATCGCCGGCCCTTTTCCCGTATCCGACCACGGGAATAAATACATCCTTGTGGCAATGGACTACTTCAGTAAGTGGGCGGAAGCCTATGCCCTGCCCAACCAGGAAGCCATCACCGTCGCCGACGTCTTGGTGAAAGAGTGGATATGTCGATTTGGTATTCCAATGGAGCTGCACTCGGATCAAGGCAGAAATTTCGAATCCAACCTGTTCCAAGAAATATGTTATGCTGAACATCCGCAAGACAAGAACCCGGCCCTACCCGCAGCCAGGAAGGTGGAAGGATGAACAGAACGATCAACCGCCACTTGTCCAAGGTTGTCTCTGACCATCAAAGAGACTGGGACCAGTATATTCATTTGTTCCTGATGGCCTATCGATCCGCAGTACACGAGTCAACAGGTCAAACTCCTGCTAGTATTATAATGGGCCGAGAACTGCGACTGCCTTGTGACCTGAAGTTTGGGATACCGCCAGGACAAGACACTGCGGGAGAGGACTACGTCAGCAAACTTCGGCAGAGAATGGACGACATCCACGAACGAGTCCGGTTGAACATCCAGAGTGCCAGCGATAAAATGAAGAAGACCTATGACATCAAGGCCGACGCTGGAGGGTTTAAGGTTGATGACCTGGTTTGGCTGTACAACCCCAAACGTCGTCGTGGACTATCACCAAAGTTGCGGAACTCGTGGGAAGGCCCGTATAAAATCGGAAAAGGATAAACGACCTTGTGTACCGAACCTAACCACCCCGAGGGAAACCAAGGGCGCCATTTCAACGGTTGGCCCCTTACGCTGGAAACCATGACCAAATTCGCACCCTCAAGCCACCGGAGGATGATATGACGTTCGAGAAGTTTATGTCCTTGTATTCAAACGGGCAGAAAGTTCTACATGGGGTTACTAGAGAGGAGTCACGAGACCTTTTCGAGGTGCCTGCTGACTACGCACTAGCGCACTGTGTGGCAGAAGATCTTCGAATGTCCAGGGGCATCGCCGTAGTGTTTTCCAAGAAATTTGGTCAACTCCAAACACTGCGGGAGCAGAATCCAGAAGTTGGTGGGGTGCTACAGTTGAAGAAAGGCCCGAGAAACATCTACTACCTAGTTACCAAGAGGCATTCCCAAGATAAACCGTCCTATGAAGATGTCTGGAAGAGTCTCACCAAACTAAGAGATACTATGGTGGACCAGAATCTGGTGGATCTAGCAATTCCAAAATTGTCCTGTGGTATTGATGGGTTGGACTGGAGAGTCATAAGAAGTATGCTGGAGGCGATATTCAGATCCAGCGGCGTCAAGATTTTGGTTTGCTGTAACCCTCTTCCACGACCGGTCATGAAGACCGTGGAGTGCTACTTCCATCGAACTTCACGGTGCAAATATGGGGAGTCATGCAGATATCGTCACACTCCAAGGATGACATTTCGGGACGAAATGTCTTTAAGAAGGGGGCAATGTAACGAACCTAGGCCGGACCTGTCGCCTCACGCGTTGCCATCGACAACGATGATGTCATCCCCGGAGATATTCGAGAACAATCCAGTCACGCTGCCGCGGAAAACAACGGTCAATATTAGAACAACTGGAACATGCTGTTCGCCAACCGCCAGAATTGGAAACATCGATAATGCGGTAACGGAGATAAATAGGCAGCCCTCAAGTGGAACTCTCGGTCTGAGCAGCCGATAACGTCGAGCGATACAGTGGCGTAGTTAGTAATATGAATTAGTTGTAAATTTAAGTGTGAAATAAATTAGTAAAACCAAGTTAAGTTTATTTACGTTACAGTATATTAGATTAGTTCTACGCGACCACGATATCAATTGCGTTAATTGATACAGGGTGTAATCGAAACTCTATATCTTGTCATAAAAACTTGTAATGCGATTATCAAGATCATAATGCAAAATTTACATCTATGAAGAGATGCCTCCGTGCCACCATATTAACAAATTCAATCCTTCCTCATTTAGGGGTAGTTTTTCTAATAATTATTCTGACCGGGGCTCAGATCAATAATTGATCTGATCTGAGGACCGGGGATTTCCAGCTAAGATATTCCATTGAAACGCTGAAATGTAGATTGCACAAAACATATTTTTGTGTCACCATACACTTTTTTAACTCGGTCTCTCCATAAGGGTAGTTTATACCTGAGATTTTTCGTGAAACTTTGTTGGCCTAGGGTTTTTATTCAAACGGTAGAAAATGATTGCAATCAATATATTTTTTGCTCAATCATAGAAAAAATATAAATCAACCCCCTCATGGGGGTAGTTTTTACTTGAAATATTTTGGAAGAACTTTGCTGACCGGGGGTATCCAATGAATACATTTTATTGAAATGCTGGAATATGATGGCACAAAACATACTATTCGTGCCACTATAGGGAAAATTCACATCAGCTTCCTTGCAAGGGTAGTTTACACTTCAATATACTTAAAAAATCTATGAAAAACATGACTCCTCGTGTTACATATGTAACACCAGTTCACCATTATTATATTTGAACGGTACTCTTTCAATATACTGCATACACTTTATTACTCTCATGTACTTGAATAACAATGCAAACAAAATTAAAATATTTTGTTAAATCATGGCAATCCTCGATGGGATGGGTCAAAATCAGCTTCCTCTTATTAATAATGATATGAGGTGATTTTTCGAAAATCTTTACTGACCGGGTGCTTTTGGTAAAGCTATTTTATTGAAACCGTAGAAAATGATTGCACATAACATATTTTTTGCGCGATCATAAGAAAAATACAAATCACCCTCCTCATAAGGGTAGTTCAAACTTACGATTTTTCGAAAAACTTGCTGACTTGCTGACCGGAGGTATCCAGTAGATATGTCAATAAAACGGAAACGGAATATGATTGCACGAAACATATTATTTGTGCCACCACAGAAAAAATTCGCATTAGTCCTCTTATAAATGTGACTATCGTCGTCAAGTTGAGTGCATTTCATTTATTTATTTTTTGAAAATTGATGAGATTGAAATTGTACCGGTCAATTCTGATATATATTTTATTTTCTATGCGGATTCTGCCAAAATTATTCAATGGGATGTATATATTGGAATTCTATTTTCATTTTATTTTTTAAGTATATTAATAATGAAACTGAATTGTTTATTATATAGTTTATTTTCTAATATTTGTTTCCTCGATCAGCAATTTTCTTAAAAAACTTAAGTATAACTACCCTTACAAAGTAGCTGATGTGAATATTCCCTATAGTGGCACGAATAATATATCTTGTGTCATCATATTCCTGCGTTTCAATAAAATATATTCATTGGATACCCCCGGTCAGAAAAGTTCTTTCAAAAATCTGAAGTAAATACTATCCCCATGAGGAGACTGATTGGATTTTTTTTAGGGTGGCCTTTACAGGTTTTAAGTCTGAAAATAAGTTGGCAAAATTCACTTATTGCCCCCCCCCAAATTTCCTTTCGGTTCGTCCCTGACAGAACCTAGTAAAGCACCTCCCACCATCAGTTTGCTACTTCATGAATGATTACAAAGATTTTTCAATTTATTAGTATGGATTATTTGAAAAACACTGGGGTATGAATGCGTTTTACAAAGATTTGGAAAATTTTATAGTCTAAAATTGAATTTTTAAATGTGAATGTTGGAAGTTGAATATGGAAAGTTAAATCTTGAAATATTAAATTTTAACATTGAAAATTGAATGTTGAAAGTCGAATGTTTAAAGTTGAACGTTGAAAAAAAAACTGGAGTATGAATTCGTTTTACAAAGATTTTTAATTTCATTAAGTAATTGTTGGCTGATGATTTTTATACTAGAAAATTGAATGTTTAAATGTGATTTTGAATGTTGAATGTTGAATGCTGAATGCTGAATGCTGAATGCTGAATGTTGAATGCTGAATGCTGAATGTTGAATGTTGAATGTTGAATGTTGAATGTTGAATGTTGAATGTTGAATGTTGAATGTTGAATGTTGGATGTTGAATGTTGGATGTTGGATGTTGGATGTTGGATGTTGGATGTTGGATGTTGGATGTTGGATGTTGGATGTTGGATGTTGGATGTTGGATGTTGGATGTTGGAATGTTGGATGTTGGAATGTTGGTGTTGGATGTTGGATGTTGGATGTTGGATGTTGGATGTTGGATGTTGGGATGTGGGATGTTGAATGTTGAATGTTGAATGTTGAATGTTGAATGTTGAATGTTGGATGTTGGATGTTGGATGTTGGATGTTGGATGTTGATGTTGATGTTGGATGTTGGATGTTGGATGTTGGATGTTGGATGTTGGATGTTGGATGTTGGATGTTGGATGTTGGATGTTGGATGTTGGATGTTGGATGTTGGATGTTGGATGTTGGATGTTGGATGTTGGATGTTGGATGTTGGATGTTGGATGTTGGATGTTGGATGTTGGATGTTGGATGTTGGATGTTGGATGTTGGATGTTGGATGTTGGATGTTGAAGAATGTTGAATGTTGAATGTTGAATGTGAATGTTGAATGTTGAATGTTGAATGTTGAATGTTGAATGTTGAATGTTGAATGTTGAATGTTGAATGTTGAATGTTGAATGTTGAATTGTTGAATGTTGAATGTTGAATGTTGAATGTTGAATGTTGAATGTTGAATGTTGACTGTTGAATGTTGAATGTTGAATGTTGACAGTTTAATTTGAAAAGTTGAATGTTGAGTCTTGAGAATTGGATATTGAAAGTTATTGCTGTTGAGAGGTGGATGTCGAGAGGTAAAATGTATCACATGTGAAAACATTTAGAACGTATGTATTTAGGAGGCGATCAAGTATTACTTAAGCAGGCTTAGGGAGCGGAGGGTTCAATTTTCAAACTGTTTTGACATTTTCTTTCACTGTTCTATTCATTTAGTTTGAATAACAATTAGTTCATAAGAATATTTTAAATTACCGAAAAAACGTATCTTCGAGCACGAATCGAATCCGCGACCTCTAGATTGCTAGTCGATCCTCTAACCAACTGAGCTATCGAAGATACCGCTTTTTCCTAGAAATTAATGTTAGTTGTTGTGGGGTGGATTATGAAGGCAAAGGATCTCATGCACAATCAGTGGTCATCAAGATCAAAAGACTAAATTTACTGGTTTTTTTTAAAAAAAGTACGTCTTATTATTTGGGGAGAGGAAGGGATCACGGTTTTTTATTTTCTCTTATACTGGTGGGGGGGGTGGGTCTGGACTCACCGAAAGTGTGCTTAAGTAATACTTCACTACCTAACCATGACAAATTATAAACCTCCATATTTTTGTTTTGTTTGACAAAAGGGATTTCGTAAATTGTGGTGGTGCTCAAAAACATGTACATTTTTTATGATTATAAGAGCCCCAGGACTGTAATATTATTATTTTTTGAAATTTAGAGGCAGATTTGGCTTGCCAACTATATTTAACAAGCTAGCGATTTCGTTCAGGTACACACTCAAACTGTTAGCGGAGACACATCTTATGATTCATTTTCAAATTGAATAAATTATACTGGGCAGGAATACAATTGAATAAAGTTAGCCATGAAAAGCGAAATAACTTAATTGAACTAAAAAAAAAATATTTTCCATATAGCAACATGCCATTTCCATTTAATAATTAAAAAAAAATTGACATAACCTATTGGTCGCATCATGATTTATTCATTATGAAAACATTGATTGTATCTTTAGTTCTTTTCGAAATGTGTTCAAAATTATGACAAAATTAATTGGACATTCCATCATTTTGTATTTAGAATTTTCCAATATTACTTTTGTTTTGAAATATTTTAGGCAAATAAATTTCAAACGGTACGTTACTCACAAATTTGAAATTTTCCTAGTTTATTTTACAATTCAGAATATTAAAATCGCAGTAACGTATCGGGGCAAATTAAGTAAGTTCTCAGAACAGATAACTAATAATTTTCACTTCCAGCGGGAGAAAAAACCCAAAATATGGAAAACAGAATAAAATTATAGTTGAAAAAAATCTAAAAAAACACGCTCATTTAGCAATATGAACTAAACAGTTGAAAATAATAAGAATAAAGTAATTAACCAAACAAAAATCCTCATATATAAAAAGCGTGGGGTTCTTGATAACATTATGAAAAGTAAGTGAAGAGCAACCCCCTTTTTTTTACAAAAGACAAAAAAATACGGGAGAAAAACTCTTCGATTGATTCGTCCACATGGGATTGAAGGTTTTACGAATTTTTGGTGAATGCGATCAGACCAGCCAGTCGCATTCACCAAATCTTTGTAGTGCTATTTTTTTCTGGCGATCTTGGAGAGAATGCCAGGTCATAGCTATGAAATTATTGTATTGTCATCGGTTCTTAATTCGTGTGCAAAATTTCAAATAATTCAGACGTCTGGGAGTGGGTGAAAATTAATGTTAAAGATTCCTTTACATACATACATACAGGAGAAGGTAATAAAGTGTGTATAAAAAAGGCATGATGCTGATTTATAAATAATTGTTCGAGTTTAATTGAAACAATTGATTATATCTCTGCTATCCTAAACGGATTTTCAACTTCTAAAGTGATATTACAAACTGAAAGCTCCTCCAGATAATCATAAAAAGGTGTAGGGTGTCATTTGGAAAATAATAGTTAGGATCACTTCTGCTGAAACCAGAAGCTGTGCATGTTTTATTATACTACCCAAATAAGCATTTTCAGTACGTCTCCCAAATTTGTACCTTCAAAATTATACAAAAATTCGGGGATGCATCATAAGTTAGGGACCTTAATTGATATCAGCACTCCTGTGGTTGTTCAGAATGTGGTTGGAAGAAAGACTATTTATTCTCCTCTACTCAACAAATCAATGAATAATACTAATGCAAATACTTTATTTCCTTAGACTATTACAAGCATGGAAAACGTCAGTTATGAGATATAAAAAATACAGTACACTTAAAATTCGAGTAATAAAAAGTAATAAAAAGTCACACTAATATATAGAAAGCACATTTAGTAGAAGTGGTATAAACAAAATATTGAACTATTCATAGTATCATGTTCCTAGTTCCGCTTGAAAATATTCATCTAGAGAATAAAATGTCGTTTCAAGAAGCACTTTTTTTTTCAAGACTCCAAGCCCTCTAATTTTTTTATGGATATTGGGAGCTTATTATATAAAATAAAAGTTTACGATTTGGAACTAAAAAATTATATTGATTTATTGAAAATATAAACAGGATGTTCATAAAATCAGATGTAGAATAGAAAATCAAATAGCTATCTGAATGAAAATGCAAATTTTCAATTTCAGATTTTTTCTCTTGAGTTAGGGCCTTTTTAGAATATCTATCAGATGTAGTTCAATGTCCAGCGTGGCTTTAGCCGGGGAAGTAGTTGTTTTCTGTTAGACATTCACAAAAATAACTTCATTTTAATCGTGGATTTTTCAATTCACAGAAAAATATTTCTATCAATATTCAATTGAGAATGTTTCCCTTTTCAAAATAAAAAATTATAGTTTTGTCTCGGGGTGTAGAAACTTATCGAGGTGTGTTTTAATGTAAGTGACGCAATTGAAAATATACATAGATGCAATCGTTGAAATTTATAATTTGGCAAACAGCTCTCTACAAGAATCACTATATTTTTTGAAGCATATGCTTCTCAATATCCTTTTTTGAGATAGCAACAATTCATTAATTCTACTGGAGTTACAGTAGCACACTGAGCAATAGTTGATAGTGGAATGAACATACGCATAATAGTAACTCATTAGAATGTTGATAGGCACATAATTCCGAAGAATCGTGATGGAACGATGCAATAACAATCCATATTTCTTGAAAAAAATAGTTTTCTCTGATGAAGCCACCTTCTTTAAGTGGTACTGGGAATCGACAACGTTGTCGATATTGGGCCCCTGAGAATCCACATTGGAAAAACTTAGTGTGTGTGTGTCGTCAATTTCCTTATGTACCATGCCATGAAATTTAACGTATCCTCTTTCAAATGTTACCCTCAAATACGGGGGTTGCTATTTCAAAAAAATGTCGATGACGTCATAACTGGCACATAAGGTCGCCCAAATGAATTATTTGTCAAAACGTGCACGTTTAAATATTGAAATTGACCTGTCCGAGCGATTTTCTCCTCAGGCCCTGTAAATAATGTATTCCAACCTTTACGTGCTCACTCTATGTGGGAAGAAATCATTGCCTAAAGTGTAATACACTCATACCACATTGTTACGAAACTGGGATTCGTCTTTACTAAAATACTCGACTAATTAATGTCCGTTTATTTGCAACTGACTCCCCAACTATACTCCAGCTCATCAAATAAACAACTAACTGAATCGCCGCATCCGTTGTCGCTTATATAAGATTATTAGTGCTAGAATATTCTCGTCGAGTGCTCACTGAATAATTAATTAATTGTTCGGCGTGACATCAACCAGTCACGAGACCTTCTCGGAATCCGTGTGGTCGGTGCTCTCGCTTCCGACATAAACAACGGCAGTAACGTAGTGGATTCGTAACAATCACCGCAATAAATGAATTGGTGAAATTATACCCAAATTATGGCCTGCTAGATCACCAGATCTAAGAAATATTCTCTCCATTTTTCCCGTATCACTCCTAATATGTAAGGCGGGATGCTCTTTCGGTATTTGATTTAAGTTGGGTGGGAATGGACATCTGAATATTTATATCAGTTAAAATTTAGCCTGACCGTCATATCTCTTATTCGCCTTCTTGATTTTTTTTCGACTTTGAAGGTACACCCGCGGAAACGTTTCTTTTGTAAGACGTCTACATTCACAGATCGAAGATTTTGATTTTACAACTGTAATAGGAACTATCAGTGTCTAATCTGGCAATTTTTTGGACAGATTCCAATCATTAGATCTATAAACAAAATGATTGAACACCATCAATAGCAACTGTGCTGTTCAATAATCCCTTGATGTAGTGGCTTTTCCCTTTACCTTACGATTACTTTGACAACTATGTAATATTCGTAAATGACTTTCAAATAAAAATATTTTTTGTCACTCCAAATTTATAACTCTGTTATTGACACTATTTTTTGGAGAAGTGGAGAAAATCTTTTACGGACACCCCTTCTTAGTGTGGGAATCCCTGAGTCTTTTGGCCTCAGATGTACCCATTAAAAACTCCAAGTCGGCTCGTCTGGCCGTGTCCTTCGAATCTTGCCTGGTGAGTATTCAGGTCTAGGGGGTCTCAATTGTTTTGCTATATAGTAACTCTCCATTTACCCCTTCCAGACCTTTTTTCTCACCATGTTATATCCATGGTTCCTGGATAGCAGACAAAGATCCCACTGCGTGATTTCTACCCCTATCTGTTAATGAAACCAAAAGTTATTTTTAGAGATAATTATCAATGTGAGTATACGTTTATGCCGGGTTGCCTATAAAATAATGGCCGCAAGTACTTTTAATTAAAATGTAATTAATTGATTATTCCGAACATCTACACCCATCAGGTAATAAGAAAATATAGAGAACTTGAAAAGTTTGGGTTGCCGCTTTTCACTTGGCCGCAACCTCTTGGCAACCAGGTGTGAACAGGTGTCAATTTGTCGAACTTCTCATCGCGTATTTTGATAAATTATATACCAAATTGAAGCTAATGTGTTTCTCTACACGATGGTAAAGGGTTGCCTATGTAAAACCGGCCGCAAATAGGGATTGCCAGCTTATAAAGGTACATAAGAGCGAGATAGAACGCACCACACCGAGTCGCTTTAATTTAAAGTGTAACTTAATGTTATTGTTTCATTGTAAACAAAATATGTAGCATTGAACTAACTGTGGAATCTACACGAACGACGACGGGTATCACACATTTTTGAAAAAGTACAGCTGTAAAACAAAAAGATAAGCCAGAATTTGTAGATTTCTGCAAAACTCAAACATTAATTTTTTTCGTCGAAATTAAGAATTAATAGGTCCCTATAGCCACTATGTAAATAATATATTGCATATGTAACATATGTATGTGTCTGTATATATATTGTTATGATGAGGTGATTGTGGTTTATTTTATTTTATTATTTTCACAATCACAACAAAAAATATTTTTTTAATATTTTCAAATTCTTTCAGCTAGTTGCCCTTTGAATTTGATTTAATATGTTCATGAATAAATACCCATATAAATATTTCAAATGTCCGGCTATATATTTTACCTTTTTTCCATTTGACTCTTTTACCTTACTTTCTTTACCTCAGCTAACTCAATCGGTACGCCTATGGAATCTCAGGAGCAAGTTCTACTGTGGAGCCCTCTGGTAGTGTTCTAGATGTCAGTTTCAGAAAAATGGCAAACTGTTTTGATCAATCATTGAAAATAAGTCAGAAATTCATCAAAATAATTTCCTTTATTCAGAAAGACTAACTGTTACCTATTCCGCGATAATTAACTTAAATTAGTGTTTCATAGCAAAGAATGTCGATCTGTAGACAAATTATCAATGCTAATACAGAGAAGAGTTAGTAAAAATAACAAAATCTGTTATTCATGGTAGATGGATATAATTGGATATCTGTCCGTAGTTTTCAATAAGGATCAACTTTTCCCAATAAAGATTGTCGATATTGTAAAAAGTAAAGGTACTTTACTCTTGAGCTAAATTTACATTTTTCGACAAACCTCGTATACAAATGCAAAAAAATGATATCTAATTATTTCATTTTGGGTTTGAGGCCATGCAAAACTTTTTATCAGGAATAACTTTTTTTCATAAAACAAATAACAAAAAAGTTTTCCATATGGTGCCGACTTAATTGGACACACTTATATATATATATATATATATATATATAGTAAAGCTATATACATATTATGTACGGAGGGATTTATTAACACAAAATACAAACTATATATAGAAAATATTAGGGTGACGTACATGGCGAACCGCTGCTCAACGTATGATGATCCGGATTTTGGAATCACAAGTAATGCGAATTATGGAATACTTCAATTTAGTCCGGATTACTATATATTATACACAGGGTGTTAGTGAATAAGTGATTCTGTATGAAAAAATAATGACAGTTTGCTATATAACTTTTGTCCGCAAATGCTTCGTTTTCCGAGATACGGGGTGTTGAAGTTTTTCTTAAAAACTGACTATTTATTGCTCTGAAACCGGTCGAGATATGCAAATGAAATTCGGTGAGTTTCAAGAGGTAGTTATTGCGCAATTTTTGACATGCAATTAAGAATTTTATGTTCATCATTGCTGCGCTTACGGGTAATGATCTCAATTTTGATAAAGAAAAAAATGGTATGCCACTGAGATATTTCAAATGAAAAATCCTTTTTGAATTCCTCGTTCGATTTGTGATAAAAATTCTCTTCTGCCTTTTTTTCATATGGGGCGCCGTTTTTATGCAAAAAAATAAAACATCTTAACGCGTTTTTGTCATTACTTTAATACATTATCTAGTAGCGATGCTACTGTCAACATTCTGTTAAATACGAATATTTCAACGAAATGTCAAATTGGCGTTTCTTCATTTTTCAGCTTTTAGTTTGGTATAACATTAATGATAATAAGTAATTAATTTTTCTTTTGTCGAAAAGAATGGAAAATTATACAAATGCGGAATTGTCAGACATGCATTTTGTCTATGGTCGAAGTAATGGAAATGGTCGGCAAGCTCGACGATTGTATGCTGAGTTGTATCCAGGACATAGGATACCCCATCACACAATATTTGCTCGTCTTCACCAACGTTTGCGCGAAAATGGTACTTTTAAGAAACAAACGGCTGACTGCGGGCGCCCTCGAGAAGTACGAACTGTGCAACTAGAAGAAGCAGTTCTCGAGTTAATTGCGGAGTCACCTGAAACAAGAACTCGAAAAATTGCCAACATACTGAATGTAAGCAACTTCACTGTATTTAAAATTCTTAAAGAACAGCAACTGTATCCGTTTCATATTCAACGTGTGCAAGCTCTACTACATAGAGACATTTTTCCGCGCCTAGTTTTTTGCCATTGGATTCTTCCTCAAATCGCTCAAATTCCTAATTTTTTAAATGGCGTTTTGTTAACTGACGAGGCTAATTTTGGGCGACAGTGTATACAAAATTTCCATAAGAATCACCTCTGGGCTGAGGAAAATCCATATGGAATCTTTGAGGCTCATTTTCAGCATCAGTTTTCAGTAAATGTATGGCTTGGGGTACTTGATGATCATTTAATCGGTCCATATTTCCTCCCACAACGACTAACAGGCGACTCTTACCTTAATTTCCTACAGGAAGAAATTCCTTTACAGCTGAGACAACACTTCTGGTTCATGCATGATGGTGCACCAGTCCATTTTAGCATTATTGTACGTAATCACTTATATACAGTATAACCAAATCGTTGGATAGATAGGGGAGGTACGCAGGGGCGCGCCAAGCTATGCGGCCGCCTGTGGGCAAAATATAATTTTACAACCCTTACCCCTTTTTTAGTAACACATAAATAAAATTAAAGTACGTGCTAATACCTATATTTAATTTTGATACTGATACATCAGATAAGGGGGTACACACAAAATTGAAATACTCGCTATTACATATCTAATTTTGAAATGAAATATGTGTTGATTTATATACCGTATAATGTATAATCTATAATTTCAAATCATTATCATTTGATGTTTGCAAATAAAGGAAATGAGTATTTCCGAAAGCTCAAATAAAAAAAAGGGTACTGATTTTAATCAGCATGATTCCTGACTACTCATCCCCATAACATTTAGAAGATCTTGACAAGTCTTAGACATAAGGATTAACGAAGAATGTAAAAAAAGCAAAGCAATAACAAAACTGACAAAATAATAAAAATATTACATAACAGAAAAAATGAGAACAAAATAACTTATTGGAAGCACTCTTTTCTTGCCTTTTTTGGCCTAATCTTTAATCAACTCGTCTAAAGGAATACAATCCATAAAGTCACTTTCTATGGAATAATTGCCAAATAACTGAGTCTCTCTTGTGCCATGGTAGATCGTAAAAAAAAATCGTATTGCCATTTTAGTATTTGGAAATGTTGAAATTAAATTGTTCTCTAAAATGTGTTGAAGAATTAACTGAGGATCTAACTCATTTTGCTCTGGTAAGTGGCATTTTAAACAAATAATTTCATCAAATAAGTCATTTGCATCAATATCTCATTCTTTACGTGCTTCATCTTTCAAATGAAATGATGAATTTTCACACGAGTTTCTTAATTCTTCTTCATTCAAGCTGAACATTTGATAAATAAATCTAAAAATGTTATGAAATTGCTCCAACCCCTTGAATCTTTCATTAAGAGATGATAAGGTCGTACCTAGTATAGATAAGAATACTTTCACTTTGTTATTCATTTTCGGGCCTGTTATTGGTTCGTCAGTACTTTCATAATCAAACTGCCTTTTCTTTTTTCTTTGACGAACTGTTTGTGAAGATAAAAAAATTGGTTCAATTTATAATTCTTCGGCCAGCTCCCTGACGTCTACAAGAAGTTCGCTGAATCTCATCTCTTAAGTCTCAAAAAAATATTTTTATTTTGTTTAGACAGTCTAAACAAGCTTTTAGATTAATACTTTGATTCTGCATTAATTTACTTAAAAAATTGATTTTAAATAAAATATTGTAACAGATTACTACAGAGCATAAAAAATTGTAGTTTTGGATTTTTGTTGCGTGCGATCGAGCTAGGTGTGATCCACTAAAATCTTTTGAAGATGCGGATGCATCCATTACTTTTAAAAGAGCATCATAAACCTCACCAATTTGATATCTCAAAGGTTTTATAGCGTCTATTCTACTGGACCAGCGTGTATCAGATAGTGGTTTTAAAGTTAAATCTGTAAGGCACGTTTTCAAAATTGACCATCTTTTGGTTGACGCGGAAAAAAACAATGTCAAAGACTCTGGACACCTCAAAAAAAATTTTAGCAGCATCGTTAATAACTAAATTCAATGAGTGCGCCGAACAAGGAACAAAAAATGCTCGTAGGTTTATATTTAAGATTCGTGTTTGTAATCCACTGTGTATTCCACGCATGTTTGCTCCATTATCATATCCTTGTCCTCGCAAATCATATATACTTAAATTTAATTCTACTAACAAATATGTCACATAGTTATACAAGCCAGCACCAGTAGAATCAACTATAGGGCAAAATAAAATGAAATGTTCACGTAATTAATTTTTTTTTCGTCAACTCGTTTAATAAAAGAAACCTCAAAACTACACTTAATTGTTCCGTATGACTCACATCCGGTGTACAGTCGTGGATTATAGAGTAATATTTATGTTTTCTCAATAGATCTAAAATAGTATTCTTACTTTTGAGCCGATTAAATTTATCAATTCATTTTGAATTTTATCGCCTAAATAGTTTGTCATACCGCTACCGCTGCCCTGCATTGATTTTTATGTGTGCGTCGAACATGTTTCTCCATTACAGAATCAAATTTGGTGAACGTTTCTATTAATTTTGTGAAGTTTCCGTTATTATTTTCATATAATTTGTTAGATCTACCACGTAAAGCTAAACATTGACGACATAAAAACTGCATTGCTGAAATTATTCTTTCAATGACACGGTACCAGTATTTTTTTTCTATATGCAGTGAACGTAATTGACTTTCATTCTTAGTAACTCCCTTAGATAACATATTTGATAAGTTTAACAAAGATCCGATTTTTTTTTTATTGGGGTCACTCTTTTCGTGTCTGTTTAGCACTAGTGACAAATGTTTCCAATCAGAATACCCTTCCTTATTAGACAAGGTGGTCAAAACTTACCAAAAAGTTTGCAACAGAAACAGTAAACCGCATCTCTTGTTGTTGAGTAAATCAGCCACTCCCTCTTACCTTTCTCTCTATTGGTCAGGTTACGATAAAAACATCTGGCAGAAAACTTTCAGCATTGTGAGTTTACTGGATAGATCCAATTCGTAATTTGATGGGGTCCTTTTTCCGTTAAAAATCTTGCATCTGCGGATGTAATTATTTTGGGCCACTCTCCAGGGTCATCAGATATTACGGTGGAGTTAGAAAATAGTAATGTTGCCGCTGCTGGAACGTTTTCAGTATGATGTTCCTGGGTACTATTTATATTATTACAATCAGAAACAAATGAGGAACTTGGGGCTGAGGAACAACTAGGGCGAGCATCGTCGGCATTTTCAAGTTCAGGAAGAACACTTAGTTCTGACGGTTTCAAATATTTCTTCAAAGAATCAGCTAATTTTTCCTTCTTTACCATTTTCTGCCGTCTTTGTTGGCGGAACTGATGACCTGACAATCGTTTTCTTTTTTTGCCCTTTTCCTTAAAATAGAAAATGTCATATTGTTAGCAATCTTATTAACGTTTTTGGAAAAAAAAAATTAAACAAAACAGATGAGTTTTGATATAGCATATGTTACATGGTGATCTATTTGAAAAAAAATTGTTTTACAGCTGTCTTTACCAACAAATTGGATTACATTTTTTGAACACCCTGTACAACATTAGTTGAAAATAAATATGTATTAGTATGTATTACACGACCTTGAAAAAAAATTACCTAAAAATACTTTACAAGGTAAAATTATTAGCCATGTTGTTAATTGCCTTTTATGGGAAAAAATGTAAATTTCCATCCATCCATCCAAGACGACTTTTGAGCCTTTCTCGAATAAAAAAAGCAATAAAAAACATTTCTCTATATTTACTCTATTTGTTTTTGATACTTACCGTTACCGCTAAGCCACCTGTGATACTCGGACTTTTTAAGCTAGCCGCTATTGCTAATAGCAAAAGAGTACCGAAAGAGAATCACGCATTAAACTTGAATTGGAGCCGACGCGTGGCATTAGAAAGAAGAGGTCGTTAGTACGGTTTATTTAGCCGAATTGCCGCCCTTAGATTTTGCCGCCCGTGGCTTTTGTCGATATTCGCCACATAGTTGGCGCTCCCCTGGAGGTACGGAACATTGGCCTGCTCGATCTCCGGATTTAAATCCTCTAGATTTTTGCATTTGGGTTTTCTTATGTCATTAGTTTATTCCACTCCCGTCTAAAATGTTGAAGACCTGAGGAATCGAATTATAGTTGGCTGTGAGACAATAAGAAATACACCAGGAATATTTGCGCGAATACGACAATCAATGAGGCGAAGAGTTGAATCTTGTATCACGTCTGAGGTAAGTCATTTTGGATATTTGTTGTAGCTTTGCGCCTATTTATTTATTAGTTAGTTCTTGATAATGTTTTAAAGAAATAAAAAATACGCGTTAAGATGTTTTATTTTTTTACATAAAAACGTCGCCCCATACGAAAAAAAGGCAAGAGAGATTTTTTGTCACAAATTGAACGAGGAATTTAAAATATCTCAGTGGCGTACCATTTTTTTCTTAAAAAAAATTGAGATCATTACCCGTATGCGCGCCAATGATGAACATAAAACTCCCAATTGCATGTCAAAAAATGCGCAATAACTACCTCTTAAAACTCACCAAATTTCATTTGCATAACTTGACCGGTTTCAGAGCAATTATTAAATAGTCAGTTTTTAAGAAAAACAACATTTGCGGACAAAAGTTATATCATGTCATTATTTTTTCATGCAGAATCACCCCCTGAAGTTTGTCGCACTTATTTACTAACACCCTGTATATATATATATATATATATATATATATATATATATATTAATTAAGTGATTGGTATTTGGGTTATGCAGCAGGCCAATAAGTGTACTCTTTTACACGGATTCCAAACTTTCGATAATATTTATTATCATCATCAGGGATGCTACAAAGTAGGAAGACACATAAAGAAAAACAAGACAGTTATAACTTACAGTGTAAGTGAGGTTATGCGGCGATGATGTTAAAATTAATAATAATGTTATGTGGACAAAACTGGGTATAAAACTCACAGGAATCAACCACAATCCATTGAGACTTTTGGATCGTGTTTTTCTTTGAAAGGGCTGTCAACTAGACATGTGACTGAATGAATTATCAAATAGACTGACACAACATAATATAACATGGAATAAAGTTACGGAATTAAAGATTTCCATAAAGATTAAATAAAAGTTAATTGAAAAATAATTTAGATGTGTGAATATAAGATGATGTGGATTGAAATATCAAACTATGTTATTTGCATTCATGGGGGTAATCTGCTGATTCTCCCCACATTAGGATTGTCTACAAAAATTAAATAAAAGTAAATCTCACTCAAATGATTCAAATCTGTTTTTTATTTAGAGGATTTTCTGCCTGTGAAATGTGAACCATCTCTAAAAAGAGTCTCTTGGTAGTGTTTCTTTCGTTGGATAAAATTTTAAAAGAGTTATAATCCATACAATGTCCTCCCTTATAGACATGCTCACTCAGTGCACATCTCTCCGGGTGCAGTCTACTGTCACTTTTGTGTGCGGTGATGCGGCCCTTCAACTGTCTGGACGTTTGTCCTATGTACTGTTTATCACAGTGTTGACACGGTATACATCCGAACAGCTGTTCGGATGTAGTTTACTGTATACCGTGTCAACACTGTGATAAATTTGCTCGAATTTTATAATAAGAAGGAAAAAATGTCCTCGCATATTTAAAAGTGCAGTCTTCTGGTGATCCAAATTTTGCGCCACTCTGATGAGCTATATCTTTGTATTTGATTTACTTCAAAGCAAATTATATGTAATTTTTTGATTCATTGTTTTTGGCTCCAACCACGATTGTTTCCTTTTTCACACCGCTGCCTCCCTTCGTTAAAGCTTGCCATCACTTCATCATCTTCAACTAGGAACTGGAATAAGTTGTGTTTCAATACATAAAGTATAGGTTATCACAACGAAGATTATGGTAGGAAAAGGGAATTGGTGGTAGGATCAATGAGGAAATGAGTTGCAAGTTTTATTCAGCAAGAGAGGCAAATCCTTTCTTAATCACTAGGGAAATAGCAGCGGAAACGGATAGTTCATAAAGTAGTGTGAACAGAATAATATTGAAACATAAGTTCCAACCTGATCATCTGAACCTACAACATGAATTTTATGGTAATGATTTTGCAAATAGAGTTTCGTTTTGTATTCAAATGAATGGCATGATTGGCGAGGATTATAATACTTTAATCAAAATTCTATTTTTTGATGAAGCAAAGTCGGTCAAGAGTTATAATATGCATTAATATGCAATGGGAAATCCTCACTGGTTGAGGACTGTTAATCACCAAAAGCGATGGTTGCTTAATGTTTTGGGGAGGAATTATTGGAAATCACATTATTGGACCCTACTTTTTCGACAACGTGCTGAATGGTGGAAGGTACTTACATTTTATTCGCAAACGTCTTCCCAGAATGTTAGAAGAAGCGGATTTGAACACCAGAAGGACCATGTGGTTGCAACACGATGGTGCTGCAGTACAATAACCATAGGCTAGTGTGAGAATTTGTATATCAATCTTATCCTTCGGCAAAAAAACATAGTGTGAGGGCCGTCCTTACGAATATCTAAAAACCTTTTCATTCGCCGCCGTTGTCGCGGCCTGTTCACCCAAAACAACGTGAAGGTGAGGTTGGGCTTCAAGGTGCGTTAGTGATAGTTATAGTCCACCTCTAAAAAAAGAAAGTCATATTTTGTAGAGCGTTTCCGGAAGAGTACAGACAGCAAATAAAAATATTTTATTTTTTATGAATATTTACCCATTCACAATGAATCTACCGATATTGGGTGATGACTGTCACGTAAAGTAAAACTCATATTTTTCATTGTTCTTTTATTTTTCATTTATTTTTTATCTGGATCGGAGAATAAAGTTATAAATTTGCTAATTAATGTCGAATTTCATGAGAAACTTTGATAAGTTAAGGAAAAAAATGTCCTCGCATATTTAAAAGTGCAGTCTTCTGATGATCAAAATTTTGAACCACTCTGATGCGCTATATCTTTGATATTTGAAATACTTCAAAGCAAATTATATGTCACTTTATCATCTTCACTGGAATAAGTTGTGTTTCAATACATAAAGTATAGGTTATCACAACGGAGATTATGGTAGGAAAATGGTGGTGGTCGGATCAATGAGGAAGATGAGTTGCAAGTTTTATTGTTGCTCAAGCACTAGAGAAATAGCAGCAGAAACGGATATTTCATCTGAACCTACATAAAAAATTGTATGGTACTGACTTTGCAAATATAGAGTTGCGTTTTGTATTCAAATGAATTACAATAAACAAAATTATGTTTTCTGATAAAGCAACGTTAAAGATCAACGGGTCGGTCAACAGATATAATATGCACTATTATGCAATCGAAAATCCTTACAGGTTGAGGACTGTTGATGCCCAAAAGCGATGATCGCTTAATGCTTGGGGAGGAATTATTTAAAATCGCATTATTGGACCCTACTTTTTCGACAATGTGCTGAATTGTGGAAGGTACTTACATTTTCTTCGCGAACGTCTTCCCAGAATGTTAAAAGAATTGGATTTGAACACCAGAAGGACCATGTGGTGCATAACCATAGGAGAGTGCGAGAATGTTTATATCAATATTATCGTAATCGTTGGATAGGCAGAAGAGGTACTATTCCTTGGCCCGCGCGATTCCCAGACCTTACTCCTACAGAGTTTTTTCTTTGGGGGTACGTGGAGAAAATATTTTTTAGAGATCGCTCAATAACTGCAGATGATATGAAAAACAGGATTACCGAAGCCTTCCGTTCAGCTGGGCTCATTTACTAGAAGACTAGCAGCTTGTGTGGAACATAATGGTGACATATTTGACAGCGGTCTACTCAATTCCTTTTTATTTCGAAAAAATCATCAACATTTTTTATTTTGCAACATATCTCGTAAATTTTACAAAGTAACCCCCACAAACCCTATTTCGGCAAAAAAATTCTTAAGAACTTGAAAAAGTCGAGTTATCGAACATTGAATCTGAGTTCGCCTGCATCTAAAAAGATGCGCTAAAGCCTAAGAAATCGACTGGAAAAAAGTTGGTTGTGTTATCTTGAATGGTTCTGAAGTTATGAATTTTTCTGTGGGTGTAAGCACGACGCCATTTTGGCACATAAATTGACATAACTCAAAAAACTACTGCAGATAAGTCTAAGAAACCCGAGAGTGTTATATCGACAATTTAGTGGCGATTCCACAATGGGGGGTTGTCATTTTAAAAAAGCAGAACTTAGTTGTGTATCTTATTTTGGGACATCCTGTATATAAATAGAAATATTTTTAGAATGTGCCTCATTGTCGGACCTATCGTTTAAAAAAAATCAAGTCGATAGCTTGGGTGGGATAGAAAAAAGTTATGGAGCTTCCACGCACCCATGGGTCACCCTTTATATAAAAGTCTATACTATTACTGTCCTGGTATATATCACTGGACGTGCTTAGAAATATTTGTTCGGGAACAATAGTAGAGTACTCCGAGTTGCTTCCACCATTGGACTACACTACACCACACTTTCTTGCAATCGAAAGAGCCTACTGTTTCAGTGTTGAAAATTTGTATTGGAATTGGTATTGTTATCTCCTATAGACAATTCGTATTATAAATAAGGGTATGCAGACTAGCATTTTGGAATCCGATTCAGAATAAAGAATGATTTTCCAGGATGCCCTATATTTTGTATGACCAACTGTGGAAGTCGAAAACAACGCCTGGTGAAATATGTAGCGTAGAACATAAAAAATTGCTAAAATTAAAAATGTAGTACTATATACCAATGGTAATTATAAACGATTTTTGTTTCTCAGCATATGACAAAGGTGTATTATACTTCTAGGATATTGGTAGCGAGATAGCTGAAGAAATATTTATAATCGACCAAGATGCTACCAACACTGTTGTATATAAAAATAAATACTGCCGGACAGACATTGATGCAGAATCATTTTCCTATATCATCTTATTCCTTATCAACAAAATCATCGCAGAAAGAGTTGAATACTTTGAATAGTTTGAGTCAATTAGAGCTGATAATAACAAAACAAAGGAGCCCACAGGTTTGGAAAATTTGATATATGAGTTCATTATATAAAAAATTATTGATTTGTTGAAAATATGAACAGGATGTTCATAAAATCAGATGTTGAGTTCTTAATTAAGACTGGAATAGAAAATCAAATAACTATCTGAATGAAAATGCAAATTTTCAATTTCAGATTTTTCCTTTTGAGTTAGGGTCTTTTCAGAATATCTATCAGATGTAGTTCAATGTCCAGCGTGGCTTTAGCCGGGGAAGTAGTTGTTTTCTGTTAGACGTTCACAAACAATAACTTCATTTTTATCGTGGATTTTTCAATTCACAGAAAAATCTTTCTATCAATATTCAATTGAGAATGTTTCCCTTTTCATCAAAAATTATATTAGAACTTATGTTGAATGCTGATAAATTATGAATGTCCTTATGATTACATAATGTATGTACATTATAATAATTTGTATTGTGAAATAAAACATTTAAAAAAATGTATGTTTTTCATCCAAATACAAAATAATATGGTTACTTCTAGAATACACAAAGCGTGTGCATTGTAATAGTTCAACAAGCTGTAAAGTGATTTGCCAAATACTTCCACAACCGTTTCCAGATCTTATCCATTGAATCTTGGCTTTGTGCTCCAGCGATAAAGTGACGTAGTCATGTGTTCTGGATAACCTTATTTCACACGCATGTTGTTCCACTCTGTCCACCTAATATATGTTCGTCGTAAGGTAGGGTAATTTTCTACAGCCCAAACAAGAGTATTGTTATGAATCTGGGGTTCGTCTTCATTAAAATACTCGACTAATTAATGTCCGTTTATTTGCACTTCGAAAAATAACACAATTACCCATTCTGATAATTAAATGAATCACTCACAGTTCACTACTGAAATATCGGGCACGACGATGTGTCTGAATCACTTATTACCTTTAATAAAAATATATATCACTGTAACTTGTACTATACCGTCCCTCGCTCGTGTGTGATATATGAAAGTCGTTAACCTAGCAAATTGTAACAGAAGTTTCGTGACATGTCTCGAATCATCCAGTCCGTTCTGAAACTCGGCGTCATCGTGTGCCAGAGCTGTACAACCTAAACGTATATATAGATTCAAAAATGTGTCACTGATATCGAAAGTGAGAAATGGACATGACTTTCTGACATAAATGAACTAGATCAAGCTTTTGAGTTCTTTTTTGGAATATTTTTATTTTATTTCGACATCCATTTTCCTAAAAAGTGTCATAAAATCGATTCTCTGAAAAACAAATGGATAAATGATGAAGTTAAATTGTCCAGCCAAAATCTAAAAGACCTACATATGTTGAAAATGAAGTTTCCGGAGTTAACAGATATGTATAGAACAGAAAAACAAAAACATGATCATTTGATTACAACAACAAAAAAAGAGTATTTTCAAAATAAAATCAATAAATCTGACAACCCAACAAAATCGGCATGGCAAATAGTTGCTGAACTATCAAATAAAACAAAAACTGTTCGAGATGAAATTGAAATAAAAGTGGGGGGTTATTTTGTGAAGGAACCAGCGACTGTAGCAAACTTATTTAACAATTATTTTATAGGAGAACCCCGAAACATCGTCAACCAAATCGACTGTAAAGGTCCTGATTCGGATTTCTTTATTCATAAGATTTTCAACATCATGTGGCTCCTTTTTCCTTACCCCGTATAATCAGACTGAGCTATATGACCTACTACGAATAAAATTGAAAAATAAGTTTTCTTCAGGTCACGATGAAGTACCCATGTTGAGAAAAACACTCCATATCCTATCCACTCCACTTTTACATTTGGTGAATCTATCATTTTCCACTGGCAATTTTCCAAATATGTTAAAAATTGGAAGAATTTCACCAGTATTCAAAAAGAAGGACAAACATTCAGTAGAAAACTATAGACCAATAACAGTTCCATCAAGTTTCTCAAAGGTTTTTGAATATGCGTTCTTGAACAGGCTTCTTTCTTTCTGTCATAAATTCAATATTTTCTCTAGAAGCCAACATGGATTTCTTAGTAAGAGATCAACCACAACAGCAGTTCATTCATACTATGATAGAATAATCGAATTCATTGAGGCAGGCGAGTGCCCTGTGGGAATCTTTTGTGATCTTAGCAGGGCATTCGACTGCGTCAATCATTCTATATTACTCGAAAAATTGGATAAATATGGTATCAGAGGGCTACCTCTGCAATGGATATCAGATTATTTGAGGTATAGAAAACAGTATGTCACTGTGAACAACAAAATTCTGAAATAAAGGACATAGATCTTGGTGTGCCTCAGGGCTCAGTTTTGGGCCCAGTATTGTTTATCCTTTTAGTAATGATTTGAGTATTTTATCAGTACCGGCATCATTAACTGTATATGTCATCTGTCATTATATCAGATAAAACCGATCTAGCCTTGACATATAAATGCAACACAGTTTTCTCCAGATTGCACGAATGGTATTCTGCAAATCAGCTGTTTCTAAATGTTGGAAAAACACAATCCATAAGATTTGATAACCGTCAAAAATTGTGTCAAGATATCACATTTGGCTCAGATGATGCCTCAGCGCAATATGTCTCGAGTAATAGTAACGTTATAACGTTTTTAGGTTTTCAAATTGATTCATGTATAAACTGGAAAAGTCACTGTCAATCACTGATATCAAAAATGAATGCACTATCATATCAATTCAGAATCACTAGGAAAGTGTTGGAAATAAATCAGCTGCTTTCACTCTACTATGCACAAGCTGAAAGTAGATTGCGATATGGTATATGCCTATGGGGTTTATCTGTATCCTCACACGATGTTCTTATTGCCCAAAGGCGAGTTTTGCGTTCTCTCGTTTTTATATCGGGCCGTACAAGTTGCAGGGATGTCTTCAAGTACCATAAAATTTTAACACTTCCTTCATTATTTATTTTTGAACTCTCTGTTTACTCATTTGAGAATAGAGGTACTTATAAAGTCAGACATCAATTTGATACCCGAATAAAAAATGACCTTCATGTACCTTTTAATAAATTTAGCGTTTCATTCAACTCTCCTCACTCTATGGCGCCCAGGGTATTTAATAAACTGCCAAAATATATAAAAGAAAGTGAATGTATTAAAATATTCAAAATACAATTGCGAGAATTTCTACTTGAAAAGTGTCTGTATAGTGTTGAAGAGTTTATGTCGTAGAACCGTAATGTTTTGTTTATATGCTTTTATTCTGAGATGTCGTCATGTTTCTTTTAGAATGTTCTTAGGACAATTTTAATTGAGGTTGATAATTTTTACTTCAAACCTGTGGTTTCAGCTTTTTGGTTTTATCTGAAAATTGAAATTCTGAATTTTGGAATTGTTGTGTGTTTCTATGTTTTTATATTTACCTAGATTTAAGTGTATGACTCTTCCTATGCGATGTTATGTTGTCTACTGGAAAATAAAGATATTATCTTATCTTATCTAGATACCAGACTTCGTGCAGTGGTGTAGTGTATTTGTAACACAGCCCCGTCCCGATCAAAAGCCATAATTTCACTGTGATGTGGCTTCAGTCTTTCCAGATGAACAACATCCATCTTAGTCCTAGGCTGCAATGGATTCTGTAAACCACGTCGTTAATCCTCTTCTTTCCCTCGTACAGTCCTTCCTCAAAAGGTATGAATTTGGGAGACACACATTTCTTTCTACATGGGTTGTATAACCAAACCTGGTCACCTTTGAATCCTCCTGAATTGACTTTTTCAAATCATAACGAGCTTTCATCCTGTCATTTGCCAATATCAATCTCTTCCGAGCTGCTTCGTGAATTTTCAACATGCTGTCCTTCAGTTCGTCTACATATTTCTGCACTTCGACTCTTGGTTGCTTGGTGATCGGAACACTTAGTCACATGGTAATCGAAGATGATGCTAGGGGTGAGCTTCGTTAAATCGTGGACTGCTGCTCTGTAAGCCATTAGAAATAGTGGGATGTGTCTGTCCCAGTCCTTTTGATGTTCCTCCACAACCTTGGTGTTCTTCCTTAGTTCGATTGAATATTACAACCATGCCATCCGAGTGTGGGGTGGAGCGCAGTAGTTCTGCTCGAATCTAAATTCCTTCCATCGTCCGAATGTTACTCCATTGGTACTTGGAATCTTGTTGTCCACCAATGACCTTGCTATTGTGAGTGCTTCCTGGTCTGGAATGGCATAGGTAAGATATCAAGAAACCCTGGTGTATGCACTCATACCTGAAAATGTGTGGTATCAAACGTGCGACAGATATGGCTTGCTTAATTTCTTAGATGAGAAGAAGTTTTGATTGACTGCTGAGTAGATGGCAACAGCAAAGGGCAACTCTACTAACAAATTTGTTTGGAAAATCTTTAGTACGCAGCGGAACCGAATTTTATGCTCCAATATCGTCAATGATTTTACTGTGTTTGATTTAAATTTCCACAATGAATCGCAGACATTGTATAAATAAGTATACTCTTTGTACAATGTCGGAGGACAGCGATAGTTTCCTTCTAACTTCATAAATTCGAATCGAAGCTTCAGCTTTTCGATCCTCTGTGTCGCTGACGAATTTTCCCAAAATTTTAGGTTATATTTCTGTGGTAATCACTTTTGATACTTCATTTTGAATTATACATTGTCTATTGATTCGGTATATTTAGCGAACTTGGTATATATGAATTGACATATAATTCAAAAATGAAGTGCATGGTTCTATATTGTGAAATTTGTGAAAATAAGGGAAACTAGTGGCGGATTTACCAGCAGGCTGAGTAGGCTGGAGCCTAGGGCGGCAAATTTTAAGGGGCGGCAAATTTAGTTCATAAATTTTTTATTTCGATTAACAAATTTTAAAAAAAATGATACACACACACAAAATACGAATTTCGAAAATTGGAGAGAAAATAAAATATTTAACAAAAATCGAAATTTTAGTTATTTTAACATATTTTCTTCACTGATAACTGCTATAATTTTTTCCTCCGTGTACCTAATAATTATGAGATCTCCTTACACAATTCAATCTTGATATATTATCGATGGTCTAATCATGATTGCTGCAGCAAGTTTGCAAATTGTCAAATCCAATTTCAGAAAGTTATTTCTTTATGCGTAAAAAAATGTAGAGGCGGCAAAAAATGAATAGCCTACGGGCGGCAAAAATTGAATAGCCTACGGGCGGCAAAAATTGAATAGCCTACGGGCGGCAAATCTGTAAATCCGCCACTGAGGGAAACATTCCAGGAATGTCCTATTTTATGTAAGTACCCACAAAATATAGAATAGTAAATAGAACAATACAATTCAATATATAAATGTTATACGATATCTGAGACAGATCATTAATTTTACTAATTTTTTCAGACTCAGTCTTTGGAGATACGACTCTTGAATGAGAGCTTTAGGAAGATATCCCACTAAAGAGCATTTGAGTAACAAAAATTGCGTCTGCAGTGTGCACTTTAGGACAAGACAAGTTTGTAGTAAAGAATAAAATCACATTGATACCTGATGCTATTCCTCAACTGAGTTTACGAAAACCCTATTTACGAAAAATCCAAACAATTCAGTCTGAATCTCTTCGTTTTAACCCATTAATTCTCTAACTAACTTCCGTCCAAACGGTCGCTTCTCGTACATTTTTGGAATCAGTCGACCCTTCTATCGGCATTTCCTGTTATTTCGGTCCCGATGAACATGCAGTGACGTAGTGTATTCGTTTAAGTCTTTCTAGATGAACAACTTTCATCATTCGTTGACTCTTTTCTTTATGTCGTATGGTCCTTCCCAAAACAGTGTTAGTTTGAGGATACACTTGTCTTCCTACGAGGATTGTACACCCAAACATTATCACCTTTGAATCCTACGGAATTAGCTTTCAAATCATAACGAGCTTTCATCTTGTCACTGACCAATATCTACCTCTTCCGAGCTGTTTTGTGAATTTTCAACAAGCTGACGTCAGTCAGTTTATTCTAGTCCCGCACTTCTTCTTTGGTGCTAGGTGATCCAAACACCAAGTCACAGGGCTATCGGAGTTCTCTTCCAAATATAATGCTAGCCGGGGTAAGCTTAGTTGGATCATGAACAGCTGCTCTATATGGCATCAGAAATAATAGAAGGTGCCTGTCCCAGTCCTTTTGATGTTTTCCACAACCTTGGAAAGGTGTTCCTTCATAGTTCGATTGAATCTTTCAACCATGCCATCCAACTGGGGGTGGAACGCAGTAGTTCTGGTGTTGCTAATACCTATCAGCTCACAAACTTTGACTCAAAAAGACCTCGCACTGCATCAACGGGAAATTCGCTTTCGGTGAATTTGCTCGAATTTTATATATTGCAGAACTCGTGATGCTGATCAAATGTCTCCATTGCACCACCGCTCTAAATTCAACAGTTTAGATTATATAGGGTGCTAAAGATAACTTTTCCAAAATTTCATGTGGCCATTGTGAAGAGACTTTTTCGAATATATAAACCAAATCGAGTATGCATCGATTGTTCATACGGCCGATTTGAATACACTATAGAGGACAATGATTCCTGCACGTACAGACGATATACAGGGTGAGTCCAAAGATAGAATATAGACTGAACTTTTTCAGTTATTTCCAAAAAATTGAGCCGTGGAATTTCATTCATTTTCAGATATTTTGTAGGATACCAATATCAATTGCTATTGATGATATTAGCATCTCCTGAATTAAACTAACATATCTATTATGTATTTCTCATGAAACTGCACCAGTCCTGCATTTTGATATATCCAAATGCCTGAAATTCCGGAAAAGTCGGTTACAAAACTCGATCGTTCACGGTGAAAGTTCACTCTGCAGATACATAAAATACACAGGGTGGATCAAAACTAGTGTCCTTTACTGATAATTTCCTTGAAGTAGTTATGATTGACATTGATGTCATTGAAACATTTTCAGAAATACATTCTGTTCGACACACATCTGCCGAAAGATTTTGAACAATATTATTAGTAAATAAAACTTCATCTACTACGATTAGTAGAACAACTCGAATAATGGTAGAAGAATCTCGAGAAATATTGCAAATAATTAAAATAGAAACATTGATTTACAACAAAAAACTTTTTAACAAAAAATTGAACCGACGAAATACGGAACTGAAAAGTAAAAAATAAAATAAACCTTCTAAGTCTCAATAACTAAGCTCCTAAACTAATGTGAGTAACTAATTTTGAGTCGGCGCCAAACAAACAAGCAAATGAATTAGGTAAGTCGTAAAATGATGGCATCGAGTTGGGCGGTGACATTCTGATAAGTTTTTTGAAGTAATTTAATGATATTCGTTGATTTATATACTGTTCATGACGTGCGAAGCCAAGGTACCAGATAACACTGGCCACATGGGCGCAACATGCAAGGGTCCTGGCTCCAGTTTTACAAGTGCAATAATATCCAAATATAACATCGTCACCACTATTGATTTGTTCAATATCCTCTACATTTGCTTCGAATGCTATGAATAATTGATATTTGGTGGCATTACGGAATCTTGAATGAACTCTCATTCGTAAAAATCCACGCTCATTCGTATTTGCATCCGTTTGAAATTCATTTTCATCATGATGATATACAGTATCTTGTATATACGATGCTGCTAATTCTACCTGGTATATGCCAACAGTTATATCCCGTACCAGTTGTAAATCTAATCTTGGGAATTCATTGAAATGATCCTGTCTGAGTTATGTCCATTGACCACGTCTCATATTTAGATTTTCTGCTTCAACTCTGGCTTGAACTACGTTGACTCTATTAGCCTTTTCCAATATTATATTGGCTAATTCTAGGTTGGCATCTCTCATTTGAATAAGCGGATGGTAGTTATTTATATTGCACCTGCTATTTTTTATATTTTTAATATAATATGTATCAATTTGAACATTTTCTTCAAATGACCATTCCGTGCCTCAACCATCCATCTAGTTTTTGTTATGATTCTGGACTTGTTGGCTTCGTCAGTTAGTAGTTGTCTTTGTCCTCGAGGTAGAACTGAAGGCATTTCACAATGAATGCCGATATTCTGAAGAAAAGGAAGAGCATCTCGGTAGCCCCTACCTACAATAAAAATATCACCTGGATGAAACCATCTTCTCATTTGGTTGACATCTATACTCAATTCATTCTGCAGTATGCGTGCATCATTATTTTCCGAATCTGCGAAATTTGGGACTTGAATATCCAAAATGTAACCATCAGTACCCACAATTAGGACTGGTTTGATTAAATGTCTCCCTTTGTGTTGAGAATATGATTGTCGTAATACCCGGAAGTTGCAACTTTTGTCGATGTACAAATAAGTACCATCTATATAAACTATTGCTTTTGGTTCATTGGGTTGTGGATTGTACAATTGATTCGAAAAACACTAACATGTCTTTCTATAAATTATTCTCTTGCTATTGCGGAAAATCCTATATTATCGGGCATGAAACGAGTCATCAAAGATTCTCGCACTTTAGTTATCACTGAATTTGTTGCCTGGCTGCTTGAATAATTGAATATGAAGGTTAAAAATTTATCAGAAATACCTTGTCGGAGTTTGCATAAGAATGCCAATAAATCTTTTTTAGAAATATGTCTCTCACCTCTATCTTGTCTTGGTACACATACACAATGATTATATAAGTCACCAAAATGTTCTTTTGTAAGAGGAGCAATTGATTTGAATTCTTCACCAGAAAAACTATTCTCGTCTACGTAATCCAATTTACGCTTAGCGGCAGCTCTGAGTTCGTTTAAAAATGATTGAAGTTTCTGACCTTTCAGAGCGTAAAGTCTATTGATATATCTTAAGCCTACCGGTAGGATGGGAAATAAAAACCCACGATCATCAAGATGAATTCTACAGGAACGGGTATTTTCTGTTATATAGATGTTCTGATTTATGAACACGTTGACTCTGCATTCTATTGGGAGTCTTTGAAGATCAGCTACACCATTGCAAATGAGACACATGTGCCTTGAGGATTGTGTTAAAATATTCAATCTCAAACATCCTGGATCTTCTTGAAGGTGATGAATCTCTTGAATAATTGATTTCTCCATCAATTTCTCTGACATGTGGAAGTCCTCTTTAGTCGCGTCTTTCAATGGCAATTTATCGTTTCAATTCATTTGGTTCTCCATCGAGTCGCGCCATATTTTGTGTATTGAATAAAACACCATACGTAAAACAATTCAATAGGTGACGATTAGCCATTTTTTCAATAATTGATATGACTTCAATGAGAACTTAACATATGCAATGATTGCAAAATGATAATTCAGTAGACCAGAGCGATTCTGACCAACCTAAAGTTGCAGCTAGTCCATCTCTTCTCCAAGTGTGGGTACTTTTCAAATGAACTTAGGGTCGGGATAGTATACATGACTTAGAGTGAACATTTTATGGCATAGGCTTACAAATGGAAAGTGTGAGTCCATAGTTTTTTGTAATAAAGAAAAGATTTATATGAAATTATATTGGCCACAAATGGTTCATAGCAGGCTACTAAACATGTATTGCTTTCCATATACAGAAAGTTTCAATTACCAATCAATCAACATTTCACCAATTGAGGTGTGAATTCGAGTAACGAGTATGTTTTGCGAATTGGTAGTTTTGCTAGTCATTGGTGGGAAGTCGATTGTGGTTTATTCTAAAATTCCATATGCAACATATAGCTAGAATCTAGAAATTCTCCACGGAATATTGAAATTGATTGTTGTTACGCGAATGTGATACACTCTATATAGGTACGAAACTTTTTTTGTAATGAAATATGAGCATATTCAGTTACCTATAATATTGTTATTCAATGATTTTGTTTAAGTTTTTGATATTTTTAGAGATTCTTTTACCTTCACTATAGTATATATAGGTTTATATATATATATATATATATATATATATATATATATATATATATATCATTCAAAATATTCCAGAAAAAATTATTCAAAATCTTTCAACAGATGTGTGTCGAACACATATTTGTGGAAATGCTTCAATGACATCAATATCAATCATTAGTACTTCAAGGAAATTATCAGTAAAGGACACTAGTTTTTGATCCACCCTGTATATTTTATGTATCTACAGAGTGAATTTTCACCGTGAACGATCGAGTTTTGTAACCGACTTTTCCGGAATTTCAGGCATTTGGATATATCAATAAGCAGGACTGGTGCAGTTTCATGAGAAATACATAATAGATATGTCAGTTTAATTCAGGAGATGCTATATCATCAATCGCAATTGATATTGGTATCCTACAAAATATCTGAAAGTGAATGAAATTCCACGGCTCAATTTTTTGGAAATCACTGAAAAACTTCAGTCTATCTTCTATCTTTGGACTCACCCTGTATATCGTCTGTACGTGTAGGTATCATTGTCCTCTATAGTGTATTCAAATCGGCCGTATGAAAAATCGATGCATACTCGATTTGGTTTATATATTCGAAAAAGTCTCTTCACAATGGCCACTTGAAGTTTTGGAAAAGTTATCTTTGGCACCCTATATAATCTAAACTGTTGAATTTAGAGCGGTGGAGCAACGGAGACATTTAATCAGCATCAAGGAGTTCTGCAATATATAAAAAATTCGAGCAAATTAACCGAAAGCAAATTTCCCATTGATGCGGTGCGAGGTCCTTTCTTCCTTGGTCAGAACGTAATTCCATCGGTACATCAAATCTGGAGAACATGTTATCCACCAAAAATCTTGCTATTGTGGATGCCTCTATCCATTTATTCCACAGCAACAAGGATGTATATTGTTACGAAACTGGACTTCGAGCTATTTGAAACACGGAGCCAATTATTATCCGTGTATGTACGCTTTACAAAAAACCAACTAAACACTGTACTATGACAATTAAATAAATCAATTACAGTTCAGAACTAAAATACACGACAATGTATCTTAACCAATCTTTCTTCGAAACTGTACTATACTCAAATGAACGAATCCACGCGATGCTTTATATAGTCAACAGACAAGTTATCGGAATTCGCGATGGTTCGGTTGGAAATTCGGTGACTTCAACCAGTCGACACTCGTCAAATTGACAAGACGAAAACAACGGGCAGGGACATATCGGATTCGTGACAATATGTTTTGCCATCATCCGTTACACTACATCAATGTAATCCGTTTGAATGAAGCGCCTAGATTAAAATCGCTAAATTTCCTTCCTGGCGACACAGTTTTCCATTCAGGCTCAGACATTACCCTGCTATAGTAATCTATGACTTTTTGGCGGTCATCTTGTGCCTGTGATACAATACAGCTCCAAGTACGGTATTGCTCGCATCTGTGTCCAGTATGGACAGGCCTTTTTGTTGAGGATGTGCCAAGATTGGACTTGAGCAAAGCGCTGCCTTCAATTTGCGAAAAGCTTTATCATTTTTGATAGATCAGTTGAAGTTGACCCAATATTCTGCCAAACGTTTACTCTCTTTGCACGTGACGTATGAAGCTTCTCACTCGTGGTTATCTTTCGGTCTAGGCCAGTTTCAAATGTCCTGCATTTTTTATTCGTTCGTTTCAATTCCGTCTGCCCAGACTGTGTGACCTGAGAAACCAACTTGCTTCTGCGTTTCTGAAGATCATTATGTTAACCCTGTAAAAAAATCAGAAAATAAAAAATATTGTTTCGAAACTAGGGTCCGTGACATTGAAAATACTCGAATAAATTATTGTTCGTTTATTACACTTCGAAAACAACACAGAAATGTACTCCGACAATGAAATACACAATATAAATTATCTCCAAAATATACCGCACTGCACAAAATAATTATTCACCAATAACTTACTATGCTTGTTTCTCCGCACAACAATATTCAACTGCCCTGACAAACGACAAGTGGCTGTTTTTACAAGCCTTTATTTAGTTTCACTTGTTAGTTAGTTCGTTCGTTCGTTAGTCAAATCTTGCAAGTGAATTTTGACCGACTTCTAGTCGTCCGATTGATTTAAAATTTGGCATTATGAAATTTTTTATTAGAGAAAAAACAAAATGGTCCGATTCGATTCAAAATTGGTATGTGGAGGTTTTCGGGGTCGGAGATTATGAATTTTGTCAAAATTCATAAATTTAAGATGGCGGCTCCAAGATGGAGGACGAGTTTTCTGATTAAGGTCCATTCGATTCAAAATTGGTATGCGGAGGTTTTCAGGGTCGGAGATTATGAATTTTTGTCAAAATTTATAAATTCAAGATGGCGTCCCAAGATGGAGGACGAGTTTTGTGATTATGGTCAGATTCTATTCAAAATTGGTATGCGACGGTTTTCGCAGTCAGAGATTTTGAATTTTTTGTCAAAATTTATAAATTCAACATGGCGGCCCCAAGATGGAGGACGAGTTTTCTGATTAAGGTCATATTTTATTCAAAATTGGTAAGTGGGGGTTTTCAGGTTCGGAGATTATGAATTTTTGTCAAAATCTATAAATTCAAGATGGCGACTTCAGGATGGCGGACGCGTTTTGTGATTATGGTTAGATTCTATTCAAAATTGGAGTGTGGGAGTTTTTGGGGTTGGAGACCATGATTTCTTTTAGCTCAAAACTTACAGAGAAGAGATCTTGTAATAACGATGCTCTATAAGAAATGAACAGATTAAGGCGAGCTAAACTAAAAAGCAAAAAATAAAATAAATAATAAAAAACCTTTTTAAAGACAAGCTTTTATTTAAACCGTGTACTAAAACGCATAAAATAAGTTAAAGTCGTCGTTGACAATGATTTAATTATTTTTTGTTGAATTATTTGGTTTCAAAAAGCTTGTCGCGCGAAGTGTTCACAAAAGTAGGTACCAATTAATTTGATTTGGCAGTGATTGGTTGGGAAGTAAGATCTTGTCACGTATTAATCTTATTACAATTCGCACGACAAGCTTTTTGAAACCAAATAATTCAACAAAAAATAATTAAATCATTGTCAGCGATGACTTAAACTTATTTTATACGTTTTAGTACACGGCTCAAATAAAAGCTTGTCTAGAGTTCCCGAGAATGTCATTTGCAGAATCATCTGGGCTTGGAACTCGTGACGGTTTGATCGGAGAATTCAGGTCAACGGTCGCTTCTAACGTAAACAACGTCTCGCTTATGATAAAGAACGCAGGGGCGTACTGTAGTACTTATTTTCGTAACAATATAATCAATGGATCACACATTATTTTATTGAAGAAGGTATGCTATCAACAGCCTATTAAGAAAAGTTAACCTGCGGATAACAGAGATAAATATAGAATTATGAAAAAAAATTCAGTCACAAAAAATCATTTCTGCAACAAATTTATCTAGTGCAACTTAATTGTAAATATGAATAAGCTCCATTTCCACAACTACTGGAAACATTAATCTTTAATAACTTAGTGTTACATATATTCAAGGCAGATTTAACTGAGAAATTAATATTATTTCTTAAAAACTGTGGCTATTAGCCAATAGATATATCTGCTTACACTATTTGTGTAGTCCGCGTTAACATAATTTCGACACGTTTTGTGGGTTGACGCTTTTTGTTCAGGCTTTACTAGCTTCACATGTATGTATGTAACGGAATTTTTAAAATTAACTTCCACCCACTTCCAGATACGTCTGAATTATTTGAAATGTTGCACACGTATTAAGAACTGATGACAACATAATAATTTCATAGCTATGACCTTGTATTCTCATCAAGATCGTCAGAAAAAGGTAATTTACATTACAAAGATATGGTGAACGCGCTGGTTGATCTCATTCACCAAAATTTAGTAAAAACGTCCATCCCAATCGAAGAGTTTTTCTCCCGTTGACTTTTGTAGCAATATGGACTAAAAAGTTAAAATAAAATTATAGTTTAAAAAACTAAAAAACTAAAACACGCTTATAGAGCAAGGGCTCAAATGCTAAAAATAATGAGAATAAAGTCATTGACCAAAAAATATCCTCTTGTGTAAAAAAAAGCTGGGGTGCTCCTTACTTACTTTTCATAATTATATATTAGGTAACTAATTATATATTAGATAACTGATATCAAGCTTTTTTACATAAGAGGAAATTTTTTGGTCAATTCTTATTATTTTGAACTCAGTCCTTATTGCTTATAAGCGTTTTTATTTTTGTAGCGACTTGATTTATTAGGTGTTGTTTTCAATTATTGTAGAAAATGGAGCAACGGTTAGAGTAGGTATTTATTTTATATATACCACTTTATAAATAATTACTGAAACATGTGTAATGTTTTGCTAATGACCATATTTTTAAGTCAATCAACATTTTTTATGATGAAATTTTTAATTTTTGGTTATTTGTCCAAAATTAATGTTACATATAAGTTAGGATAAAATGGGGGAATATTTTGAAGATTTGTTATAGTTGTATTTTCTTTAGGGTTCTGACTATCGATACATTTTTCTTGATGACAAAAGTTATTGTTACGGGTGTTGGTTAAAATGTAGTATGACTAATACGTGAGTTCACCCTTCAATAACGATTTATACTGAGCCCTCTGATGTGAGTGCGCTTAAAGACGAGAATTCTGGTGACGACGATGGGCATCTTGATAGGCTAACGGGGCGTCAGCTTCGTGCACCAGTGGAAAAGTTCAACAACAGACGAACTGTGCAAAAACTCATACTATTAACGTTATTATATTGTTACGTTATGATTATTGTGCCCATAACGTCTAATGACCATTCTAGAGTCGTTATATGTCCACCAACATAACAAAATCGCGATACATTATATAAAAATCGAATCTGATACGTTATCTGAAACTGTTCTATTACAGTATGCGTAATGAAAACGAGTATGCGTAATGAAATCGTTAAACAAGTCCCTTTTTTTCCACATCATTTGAAACTACTTTCTTACGGGAAAAGTACTTTCTCAAAGAGTAACAAAAACTGAGCTGTTATGTCTCAAGTCTCTTCTTTATAGGTTCTTTTGGATGTATTAAGTACATCATAATATACCTAAATTTATCTTTCCAACAAATGATATTGATGGATTATTTACAATTAAAGTCAAGTCAATACATTAGAGAAATTATTGAAATATTTGAAAATACACTATCGAGCATAAAGTTTGACACAAATGATATATCCATTTGTGCCTAAGCTTCATATGCTGTCTTCAGTCGAGTTTATATTACTATAAATCATGGTCAGTTATAAATGACAAGACATATTATTAGAATGTATGAATCAAAAATCAATTGAATGATTACGTCCAGTGAATAATAGTTTATATAGGTATATTCAGGTAATTATTAATAAATATTGTGTTATTCAGTTGAATCTATATGTTAAATACGGATGATTCAACAAAACTGTTCTTATGTTGGCGGGATACATATTTAAGTAAATAATTTTGAAAAAATATATATATATATATATATATATATATATATATATATATATATATATATATATATATATAAATATAAAACAAAAATATACACTTGTCTGTAAAAATAAAATATATAAATAATTATTATTCACTGAAATCTCGGAACTAAAAACTTTTAAAATCCAAGAAGGGTATGGTGAACTTGAACTTTCAGTTTTCATTACGATGACAGCCTCAGTTTTTGGTTTCCCTTAATAATCATTGTTTTGCATGTTGTAGCCATTCCATGGCAATTTTATCGAATAAACAATCCGAAAATGTTGTGAAAACTTTCCGTACTGCATCTAAAAAAATATGTATTGAAATATTCTATTAACAATGTTGTCAGAAGTATTTCTCATTACCTCGCATAAGTTCGATAATAATCCTTTTTATGTTGAAAAGGAAACATTCTCAATTGGATATTGATAGAAAGATTTTTCTGTGAATAAAAAATCAAATAACTATCTGAATAAAAATGCAAATTTTCAATTTCAGATTTTTTCTTTTGAGTTAGGGCCTTATCAGAATATCTATCAGATGTAGTTCAATGTCCAGCGTGGCTTTAGCCGGGGAAGTAGTTGTTTTCTGTTAGACATTCACAAAAAATAACTTCATTTTAATCGTGGATTTTTCAATTCACAGAAAAATCTTTCTATCAATATCCAATTGAGAATGTTTCCCTTTTCAACATGAATACCCCACAAGAGGTTATCTTGACGATGGAAGATAGTGACTAAGGTTTATCTTTCAGTCGCAGATGATTCCACATCTGATTTTATGAACAGTCTGTTTATATTTTCAACAAATCAATCCTTTTTAGTTGCTTTTTTGAGTATTGGCCATAGGGTTTTTGCCAGACGCTACAATAAAATATAGAAATACTTAAGTGTTTATAGTGTATTTGCTTGTGTGCTGAAACATGTATTTACTGTAACTATTGTTACTTCTTTTCACACAGAAAATATACACCTTGTATATAACTAATTCAATTATATTTCATAATAACCATACCTTTGAGTGTCGATTCTCTTTTGGAAACAAATCCTTTATTTATTTTGATCTGACAGAACAACATAACGTCATAATTTGGGATGATCGAGCTGAAAATGATGAACCTAAATAAATTTGCCAATGATAAAATATATATTTGTTAAACATATATATCAGATTGGTGTTTGGTCACTTCTTAGGTGAGTTTTGTAATAAATTAGGCGTATTGATATGATTGTGTTGTGAAGGTGACATTTACTAATGTAAAATTCCCTTTTTAGTTTCTGTCAAACCATATTGTGAATCTTGTCTCTCCTGGAAAATAAACACTTGCTCTTGGGACATATTGCGTTTGGCTAACCTTCATAGACCCGTTTCATTACACGATCCATATATCAAGTTGAAGTTGAGAGTTGTGATACAATCCAAATGTATTACCTTATTGTCCATGATGATATAGATACCTGGGGCCATAAATATATATATATATATATATAGATAGATAGTTTTCAATTGTCTTAAGGATATTTCCTATTGTTTCTTGGAATTAGGAAGCAAATTTTTTTTTGTCAAAACTGATGCCACAAACAAATCAAACCTCCATATTGAGATTTTATTAATCACCCGCCTAGTAGAAAACAATATGGTGATGTGACACATAACTTTTTTTACTTATTGATTTTCTTGTAAATAAGTAATAAATACCATCATCAATAATCTGATCACTCAAAAAACTCACTAAGTAGTATAGAACCGGCACTAGAGATCGATAAACGATAAATTAAATAACGCCACTTATTTGAGGTTAACCGCAGAGCAGACAAAGATAAAACACAAGACCAGATTTTCAACGAATCAGTTATTTCATATTTCTTAACCACCAAAGGTATCTTTGACTTCCCCATGGTATTGAAATGTTCTGAAACCAGAACATCCGAAAGATATAATAAGACACATCCCAAGTAGCACAGAGAGGTCATAATTCGGTGGTACAGACGTCTACTAGACCTTTCGCAAAAGTCCATGACTTATGTCTTGTAATATGCTAAGACGTCGCTATGTATGCCAATACGACAAAAAGGCACACTCTTGCGACGTCACATCGACGTTATGAAGTAGTGGTAATATAGACTTATATAAGCGAGTCGCAAAAGGGTCGTTCTGTGGTCTTAGTGTAGTCATTATATTATTATGCATGAAGGTCATAATCTTTCTAATATAGTGTTACAATATCTATACCATATCAAAAGATTTTATATAATATCAATATAATATATGAGCCGTCCTTTACATGTTCATGATACTCTGTGACCATGCTAGTTATCGAGATAAAAATGATTTTCATTTATGTGTCTTTAAGAATTGTTCTGAAACTCTAGTGACCAAGCAAATCCATTTTTACGATCAAAATCCAATTCTACTCACTTAAAATTCATGCACCTCGAAAATGAAGAGAGATAAATATTTATTTTCATTTCAGAAAAAAAAATATTTCATCAATTTTTCTCATTAATCGGTGAAATATGTAGACCATATTACGAAAGATACTTGATTAGCACATCTCCAATGTTTTTTAAATTGATATAACACCCAGGGCCCCATATGTACTATCATACGAGTGTCTCAAAGACATCGCAATATCTTACATAAAGAAGTTGTAATGTAGTCGCTGTGACCACAAGTAGCAAGTTTTGTTGTACTAACGTCGTAACGCTATCAAAACAGAAAAAGACATACACTGAGTGCATAAGCATTCCGCTAGTTCCGCCTAATGGAAAACGCTAAAAATAACTGACATTTACAATAGAGGTTATGTTGATGTTGAACAGTTATATTTAAATATTTTTTATGTATCAGTCGAAGTGCACATACATATTATTTATGTCTTTCCTTGTTGTGAAAACAATTGAAGGAACTGGACGAACTTCATTTTTTTGCAGTGTCCCGATAGACTGATTAATTATTTCAGATGTTAATTTTGGGGTAGGCACTCATCCTTCCTCTTTATATTTTGCCATACGCTCCAGTTCTCTTGTAAGGCAGATTGGATTTTTGTTTTGGCATTTTAATCATTCATACGGAACTGAATATTCTACATACATAACACAATATACCTATCCAACAAAAATAACATAACCAACAAAAAAATTTCCTAGACAAGTAATTATACAATATGTAGTCGTAGAAACGTTTCAAAAATCTATTCATTAGAACCACATATGTTCTTTTTCATAATAACCTCACAGCAACTGCTCTTAAGTTCTACTTAACGACACATACAATTTATTTACATACAAACCACAGTACAACTTCATTTCGAGAATTATTTATTGTACTCTCGTTATATCTACTACACGACGTCATAGCAACGCCTGAAGGTTATAAAACGCACATTAACTTTTTGGTTTTAAAACATACAAATACGTGGTCTTTAAGACGGTATAAGAAGTCATTATGTTAATTTTATGACTCTGTGCTACTTGGGATTGCTATAAATAAATCACCAAGATGTTTTAAAGATGTCTCAAAGTTCGTTTGGTACGAAATGAAGCTGTGATGATTTTTCGGGCTGTATTATAGTGACAATGCATATAATAACATCGCAATATTACGTCTCCATAACTTATAAATTATGTTTTCTCAGAAACGTCGTCACGGGTACAAGAATTGAACGTTAATAAACCTCCCGGGTATGTGTCTTGATCAGTGGGGAATAATCTCCGGATAAATAGTGAAACAATAGAACAGAACACTAATTCTGATGCAGATAGAACAAAGCCTCTTCCTTAAGAAAAATAAATGAAATGTACATGGATATCCGGCGATCTTCAGAGCAGAAGTACGGAATTTTACCCTCCAGATTATTCTGAATTTCCCAATTGTACGCCTGTTGAAATTTTTTAAATATTTTGGGGTGATGATGTTATTGAATATCTAGTGCAAGAAACTGAAAATTATGATTTTTCAAAAATGCTCTGATCCTAATATTACAGCTGAAGAGCCAAAATGTGCTTTAGCTAAACCTATTTTAAGTGGATATGAAGTAAAACTAACCAGGCAGTATTACTGGGATTCCAAACAAGGCATGGGAAATGGAATTGTAAAAAAGTTTATGTGAAAAAATACGTTTGTACAAATAATGCAGTTTTTAAAGGTAAAAAATTCGTGCACTAATGGATAAACTAAAGCACAAATATTTGAAACACTTTGTACCCGAAGAAAATGAAAATTATGACGGTAGAAGTATTTTGCAAGGCATAGTTGCAAACAATTCATTAGAGGAAAACCCATACGCTTTGGGTACAAAATGTGGTCACTGAATACCAAAGGCAGATACTTAATCAACTTCGACTTATATCAGGGCAGAAACCCTCGAAATAGTGCAAGTGATGAAGTGTTTAATGGAAATTCCACCACACCACTGGTAACAATGTTGAGAGAATTCCCTGAAAGTATCAGACAATTTATTTACAAGTGATATTTATGTGATATGCGAAATTCGGGTATCTGTGGTACTGGGACGATGCGATAACCGTTTGCCCAAAGAAATTCCATTGAAGTTTGCGCAAGAAATCTACAGGTGAACATTTCTCTATTTTGGACCGAGAAACTGGAATACACTTCGTTCGTTGGGGTTATAATGATATAGTCACTGTAGCGTCAACTGCTTGCTTTGGAATCGAACCAATATCCTCTGTGAAAAGATTTTCTAGTGGTGAGAACAAAATTAACCAGGTTCCTCGCCTTAACCTAATGAGCCTTTTTCCTGAGAATAGTGTGAGGCAGCACTTGTAGCAGGGACAAACATCAAACATTCTCCATTTAAGATAGTGTTATTTAAGTGATACAGTTGAATTATTTTAAATAATGCTCATGCTCCCTGAAAATAGCTGTTGGACTTTTCTTACGTATTTTTGCCTCCTGAACAAGAATCCGAAAGAAAAACGCGGCGGTTTCTTACCGTTTCCGAGATACATTGACTTTCTCCTTCTTCGAAAACGGTACCTAAAAATGACCTCTTCATTTTTAGGCACCGTTTTCGCGCACAAATATCACTCTCAATGCCTTCTTCTTTTTCCAGTTAAACTAAAAAACATTTTCGGTACAACTTTGCACAAAATATAGCCGGTTTTATCGAAAAAATACACCCTTTCTTCAACAGTTACAAATAACCTAACTTTTCACCTTTGACAGATGAAATTTGGTCAATGTGAAAAATTACGTTATGTTTAACTGTTGAAGGAGTATTTTTTCGATAAAACCGGCTACATTTTCTGCAAAGTTGTACCGAAAATGAACGATTTAATAAAAATAATCGAATAAAAGAAAAATAAATAGCCTATTAATTTACAGTAAAAAACATTGATTACAAAAACATATAATCTCTCTATTGGTTACTGAATCATATTCACTGTAATGTATTAAATTTATCTTAATTACCAAATATATTTGACTCATTTTTCATTATGAAATCAATTTAAAATTTATGATTATTTTAAACGTCTGATATCACAGTTCAAAAATACCGCTGCATAATAACTAAACTGACCTGTCAATTAATTAAAAAAAATCCGGAAATTTTAAGATTTCGACAAGCAAGCCACCGTTTTAATGTTACTACATTATTATCCTTCACATTTGCAAATTTTAATTTGGATCCTGGGACGTCGTCTTCTGTCAAGAACATTTTGTTGTTGTTTATTTTTACATATATTTTAATGTGAGTTAGGGAATGTTTGTCCCTACCAGTCTACTAGCGCTGCTAGTGGGGGATTTTTCGTATTTGAGGAAAAAGGCTCATTGGAAAGCACAACAGTTCAATGGTGGCACGGATTTGATGGACCACAACATCGGTAAGTAACGAATTGCCATACGATCCAAAAAATGATGTTTTTTATGGATATTAGATATAAGCATTCACAATGAATGGTACCTTATAAAAATAAAGCAAATGATTCAATACCCAGCTAGATTTTCGCAGAGATATTGTAATAACATAATATCTTTCAAGATCTGCATTATCTAGCATATCGTCAGAGTAGGCAATTAGATATGATAGAAGTGATCATTTGTTAACATATATCCCAAATAAGAAGATAATACGTCAAGGATGTAGCGCTAGTGTTCATAATATTATCTCGGTATTGTATCTCGATTGTAACTTTTCGCAGCAATTATTTTTTAATTTCATTTCATTATCGTTAAACTATAATTTTTGCTCCCATATCTTTCTAGTCTTACATATATGTAACGCCATTTTTTTCTGAAAATGTGTATTTGTTCAATAAAAAATAAGGTAGTTGTTTTAATCTCGTGCATCATCATAAAGGACTATTTAAAAAAAAAAGATGCGGGTTATTATGGGTTAATGGATACTTCAGAAATTGCTTCTGCATTCAATAATTTTTTAATGGTAGCGTGGACAATCTGACAAACTCTTTTACAGTAACTAATACTTTACAGTAACTATTATCTGAAATTAAAAAACCTTAACTTCCTTTCCTTTTCTAACATCTGTCGACCGCCTGAGATCTGAGATAATACCTAAGACTGCACTAAAAATTCCAGAAGTATAGATAAAGTGCCATGCCGACTAACTGAGTATTTTACCTATGCATGGAATGAAGTAGGTAGTCGAAGTTTTAACATTCCTCGTCCATATTTCATTCAAATTAGGCATTTTTCCTCACCAATTCGATATGGTCAATTGCCTTGTTATTAAACCTTTTCCAAAATATTTGAAAAGGCATTTTAGGTAAGAGTTTTGAACTATCTGAATAAATTTCAGTTATAAACAAACAGGCAATTTGGTTTTACAAAAAACCGCTTTACACAAGTTGCATATTGTCCTTTCAAGAACAGCTCCTTAATAGTTCTGACAGAAAATTGCAAACTTCGTCTATTTTATCCGACTTCCACAAAGCATTTGATGTTGTCAATCATCCACTACTATTAGATAAATTGGAATCAAATGGAATAAGAGGGACAGTATAGCATTAGTCAGGTAATACCTTTCACAAAGAAGTCAACAGGTTTGTATTGTTATTGTTTTTCAATAAACACACATTATTTTCCTTTTTATTTCACTTTGAAACACAACTCAATATTATACTCTAACAATACAATACTTGTTCACAATTACAATACATAACAATATTCACAAGACTAACTTCTGACTGACAAATGTGTCGCATATGACCCGCTTAATAGTGGCGATCGGGAATGTTCCATAACGTCATTGTTAACGGCCGGTTTTCTCCTCGCATCTTCGAATGGCGGTTATCGAAAGATCTAGAGCATGACGTCACTCCCAACGGCCGGGCCGACGAATGCAGGTAAGGGTTGTAAGCAGCACAGGGTATTTTCGTGTTCTCCGTAACAGTATGAGGAGAAAACGGTACTGCAACAATGTCAAAACCACTGAATGTGTCGAAACGTTTTCCATAAGGTAGTACACTAGGCCCAACATTCTTTGTCATTGTGACGAACGATATTGTTCACAATATAAGTGATGGACTTCTGCTATATGCTTATTATACATCAGTCGTTATAATCAGTAACAATTATGAGAACCTTGCCAAAAAATCATGAAACTGTATCAGTGTGTGATGTCAACGGAATAATGCTAAATGTTTCCAGACGAATTTTGTATTATTTGCACCAATAACATCTAAATTTAATATCAGCTTATTTTTGAGATCTGGCCCAGAAAATAATCTATAACTTAAAATGAAAATATCACCATTTTACCAGCTGACAAAGGCAACGCAACGATAGTTATGAATACCGAAGATTACAAGACCAAAATGAACGCATCGCTAGATGATCCAGCCTACAAGAAAATATCGACAGCCCCAACGACCTACCTGGAAAAGACAACCAAAAACATAGTCAGAAAGTCACCTATTGAACAGGAGACCAGAGAACAACTCATCCCAAGAGAGAAATAATCGAAATGTCCCAAACTATATGGCCTTCCCAAGATCCATAAGCCAGGGACACCGGACACCTCTCAGGCCGATTGTCAGTTCTATAGAATCACCAGTACATAAACTTGCGAGATATCTTGCTAAAGCACTGCAACCTCATGCAGAGAAGGTCGGATCACTTGATAAAAATTTTGAAGTCAGAAACCATCCAACCAGATGACATCCTAGTAAGCTTCGACGTTACAACATTATTCACACAGGTACCTACTCAAGAAGCTCTGGAAATAATCAGAAACAAGTACAAGCCCGAAGAACACATAATCACTTTGGCGACTCACTGCATCAAAAACACCTATTTCATCTATGATAACCAACGATAAAAACAAGTAAATGGAGCGCCAATGGGATCACCACTATCATCAGTCAAGTCATCGCAAACCTTTTCATGGAAGAAGTAGAAACGAAAGCACTCACAGCATTGAGCTTAAAACCAAAATTTGGCTACGATATGTTGATGACATTCTTGTGATTTGGCCACATGGACATCAGGAACTATCGACATTCTCCAACCATCTCAATGAAATTCATCCGCAGGTAAAATTCACTATGGAAGCAGAAGAAGGAACAAACTGGCCTTTCTAGACGTTGTGATGATGAAGAAGCCCGACGGCACCCTGGGGCACACAGTATATCGCAAGAAAAGAAAATTCCCATCACCATCCACAACAAATCCACTCAGTGGCGAAGACACTAATAACTCGATCAAGAAGATTGGCGGACAACGACCACATTAAAGAGGAGTTGGATAATATCGAAACGACCCTCCAGAATGGATACTCTAAGAGAAGTATCAAAGCAGCATCTAGAGTCAAAAAGAAACAACAAGAGGTTCAGGAATCAGTGATAGGCAAAACATTCTTACTATACATAAAGGGTATAACGGATAGGATCAGTAGGGTTCTTCACCGACACAATATCCTCACAACGTTTACAACAGACCGTACAATAAGATCTACCCTCAGAAATCCCAAGGACCGTATACCACTAGAGTGCCAAGGAGTTATGAAATACCATGTGGAAATTGTGAAAAACGTACATAGGCCAAACAAACAGAAGAATCAACATCCGCAAAGAAAACAAGATTTCTATCGAAACAAGGAGACCACTCGTCACAGGACACAGCATAAACTTTAATGACACTCTGACATTGGCAAGTGATGAGAACAACGAAAGAAGCCATCAAAATCGAAAAACGACCACATAATATGAACAAAAGGGATGCCAGTCAAAGACTACCAACCATATGGCGATCTATCTAGACTAACCGACAAATTAATCAACAACAAAACATCAACGGGCATGAAACATCGACGCTTCCAGCAGATAGTTCACCAGCAACACCCATGGCGACCTGGCAACGGCGCGTCCAACAGCGACCTCTTCCGGCCCCATACAAAGCTGAACACGAAGGAAGGATAGCGATCGTACGCAATTAAGCAACACCGGTGGCGATCTGGCAACAACGCATCCAACGACATTTTCCGGCTACACACGCAACAGGGCACAAACGAAGGAAACCGATCGTGACGATCGTGCGCAATCGACTAATCACCATTACAAATTGAGGAGCACAACACCACAGCACCATAGAAATCATAATATATATGAGTAAGTATATATATTATGATTTCTATGCACAGCACAGCATACGAAACAATCAGCATGGACACTCGGCCATGCCCCCTTTGATGTGGAAAAGTATCTAGACGCCATTTTGGGAAGTGCCGATATGAGGGCAGGACTCGCGAAATGGTTTTAGACAGATTTGTACGCAAAATGTTCTATATCTAAATTGAAAAATTGCTAATTTATTTTCGATAAACATTTATTCATATCTTCAAATTATAATTTTATTTTTTCTCCTTTTTTTTCTCAATTATTAATAAAAATAATTGTTTTGGTTTTCTAACTGGCACTTTTACAATTATTCACAGCACAAACATGTCCACCACCTCTCAGTTTTTCCATTATTTCAAAATCCACAATTCGATACGACTTCAAATACAAACACAGAGAATACGTCTTAGTCGTCTTATCGCTAGAACAGACAAAAGCACAATGAGGTCTATGAGAAAGTCTGGCACTTCCCAAAATGGCGGACTTATCAACGCGAAGATATGCGCGAACTTTTCCCGCCAATAAGACTGGCAATGCTGATTGTTTCGTATGCTGTGACAACACGAAAACATCAGTTGAGTTCGAAACAATCGAATGAACGAGACATCACCTGAAGATGGCAAATGTGAATTTACCGAAACGTCGTGAAATCGGACCTTTTCAGGACCAAGAACACAAACGCGGACAGAAACCCAAGAAACTATCTCAAAATAATTGGTAGATATGAATTTCGGACAAGAATATTTTCTTGTTTTGTACTTTTCAGAGCGCGATTTTTTCTCTTGGGCTTCACGTTTCTCCCGTGTTAGTGTACTTAGATGAATCATTTACATCTATCAAAGAGTTTATTATAGTGTATCCATAACTACAGTCAAAAATTATCTGTGCTACAGTTGTGTTCTCTTTATTAAAAGGTAGAATTTTGATTTAATTATCATTTTTTAAGCTAGTTATTGTTCGTATTTCCAGGGTAGAAATGTCGAGTTCATTTTCAGAGTTCATCTAGTATGATTTCATTTAGTGTTCTGAATTCATTTGATACTGCAAATGGAAGTTTTTGTGCTGTTTCTTTGTCAGTTGTAATTATTGCCAATTGGCGTTTGTAATGAGAACAATAAATAAATATATTTTGAGTGGAAACAGAGAAATTAAGTCCAATCAATATCATTTAGAACTTTTGGAGAAATATTTATTACATTTATCAATGAATTTTTTATTTTTTAGAAAATTCTTGTTTATGTTTCTCTGATAAATTTGCTTTCATTTTATTGAAATGTGTTTACTAACATCATTTTCATATCAAATTTTTATGGAATGAAAAAATATGATCCGAGTCTTCTATATAAGTTTAATACATTATACTATTTTTTTAAGCAAACCCTATGTTATATTACTTACTCTCTCACTGAGGCATGACCAAACTTGTTTTATTTTCTGTCTCATATGACTAAATAATGAAAATTTTATCAGAAGGAATTTCGGAATGATTCTGATTCCTTAGATCTACACATGGTGGTGAATATATTTCCTGTGTGTGCTAATTTCTTGTAGAATTGATTCTTCAAGGTCCCTGAAATTTCGAGTTGATTTGTAAATAGTCTAAATGTTTTTTCAGTTCCAACTCTTTTTTCAGTATGGACTTCCAAGTTGGATACATAATGAGAGAAATGAAACAATCTTGTCATTTCCGTTTAACAAAATACAGCTTCATTTATTTTTCTCTTCTGGTTCATACATGATAATTTTTGTAATGTCCCAGTTAGTAATATGTGCCACAGTTAGTATTAATATATCTTCAGAAGAAAATCAAAATCCGTTGCGGCGTTGCCAAGTTATAATTTATTTTCCTATTTTTATCACAATTGCAGGGTCATGATGAGTAAGCATATTTTCTGTAGACAGTAGTACCAAGGGAGGTACTTGACGTAACAATAGCCTTCACCTATGTGAGTCATTTTGTTACGGAATGGAATGTGTTGAAGAGAATTGCTCCAACCACAGACGAATAAATTTCAAAATAAAAATCACATCCCCACAAATACTTATCGTGGAGACTCCGAAGAATCATATCTAAGGACAGACATGAAGCACTACATTCCCACAAAAATTAACAAGGAGAGTTCACCACTACAGGAGAAGAATCAATAAAGGGACTCTTTAAAGTTCACTTTCCTGGGGTTCAAATACAATGGGAATGGATTGTAAAAGGGGTTCCAGGGGAAGTTGGACATTAGCGAAAAAGGTTGTAACCTATTACAAAGTATAGTACTTAGAGGCAGCTTGGTTCTTGGACAGATACCCAAGCCATGGAGGAATATTAGGGTAATTTTCATACCAAAACCTGGAGAAACTGGACCGGAAACGTAAAGTCCCTAAAACCAATAAGTCCACTGCATCGAGACCAATACGCATACAGGACCGGTTGCTCAACAGAAACTGCACTGCACAAACTTCTAGACATAGAAGGAGTTTTTAATAATACCTCTATAGATTAATCATCAGGTCTCTTAGACGGACTTGGAAGGACTGAACATCAATCCTCAAAAAGCCACCATAATAACATTCACTTGAAGACGGAAACTAGAAGGACTAGGGCACATAAAACTTCGAGGAGAAACTCTACAGAGTAAGAGAGAGGTTAAATATCTCGGGGTGATATTAGACTCAAAACTGGCCTGCAACCAACATCTGATGAAAGTGTCCAGACGCTCTTTTGGGAAAAATGGGGCCTAAAAACACACATGGTGCTCAAGATATCGCAGATACGTATAGGATCGGGAGAAAAACTCATAGTGCATCCAGACCGATTGTAGTAAAATTCCAAAGATTCGCTTTGAAATCGGAAATTTTATCAAAATACAGAACCAAGTATAAAGAGTTGAAAGCAGATGGTATTTTTCTTAATTCGGAGTACACTGCAGAAGAATATACCAAAAGGAAAGTACTATACAGTACCTTCAGTTAGCAAGAAAACATTCTCTGGATGCCAAAATAAAAAATAACGTCCTGTGTGGAAAACGGAGAATACTCCTATGAGAAGACCTAATATTGAGAACCTCAGATAATACACTCGATCCAGAAATTGTACAAAAAGCGAAAACTGGACCTCAACTGGACCCAACAAAGCCAACAGGACCAAACACCAGGAGTAAAGTCCACGAAAATTAGCCACTGATAAGTATATTCATAAAATAGTTCATGTAGGAAAATATTGTAACGAACCTAGGCCGGACCTGTCGCCTCACGCGTTGCCATCGACAACGATGAGATCATCCCCGGAGATATTCGAGAACCATCCAGTCGCTCTGCCGCGGAAAACAACGGTCAATATTGGAAACAATTGGAACACGCCGGTCGCCAACTGCCAGAATTCGAAACATCGAGAATGCTGTATCGGAGATAAATAGGCAACCCTCAAGTGGAGTCCGACAGTCTGAACGAGCCCATACGATCGAGCTATACAGTGGCGTAGTTAGTAATATAAATTAAGTTGTATATTTAAGTGTTAAATAAATTAGTAAAACCAAGTTAAGATTATTTACGTTACAATTGGTGTCGGAAGCGAGATTTTGAAAATAAACAAGTGATCGTGGAGTGGATAGTCAGAAAAATAAATTGATAGACCTTTTTGTACGCCAAAAATAGACAGTGGGCCGGTTTTCGCGAAGTGGACAATTGTGCGTGGGAATATAAACTGCTACACTGTTCGCGTGAAACAGACAATAGACTGGTGGCCCGTGGAAAAGAATTCGCGAAGTGAATTTTTAACAAACTGATAAACTTTTCGTGTAAAACAGACTGATACCTCGTCAAAGACAAAATGTGTTCAAGAAAAGTGCGCCTTGCGGATTTGAAGGTAGCGGAATTGAAACAGGAATTGGAGGAAAGGGAACTGGAAACAACAGGTAAAAAGCAAGTACTCCAGGAAAGACTTGCAGAAGGACTTATACAAGAAGGTGAGGACCCCGAAACATTTTTATTCGAAGTTCCCGGAGGCGATTTAAGTTTGGTAATGAATAAACTCGAAGAAACTACTAAATCCGTGAAAGAAGAACTGCAACAAAATTCGAGAAATCCGGAAGAGAAGCTTGAAGAAAATTCTAGAAATCTGGAAGAGAAGCTTTAAGAAAATTCTATAAATCTGGAAGAGAAGCTTTCTAGAAATCTGGAAGAGAATGCTAGAAATCTGGAAGAGAAGCTTCAAGAAAATTCTAGAAATCTGGAAAAGAAGCTTCTAGAAAATTCAAGAAGCCTGGAAGAAAATGCAAGAAGCCTGGAAGAGAAGTTCCTGGAAAACACAGAAGGCCTAAAAAAAGAATTGTGTGGTGTGGCTAATTTTCTAGAAGAAAGAATGGGAACCGTTGAGACAGAGATAGATAAAATTAGGGAGCAAATGAACACGGAGGTAGATAAAATAAAGGAAACGATCAGTAAGCTGGAAAAACGAATTAATAGTGCGCCCTCCACAGAGATGGTTAACGAAAATGCAATGCTGGACTTGAGTTTGAACTTGGATAAAGTTCAAGAGGGTATAAAAGATGTCAAGGTCATTTCTGAAATAGGGAAGCTTTCCATGAAGCCGCCTCAATTCGACGGAAAAACTCCATGGGAAAATTACCGCCGACAGTTTGAAGCAGCGGCCAAAGCAAATGGATGGAATGCAGGGGAAAGAGCTGTAGCACTAACACTTGCATTACGTGGAGAAGCGACGAATATTCTACAAACTCTTACCGCCCAAGAACAGGAGGACTATGATCAGCTGATTAAACATCTAGAATTACGATATGGCCAGGCCCATTTGGAACACGTATACCACTCCCAACTGAAAAATCGCTGCCAGAAATCGGGCGAATCCTTACAAGAATTCAAAGCTGACATTGCACGCTTGGTTCGTCTCGCATATCCAGCCACACCGGAAAATGTAATGGAGCGATTAGCGGTTCAGGCATTTTGGATGGACTCCGTGACCAAGAAACCAGACAAGCGTTGACACTAGCTCGTCAACACATCTCGTAGACGCAATGGCACGCGCTTTGGAATTTGAGGCAGGCAAAGCAAGCCTGCAAAAACCAAAGTAAAGTTAGAAGTATTGAAGAAGACTCACAGGAGCATGCTGACTTGGAAGCTGCCATAAGAAAAGTGATGAAGGAAGTTTTGCCTGAGAAAAGACAGATAAGATGCTTGAATTGTGGCAAAATTGGACATGTGCGTAGCAAATGTCCAACATTCGAAAACACGACTCCGATGCAGGAAAACTAAAGAAGGTCGACGAGAAGGGGCAATCGTCGGCCTGTGTCCAGCAAGCCCCGGTTAACAACGCATATGTCGCTATCCTGAAACGACAGAACAGAGGTGTTTTCGTAGACGGTCTCATCAATAACGAGCCTTCCACCATGCTGCTAGATACAGGTGCGACTAGGACAATTCTCGGACCTTCCTTTGCCAGAACACCAGCATACGGTGAACCGACAACTTGGAAGCTACGCACAGCAACAGGGAGCCAGCTACTGTATATGGCGAGCTACCGATTGAAATAATTTTGGGCAGCACTAAAGTGAAACATCAGGCACTTGTAGCGGACATCGAAGACGATGCAATCATCGGAATGGACATCATGAATTCCAGAGGGTTTGAATTGGATTTCAAAGACGGCGTCCTACGTGTCAACGGAGAAGAGCTGGTACTTCATGGGAGAAGTGAAGAGCTGATCCGTGTGCTGTTGGCTGAAGATGTAAGCGTACCTGAGAGGGCTGAAACCATCCTGGAGGCTCGCCTGGACGGGAGTGCGAGCAGTGGAGACGTGATGATGTTCGAGCCCAAACTTCATGATGAGAAAATTGGACGAGGGATTGCCCTAGGGAAAACCCTGTTACGTGTTGAAAAATTTGTACCGGTAAGGGTCATGAATGTCAATTACTTTCCAGTGACCTTGAAGAAAGGCACAATTTTAGGGCACTGCTCGTCAGTTTCATCTGTGATCCGGGGCGTACGAGGTACGATTAGCCAACCCAACAACTTGCCCACAGAACTAGAAAAATTAGTTGCCATCTCTTCCAAAGACATAAAACCAGCTCAACAGCCCAAACTAAGAGATTTAGTCAAAAAGTACCAAGACATCTTCGATACCGGACAAGGAAAAGGGGGTCGAACTAATGTGGTCCAGCACAAGATTGATACTGGGGGTGCCCGACCGATCCGGCAATCAGCAAGAAGACTTCCTCTTGCCAAGAAGGAAGAGGCTGACAAAATAGTCAGCGATATGGGAAAAGAAGGAGTTATCGAACCATCTGACAGTCCCTGGTCCTCTCCAGTCGTACTGGTGAAGAAAAAGGATGGATCGACACGATTTTGTGTAGACTATCGCCAACTTAATAATGTCACGAAGAAGGACAGTTACCCTCTCCCGAGAATAGATGACACCCTAGACACGTTGGCTGGTTCCACGATTTTCTCGACCCTTGATCTGAAGAGTGGATACTGGCAAGTAGAACTGGCTCAGGAAGATCGAGAAAAGACTGCTTTACCATCGGCTCCAGGATTGTGGCAGTTCACCGTTATGCCATTCGGGCTCTGTAATGCTCCCGCCACATTCGAAAGATTGATGGAAACAGTACTGAAGGGACTCTCATGGAACACGTGTCTAGTGTATCTCGACGACATAATTGTGGTCGGCAGATCGTTTGAGGACCACGTGAAAAACTTGGAGGAAGTATTCCTGCGACTGAGGAGCTCCGGATTGAAGCTGAGCCCTAAGAAATGCCATCTGTTCCAAAAAGAAGTACGATACATCGGCCACGTTGTCTCTGGGGAAGGAGTAGCAGTGGATGACCAGAAGATCAAAGCTGTTAAGGATTGGCCCATCCCAAAAGACATTCACCAACTTCGAAGTTTCCTTGGTTTATGCACATACTTCGCGATTTGCTGGTTCCAACATCGCTAAACCACTGACCAAGCTCACGGAAGGCCAAACAAAGTTCCAGTGGTCCGAAGAATGTCAAGACTCATTCAGGAAGCTGAAAGGAGCTTTGATCAACGCACCTATACTGAGCTATCCCCTACCCAAAGGGAAATTCATTTTGGATACGGACGCCAGCAACGTGGGACTTGGAGCTGTCCTATCTCAGATCCAGGAGGGACAGGAGAAGGTCATTGGTTATTTCAGCAAGACGCTTAGCAAACCAGAGCGCAATTACTGTGTCACCAGGCGAGAGCTGTTAGCTGTTGTAAAGGGAGTGGAACACTTCTACAAGTACGTGTATGGAAGAAGATTCCTGTTGAGAACTGACCATGCAGTTCTCAAATGGCTCTTACAGTTCAAAAATCCTGAGGGTCAAATAGCACGTTGGATCGAGAGACTCCAAGAATTCGATTTCGAGATCGAACATCGAGCCGGAACTAGCCATAAGAATGCAGATGCCTTGTCGCGAAGACCATGTCCAGATGATTGCTCACATTGCCGACGAGCAGAAGAGAAAGAAGCAACACTTTGTAGAACCGCGGCAATGGATGACAACTGGAATGACAGCAAGATCCAGAAAGACCAAGAGAGAGACCCCGACCTTGGCTTAGTCGTCAGCTGGAAGAAGGGCAATCGAAGACCATCATGGCAGGAAGTCGCAGGTTACTCGCCGGCTGTTAAGTCCTATTGGGCACAATGGAACTCTCTTATTCTGGACAATGGGATCCTGAAACGGGTGTTGGAGGCCGATATTGGTGGGAAGACAGACGCCAAATAATTGTTCCCAGGAACAGAAGAGAGGAAGTGCTGCGGAAATCCATGATGGAGTCGCCGGAGGACATCTGGGAGTAACGAAGACCCTGCAGAAAGGGAGGCAACGGTTTTACTGGGCCAATTGTCAAGCTGACGTCCAGGAAGGACTGGTGCAGAAAGTGCGCTGTAGGCGCTGCTAGCAATGGACCTCGAATACGACCCAAGGCCCCGATGCGTCAGTACAACGTAGGCAGCCCGTTCGAGAGAATCGCCATTGACATCGCCGGCCCGTTTCCCGTATCCGACCACGGGAATAAATACATCCTTGTGGCAATGGACTACTTCAGTAAGTGGGCGGAAGCCTATGCCCTGCCAACCACGAAGCCAGCACCGTCGCCGACGTCTTGGTGAAAGAATGGATATGTCGATTCGGTATTCCAATGGAGCTGCACTCCGGATCAAGGCAGAAATTTCGAATCAACCTTTTCCAAGAAATATGTCTACTGCTGAACATCCGCTAGACAGAACCACGGCCCTACATCCGCAGTCCGATGGAATGGTGGAACGGATGAACAGGACGATCAACCGCCACTTGTCCAAGGTTGTCTCTGACCATCAAAGAGACTGGGACCAGTATCTTCATTTGTTCCTGATGGCCTATCGATCCGCAGTACACGAGTCAACCGGTCAAACTCCTGCTAGTATTATAATGGGCCGAGAACTGCGACTGCCTTGTGACCTGAAGTTTGGGATACCGCCAGGACAAGACACTGCAGGAGAGGACTACGTCAGCAAACTTCGGCAGAGAATGGACGACATCCACGAACGAGTCCGGTTGAACATCCAGAGTGCCAGCGATAAAATGAAAAGACCTATGACATCAAGGCCGACGCTGGAGGATTTAAGGTTGATGACCTGGTTTGGCTGTACAACCCCAAACGTCGTCGTGGACTATCACCAAAGTTGCGGAACTCGTGGGAAGGCCCGTATAAAATCGTGAAAGGATAAACGACCTTGTGTACCGAATCCATAAGCACCCGAGGGAAACCAAGGGTCGTCCATTTCAACAGGTTGGCCCTTACGCTGGAAACCATGACCAAGTTCGCACCCTCAAGCCACCGGAGGATGATATGACGTTCGAGAAGTTTATGTCCTTGTATTCAAACGGGCAGAAAGTTCTACATGGGATTACTAGAGAGGAGTCACGAGACCTTTTCGAGGTGCCTGCTGACTACGCACTAGCGCACTGTGTGGCAGAAGATCTTCAAATGTCCAGGGGCATCGCCGCAGTGTTCTCAAGAAATTTGGTCAACTCCAAACACTGCGGGAGCAGAATCCAGAAGTTGGTGGGGTGCTACAGTTGAAGAAAGGCCAGAGAAACATCTACTACCTAGTTACCAAGAGGCATTCCCAAGATAAACCGTCCTATGAAGATGTCTGGAAGAGTCTCACCAAACTAAGAGATACTATGGTGGACCAGAATCTGGTGGATCTAGCAATTCCAAAATTGTCCTGTGGGTTGGACTGGAGAGTCATAAGAAGTATGCTGGAGGCGATATTCAGATCCAGCGGCGTCAAGATTTTGGTTTGCTGTAACCCTCTTCCACGACCGATCATGAAGACCGTGGAGTGTTACTTCCATCGAACTTCACGGTGCAGATATGGGGAGTCATGCAGATATCGTCACACTCCAAGGATGAAATTTCGGGACGAAATGTCTTTAAGAAGGGGGCAATGTAACGAACCTAGGCCGGACCTGTCGCCTCACGCGTTGCCATCGACAACGATGAGATCATCCCCGGAGATATTCGAGAACCATCCAGTCGCTCTGCCGCGGAAAACAACGGTCAATATTGGAAACAATTGGAACACGCCGGTCGCCAACTGCCAGAATTCGAAACATCGAGAATGCTGTATCGGAGATAAATAGGCAACCCTCAAGTGGAGTCAGACAGTCTGAACGAGCCCATACGATCGAGCTATACAGTGGCGTAGTTAGTAATATAAATTAAGTTGTATATTTAAGTGTTAAATAAATTAGTAAAACCAAGTTAAGTTTATTTACGTTACAATATATTTGTGTTATATTAGTTATAGGATATTCAGTACTATTGTAAGTTGCAAGGCCTTAAGTAAAAGAAGTAGGTATATATAAAAATATAAAAATACTGAAATATAAAAACTGAAATGGATCAATTTGTCAGAGATTTTCAACCAGAAATTTTCGAAACAACGTAGTTAGAGAACCTATATGATCTAAATAACGTATTTGACTCAGAAAAAATTAAAGATTCCTTTAAGTTATGCCATATCAACATACGCAGCATTTCAAAAAACTTCAATCAGTTGGAAACGTACAAAATAAAAAATAAACTACATCACAGACTAGATGAATACGAAATAATGAATACAGTAGAAAGATACAACCAAAACGATGGTAATCTGATATATGTGAGAAAAAACATACCTTTAACTTATAATCAAATGAAAATCAATAAAAACAAATTAATATAAGTTTATGTGAAGTTAGCCACACTTTTCCCAGCCACGGTTTCTGACGTGTAGGCTGTCGACT